>JALIRH010000045.1:3602880-4202880 GCA_023055505.1 Callipepla californica brunnescens
ATCTGCGCTGACACATGTGCTGATTACGGAAAATGGGTTAATCTCTGCGCGGCGGACGGCGGCTTAGCGGGGGGGGGTGGGGGGGCTCGTGGCCGGGGCCGCGTGCGTGCGGTGCCCACCGCCATCCCGGCGCCGCGACCCACGCGTGGGTGCCCCCCCTCCCCCCCCACGCGTTGTGCCGCGCTGCTCTGTGCCGTCCGTGCGCCGTAGGGCCGCTGCCGTCCGATGTCACCGATGTCCCCTAAGGCCGCGCGGGGCCGGGGGGTGCCCGCGGGTTCCCCGGAGCGGCGTTGCCCGGGGACGGTGCCGTTGTGGGGCACGGGGCCCCGTGACAGCCGCGGTGCGGTCGCCGCCGTCCCCTCGGTGCTGCCCGTGGGCGGTGGCGTGGGGCCGCCGTGGGGCCGGGCAGCTGTTCCCGGGGAAGAATGGCGCGGCGGAGGTGTAACCGGAGCGATCCCGGTGTAACCGGAGCCGCCCCGGCTGTGACAGGTGGAATTTCAGCGCTCCGCTCCCGTCCGGCTCCGGGCACCGGCGGTGCCGCGGCGATGGCGCCGTGGGGCGGCTGCCACGGGGGGGGGGGAGTGGGGTGCGTGTCCCCGTGGGGCAATGGGGACGGTGGGACCGAGTGGGGCTGTGGGGTCCGCCCAGCCCCCCCCCCTCCCTCCCCGCACCGTTCTGCCCCACGGCCCGGGACCACCCCACCCCTCATCCCTCCGTGCCCACCCCACGGCCACGCCGGCAGCGTGCGCGGGGCACGGCGTGAATCACGTCTGCCCGGGGACGTGAGAAACGTGACGGTGACTCACGGCCGCGGCGCCGCGGGGACGTGGGGAGGGGGTCCCGCCGCCCCCGGCCCTGGGGGGGGCTGCCCGGGGTTGGGGGGGGGGGGGGGGCCGCGGTTGCCGCTCGCGTGCGAGGCTGTCCCAGCGCTGACAGCAGCGAGGAAACCGCACGGCGGCTGTGGGGCGCTTCCTGCTCTGCCCGGGGGGGGGCGGGGGAAGGGAGGGGGGGGCAGCGGCTGCGTGCCACGCG
Organism: Callipepla californica brunnescens; assembly: GCA_023055505.1. Taxonomy (NCBI): domain Eukaryota; kingdom Metazoa; phylum Chordata; class Aves; order Galliformes; family Odontophoridae; genus Callipepla; species Callipepla californica. Next base: position 3,603,913 of record JALIRH010000045.1, read on the forward strand.
GGGCACCGTGCCCACGTCCCCCGCGACCCCCATCCCCGCGGGGATGGGCCCCCCACGGCGCGGGGGCCGCGGGTGGAGGTGTCCTCTGCGCGGGGTTATGGAGGGCGAAGGGGGGGGGGGGGGGGAGGGACACACACGAGGGTGGCAGTGCCACGGGGGACGTGGGGACACGGGGGCCGAACTGAAACCGCGCGTCCTGGGAATCGAGAGCCGCGAGGGGAAGCTGCGGGCGCGGGCGTGCCGGGCAGGACCGGCGGCGGGGGGGGGAGGGGGGGGCACGGCCCCGGTGCCCCCGCGGAGCTGTGGGGGGGGGGGGGGGGGTGATGGGTTGTGGGGGGCAGCGGGGACACTGAGCCGCGTTGGGCGGCGGCCGCAGCGCTCCGTGTCACATCCGGCGCTGCCCACCGCGCGGGAGGAAGCGCGGCGGGTGCGGGGCTGCGGGCGGAGCGCCGTGCGGGGCGGTGCGGGGCGGTGCTGCGGCCCCGAGGGGCGGCCCGGCCCCGCTCCGTCCGTCCGCCCGCTCCCCCCGGGCCGCCCCCGGTCTGGGCGGAGGACGCGGGGCCGGACTGGGCCGCTCCGTGCGGGGCTGGAACGCGGCGCCGGATTCCAGGAAGCTCCGCCGGGGGGGACTGGAGGAAAAGGCGCCGGGGGGGGGGGGGCACACGAGATCCCACCGCATACGGCCCGGAGTCTGCAGCCCCCCCCACCCCACGCACGCACACAAACCCCGACGTGCCCCGCGTGGGGGCGGCCGCGCGGTGGCAGTGCCGCTGCTGCCCGTGGTGCGTGCGTGTGTGTGTGTGTGTGTGTGTGTGAGTGTGTGTGTGTGTGTGTGTGTATGTGAGTGTGTGTGTGTGTGTGTGTGTTGGGGGGGGGATGGGGGGGCCGGCAGCGCGTTGAGTAAGCGGCCCCGCGCGGCTGGCACTTGCGCCCGGCCTGCACTTGGCACCCGCGAACATAAACAGTCCTTCCCGCGCCGCTCCCCCCGCGCGACGTGGGGGGGGGGGGGGGGTGGTGCTGGCAGTCCCCGCGCTGGGCTGTCACCGGGGTCCCCCCCCCCCCCCGCCCCCCCTCCGCCGACGGCCGTCCCCTCCTCGGTGCCGTCGGGCCGCGCTGGGGCACCCGTGGCCGCTGCCGTCCCATCCCCCGTCCCCAATCGCGTGTCCGCCGTGGGACGGTGCGTCCGCCCCGTGGATCGCCGCCATGGGGGTCCCGTGTATGTGTGGGGGGGGTCGCGCAGCCCCGCACCCCCCCGGGCGGTCCGGCCTCGTTCCTCGGGATCTTTTCCGCCTCCGCGGGGCCGCAGCCGCAGCTCGGCAAATAAACATCCCCCGCCGGGCCCGCGCCAGCGCTCCGTAACAGCCGGGCCCCGCTGGGAAACGCGGCCCCCCCCCCCCCCCCCCCCCCGCCCCGCGTGGGGTGCCACACCGTGCCCGAGTCCTGACACACTCAGTGCACGCGGCCGCAGGGACGCCCTCGGGGAACCCCCCCCCCCCCCGAGGTCACCCAGTGCCGTGGCATTCAGGTGTGGGGTCCGGGGGTTCCCCCCCCCCCCCCGCTGGGGCTGAGCGGTGCCATTCATCGGGGATTGCGGTGATGTGTGGGGCAGCGCCGTGCCCCCCCCCAAGCCGGGGTGGGGAAACTGAGGCACGGGGCAGTGCCGGGTTGGTGCCCCCTTCTAACCCCCCCCCTTCATTTTGTGTTCTCCCCCACAGCACCCGGAGCCGCTCCGTGCCAGGACAGCCCCATGCTCTGCTCGGCCCCCGTGCCCCCCGCCTGAGTGCCCCCCAGCGCCGGAGGCCCGCCATGGCCAGCAACAGCAGCTCCTGCCCCACGCCCGGGGGGGGGCACCTGAAACGGTTACCCCGTCACCCCCTACGCCTTCTTCTTCCCCCACATGGCTGGGGGGCTCTCCCCGCCCAGCTCGCTGCCCGGCATCCAGCACCAGCTGCCCGTCAGCGGGTACAGCACGCCGTCACCTGCCAGTAAGTACGGGGCGATGGGGGGGGTGGGGGGCGGCTTTGGGGTTGGGGGGGGGTCCTGATGCCATGTGCGCTGCGCTGGGGTCCCCCGTGCCGCGTGGGGCTGCGTTCCCATCCTGTGATGCCAGCACTTGGGGTCGGGGTCAGGGGGGGTCCCGTCGTCCGGGGGTGCCCTGCAGCGGGTCGGGGCGTGCCGGCCCCCCCCAGCCCCGGGGCTCGGGGCAGGTCCGGGCAGGGCCGGGCTGCGGGCGCTGTCCCCGCCGGGTGGGACCCAGTGGGACCAGTTGTGCGGCTGGGTGGTGGCGGCGGGCGCGGTGCCTCCCCCGCTTCGCTCGGGGGCCGTTCCCTCCGCGTCGGATTGTGGGAACGGGGCGGGGGAGGGGGGCACCGTCCCCATCCTTTCATCCCCACCCCGACATGGTGGGAACGGGGTCGGGCAGTGCCTGTGGTTCCCTCTGACCCCGACGTGTTGGGGGCACCCGTTGGGTGCAGGCCCCCCCCCCCCGGCACCGACCCGTTCCTTGGTGTGAGCCCCTCCTCGTCCCGGGGGGGCCGTGCTGCAGGACCCCCCCCCCCCCTTTCCCCGTGCAGGTTTGCTGCAGGGCTGATGCTGTGTGTGCGTGCACGCTTCATCTCCCGCAGCACTGCGCACACGCGTGTGCAAGAGCGGCTGCAGAGCTGCAGTGCACACCGGGGGGGGGTCCTCCCCACCCCATAGCGGAGCTGTGACCCCCGACCCTCTGTCCGTCCCCGTTTCTGGGCATTGTCCTCAGGAGCTCAGCCCCCCCTACCCCCCCAGTCCGTGGGGTGGGTGTCCCCGTTATTCCCCCCCCGTGGGTGGGTGTCCCCGTTATTCCCCCCCCCGGTGCCGGGGGGGGTCGGTGCCGTCACCCAACCCCCATTGGCTCCGGTTTCCTCCGCGCCTCCGCCGCTCCCCCGCAGCGCTCCGTAATTAATTAATTTTTAAAAATTAATGAGCGAAACGTGCTCCTGGGGAGCAAGGGGGGGGGGTGGAGGATGGGGGGCAACCCATGGGGACACAGTGCTCCTTCACTGTGCTGTGGGGCGGGGGGGGAGGGGATGGGGACCCCCCAGTGGCACTGTAGGGCTGCACTATGGGGCTGCGCTATGGGGCTGTGCTGTGGGGCTGTGCTGTGGGGCTGTGGGGGCCGTGTGTGTGTCACGCGTGTGCCGTGTGCACCGTGCGTGTGCCATGAAAACGTCATGGATGTGCCGTGGAATTGTCACGCGTGTCCCGTGGATGTGTCCTGAGCGTGTCATGGACGCACCGTGGAAGTGCCGGGAGTGCACTGCGGCCGTGAATTGCACACTCACACACACACACACACACACACACACACACACACACACACACACACACTCACACACACATACACACACGCACACGCGGGGGGGGGGTCAGGCCGGGGTGAGCCCTCCCCTCGGGTTCAGCCGTGGGTCACCGCGTGCCATGGGGGGGATGAGCGCACCCCCCCCCCCCCAAGCTCCTCGCGGACCCCCGCCCCCTCCCAACCCCCTCCCCTCCCCCCCCGGGGCTCCGTGCGCTGCGGGGCCGGGGCTGTGCGCTGCGAGGGGGGGGGGGGGGGGGGGGGAGGAGAAACGAGAGGAGGAGGAGGAGGAAGAGGAGGAGGGGAGGAAGGCGGGGGCGGAGGAGCGCGGCGCGGTGCGGGTTAAGGCTGCGGGCAGCGCTCCGTCGGACGGAGCGGGGCTGCTCCTTCACCCCCCCCCTCCCCCCCCCACGACCCCCAGCCCTCCGGGGGGGGGGGCCATGGCAGCGCGGCGCGGGGCGCCCCGGGGGGGGGGGCGGTGAGCGGGGGGGGGGTCCGCGGCCCTCGGAGCGGCGGGGGCCATGTTCGAGGGCGCGGAGGTGGCGGGGCTGCCCCCCCCCGGGCCCCTCCTCCGCACGGATTGCTGCGGGCCCGGCCGGGGCCTGTCTGCTGCCTCAGTGCCCCCCCGCACCGCCCCGCACCGCCCCGCGCCGCGCCCCGCCCTGGGGCGCCTCCGGACGCTGTACGTACCGGGACCCCCAACTTGGGGGGGGAGGGGAGGGGTGGGAGTGGGGGGAGGGGCAGAGCGCTGCGCGGGGTCTGTGCGGGGTGTGGGCACCGTGCGGGGCGGCACGGGGGGGGGGAGGGGCGCTGCGGTGCTGGGGCTGTGCGTGCGGTGGCGGTGCGGGGGGGGCTCGGGTGGGAATGAGAGCGCCGTGCCGACCCCGGCCCTATTGCTGTGTCCCCCCGGACCCCCCCACCCCACGGAATGTCGCTCGCTGCTGAGGTGCCCCCCTTCTCCTCCCCGCTCCCCCCCCCCTAAATCCCGTGTGCGTGGCCGTCTGCGTGCGGGGAACCCCTCCTCCCCCCTCCCCTCACTGAGCTGTCCCCGCTCGGCCCCCGCTGCTGTTGTGGGGGGGTCCCACGCTTCCCCCCCCCCTCCCCCACGTGGAGCTGTGTCCCGTGGGGCGGCGGGGGCCCCTCCCTGCGGCAGTGCCGGTGTGGGGTGGATTGGGGGGGGGGGGGGGGGATCCGACGGCTGTGCCCCCCCGCCCCATATCTGCCCCCATTGTCTCGGGGCCGCCCGACCTTTCTGCTGCGATCGCAGTGAGCGCACGAGGGGCCTTTGTCTGCGGGCGCAGCGCTGCGCTGGGGGGGCTGTGGGGCCACGATCCCGCTGTCAGAGCACGGCCCCCCACCCCCCAACCCCCCCACCCCGCAGCGGCCGCACGGTCAGTCCCCCCCGCAGGGCCACAGTGCTCCTGTGGTCAGAGGGTCACGGTGACCGTGAGCTGTGGGGCTGACCGTGTCCTGGAGCTGTGCCCCACAGCTGTGTCCGGGGTGGGGGGGAGGGGGAGCACACCCCCACTGCTCGGCCACACCTCGCTGTCACCCCACGGCCGTGGTGGGTGCCCGGGGGGGGGGAGGGGCTGTGCTGTGGCAATGGGTGGCACTGCGGGTGCAGCAGTGGAGCCCTTGGGGACCCTCTCTGCCACCGCGGTGTCACCCGGACCCCCCCGGCCCCACTCCCCACGGCGGCACCGGAGCAGTGTCCGCGTGGGACACCCACACCGGGTGCTGGGGCCGTGGGGCCGTGGGGTGGAGGCGATGTCAGGGGGCTGCCTGCAGAGCGCAGCATGTGGTGCACAGCTGGGACCGCTCCCTGCGCTGTTTGAGCCGGGGGGGGTCCCCTCTGCTCCATGGGGACACGTGTCACCCATCCCTGTGGGTCCTTGCGGGGGGGGGGGCTGCCCCACACCCTGTGCTCAGCACCTCTGGGTGCTGCCGGCTGCCCCCCCAGCTGCAATGCTGCCACGAGGGGCACCCAGGGTGTGTGGTGTCCCCCCTCCCCCCCCCCCCCCCGGAGCTGGGGATCCCAGCGGTGCCGCCATCCCCCGGGTGGGGGTTTATGGGGGGGGGGGGGGGGGTCTGACACCATTGGATCTGAATGCGCTGAGCGCAGCGCTGCGAGGACCTTAAATCCTACAGTGATGGAGGACAGCGGCGGCACCGCGGTAATGGCTGCGCTGCAGGGGGGGGCGGGGGGGGGCGGTGCTGTGGGAAGCGCTGCTCTGCACCCCACGATCGGGGGCCCCCCCCCCCAACACCGCGTCCTCGTGGCGGTGCTGTGGGGTCTGTGGTGCTGTGGTGGCTCTGTCCCCATTGTCCCCACCCCGGAGCTGTGCGCCCACTGCTGAGCGGCGGTGCCCATCGGGGCAGTGCTGGGGGGGGGGCACCTCTCTCTGCTGTGCCCACAGCCCCCACTGCCACCCCACGTGTGGGGCCCTCCGTGGGGCACTGAGCCCTCTAAGGGGTGTGAGTCCGGCTGTGGGGCGCAGGACTCTGTGGGGCGCAGATCCATCTTTGGGGCACAAGGCTGTGAATGGGGTGCAGGTCCCGCTATGGGGCACAGGGCCCTCTATGGGGCACAGGGCCCTGTGTGGGGCGCGGTGTGGGCTCCCCGCCGGCCCGGCCTTTCATATCCTGTCTGACTGGTTTACTTGGCTCGGCCCTAAGCAAAACATTCGCAAACATCCTGAGGAGCTGAGGGCTTAACCCGTGCGTGGCCGCCGCGCTGTGGGGCGCAGTGGGGCTCAGTGGGGCGCAGCGGGTGCCTGCACTGCTGTGGGGCCGTGCAGTGATGGACGATGTGGCCCCACGTGCACATCAGAGCATGGGCCAGGGAGTGGGGGGGGGGGAGGATTCCTGGGCGCTGCTTTGGATGTTTCTGGTTTGGTGTTTTTTTTTTCTCCTTTTCTATTATTTCTTTCCCTTTTTTTCGTCGTTGTTCTCTTTTTCCTCCTTTTGTTCACATCTCCCACCCCGCGTCCCTCTGCACCCCCACCCCTGACCCATCCCTATGGCACACGGTGGGTTGGGGGGGGCCTGGGGGGGTCCCCGCTGACCGCTGCCCTCCCTGCAGCCGTGGAGACGCAGAGCACCAGCTCAGAGGAGATCGTGCCCAGTCCGCCGTCACCGCCGCCGCTGCCGCGCATCTACAAACCGTGCTTCGTGTGCCAGGACAAATCCTCGGGGGTACCACTATGGGGTCAGCGCCTGTGAGGGCTGCAAGGTGAGTGCCGAGCCGTGCCGTGCCATGCCATGCCATGCTGAGCCATGCCGAGCCAAGCTGAGCTGAGCTGAGCCATGCAGTGCCATGCCATGCCATGCTGAGCCGAGCTGAGCCGTGCCGTGCCATGCCATGCCATGCTGAGCCATGCCAAGCCAAGCTGAGCTGAGCTGAGCCATGCAGTGCCATGCAGTGCCATGCTGAGCCAAGCTGAGCCGTGCCATGCCATGCCATGCCATGCTGTGCTGTGCTGTGCCAAACCATGCTGTGCTGCCATGCCATGCTGATCCATGCTGTGCTGTGCCATGCTTTGCTATGCCTTGCCGTGCTACACTGTGCTATGCCATTCTGTGCCGTGCCGTGCCTTGCCAGCACTGAGCAGTGCCCTCTGGGTGTCCCCAGGGCTTCTTCCGCCGCAGCATCCAGAAGAACATGGTGTACACGTGCCACCGGGACAAGAACTGCATCATCAACAAGGTGACGCGCAACCGCTGCCAGTACTGCCGCCTGCAGAAGTGCTTCGAGGTCGGGATGTCCAAGGAGTGTGAGTGCGGGGGGGGCAGGGGGGGGGGGCACGGCGCTGAGGGCCATCCCACGCTGGGTGGGGGGGGGGTTGGGGCTGCGGGGGATCCCCCCCGGCACTGTGACAGCGTTGCCTGGCGACGCGTGATGGATGATGGCAGAGATGAATGGCGCTGGCGGCCGCGCTGTCTGTGCCAGTTGTCATGGTGCCCGGCTGCACCCCCCGCCCCACGGGGGGGTTCATCCATGGGGGTGGGGACGTCCTGCCCCCTCTGTGTCCCAGGAAGGCAGTGGGGGGGGGGCTGAGCGGTGCTGGCGGTGCTGGGGGGGGCTCAGCGGCACTGCCCCCCCCCCGCAGCCGTCCGCAACGACCGCAACAAAAAGAAGAAGGACGCCCCGAAGACGGAGTGCTCCGAGAGCTACACCGTCACCCCCGAGGTGGAGGAGCTGATCGAGAAGGTCCGCAAAGCGCACCAGGAGACGTTCCCCGCTCTGTGCCAGCTCGGGAAGTACACCACGGTGAGTGCCCGGCGCCCACGGCCACGCAGCCACGGCCGGGACAGCCCTGACCCCCCCCACCCTGACCCACAGAACAACAGCTCGGAGCAGCGCGTGTCGCTGGACATCGACCTGTGGGATAAGTTCAGCGAGCTGTCCACCAAGTGCATCATCAAGACGGTGGAGTTCGCCAAGCAGCTGCCGGGCTTCACCACGCTCACCATCGCCGATCAGATCACGCTGCTCAAAGCCGCCTGCCTGGACATCCTGGTGGGGGGGGGGACCTGGGAAGGGCGGGCACGGGGTGGGCACGGGGGTGAGGGCAGGATGGAGATGATGGGGACTGGGGTGAGGGCGGGATGGAGATGATGATGGGAATGGGGATGGGATGGAGATGGGGTGGGCTCAGGGGTTAGGAAAGGATGGAGATGAGCATGGGGTCGGGGTGGGCACGGGATGGAGACGGTTTGGGGACTGGGGTGAGGGCAGGATGGGGACAGATCGGAGTTGGGGCTGAGGACAGGGTGGGCACACAGCGTGCGTATGGGACTGGGGATGGGGTCGGGTGCTGTGCCCACAGGTGCTGAGCCCCCCAACCCCTCTGCCCCCCACCCCCCCAGATCCTGCGGATCTGCACGCGCTACACCCCCGAGCAGGACACCATGACGTTCTCGGACGGGCTGACGCTGAACCGCACGCAGATGCACAACGCCGGCTTCGGGCCGCTCACCGACCTCGTGTTCGCCTTCGCCAACCAACTGCTGCCCCTGGAGATGGACGATGCCGAGACCGGGCTGCTCAGCGCCATCTGCCTCATCTGCGGGGGTGCGTGGGGGGGGGGGGCTGAGGGACACCCCCAGGGATGGGGCTGCTCCAGGAGACAGCCCCTCCTCCCATACAGCCACCCCACATCCCTCGGTGCCCTCTGCACGGCCGTGCTCAGTGTGGGGAGGGGTCTATGCGTGTCGGGGGGGGGCACACAGACCCCATAACCTTTGCCCCCACCCCGTGCAGACCGCCAGGACCTGGAGCAGCCCGACAAGGTGGACAAGCTGCAGGAGCCGCTGCTGGAGGCGCTGAAGATCTACGTGAGGAAGCGGCGGCCCAACAAACCCCACATGTTCCCCAAAATGCTGATGAAGATCACAGATCTCCGCAGCATCAGCGCCAAAGGTGGGCGCGGGGGGGTGGGGGCTCCCCTGGCTCATCATGGGGGGGGGGGTTACGGCCCTACGGCCCTCAGCTCCGGGCGGGTGGGGGCAGAGCAGTGCTTTGGGGTGTCTGGTCTGGGGGTGCTCTGGCGGTGCCTGTACCCCCACCCCACCGACCCCCCCCATTCCACCCCCCCACAGGCGCCGAGCGGGTGATCACGCTGAAGATGGAGATCCCGGGCTCGATGCCGCCGCTCATCCAGGAGATGCTGGAGAACTCGGAGGGCATGGACACGCTGGGGGGGCAGCCGGGCGGTCCCCGTGCAGGAGGTTTGGGGCCCCCCCCGGGCAGCTGCAGCCCCAGCCTCTCGCCGAGCTCCACGCGCAGCAGCCCGGCCACGCACTCACCGTGACCCACGCCCGGCGTGCACCAGGACACAGCTTGAGGCAGGGGGGTCCAACTGCAGCCCCCCCCCGGGGGGGGTGGACTCCTCGCAGCCCCCCCCCCCCCCCTCGGCACAACCCCGGGACCCCCACCCGGAGTGGACCCACGGGAGCGGCGCTGCCCCCCCGGCCCTCCCCACCCCGGGGCACCGCAGTGCTTTGGTTGATTCACATTTCAGGGGTGCGGGGGCCCCCGGGACGCCCTCCCCCCTCCCCCCCCCCCGGCCCCACCAGCACCAGCACAAACGGGACCGCGACCGCCGCCATCGCCCCGGCCCCGCCGTTCCGGAGGGGGGAGGGGAGGGGGGGGCGGGGGAACCCGGCCGACCCCGCCACCGAGGAAGCAGAGTCATTTAAAAGAGAAAGAAATCAAAGTATATATATATAAATATCTATAAATATCTATAAATATGTTTTAAAACCTTTGTAAAAGTTTGGAGGGGTTTTTAGGCTGTGCAGGTGGAGGGGGCGCGGTGGGCGCTGCCGGGGGCGGGGGGGAGGGGCGGGGAGGAGCGGGGTGGGGGGGCACACGATTTATTATTATGACTTTTTTTGTTGTTGTTGTTGTTGAGATTTTAGTGGTTTTAGAGGCGGGGGGGGGGGAGGGGGGGCCGGGTGGGCCCCTATCCTGGCCGCCCCCCCAGTGTGGGGTGGGGGGCTGCGGGGCCCGGCGCGGCCGCACGGGGAGGAGTGGGGATGGAGGGGGGGGGGGGACTGGCTCCAGAATAAAGTTTATTTATTCTATGCCCGGCTCGTTCTTGCTGTGGGGCATGGAGGGGGGGGGGGCAAGGGGGGCACACGCTGAGCCCCACGGACCCATTGCCCCCAGGCATCCAACGAAGTGGGGTGGGGGGGTTAGAAGCAGCCCACGCGGTGCCCACGAACACGCACATCACCGGCAGCAGCCCACCAGGGGTTGGTGGGGCCGTGACACTTTGTGGGGCTCTTTCCTCCCTCCCCGGGCTCGGGTGACCCAGCACAGGGAAAGGGGGGAAGCACAGCAACAGACAGCTCCTCGAACAAAGCTCAAGTAGAAAAACTTTTATTACGTCAACATTTTAAAAGGACAGGTTGATGACAGAACAACACCGAGTATTTACAGACAGCAAAGAGAAGCAAAGCACAAGGAGCTGTACTCCAGTGAAGTACAGCCGAGAGGGAAAGGGGACACAACAGAAGAGCTGTGCTGGGGTCCAAGCACGGCAGCAGCGCACAGCTCCCAGCACAGAGCTGAGGAGTATGAGCTGCCACGAGGAGCCCCGCACTGCAGCGCTGCCCAGCTCGGGGGGAGCAGGCTGCTTTCCATCGGGGGTGCCACAGCTGAAGCCTGCCCTGCCCGGCCCAGCCTGCCACACCAGCAGGCACTGCTGGGCTGCTGGCAGCACCGCCCCAACCCCTCGTGTGTCAGCTCTGGGGTCGTGGAGTTAAAAACTAAAACATCTTATTTTAAAGGCATCTAAAAAGGAGAACATCTATATAATTTATAGGACTTGAGATAAAACGACTGCAACAAGGCGGAAGAGGCAGCAGGGCGTGCAGCTCGCTGACAGGTAGAAGGGAAACACGTGCTTCTAAACACGTCTGAATTTATCCTAAACCTGTAAAAACAACCCGTGCTCCCTTCTACCCAACGCTTCTGAGGTTCAATTCACAAAAAGGTTTCCTACTGTGAGATGCTGGCTCCTCGGCCCAGCTTTGCTGGGAGCCGAAGGGCTCAGAACAGATCGTCGTCGTCGGAGGACTCCAAATACTGCACCGGCTTCTTGAGGCGGCCGGGCCGGGCGCGGGGAGCGGCTGCTGCGGGGCTGTCCGAGTCCAGATCGATGCAGTAGCTGTCATCATCCTGCAGCTTGGACTTCTGCAGGGACAGAAGTGAACCACACACGGAGCACAGCACGGTCAGCACAGCCCGGGATGCTCAGCCCTGCTCACCCAGCCCTGCTCACCCAGCCCCACCATCCACCACGGACACCACGTGAGATTCTCTTTCTACCCCACTTTACCCACCACAATCACACAGTGCCCCCCCAGCACCAACGTGCTGCAGTGTACAAACCTTCGCTGCGACGGATTTGGAGGGCTTGGGGCCAAAATCCGAGTCGGAATCGGAAGAACTCTGCAGCTTTTGGGCAGCCTTCCTCCCCTTGGTGGGGCCGGGCTTCCTGGGAACCGCCGCCTCGGGAGGGGGGGGACTCATCTCTCCCTGCTGCCCTGGGGGGCTTCGGCACCGCCTTCTTCTTGGTGAGGATGTCCATGATGGATGGCTGGTTATCTGAAACAGGACGCTGTGTTTGAAGCCTTGGTCTGCTGCTTTTCACCTCTCACAGACCTCACTTCGGGCACTGCGATGCTGAGGTCAGCGTGCAGCTGGAAGCACTGCCAGCTCCTCACCACGGCTGTGAACACTGAGGCTGCTCGTCTGCCCCCAGGATTGAGTGGACCAAAAACATACCCAGAGCCATTTACAGAGCACTTCCAACTGAAAGTCTCAACGCTGTGTAACCAATGTGACACCTGCAGTGCTTTCACAGACGGCGAGGAAGGATTTCCCACCCAACACTGAGCCCTTACTTAAGGTTTCTCACCATACTTTGACATGTGCTAACAGCACGACTCCAAACGAAGTTGAAATGAGCACACCACTTCTGAATGGCATCACCTGAACACCGATCTCTTACAGAACTCAGCTGCCCAGCCCAGAATCACTGACTTGTTTCCCCACAGGAGTAACTGTGACCAAAAAATTACCTCTTCAATGACTACAGAGCTCGGAGACGCGAGCTTTGCCTTACCCTTGGCAGTGCTGTCCTTCTTGGCTGCTGCTGGCTTCTTGGGCACAGCCTTACCACGAGGCACAGAGACAGCAGGAGCTGTGGGAGCCTGACTCACGCCTTCGTTAGCAGCACCTTGGGCTTGAACTGAACAGAGAAAGGAGAAAGCAGTCCTGAGAGTGCTGCCTGACTGCCCTGGCTACAAACATTAGGTGCAGTAACACAGCTTGCACTCCTTTATCAGGGCTACGCAGCAATCAGTGTCCACTGAACTCCACTGGGACAGGAAAACCAACAGGCTTCAGGACACGCACTCACCAGGGCCAGCATCCTCCAGTGGCTTTTCCTTGGGAGCTTTAGCTTTCTTCTCCGTGGTTTCCCTAGAACACAGAACCCAAAGTGTTCTCTGTCACTGTCACTGTCACTGAGCACTGCCAGCAGTACGAGCACAGCTCATTCCCAGCACTGTGTGCAGGAACACCACCCACCTCGGGGCAGCCCTGGGCCTGGGAGCAGGTTTCTTTTTTGAGTTCGTATCCGAATCGGTGTTGCCTTCACTGTTCCCCTGATACTCAGACTCCTCATCTGAGCTGATAAGATCTGCATCCGAGTCCGAATTGATCATGGGCTTGATTTTGGCTGATGAAATAACAGAGACGCATCATTTTACACACTTGGTATTAAGCAGCTCAGCTTCCTTTCCAGTGTTTCAGATGTAGTTATTAATTTTAAAAGGTTCAAATAAAAACAAGCAAGGATTGAGGCTGGCAAGTGAGAAGGCTGCAAGTTGCAGATGCATTCTGGGCTCACTTGGCAAGAGCACATCTGATTTGGTAACAAAGCTGCATAAAACAGTAACCTCTTCTCTGCTTTTCCTTGGAAGATCACTGTGAAAATGTTGCACTCAGAGAGCAGAAATATTTGTTGCACACAGTACAATAAATAAGCCTTGACAACTGATTTCTGGGATCTCCCAGAACAGCTCTGGTCCATGCCTGCCCCGCAGAGCACTCCTCCCCCAGCCTGCTCACCTGCTGCCTGGCGAACCACACGCTCTCTTTTCGAAGGTACCTCGAAGTCATCAGACTCTGAGTCACACTCTGAGTCAGACCAGGGGTTGCGCTTCATTTTCTTTACTGGCTTAAAGGGTAGAGTGGTCTGCTTCTTGGTACCTGAAAGGCATCGGGAGGCAGATGAGCCCCCACGTGTGCTCACAGAGCTCAGCTTAGAAAGACATCACTGAATTCAGAGGGTTCTGGCTTAAATGTCAAAAGAGGAACAGCGATTCTGTCAGCGGCGTGGCTGCTGGCCAGGATCCCTTTATATCATCTCCCTCACCTATTTTTTCCTGACATACCAAGCCCAGATGTCACTCACCACTTCGGGAAGGGGCCAGATAACCAGGCTGCCCGCCCCTCCCCTCCCTTTCCACTGATGGAACAGCACACAAGTGTTTACCTTGCTCAGCTTTACGCTTCTGTGCTAATCGTTGCTTAAGGCTTGAGGGCTCTTTATCCCCTGATGAGTTTCCTTCTTGTTTCTCATCAGATTCATTTTTTTCGCTCTGAAGATAAAAGCAGATATTGTCAGATAGATAGGAAGTCAGCTCACAACTGAAGAGGCACAGAGAGCAACGCAGAAAGGAGCCTGGTTTATACAGACCACAGCAGTTATCAGAAGTCTGAGACTGAAACAGAGCACCTAAAATTGATTGCTACTGAGTACATCAGACAAGGGATTCCCCAGGTCAGGAGACTGAAAATGCAGAATCCAACACAACAAAACCAGGAACTCTGTGCCCACACCCGAGTGTGCTCTGGGACTGCCCCAGGGCGTGCTGAGGATGCAGCACTCAAACAGGGTGGGTTAAATCAACAGTGCAAATGGAACTGGAAAAGCTGTTAGATGGAGTCATGTGTCGGAAAGGAGCACTGCGTTGGGATTACGGAGCAAAACAGGTGGAGGGCTGCTCTACTTTCCAGGCTGCAGACAGCTGAGTGGCACAGCTAAGTTCAGCTAACGAGAACTTGTGTTTCGACAGGACTGTGTGGACTGGGGAGGATGCAATGAAAGATGCACTGTCTGGAGCACCTATATATGTTACCTTTATCTTCTTTTTAGTTCTCTTTTCTGCCTCTGCCTTCATTTCTGCAGTTATCCGAGGAACAACCCTCACTCCGTGGGGTGATGGCATTACTTCTGTCAGCTGCGTCTTCGTCACCTTCTGCTTCCCTCCTTGTTTCCCTCCTTTCCCCTTTAAAGGCTTGCCAGTTATCCCTGCCATTTCATCCTGCATTTGCTTGGCTTCTACTGCCTGCAGAATTGAACAGAGTAACACAGCCATGAGAATGAGAAAAGAACCAAGGTAACCATTGGACACCAAAACCCCATCGCCTTTGCAGGAAAACCCTCTATGCTCTCTGGTGATCTCCCATCACCCGTTCAAATCCAGCTTCCCTCTCTGCTATTTTTTCTGTTTTCCTCTCAGGTGCACTTAGAACTCCTCTTCATTCATCACTCCTTCCCACAGCCACCTTGGTGGTCTGGCTCCCTGCCCCACAGCATGGCACTCCTATCCTACCCAAGGAAGGCAAAGAAAGCTTTAAATTTCCCTAACGGACCAAACTCAATGCAAGACATACAAATTCCCATCTGCAGCTTCCTCATTATGGCACAGAATTCAATTAATTGCTGGATGAGGCTGCAAGGGAGTCAGCCATCCACACAGAACACTGACATACATCAAGCTCTTCAACAAAGGCAGCGAGGTCTTCTTTCCACAGGTCAGAGGGACTCTTGCACTTCAGGTTTTCCAGCTCCTTTTCCTAAAGCGAATCAGAGGAGAGAATCAAGAGTGAGTCACACAGTTTAACCCATCATAAAAACATATAATGCTTTTTGTAAGAAAAATAAGGAGCATACTTTGTTATCTCTCTGCTTACAGAGCTCATCTTTCTTCTCTTTAGTCAGATACCAAAGGGGCATGTTGAGAAGATAGTTGAAATCTGGTCCGGTAGCTGCAGCTGTCTCCTTATCACTCTCATCTTCTTCTTCTTCTTCTTCCTGAATGAGAATTTAATCAAAACATTGTCAGCAAATGCAACTCCATACAACAGTGGGGCTGCTGATCACAGCTGGATTGCATCACGGCCGCTCCACCTGCTGCAGTGTCCCGAGCCTCTAAAGCACAAATCAGAAATGGAGGAATTGTGGCCTGAAACCACAGAGGAGCAGCTACAAAGAACTCTTCAGAGCTCTTTTCCTCTACTCCACTTGGCCTCTCTGTCTCAATGGACCAATGCTTAACAACTGTCACCTTCCTCACAGCCCTGTTACGGCTGTGTCATGCAGGAAGCAGAACCCTTAAGGAACACTGCAGAGCAGGATCTGATCCCACTGATCACTCACCACTGCCTCAGTGCCCTCTGAACGAGAGAGTAAACGTTTCTTTGTCTCACTTTCCCTTATCACACACACGATTCTCCAAATAGCAAAGCAGCTTGAGCTTCTTCCTAGGAGCTGATAAGGAACTGATGACCGAAGCATTACCTTGTTCTGCAGCTCCTTCCAGGCCTTCACTGGATCTGATTCGTATCCTCTTTGGATGAGAACTTGAATCAATTCTTTCTTGGGTTTGTTTTCTGTTAATAGACATTGCAGAATTGCCAGTTAAGACAAATGGACCTTTACATTCTGGCTCCAGTGGTTAAGTCAGTGCACCATCATCTATGGCTCCAAAACAGCCTGTCCTTCTCTGAGGTGGCACATCTCAAAATAACATCTCAAATTGCTGTTTTGGAGGTGAATTGTTGGCTCAGCGTTTCTCCCAGACCCGCACTTGAAATATTTTCCCCTTAATTCCCATACATGCATTTCCCCTGCCCTAAATAGACTCTGAATTTGGGGAGAAAAAGGAAGCACAATGGTCTCAGAGCAGTGTTATGCTCACAGGCAGAGGGGTGGAGGAACAGCCCTGGTACGACTCCAGGGCTTCAGCACAGCCTGAGCCTCCCAGACGTCACCTGGGAAATGCACGCTGTAACTGTCCTGACCAACGGGAATGCTTCAGCTGGAAGTTTTTTTCTTTTTAATGTGGCAGAAGCAATCATCCATGAGACACAAATACAAATGAAACCAGCTTTGTCAGCCTTGGAAATGCTTATTACAAACACCTAAGAGAATGCATTTCAAGGGAATCTCTTCCCTTCTGGAGCCAAACACAGACTGCAGGATCACTGCTGGCCTTCAGACACCAACCACAGAGCATCCCATGACCCTCTGTGTAGCTGTGCCCTCCATACACATGAGTGAGATACAGGCTGCCTCGCAGGCAGAGCTGGAGCTGACTGAGAAGTCTGAGTGCTGAGAACAAAGGCGTGTTTCTTTTTCTAGCTCATGATGCCCAGATGTTGCTAGCTTGGCTACCTCCAACTCTGAAACTCCACTTCACTGAGAACGTGCTTTGGAATACTCTGCAGTTTCACAAAGATAATGCAGAAAAGATATGGGCTCCCACGTGTGCACTGGCACAGAAAACCCAAACAAACTGGAAATCCTTTCCAGCCCCTACCAGTACCTGACTCCTTTTTCCCTACATTTATACTTCTAAAGCAGTGTCAAATACACAATAGGAAAGCTGTAAGAGTACTGTTTTCATTTATGTGTGCATAACACTACAGAGGAAGGATGTTCTGTGAAGTATTTTCCTCTTCTATGTTTCTAGAATAGAAAGATAAGCTCTGGTGTGCTTTGTGAAAAGCCAGACCAGGGCTGAGAGGGCGCTGACAGAGCCCCAAGATCTCCCAGCTTCAGAAGCCAGAGAACCAGGAGCGACACGTACCGATCACAATTTTGCCATCTATTTTCTCCAGGATGAATCGAGCCTGGTTGCTCAGCTTTGCAGACTCAGCTCCTAGCATCCCAATCAGCCATTCCTTCCTCAAACCGTAGTACCGGAGCCTGAGATCAAAGAACTCTTTAAGAATATCCTGGGGAGACTCGTACTTCTTGAGAAAGCCAACGTGGTCAAAAAGGACCTGGAGAGAAGGGCACAGGTGTCATGACCACGAAACTGATTTTCAAACCCACTGAAAGTTAGCAGTGACACAGCTGTGATCATACAGTCCACTTATTAGCCAACCCATTTAAAAGCTTTGTGTTCTCAGAAACTATTTCAGCTTGCAAACACGGCAGCAGAGACTTCTTCAGAATTTCTAAGTACTCAAAAACACAGCAGAGCTAATGTTATCTGAATCTTAAAGCTATTTGTTGGATCTCTCTCTTGCATCAAACATCACACGCTGTCAGGATCTGGACATTCAGTGGCGTGTCCTTGTCACAACAAAGGGCTCCAGGGGCTGTGTGATTTCAGATCACTCTGACTCCTTCTGGCAAATCCATGCCGTGTGGACCCACTACCCAGGGCACTCTCTTCACCTTTTCTAGGTGATTTCAGAAAGCCAACTTAAAACCATTAATATCAGAAAAATCCAAGTCAACAGGCTGCTGACAAAGATCAACCTCAGGAGAAGCAGGAACTGCAGCTGCACACAAAATGTAGGCTGAGTTACATCAAGGACTCCCGTCAGCAAAATGCACTACGTACCATAGAGTTGCAGGTTAGATTTGTCTGGAGTTTGAAGACCTTATGCAACCCCACTGCTTCAGCTTCAGCTAGTTTTTCCTCACTCATCTTCACTACAAACTTCACCGTGGTGTCGGTGTGATACTCCTTATAGTCTGTGATTAGTGGGGGTGTCTTCTCAGTCCCATTCAGCATTGGCTCCAGAACTTGCTCTTTATAGGTCTGAGAAAAGAATCGAAGTCCATGGAGATGGAAAGCTCCCAGAACCATTTACCATCACTTCTTTACAGGGCACACTGTGTGTCCCTAGGGCAAATTCAGCATCTGTTACCTGTGTCCACGTTCTGACAGGCAGCTCAGTGATTTCAATGGTCGTAGAGTCAAGGATGGACACTTCACCACTTATCACATACTGATTGGGCCCAAGCTCATCTATCGTGCCTTTGAAATTCTTGTAGCTGGGAAGCTAAGAAGAAACACTGGATTGCAAGCGCTCAAAAAACGCATCATATGCCTCAGTTTATGCTGAATAAAGTAACAAATGAGACAACTGTCTCTTAAATGCATCACTCACCATTGGCAGTGGTTCTTCCCCATCCATCAGACGACGGATGTTATTCACAGTTTCCCTGATATCGAAGTTGGGGATCTTACAGGACCAGCCAGTGCCAATCCCCTCCGCCCCGTTTATCAGCACCATTGGGATTATAGGCATGTACCACTCGGGCTCCACACGTTGATTGTCATCGTAGAGGAACCTCAGGACATTGTCATCCATTGGTGGGAACAGCAACCGAGCTAACGGGCTAGGGGAGGAAAGAGGAGGTCAGCCCATATCCTCATACACAGCAGTGCCTGCAGTGTGAAAAGAAGCCCCAAAGGGCCTTCACGTGGAGCAGCCTCATCAGCCCTGCTTGTCCCCCTGAACACGGAACCCCAAAGATTGTGCTTTAAAGCAATGAGACACCGCTCTGTACTTTAAGATGCTGCAACTCAGCTCTCTCAATTCATTTCTTACCATCCTACCCAAAAAGTGCCCCCTTGGTTTCGCTCTCGGTTCTGCATTCCACACCACACCTGGCTGTTCTGTTAGGACAGCAACCAGGTTCACACAACTGGATCTAGAACCCAAATCTCCCAAACCGTGGCTGCTCTTTCATACCCAAATGGTGCAGCTTCAGACACTTCAAGGCAAAAATTAACTTTCCTATTTCAATGCTGTTAAATCGAGTCCTGTAATAACAATGCTAAAAATGTATATGACTGTAAGGAAGCTGTAATGGCAACCTCAGCATTGTGAAGATGTATCGAGGGCTTGCAGAGTCCTTCCCACCGTGCAGCCTCGTGCCAAACTGCCCGATGGGCTGCAGCAGGTTCAGGTTGTTGCTGCCCACGAAGTTCTGAGCCAGGTTTATGATGGTCATCATCAGCGATGCCTGCAAGAAAGGGTCGTGGTTAAAAAGTGGAATTTTTCACCGAAAGGACAACATTAAAGGTAACATTTACACTAAGAACAGAACGGATACAGAAGATGAATTCAGCTCATAAAGGATATCCAACCAAATCTACCACAAACAAAGCAGGTTTGTCTCGTCCCATGAGACATAGGTAAGGCAGGCAGACTGACCAACCTCGTGAAACTGAAATACTCTGCTTATTTTAAAGCATTTTGCATAGTGAGAACGGGCTCTTACTTCACCATGATGGTATGAGGACATCTCAGCTACAGAACCAGCCAGCTGAGCAACCTTCACCTCCCGTTTATCGTTTCTTTTGAAGCATGTGAACAGAACTTTCCTCTGACCTGGCTTCAAACCTGCAAGGGAAAAAATAAATGGGACCTTGTGTTTGGGACGTACAGCATGTTTCTGCTCTCTAGGGACTAACAATTAGAGACCTAAAGATTCTGCAGCACCAGAGTTGGGTATTTGTGACAGTACACTACAGAGCAGGCAAGTCATTTAATCCAAAGGATAAAAACTTGCTGAGTATCAGGTGAAGTTTGGAACACTGAAGCCCCACTAAGGTTCTGATTCCAGAAGACATCCAAAATCATCCCGTTACGTTCTGGGAAAGCCCTGCATGGAATGACTGCCCTGAAGTCACTTACCATCAACCAGAGATGGGATCGACCTCTCATTGTCTGAGTTTGAGAACAGGACCAGCTCCTTGTTGATGAAATCGTTGTAGGTCAAGTAATTAGTATCTTTCCCATACAGATAATCCTAAGAAAAACAAATGCAAGAGTGCTTTAATTTTAACAAGGCTTAAACTATTTCTTTTATTCTTATTTTCTCACACTTGGCTAGTTCCACTAAAATGGAAGCGCCTTGTAGGACTACAGCTAAACACAGCTCAAGCGATGACATTCCCAGCATGGAAAAACAAAACGTTGCTTCCCCTGAAGCAGGCTGAAAAATAACACCTTCACCTAGTTCTGCTCAAGTTATCACTTTCCTATTGAATAAAGTAATTTGATAGAGTTTAAAAATGAAAAGAACGATTGAGTCACTGACACTGAGGTTATGCTACAAGGTGCAAAAAGGAGAACCAAGCTGCAAAATCCCACAGCGTTACATATCTGCCCTGAAAGCAGATGACTGCACTGCATACAGCCCCAGCTCGCCAGAATTAGAGAGCAGGGAGACAGGAAATCAAATCCCTTCATGTCCATAAAGCTTTTACCTCGGGCAGGCCGTGCAGCTTCCGCTGTCTTCTGTCCTCCATGAAATTAGTCAACCACTCCTTCCGCTCCTCGACCTTCTTCTTACTAAAGGCCTGCATGTTGCAAAGTGAGAAATAACTCAGGACGTTCTGTGCTGTGCCCTACTGGAACACCGAAGGAAAGGGAAGCACGCAGGAAGAGTTTAAGCAGGAGAAGAACTTGGGAAGCAAGCTGACTTAGGGGCCTGAGAAGTGCAACAATCCTGGAGCTGGATAATCAAAAGCACAATTTCCACCAGTCTGTAAGAGACTGTGGCCAGGTTTAACAGTATGAAATTCTAACAGAATAACAGAAAACTGAAGTAGATTTCCTTGTTAATTAATATTTTGGTTGAAAAGAACTTGGTCTTTGGCACCAATAGCTCAGAATAGATAAAACCAATGTTTTCTTAGGGTGGTGGAGTTGACAGAAGTGAGGACCATTTTAAATCCATTGGTGAACTATTTTAGGAGAAAAAACTCTTAGAGAAAGGAGAGGTCTGGCTCAGAGAAAACTGCAGCAGAACATGCAGAATAATGTGGAAGAAATATTTACTATTGTGCCTGAAAATGTCAATTGGTTTGTAGTGATTAGTTTGTTCTGAGCTATATTTAAAAGCCATCACTGAAAGGGTGCTCTTGGCCTGAGGTCTGCGGACAGATTTGCTTCTACTGGTCGAGCTGTGGCTGTAGCCTTGGTAACCAAGAGACCATCTCAAGCCCAAAGGCCCCTGAGAGCATTTTAAGAGAAAATAGGCAGCAAAATACCAAAGGAAGTAAATCAGCAATTAAGTCAAGTGTAAGTTACCAGGGTGATGGCAGCATCGTCTTCAGGACCAGAGTACTTGAAGCCAATTCTATGTCTAGCCATATCTGCAAAGTACTCCTTGGCCTCCTTTGATGTGCTGGTACCCAAACCTGCAGAACCAACAGCAGTCAATCCGAGCTCCGTGCTTAAACCAAGCTGCATTTCTGCACCTAACTTCTATAATACATCACAAGTATGCAGCATGAAGACTATCAAAAACTTTAATGGGATGTAAGGTATCACAGAAAGCACAGGAATTAAAGACAACTGAGCAGCTGCACTTTTAGAGCTTTGTCTGGAACTTCTATAGATGTCTGTAACTACGAACTGGAATTGATTCCTGGTCACCCTGTTCCTGTTCTCCAGCTGGCAGCCTTCTTACACATTGCCTTCACCACGTCAGGCTTTGTACAAACCTTTGTAGTACTTGATTTTCCATGAATTGTAGTTCTGTGTGCTGTTCTTCCACTCTTCAAACTCAGGAATGCTATAGAATGCAATCTCATCTTTGTTTTTAGAGGCCTGCAATGAATGAAGGCATTAACTGTAAAAGAGGAGGCAGACCTGGACCAAAAGATTCCTACTCCTCCACCTCCCCACTACTCAGCCCTCACCTTTATGATGGGGGTAATAAACTCCTCTAAGAAGTTGTGTCTTAGAAGGGAAGGCCAGTTGTGATGGATGAAGTTGATCAGCAAACCTTTGATATGAGATCCATCTTGATCCTGTTTTGTGTTTCGTTTTGGAAAAAAAGAAGTAAAATGTAAGCATGGTCCTGTCGGCGGTGCCAGCTGTTTTCCCCTCCTTCCTCTGTATCCTAGAACCTGCTGCTCCTCCCAGTGTTGAATCCCAGTGAGTCTAACCTGATCTGTCATAATCATGATCTTCCCATAGCGAAGACTCTTCAAAGATTCTCGATCTTCGTAGTTCTTTTTGTACTGCAGACCCACAATCTTGATGATGTTGTTGATTTCAGCGTTCTCCATTATCTGGAAAAGATCACACGGATTAGAAACTTTTCCATCCGACTCAAAACAGTAAAAAACACCCATCAGGTGTATGCCTCTGACCGTGCTCTGCCTTCCCAGAGTTTTGTCTGTTTAGAGCATTTCATTCTTTCTAACCTAGTGTCTATCCATTACACTTTTCAAGACAATTTCAAGCATCTCCTAGCCCACAACACAAATGCTATCCCTCCAGGCAAAGCACTGCACGGGAGTTGCTCAATATTCCTGCTTAATGAGAAAGCTGAAGGTGAGAACAGACTCATACCTTCATGGGTTTCAGCATTAAAAACACCCTGCTGTACTGACTCAGTTGGAATCACACTGCACGACACGAAGCACACATCCCCCAGCACAGGCTGTCCCCACTCACCTGCTTATGAGAAGCTTCCCTGACGTTGAGTATCTTCCCACGGAGGGGAAATACTCCATATTTGTCTCTACCAACCACTCCTAGACCAGAGACAGCCAGAGTTTTGGCTGAGTCTCCCTCGGTCAGGATGAGCGTACAATCTATTGAATTCTTGCTGCCTGAAAAAAATAAAACAACAACAAAGAAACAGAAATTGAAGGCGAGGTTTGCGTACCACAGCTGCATGAGACTACACACAAAACATACAGGTTTGGTTCCCTTAGAAGTCAGTAGTTTCATTTGTGTAGTGAGCAGACATTATCTGCTCTGAGCAAAGTGGCTACAAAGGACGAGACACCTACCAGCATCATTGGCATCATCCAGCTTAGGAACGCCCTTAATCTTGGTGTGCTTCACAGCTGAACACTTCTTATTCAGCTGGGTCTGAGCTTTAAATTTTACCCAGTTTAGGATACTTTCAACAATGCCACAGCCAACTGCCTGCAATGCCCAAATAAAATGACAGAAAAAAAATAATCAACCGTGGGGAAAGCTTTAACCACGAGAACGTCTGAAGTGACAGGATTTTAATTTGTGATTTTTAAGTAACGTATCTGCCACACTCAGTGTAAGATGCAGCTTTACAGACACTGATTACCCACATGCACCAATACTTACACCCTTGATGAATTTTTCACTCAGTTTACACGTTGAGCCGAAGTTCTTCGCCTGTAGAGTCATGTTCTCTTTAGTCTGAGAGTCAAAGGTTGGGTTTTCGATCAAGGAATTCACAAAAATCCACATGTGGTTCTTCACCTGCAGGTGGATAGGATGCGCATTACACACTGCACAGGCTGCACTCCCTGGAGCAGCACTGTCCTCTTTCTGAGGTGCTCCTGTCAGAATCGTGCAGTTCCATTAGTGCTGTCTGCCTTCTGAATTTCCCACACGTATATGAGGCTTCTTTAATTTTCAACTTCCCATATATCATAATCATAATGAATAAAAGACATTTGTTAGATTAGTGCAACAAATGCATTAACCTGCAGCTGCAATTTGCAACAACACTCAAGTTTTCTTTTCCAGTGGGGAAACTTTGGCATCGTACCTGGAACGGCTTCACTCCAACTCCGTTTTTGTTCTTCTTTTTCACAACGTCAATGAGTTTCGTCACAATTTGGTCAGCGACATAATCAACGTGCCTGCCACCCTGGGGGAAAACAGGACCAAAGAGCTCGAGGTGACTGCATGAGATGAAACAGGCACACCCTTCTGAGAGCAGCAGGGACAACAATAGGATGGGAACGTGACTGGAGGAGCAGGAGAATTACCTTTGTGGTGGCAATGCTGTTGACAAAGCTAACTTGCTGGAAGCCTTTTTCACTCAAAGTCAAGCACACTTCCCACCTGGAATTCACTTCCTCATGGATAACTTTAAGTGCGTTTCCAGTTTCATCCACTTTGTCCTTCAGATAGAGGTCCACGTAACTGCGGAATCCTTTCACCTACAAATGCAAGCAGGCAACTCGTTTGCAGCAGCTCCCATAAATCATTCACATCCTCCCAAAAAGCTGGCAGGAAAAATTGCTCAGGAAGCTTTCACTTCATCACGTGTAACAGCAGAGATCACTTCAACAAGATCTCGCTGGTTAAACATCGTGAGAAATACAGACGTCCCTGCCCCATCCCAGTGCTCACTTACAGGCAGCCTCTTCCCATTTAGGAAAACTTTGACATCCTTTGTGGATCCAGCAATGTCATACGCTCTTCGAGACATCAGTGCCACGATGTCCTTATCAAGGATCGTCATCTTGAATTTCGACAGATCAGGTTGGAAAGTGACACACGTGTAATCTTCTCCATCAAAATGCTTCAGCTTCATCTCACCAGCCTTCCCCATGTTGTCTGTCCAGGTCTGAGAAGATGAGATTAGTGAGTTAGGAGTCCGACAAACACAAGAAACTAGAGGAATTCCCAACAGCAGCAAGATGATTTGGAGTTTTAAATACTCCAAGGAAAAAACACTGGTTAAAGATCAGATTCTGTCTGCCCATCTCCAAGTTTGCCTGAACTACAATTGTTGGTACAGTAGCTGCGGAACAAACTTATTCTAGCCACAAACGACACCTAGATTTATACAGGAAAAGCTCAAGTCCTACTGGCAAATCTCAGGCAGCACCTGACTGAAACGAGAAGAGCTCATACCTGCTTGAACAACTTCTTGTACTCACGACACGCGGTCTCCACAGTAAATTTTGTGCTGAAAATGTTGCACAGTTTGGCTCCGTAACCATTTCGCCCACCTGGAATTAGGAGGACAACATGCTTGTGTTGTTACCTTCACTCAGAACCACCCAAGTGAACTCCAGGCTAACAGCAGCTCATCCACTGCAGCACCAGCTACGGCCAGCACTGAACACCACCAGGAACGCCTGCATGTCCTGCACAGTGTTCCCTACCTGTGACTTTCTTTTCATCATCATCGTAGTTGCTGGATGTTAGCAGCTGTCCGAAGATGAGTGCTGGCACATAGACCTTTTCCACTTTATGTTCAACAACCGGAATGCCCTTCCCATTGTTCCACACACTGATCGTGTTATTCTCTCTGGAGGAGGGGGAAAGCGTGTTTGTAAGGCTGCAGATGGCTGAGCTCTGAAATAAATACACGAGATCTCTAGGGAAAGGCCACCATTTCATCAAGAACAGATCTCTGCTCAGCAAGTGCGAAAGCAGCCAGCAGAGGGAGGGCAAGCCTACAAAAGCCCTCCAGTTTCAGATCTGCAGAGAGTACCAATAAAATGGACTGAAAGCGTGTGTTCAGCGGTGGAATAAAAACGTGGAAAGTCACCACGACAGCAACAGCCACAGCTTGGCACTTCACCAACCCGCGCTCTGCAACAGACCCAGAAGGCACGCGGGGAACGGGGCTCTCACAGCCCACGAATTTGGTGCAGTTTAACACGAGTTGGGCTCAACGCAGAGCTGTGCAGCACCCGCAGCGTGCTGGGGCAGCGAGGGAGCGCGAGGACCGAGCAGTATGGGTGGGAAAGCCTTGTGGAAAAGCAGCACTCACGGATCAATGGTGACTTTGATGCAGGACATGCTTTTGTCCCTCTGCTTGTTGTCCGCAGCGTTGACTAGGAAGGAAAGACGGCTTTTATCACGAGAGACAAAGGACGCAGGGACAGCTCCCAGCCCCGCGGGGCCGAGGACCAACACGGAGCACCCCGCCTCACCGCACACAGGGCCGAGGCGGGCAGCGCCGGGCACTCACCCAGGATCTCATCGAAGATCTTGTACAGGCCGGGCACGAAGGTCACGTCCCTGCAGTTGAGGCCCACGTCCTCGTCAAACACCCACATGGGCTGAAAGGAAGGGAAGAGCCGCATACACCGCACCGCGCCGGCAGGCCGCGGCCCGGCCCCGCACCCACCTGCGTCACGGTCTCCACGGAGCCGATGTAGGTGTCGGGCCGCAGCAGGATGTGCTCCAGCTGCGTCTTCTTCTGGTAGATGCGCTCCACCGACAGCCGCTTCTGGGCGCCATCGGGCACGCGGGGGTTCTCGAGCAGGGACTGCGCGGGAGAGAGCGGCGTGAGAGGGGGAGCGGGGAACGGCGCGGGGCAGAGCGGGGAGCGGCGCGGGGCAGAGCGGGAGGACGGGGCGGGATGGGGGGGGGGTTCGGACGCACCCGGAGCGGCGCCGCGGGGTCCGGGAGCGCCATAGCGCAGCGCAGCGATGGCGGCGGATAACGGCGCCGCGCGTTTGAAAGCTCCGCCGGACCCGCCGAAACGCTCCGCCAATCCGCGCCGCCCTCGCGCCGCGGGCAGCCAATCGCTGAAGGGCGGAGGGGGCGCCGAGCCCGCCCCTTCGTTCCGTTCCGCCGGTTTCGGGGAGCTCCGCCGTTTGAAAAGCGGCCACTCAGGAGGGGCGGATGCGTGATGGGCAGGGAGGGCCACCAATAGGAGAACGAGGGGGCGGGGCGTGGAGCTGCGGGATGCGTGTGCGTGCTCGGTCGTTATTGTCCGCGCGGCTCTGGGGGCACACGGGGCAGCGTGGGGGGGATGTTAGGCACACCGGGCCCCATTGCGTGGGCAACGCCGCAGCCGCGCCCGACCCGACGCGGTGGAGCCCACGCGGGGCTGCCCACGCCGTGTCCCCGTGTCCCGGGCTCGTGGGGTGCGTCCCCCCCCCCCCCACGCAGATGGCGGCATCCCAAATGCGGCCCCTTCAATGCAATGAAGGGACGCTGCGCGTCGTCGGACGCCAACTTTTTCACGTCTGATTTATTTATGTATTCGGGGGGGGGGGGGGAAGGAACGTCCACGCGGGGATGGGGCGGCGTCCTCTCGGTGCTCCCCGCGCGTGGGGTCCGTGGGCACCGCACGGCCGTCACCACATGTGGCGATAGGGAAAGGCCACTTCCACGCACAGCACCGCCAGCGCCTCGGAGCAGTTCCGCCGCTGCCCGGCCAGCAGCCCGCCCGCGCCCAGCGGGGCCGCCAAGCCCTCCCCGGGGCCGGAGCTCCGCCAGCCCTGGCAGTCCCGGCGGCGGACGTGGCCGCCCCGCGGCGTGGATCCGTGCCACGCCAGCCCGCGGGACCTGCACACGGCACCGGGATGATGGGGGAACCCGGGCAGCGCTCCCCGTCCTCCCCCGTGGGCAGCCACGGGCGCGTGGGGCCGGGACTCACCAGAGCGCGTCCGTCTGCACGTTGCGGCCGTTGAAGGCGTAGATGGGGCTCTGCGGGGCGGCTCCGGCCCGGCCCTGCACGAGGGAGCTCCAGGAGCGAGCCAGCAGCTGGCCCTGGGGGCACGGGGACGGCACTGAGATGGGGACGGGGCGGCAGGAGCCCCCCAAAGCCCCTCGTGCCCATGGCAATGGCTCGGGGTTCGTAGTGGTGTAAGGAAAACACGCGGAGAGCACGAGCTCCCTGGGGGGACGTCCTGACCCCTCGGGGACAGGGCCACCTGCCTTCAGGTTGACGATGGGGAGGGTCCTGTCCGTCCTCTTGACGATGGAGGCCAGGTCCTGGCTCGGGGCAGACAGGAACGCCCGGAAAGTGCCGTAGAGCCGGGCCTCCTGAGACTGCCGGTAGCACTGCAGGTCGGCACCGCGGATGCCGCTCATGTCCCCCGAGAGGGGCACGTTCAGGGCCACCAGACGGAGCTGGGGGGACAGCGGGTGGCAGTGGGGGGCCGGGACACCCAGGGCACGTGCCCTCATCCCACAGCCGTGGGGCACTGCAGCCCCCCAGGATGGGCATCGAGGTCACTTATCCTATGCAGATCCACGGGCACCGTGGGGTTGGAAGGGGCTGTGGAATGGGGCAATGCTTACAGAGGGCATCCTGGGGGCGGCGGTGGTCTGCAGGGTGCTGGGCAGCACAGCTCCGTCCTCTTTTGGGACCTGGAATGGGGAGGATGCCTGGGGATGGCGATCTCAGTGCCCCAGGAGCAACACCCCTCCTCCCCCCACTGCCACCCGGGGTCTCCTGGTGCCACCTCCGTCCTCCTGCTCACCGGTGGGTCTGTCCGGACCCCCGAGGGCGGCTCTGCGTTGGGACCTCGTGTCTGTGCCTGCTTCGCCTCCTGCACAGAGAGGGGAGGGCAGTCCCAGGGCTGCGTCCCCTCCCGGGGTTCTGTCCCTTTGCTCACCTGGTACTGCGGCGTGGAGGCGGAGGGGTCATCACCCGCAAAGAGCGACTCTGAGTCCTCCAGCTGCAGAAGGGCAGTTAGGGGGGGGGGGGCAGCCACAGTGTGTGTCTCCCACCCCCCCCCAGCACAGTACCAGCAGCCTGCTCCAGCCCCGGGGGGTGCGCAGGAACGCGTTGTTCCCCTCCCGCACGTAGACCAGGCTGCCCTCGGGGACAGCACTGCCAGACTTCAGCATCAGCTCCTTCGACCTGAACACCCACGTCTGCCGCTGGGGGGGACATGGAGGGGGGGGTCAGGGCCCAGCTGGTCCCCTATACATCAGGGGTCACCTATGGGCACAGCCCCCCATGCACCTGGAGGTCGGCGCTGGGTTCCAGTGGTTCTGGGTGGGGACCATCAGCATCTGGAGAAGCTGGGGAGGGTTTGGGTTAAGGGTAGGATTGGGGTCAGCTTATGGTTGAGTTTAGGGGCGCACCCTGGCACCATGGGGACACCAGGACAACCCCACAGCCCTGGTGCCAGGGCACGAAGCTTTGCAAAGGGCACCTCCAAGGAGGCTGGAGTTCACCCGAAGACCCAGAGAGCCCCTTACCCACTGCCCAGGCTGCACTGGCCGCTGCCTGTGGATGCAAACAGAGCCGTTACCGCTGCCGGGACGGCGGAGCACGGCGGTGGCAGCACGCGGGGAGGGGACAGCGGGCTTACCGGCTGCCTGCAGGGCTGCTGTCCGCGCACGGGGTACACGCGCTGCGGGCAGACACGGGGGGGATGCGTGGGGAGAACCGCACACCTCGTGCGCTCACACGCGCGTGCACGGCTGCACAGAGGCGTGCGCTGCCTGCGCAAGGCCTTACGTTGAGGTAGAGGAGTCCCGGTGCTCCGGGGGGGCCGGGAGGGCCGGGGGGACCGGGGGGACCTCGGGGACCCTGCGGGAAGAGCAGTGCGGAGGTTTGGGGTGCTTTGGTGCCGCTCCTGGGGTGCGCAGCTCTGAGCCGCCCCGGGCGCAGCGTCTCACGTGGGGAATGATTGCTCCGTAGATATCCGGCTCCTCCTTGCTGTGCTGCAAAGGGAGAGCCAGCAGATGGAGGCTGAGCTCCGCCTGCCCCCCCCCGCGGCCCCCGGCCCAGGACTCACCGCTCGGTACCAGGCGCTGGGCTGGCTGCCGGGGAACGGGAGCTGTCCCTCTTTGCAGCCGGGCTCCCCATAGCAGCACCCCTGAGGGGCACAGCGAGGTGGGGTGAGGGCGTGCAGTGTGTGTGTGCTGCAGGGGACGGTGCAACTCACCGACCCCCCGTACATGCTCCCCCCATGCAACACCCCATACAAACCCGCTCTCCTGGGTCGCCCTTTTCACCCTGGAAGAAAGTAGAGCAGTCCCGTGAGCAGCTTGATGCGGGGTCCCTGGGCGATCCCAGCCCCTTGAGCACCCCAAACCCGCTGCCCACTGCCCTGCTCACCTTGGGGCCCGGTGGTCCGGCCGCTCCGTGGTGCCCAGCACGGTGCAGTTCACACTGGGATGAGGGGATGCGCAGGGTGAGCACTGGGCACGGTGACCACCCTGAGCACCCCCAGCCCCATACTCACCCTGTAGTCCCCTGGTGGCCCCGGTGGTCCCATAGGGCCGGGAATCCCTGGGGCTCCCATCTCCCCGGTGCGGCCGGGGTTCCCTGGCATGCCCGGCAGCCCTTGCTCGCCCTTGTCCCCCTGCCAGGATGCAGCACATGAGTGTGGGGCTCATGTCCCCCCAGAGCCCCACAGCAGCAGGGTATGGGGTGGGGTGATGCTGCTACTCCATCCCAATCCCTGGGGTTGGAGGGTGGAAAGACCGAGACCCCCCCGGGACCCCTCTTTACCTTTAATCCTGGGAATCCCGGCTCCCCTCGGAGCCCTGGTTTGCCAGGGAACGATGCAGGTCCTGGGGGGCCAGGGGGCCCTTCGTGCCCGGGTGCCCCAGGGGGCCCCTGTGTGCCCGGGAGTCCCGGTGCCCCTGGGGGGCCATCGGACCCAGCCAAGCCTGGGGATCCTGGAGCTCCTTCACTCCCTGGGAACCCGGGTGGGCCCACAGCTCCCGGTGGGCCAGGGGGGCCGGGCTGCCCCTCCCTCCCAGGAAGCCCTGGGGAGCCTTCATGGCCTGGGTAGCCAGGGGGGCCGGGGGGGCCAGGCAGCCCTGGGGCACCGGGGGGTCCTGACTTCCCAGTGGGGCCGGCTGCTCCCAGCTGTCAGGGTGGAAAGAGAAGGGACAGAGTGACACTGGTGAATGGCAGCACCATACCCTGTGGGCCCCCTATGCACCCCCACCGCTCTGTGTCCCTGCCCTGCCAGTCCCTGCAGGTCCGGCTGAGGGATGGACCTCACAGCAGCTCCAGCACTGCCCACCCATCCCAGCATCACCCCCTCCATCCTTTCATACCCACCTGTGCCTTCCACCCCTCCCATTTCTCACCTCGCTCACTGATTCCTTGGGGAGTGCTGCAGGTGCGGGCACACTCCTGCCTCCCCCAGCACCTGGTGGTCCCGGTGGTCCCGGAGGTCCCGGTGGTCCAGGGGGGCCCCGAGGTCCCTGGTGACCCGGTGGCCCTGGGCTGCCCGTCCTCCCTTTCTCCCCAGACAGCCCCGGCTGTCCCCGCTCCCCAGGGAACCCACGATCTCCTTTCTCTCCCTGTTGGGATGAAGGCGGATCCTAGCTCCTGCCCCACACCGTGGGACAGCAGGGCCGTCCCCGCAGTGCATGCTTGTGCAAGAATCCAAATCCGGAGCAGAAAAGGTGAAAAGAGCCCTGGGGTCTCTCCCCGCAGGTCCCTGAGCCCCCCTGCCCCCCCGCAGGACCCCTCTCCGCACCTTGGGGCCGGGAGGGCCGGGGCGCGCGGGGCAGACACAGTTGGAGCCGTTTTGCATCTGGAGGGGAGAGAGCTGTGAGCCGCGGGGATGGGGGATGGGGGGCACCGGGACCACCCCCCCTCACCTGCAGGGCCGGGTCCAGCCCGGGGGGGGACGGTACGCGCTGGGGCAGCCCCTTCGCTGTGGTCTGTGCAGGAGAGAGGAGCACCAAGCGTGAGACCCCCGCAGCCCCGTGCCCCCAGTGCCCAGCTGCTCCCCCCTCATCCCCCCACCTTGATCTGCAGGAACTCCTCCTCTTCCTCTGCGCTGCCCTCGAAGATCCGTGGGGCGGCCGTGGGGCGGTTGTGCTAGAGCAGAGGGGCAGAGCTCAGCACACCCCATGGGGCTCAGGGGGTGCTGCGCCCTGCGAGCCGTGCGGGGGCACCGGGGTCCCCTCTGCAAGGGGCAGAGGGGGGAGTGCCCCTCCAGGGATGGATTCCGGCGTGGGATGCGCTGCTTTGGCTGCGCTGTGCCGGGTGCTGATAAGGGGAGGGATGCGGAGCGGGCCTGGTGGGGGTGCGGGGTGGTGGAGGGGATGGGCACCTGTGCTCGCGTGCGCAGCGGGGCATGGCCCTGGCCCTTGCTCCTGGAGTGGGGCTCCCGTCTCCTCGAGGCCGTTCCCAGCGGGGGTTTGCTCAGCGGCAGATTCTCCGTGTCGGCAGCGTCTGCGGGATGGGGATGTGGGCAGCAAGGTGCTCCCCGCTCCCACTGTGCGGGAGTGTCCCCTCCTCAGTGGGTCCCAGAGCTCGGGGTGCGCACCTACCTTCATCCCCACCCAGGGTGGGCAGCGTGGGGGTCGCGGGGCTGGTGCCCAGCTCTGGAGTGGTGTCTTCAGATCCCAGTGGGTAGAACCACTGGGCCGTGCCGTGGGATAGGAGCGTGGCCAGCACTGAGAGGATGCAGAGCACACGGAGGAGGTGGGGGGGACCCCCCATCCTCATGCTGCGGCCCCGAGGTGCTGAGCCTGGCTCCTCCTGCTCGTCTGTGCCGTCTGCTCCCGACGCCCGGGTACAGCCCCCGCTGTTATCACGGTGGCCCCCGACACGCCCCCTGCTCCCCCAGCCCCCCCGCCCCACGGGCCATGTCCTGCACGGGGCTGAGCGCTCACAGTGAGGGTGCGGGACGGGGGCAGCGAGGGCACATGGGAGCTCTGGGAAGGGAGCCAGGTCGGGAAGAGGGGTCTGGAGGAGGAGATGCTGCCTGGAAATGGGAGTGAAGCTATTAGGGAGTATGGGAAGGGGCTGGCCGGGAGCAGGGCAGCGGCACAGCAAGGAGCAGCACCCTGCCCATGGCCCTCTGCTCCATCAGAGCTCTGCTGCTGTCAGAGCTGCCCTCAGCTGGGGGCTGCAGCCCTCTCTGAGACACATTCTGCCCCCGCAGCACTGCACTGCCAGAGCCCACAGCCCCTCCACGGTGCTCTGGTGGCTGCTGGGTGTCACAGGGGGATAGTGGAACCCCAAAGACCCAGAGCCGGGAGCCCAAAGAGCCTCAGGGTGCAGTCTGCGTGGCAGCGAGGTACACACACCTGCCTTCATGGGGCAGCACGGTGCTGGGATGGGGGGCCTGGAGACCCCATGCGTGGCAGAGATGGGGAGCAGCCCGTGGGGCTGCACAGTGCGCACATCCCCGCTCCCCGTGCTCCTGCTCCCTCCAGCCCCGCAGACACAACAGCCTCCCCGCGGTGCTGCCAAGGTCTGATAAGGAGCTGCGGCTGCCGCGGGGATGGGCACCTGTTTGGGTTTAGCCCCGGCTCGGACGCTGCGTCAAGGCTGGCGCCTCTGCCCCGAGTCACGGCCACCGTGTGCCCCGTGGCTGCGCCAGGCAGGGCAGGGGCTGCGTGCCGGGGAGGTCTGGGAAGCGTGGGGGGCACCGGCCCTGCCCGGGGTGGTGGGCTCGGCCCCTTCTGAGCACAGCCAGGCTGCGGGCACGGAGCAGAGGTGGCTTTTGCTGCTGCTCCGCATCTCCCTCCCCGCTGTCCGTGCACAGAGGGCAAACAAAACAAATGGCGCTGGTGCTGAGCCGCGCCGAGCTGGTGGCACACGGAGCTGGTGGCACCCGCAGGGTCCGTGGGGTGGATGGGGTCCCGTGGGACGCGCTCGTGCCCGGCACGCTGTGCTCGCCCCGCGGTGCTGTGCTGCTTTGGGTGTCAGGAAAAGGTTCTGCTCCTTCCAGGTGGGGCAGGGAGCGCGGCCCCGAGCTCACGGAGCCTTGGGACACGGCTCACTTTGGGTGGTGCTGCGCGGAGCCGGGGTTGGACTCGGTGGTCCCTGTGGGTCCCTCCCACCTCGGGATGGTCCGTGCTTCTGTGGCTCAGGTCCTCTGGTTCCCTGTCCCCGGGCTTTAGGCCGGAGCTCCGCACGCCGTGGGGTCCCCGCACCGCCCCGCAGCCGTTCCCCCCCCGCTCCGCAGTTCGCAGCTTTCGGCGCTGCGGGGCGCTGCGGGCCGGGGCAGTCTGTTCCTCTCCAGTTCACCCCCATCCCATCCCTGCTCATCCCAGTCCATCTCATCCCATCCCAGTTCATCCCAATCTTCTTCCAGTTTAACTCCTCCACCCCACCCCGACCGATCCCAATCCGTCCCATCCCAGTCTGCCGTACCCCATCCCCGTTCACCCCACTCCATCCCGTCCCAGTCCATCCCCGTTCACCCCGCTCCATCCCATCCCACTCATCCCCATCCCCGCCGTCCCAGTCCCTCCCAGTCCGTCCCAGCGGGCAGCACACCGGCCCCGTGACGGCTGCGGGGCAGCGCGGGGCGCGGCGGGGGAGGGGTCGTCCCGGACGGGGGCTCTCCCGGTGCCCGCTCCGCCCGCAGCCGGAGCCCCGCGGTGCCGGGGGCGGCTCCGCCGGTGGCCCCGGTGGCGGCGGGAGGTGTGGCCACATCGGGGCCGCATAAAGCAGCCTCCGCCGCCGCCCCGCGCCCGCCGCCAGCCCGACGCCGAGCGGAGCGGCGCGGGGCCGCCATGTGCGGGGCCGCCGTGCTGCTGCTGGCGGCGGCGGCGGCGGCGGCGGCGGCGGGGCCGGGGCCGGGGGGAGGCGGGGAGGAGGCGATCCAGTGCCCGCCGTGCTCGGAGGAGCGGCTGGCCCGCTGCAAAGCCCCGCAGGGCTGCGCCGAGCTGGTGCGGGAGCCGGGCTGCGGCTGCTGCGCGACCTGCGCGCTCGGCCGGGGCACCGCGTGCGGGGTGTACACGGCGCGCTGCGGGGCCGGGCTGCGGTGTTACCCGCCCCGCGGCGTGCCCCGGCCGCTGCACACCCTCATGCACGGGCAGGGAGTCTGCACCGACCTGGCCGACGTCGAGGCCATCCAGGAGAGCCTGCAGCAGCCAGGTAGGGCGGGGGGCGGCATGGGGTTGGGGCGTCCCGCGGGGATTTGTGCCGCCCGTGTCGGTTGGGGAGAGCGGGGTGGGGGGATCGGCGTGGGACGGGGAGCCTGAAGGTGGAGGGAGCTGGGGCTGCGCTGCACGGGCTGTTGTGGCTGCGTGGTCTCCGTGCCATCCTCGCCCGCTCCCAGCATGGCAGTGCCGCCGTGGGGTGCCACAGGAGCAGCTGCAGTCCACCCTCACCCGCCCGCAGCGTGGCAGTGTCGTGGTCGGGTACCGGAGGGTCACATCTGTGCTTCCTCACCCACTCCTGGCACCTCAGTGGCCCCGTGCAGCCCCTGGGCCAGGCGGGGTCGGGCGCTGCGGTGCTGGAGCAGCTCCCGTTGTGCACCCGAGGTCCCGGTGCTCCGCTCCTGAGGATGCTGCCGGCACAAAACAGGAAAGAGGCCGCGGGGCACCTGCTTCCCTCGCAGGCAGGTCAGCATATCTGCATCCAGGCGGGGCAGTGGGGTCCAGGGCAGCCCTGCTGCTCAGCTGCCCCGTGCCCCCCTCATTGGGGTCGGGAGTGGCCCTCTGCCAGGGCTCCTGTGCAGTGACACCTGGGGCTCCCAGGGCACAGGAGCGGAGCGGTGGGGACGCCCCATCTCCCTGCTGTGTGCCATCTCCGGTGCTGAGGGCTCTTTGTGAGGACCCCCGGCTGCCCCTCCCCGGACAGGCGTCGGCTGTGAGCACTTGGTGGGTTCCTCTGGGGGTCCCCAGCCCACATCCTGCAGGAGCTGTCTGTGCTCCCTGCCCCGTGGCTGCTCCGGGCTGCCAAGCTCTGTTGGTTTTGGCTTTGCCGTGCGTAACGCGGCATTTTTTCCCAGAGCCTTTAGGAAATGGAGCTGCAGCTTTTTCCTTTGCTTCCTGTGCTGGTTTGGCTGCACTGGGGTCATGGGTGGCCCTGGGATCGTGTGCCGGGCACCGTGCAGGCGGTGCTGCAGGTGGCAGGAGGGGACAGCGCGGCCACGAGCCCGGAGCTCGGGGCACCCCATGGGGAAGGACAGGGCCCTGCCCCACACTCTGCACCCCCTGCAGCAGGAGCAGTGGGGCAGAGGCTGCAGCTCTGCCCCGTGGTGCCTCGGCCACCCAGGACCCGCGGGTGAGGGTGAGGATGTCCCCCGGCTCAATGATGGGTGAACAGTTGTGTCAGGGAAAATGTGACCCGTGGAAGCTGCCGGTTGTCACCCTATCCTTGTGGTGTCCCTGTTGGGGTGGGATGGGGTGCCCAGCTCCATGTGCTCTGCTCGCTGCCTCGGGGCTCTCCTCCCTCAGCGGTGCCATGGATCACACGCTCGGCATGTGACTAACCTCATTAGCGGCTCCCGCTAATTGAAGGCAACGCTGAATGACTTGCTTGTGTCTGCTGCTGTCCTCGGGCCAGGCCGGAGCCCCTGACCTCCCGAGGCGGCACCCCAAGCCCAGCAGCGGGGCCTTCCTCCCCGTGCCACAATCCCTGCAGCCCCGCGGGCGCTGCTGGCGGTGCGGGGCAGCGTGGGCTCCAGCTCTCCATTCTGGCTCCGTGCAATTTGCTTTTCCCAGATCTTTGTGCTCCACTTGAAGGAGTTCTGCCGCCCAGCTCGGCGCAGGAGCGCTGCCAGCAGCAGGAGAGGCTCCTCGGACGGGTGGGAGCTCGCCCTGAACCGCAGCCATCCTGCAGCGGGGAGGGGGCCCGGAGCCGGGGGCCGCGGTGGGGAGCGCTGCCCGGAGGCACCGCACTCCTGGGGACCTCGGGAAAATGTTACTGGCATCTGGTTTTATTTAGCTGAGAGATTTGACACTGACAGCGGCTGGAGGGGGGAGGGGGCCGGGCGGGGAGCGGGGCTGTGGTGCAGAGCAGTGCCACTCTGTGCCCCGTGTCCTCTCCGTGGGAGCAGCACTGGGACTTCGGGCCCCGCGGTGCCAGGCGTCCCTGAGGAGCTGCATCCCCGAGTGAGTCCCTGTGGGTGTGACACGGTGCCACGGGGATGTGACACGGTGAACAGGGCCGCCGGGGGTCCTGGAGTCGTGCTGCAGTGGGTGACAAGTTTATGTTTCAAATGTCAAGGGTATGAGCCGCTTCCTGGAAAAAAAGAAGGACAGATAAAACAAAAAGCAAATATCACGGTGATGGAGAAGGGTTTGCCAGCCAGGTGCACTGTGAACTTTACCCAGGGCACCGGGAGCTGCTCGGTGACCTCGGCAGCCGGGAGCTGCCGGGTGCCCAGCCCTCCTCCAAGCACCGGTACCGCAGGGCCGGACCCCTCCCTGCAGCAGGAGTGGTGTAAGGGCTGAAGGCATCGCTGGGCCTGGAGGCAGGGGGACCTGCAGCCCTGGGTCTCATGACGCTCCCTCCCAGCTGCCAACATCTGGGATTGCAGTTTGGCTCCGTGCGGGTGGGGGATGCCAAGCACCGCCCCCCCGGGCCGGCCAGCAGGAGGTGGACTGTCCTATTCCTGGAATTCCTGCTTTCATGTCCCGGCAGTGGGGGGGGGGGGTGGGGGGCTGGGGCTGTGTGCCCTGAGCAGAGCCTGGCGGGGCCCCGCAGCCCCAATCCCACTGCAGTTTTGGGGGCTGCAGGGGCGGAGCGGTGTTCTGTGTGTCCTGGGGTCACCTCCCCCCACCCCCCCGCGGTGCCCGGCGGTGCGTGGCTGCGTGGGGCTGGGAGGGCACAGCCGTGGGCTGGGTGTGAATGGGGACCCTGCAACAACAGCCGCGTGGAAACACGCTGAGATCCTGGGGGCCTTTCCCTGCGCTGTGAGGGGGCTCAGCCCAGTGCTGTGCCACGGGTGGGGCATCGCGTGGGGGGGTGCCCTGTGCTGCTGAACCCTGCCGTGCCCTTGCAGAGAAGGAGGAGATTGAGCACCCCAACAACAGCTTCAGCCCCTGCAGCATCCACGACCGCAAGTGCCTGCAGAAGCAGCAGGCGAAGCGCGTCAACAACGGCAACAAGATGCGCAGCAGCGGGAGCCCACACCACCGCGAGGAGACCCGGCCCATCGTGAGCACTGGGGGCACTGGGGTGGGGGTGGGGGGGCAGACAGAGGGGCTGTGGGGTGGGGGGCATGCACAGTGCCGTGCTGTGAGCTCAGCCCCCCCTCCCCGCAGGCACAGGGCTCGTGCCAGAGCGAGCTGCACCGCGCACTGGAGCGGCTGGCGGCCTCGCAGACACGGACACACGAGGACCTCTATGTCATCCCCATCCCCAACTGCGACCGCAACGGCAACTTCCACCCCAAGCAGGTGGGCGGGGGGGGGCACTCTGTGGGGCTGTGGGGGTGCGGAGGGCTCCGGGTCTCGGTGGGAGCTGCAGAAGCCCCCGGGGTTGCCATGGCTCTGGGGACACTCACTGGAGCCATCCCCCTTAGTGTCACCCGGCGCTGGATGGGCAGCGGGGCAAGTGCTGGTGCGTGGACCGCAAGACGGGGGTGAAGCTGCCGGGCTTCCTGGAGATGAAGGGGGACTTGGACTGCCACCAGCCAGCGGACAGCATGTGAGTGTGAGTACAGCCGGGCTGCCCGCCGGGGCTGTGGAGGAGAGGGGACACATCTGCTGAGCAGCTCCTGGCGCTGGGGGACCCCGCTGTGCCCCCCCTGCTCTGCCTGCGGCACTGTGCCACCCCAACGCTGTGACCGCCCACCACCCACCGGTGGCATCCCCGTCCCGCGTGGACGCTGGTGCGGACAGACGGATGCTCCGGGTGCCAGCGGGGCTGCTTTCAGACTGATTTGGTGGAGATGCAGAAAGGAGAAAGCACCGCTGCCCCCCTCCCTGCCTGAAGCAGCCCCCGCTGCAGTGCCTTCCCCGCGCCCACCCCAGTGCACAACACGAGAAGTGCCTTGGCCCCCCCCCGCCACGTGGGCAGGGAGGGGAGGGACCCCATCCGGCGTCACCCTGCCCTCGTGTGCGTGGGGGTGGGGGCTGCAATGAGCAATAAGGACCTTCACCCCGGGGTGGGGCACCAACGGCGTCAGCTCCTCCTGGTGCAGCCGCAGCCCCCACCGCCCGGGAAGCATTGATGCCACCGACCCCACAGCCCCCCCCACCTTCGCCATATTTAAAAGCAATGGGATGTCCCACTCAGTGCCCTGCGCTGGGCCGCACTATTTCTGTAGCCCAATTTTTTCTTTCCTTATGACGACGATCACGACGTTGTCGTCCCACGGGAGCGGCTGCGTTGGCTGCTTCTCCCTTCGTGTCCTTTGGGTGAGAAATGGCAGCGGGAATGGGGCCGAGCGCAGGGTGGGGGGGTCCTGCGGGGTCACCAACACAGGGACCTCCCCACCGAGGTCCCACTGTGACCCTGCCATGACCCTGCCATGACCCTGCTGGGACCATTCCATCACCCTGCTGTGACCCCGCTGTGACCCCCCCGTCTCTTTCCGTGCTGATGCGATGGTTGTTCCCCCCCTTTCTCGGCTGACCCCATCACTCAGACTCTGTGTAGCCCCGTCCTCCTCTTACAGTACACTTGAAGCTTTGTATCGTTACAAGAAAAAAAGAAAACCAAAAGCAGTCGCTGTGTTTAATGGCCACGTCCCCTTTCCCCTCGTGCCTCCTGCGGGGATGGGATGCCCACGGGGACACCCCCACCCCAAAGAGCTCAGAGCACAAAGCGTGGGCGCTTCTGGGCAGTGCTGTGCCACCCCCACGTCCCCTCGGTGGGGTGACACCGTACGGCCCCGGACACGGAGCTGTGTGATGGGACACCCCGAGCTGGAGTGGGCACCGCGTGCTTCCAGGAAGGACGGGAGTTGGATGCGCTCGGGGAATTGTTTGTTTTTCCCCCAGTCCGGGGTGGTTTTGGCTGAACCCCCCCGCAGTACTTCCCTAGAAAATGGATTTCAGCAAACGCAGAACTGCCACTGCGGTGCCTGGAGCCGCTCCCGCTCGGGTCGGAGGGGGACAGCACCGTGTCCCCCCCCCTCCGCACATCGGCCCCCGCTCCGCTGGCGAGCGCTGCGAACCGGAGCTCTCCGTTGGGGGGGTGGGGGGGGGGGGGGGGGGGGGGTGCGGCTGTGCGGCGCCGCAGCGCTCCCCCCGGGGCCGCTCGGAGCCAAAGCCTTCGGATCCCGCGGAGCCGCAGCAGCACTGCGGGACACGCAGTGCGGGTCCCGGCGCGTTGCTTAATGAGGGCGATGCTCAGCCCCCCCCCCCCCTTTGTGGCTCCTGGGGCGGCTGGGGGCAGCGAAGCGCTGCGTTTCGGTTCCTAAATCGCTGCCGTGGGATAAACAAGGCGCTGATTTATTGCACCCCACCCCGAGGGCCGCGGAGTCCAAAAGGAGAGCGGGGCGGGGGGAGGAGGGCTGCGGGGACGCAGCGCTGCGGGGCTGAGCCCATTGACGTCAGCGGGGGCTGCGGCCCCAACGCGTCCCGCTCCCTCCCAAAGCCCGAAGCGTTTATTCGTCGGCTCGCGGCGGTGCTCTGGGACAGCGCTGCGCACAAAGGGCAGAAGAATGGGGCGGCGGTGGGCGCAGCTCCGACGCCGGGACACGCAGAGGACAGCGGGACCGTTCAGCACCGAGCGCAGGTGCCACAGCCCCCGCAGACCTCCCCCTCACCATGGGGAGGGGGCACGAGGCCGTGGGGAGGGGGCTGGGCACACCCGTCCTGTCCCGACCCACGGCAGCGGCCGGGCGCTATGGGGCGGGCAGCAGCCTGGTGATGAGGTCGATGACAAGTGCCGCCGGCTGCACGGGGTCGTACTCCGCAAACAGGTGGCACAGGTTCTCCGAATCCGTCTGGCTTTTGGCCACGAACCCAAAGATTCTGTGGGAAAGGAGAGGGAGAGGAGCTGAGCTGCAGAGGGAGCCGCTCCAAGCGGCCCCGGCACCGATCCCGCTCCATCCCCTCCTTGGCCCACGCCCCAGTCACGTTTGTTGGGGAGGAGAGCGGCCGGGAGAAGCGTTCTGGCAGCGCTGCATCCTCCGATGAGGAGAGGAAGAGCTGCGCTGCTGCCTGTGCCCGGGGGGGGGGGGGGGGGGGCAGGGGTCCCATCTGGGGGCACAGAGCTGAGCCCCTCCCCTCCCCTGCGCAGTGAGGTCAGAGCCCCCATCCCCCCCCCCACCTCAAACCTGTTTCCAAGCAATGGTTCTACCCCAGGGTCAGGCTCTCACCTGGAGGATTTGCAGTACTTCTGCCACCTAAAGGGAAGGAGAACACTCGTGGGTCGGCCCGGCACAGCCACGCTCGCCC
Organism: Callipepla californica brunnescens; assembly: GCA_023055505.1. Classification (NCBI taxonomy): domain Eukaryota; kingdom Metazoa; phylum Chordata; class Aves; order Galliformes; family Odontophoridae; genus Callipepla; species Callipepla californica. The sequence goes on from JALIRH010000045.1 coordinate 3,644,376, forward strand.
CACTGTCCCCTGCGCCCCACACTCACTTTCTGCCCTCGGGGTCCATCCCGCAGAAGCGGACGGCACTGAGCGGGTAGTGCCGCCTGAAGAACACCCTGCAGGGAGGGGACACAGCGTCAGGGGGGGGGGCACCACACAGCTGATGGAGAGTGGGGACACCAGCACCCACTGCTGCAGGAGCAGCACCGCAGAGCAGCGAGCTGCCCCAGCCCTGACCTCCTCTGCACGTCCGTCAGCATGACGCCCTGCTCCGACGCTCTCAGGCGGACGAGGGTGGGGGTGGGCAGAGGATCCATCTCTAGGGTGCAGGACGTGGCCTTCTGCACGGCCGGGGCTCCCACCAGCGACTCCGTGCTCACTGAGCCCAGGTACAGCGCGTTGCACTCTGCGGGGACAGCACAGCGGGGTCAGTGATGCACTGCATCCCTCCGCACCCCTGCAGCATCCCCCTCTGTCCCCCTGCAGACCCCGCACCCCCCGGGACGGGAGCGGTGCTCGTGGGTGAGGTCAGTTCTGCTGCCAACCAGAGATTGGGGGACGCGGAAATTCTCTGCGAATTCGCATTCCAGTTGACTCGATTGCTTTGTGCTCATTGTTTTAAAAGTCAAAATGTTTCGTTTCTGGCTCCTAAATGTCAGATCTGGCTTTTTTCCCCCCTTTCTGTTTATTGCATACTTGTAGTAATGAAAAGCAGAAGCCCCCCCAGGCCAGCTGACAGCTTCGGGCCAGCCGAAGACATTTGGGGCTGACTGCGCTGCTCCTGGTCAGGATGAACTTTTCCGCTTGCCAACTCCTTGTTCAGAGTTTCCAGCAGTGACCGCAGTGTGACACCAGCACTGCCCTCCTCCCCCCCACTCCCCCCCTCAGCCCCCACCCACCCCCATTGGGGCCCTCAGTGGAATCCAGCATTGGCTCTGACCTGCCCTTGTGCCCCATCCCCTCCCTGGGACCCCCCCCGTTCCGTGCCCTGAGAGAAGGCAATAGGGGGAGAGCCCTAAAAACCAGAGGTGCTGTGAAGGTGGAGGACTTTAGGGTCAGCGTCTGCCTCGGGACACCCGCAGCTCAGCACCGCTGTGCGCTCACCTGCGGACCCCTTCAGCGGGGACTGCGTGGGGTCGGGGCCGCAGTCGGGGCCGTCCTCTCCCTCTGCGAGGTCTGCGTGGGGCACAGATGTGCTCAGTACTTGGCGTGGGCCTTCCTGAGCTCAGTGCAGTGCAGCACAGCCGGGACACGAGGCGGGGGGGAGGGGGGTGCAGGAGCACTGTGCTCACACGTACCTTGGGCGGGGATGCGCAGCGCGCAGGGCAATGCCAGCGGGGTGATGGCATGCTGGTACACGAAGGCGGGCAGGCTCCCTGCAGCACCGAGCAGAGCAGAGCTCAGCCCACACCCCCCCCCCACAATGCTCCAGCCCTGGGGGGCACAGGAGCAGGGGCACAAAGGGGAGGGTTGGGGGGGTGGCACGGCAGCTCCGTCCTTACCGAAGTACAGCTCCTCGCTGGCACCCCGCAGGTGCACCCCTTTGGCTGAGGACTCGATGAGGAAGTGCCGGACAAGGTCACTGCTGTCATCGCCTTTGGGTGACACAGAGGGGCTGTCAGCACCACGAGGCAGCTCGGCACAGTGATACCCCCCCACCCCCACCGTGCCCCCACCTGGAGTGCCGGGAACCTTCATGGCCAGCCCGAAGGAGCCGCGGTACGACGTGCTGTCCCGCACCAGGAACGTGCCCGGCTCCCGGTCCTGCAGCAGCTGGATGGCTGTGGGGTGCAGTTGGGCTCAGCCCGGTGCAGTGGGGTCCCCCACCCCGGGCACGGGGCCGCCCTGGGTGCCCATCCTCACCTCGGTCCCTGCTCATGGTGGGCTTGAACCAGAACTTGGAGGTGTCCATCACAAACTTCATGGTGGGCTGCCCGGCCCGGAGGGGACCTGCAGGGTTGTGAGCAGAGCTGGGGACCCCAAAGTCTGTGAGGAGCACGGCCCTGGTGGGGGATCGCTCCCTCCTGCTGACCTGCAGAGCTCTCCTGCTTTTCCCACGAGAATCCCAATTAAAGCCCCGTGCCCGGGGAGCTGCCTCTGCTGATCGCCCCAGAGCACAACGGCCCCATTGTCTGCCCCTGAATGAGGGACCTCGCAGACCTCGGAACCTTTTATGTCCTCCAGAGCAAATGGGAACCCCATCCTCCTCCCCCCAGCTCCAGGCCCCACACCAGTATGAACTGACAGAACTACAGCCCTTGCTCTCAGCTGCCATCAATGAGTGCATCTGCACCTCCTCCTGTGGGACCGGAGCATTGCTGGTCCCCCCACCTCCCCAGACCAGGAGCCATGGGGATGTCCTCAGGTCCCCCAGCTCCAGCACTGACCCCACGTCCCCTACAGATGAATATCCCCCTCCCCCCAAGAGCTGCCCTATTGCAGAGCACTTACTGTCAGGGGCAGAGGTGAGCACGGGTGCTGACAGCGCGTTGTTCAGGGTGCTGAGCTGTGCAGGAGCTGCGGGTGCCGTGCCCAGCCCAGGGAGGGGTGTCCCACCTGGCTCCAAGCACCCATTGACCAGCAGCACTGGGACGTCAGGGAGGATGGAGGGGGGACAGCTGCTGGCCTGGCCCTTCAGGGAGAGGCTGGATGGGACAGGGGAGGCTGTGGGGGGCCGGGAGGGGCACAGAGCTTCTCCAGAATGAGACCTGGTGCCCGGTGACGATGGCTGCGGGCTGCCCATGGAGCCTGGGGGGGATGGGCAGGCGGTGTCAGGGTCGCTGGTGCGGAGCGAGTGGGTGCTGCTGCAGGAGGAGGGAAGCAGGGAAGCATCAGGAGGGGCCGCAGGGCTGGGACACCAAGCATGCATCCACCCACAGCCCACATCACCCTGAGGGATAAAGGACAATGGGACCGGGGTACCCCATCCACCCCCAACCGCCAGCCTGGGGTGGGGCACAGGGCTGCGCTCACCTCCCAAAGACGTAGCTGGTGTCAGAGCCGGGGCTCATGGAGAGCAGGGACACCCCGCTGCCCCTCTGCTGTGCCCTCACTGCCTGCATGGGCTTCAGCAGCTGGTCGGCACCCGGGGAGGTGCGTGGGGAAACACTCTGCCCAGTGCGGGGCAGGGGCACAGCGATGCTCTCGGAGATGGCACAGCCCGAGGGGGCTGAGCGGGGGCTGCCGGGCCGTGCAGGGCTGGAGAACACCACGCTGCCGTTGGTGCAGTGCCCTCTGGGTGCTGCTGTGTAGGGCAGGAGGCCGCTGCTCTGGGGAGACCTGGAGAAGGGGCTGGGGGAGCCCTGCAGCACCTCGGTGCATTTGGCTGCGGTTGGTGTCATCTCAATGTACTTAATGTCTGCAGGCAGAAAGAGAAGGGCCGTTACAACCCAGCGTCTGTTGGGTAACCCCAACCCCCAATATCTCCGTGCTAACAGCTGTGGGAGGGTTATGTGCGGCCACATCTGCCTGGAACCCCCCCGTGCCAGCACTGCACGCTGCCTGCCGGGACCTGCCGTGGGTGCTCCCTGTGGCAGCGGCTGTGTTTGTGCCTGACTCAAGGGAAAACCATCCAACGTGACGTCAGGCCGGGGGGGCCCTGCCCACAATGTCCCCCCGTCACTCCGAGGCTCCCCGGTGTGGGGGGCCGCACCTTGCAGCCCCTTTGCTTGCCCTGCTTTGGGGCACACAGCGCAGAGCAGCCACCTGAGCTTCAGAGCCCCTCAAACACCACGGCACGACCCCCCCAGGGAGGGGCTGCGCACTGCGGGCGGTGGATTTCCACCCACGTTTCCTTCTGCATCCCTGAACAAGCCACAGTCCGGGCTGAGCCAGCAGAGCCTGCAGCAGCAGGCAGCACGGGGGGGTGCACCTCAGCCCCCGCCCCAGGCACCTCGCTCCCAACGTGCCCAGCTTTGTCCTCAGCTCCTGCAGCTCACCCAGCCCTGCTGAGCTGCGCACCGCACACAGCAGAGCCGCCGTGCTGCAGAGCACAGGGCTGCCCAAAGCACCAAATACCGCTGGGCACTGCGTGTCAACATCTCCATCAGAAGGAGAAAAATATCCTCCTCTGAGGAAACAACGACTGAAACGCCTTCGTGCTGGAGAAGCCCTGTGCCTCGCACCGAGGCTCCTCCTTATCAGGTGTGGTTCAACCTCAAATATTTGCTCGGGATCTTGGCACGCCGCTCAGCACCAAGGAGCGGCAGCACGGGTGGGCACGAGGGCTGCTCCCCACTCCCCAGCAGCACCCGGCCCTGCTCTGAGCCGGTCCCACTGCCACAGTGCAATGGAAACTCTCCTGACACAAAAAGGATCCAAACCCACATCGTGTTTCCCATCAGAGGAGAGCAAAGCCCTCCCATGTGCCCCCGGGCACAGGCAGCCTCTTGCCAGCCCTGGCTGCTTTTCAGGAGCTGAGCAGCACCTCGGGCAGAAAGGAGGGTGTGCAAATCGTTTGGAAAGTGCCATGGGGTCTGAGCAGGGCGGCCCGCCTGCTGGGGAGGAGACAAGGAGACGGAGCCCCAGGGATGGGCACTGCCCTCACTGCAGAGCAGCAACGAAGCCTGCGTGGAAAAAGAGCTAAGACAAAATGGAAAATGGCTTTTCCCACCAAGCTCAGGGTCCGACCGCCAGCTGCTCAGTCCCACACGTGGCACCAGCTTTCCCAGCCCAGCTGCACAGTGCCTGCTGGGGGCTGTGGGTGGGCACTGCTGCCCACCTCACCGTCTGAAGCACTAGCACGAGGAGCAAAGGGCCCAGCGTGCACTTTGACACAGCCCTTATCTGCAAGGCCACCCCTCCCCGGGCACAGCACGAGGTGCAGCCACGTGGGGAACGCCCAAGCCCATACAGAGCCCACACACCGCACCCTACACATCCCATTCCTGGCTCCTCTCTGCCCAGCTGGGGCTCAGCATCCCCGGCCCCACAGCACATGCAGGAGCTCCCACAAGGGACCAGGGAGAACTGGTCGTGCCATGCCCTTAGGTGGGATGTTACCTCTCAAAGGAGGTCTGCAAACAGATTCCCATAGCATCTCGGTGCCGTACAACCCGGCCACCTCCGGCTGTCAGCACAGCAGCACATCCCAACCATGTGCTCCATCTGCAGCACACCTCACCACGCAGCATCACACAGCCACTGCTGCGGCGCTCTGCGGGGTCAGGGGCATCACCACACATCTGCAGCTACTGCTGGCAGCAACTTTCTGAGAGTGGGAAGTGCCTTCTCCACACACAGGGAAGCAAGCATCAGCCTGGGTTAGAGGCTGCTCTCCCTGGTGGCTCTGGGTCCCACTGAGTGTGAGGGATGTGACATTCTGGGGGCAAGAGGGCACCCAGCCCCCCCTCCTTCCCATCACGCTCCAATGTGACAGGGAACATCACAGCACCCACACCATCCTCATCCTCAGCCCGGGGCTGAGGTGGGAGCCCGCAGCCCCCGCCCACCTGCCGCCTCCGTGCTGTGCTGTGGGGGGCTGGCAGCACCCCCTCGGGCAGCGGGCACAGCCGCATCCTTCTTCAGCTGGCAGGAGAGGGGCTGGAAGCTGGGGTCGATCTCCAGGATCATCCGGTTGAGGTTCTCTATGGAGATGTCCAAGGTGGTCGAGGAGAGGTGGGTGTCGGGCTCCGTGCCCACGTCCTCCTGCCGCGGGGACGGCTCCTGTGGTGTGGGGTGACCCCCCTGCAGCCCCCGGGTGGGCAGTGGGGCCGCGGTGCAGCGCACGGCACCGGGCTCAGCCCAGGCGTCCGTCGAGTAATAGGAGCACGGGGCGGGCAGGCGCGGGGTGCCCTCCTGCGCTGGGACGCACACGCTCTGCCCCACGCGCAGCACGTGGCTGTGGATGACCTGCGACATGGCTGCACGCCGACCCTCCTCCTCCTCCTGCTGCTGCTACTGCTGCTGCTCCCACGTCGGCCCCACGGAGCCGGGGCTCCCCCGCTCAGCCCGCGGCTCCAGCAGAATTGGAATCTGAGGAATGCAGGAGAGCAGCGTTACACGAGGAGTGCCGCGGGTGGGGGCAACTGCAGCCGAGACTGCGAGCGGGAGTGTGGGGACGGACGGCATCCCATCCCATCCCATCCCATCCCATCCCATCCCATCCCGCTCCGCACCGCCAGGAGAGGGCATGGGGAATCACTGCACCGCTCCGTGTTTGGAAGCCCGCAGAGCCACGTTAGCGCTCGGTTTCTTGTAAGGGGTGACACGCAGTGGCACTCCCCGGCGGAGTGGGAACTTCCACTCGTGAGCTCAGGATGAGGAAAACTGCCCCAGCCCCACGGCAGCAGCTGAAGTGCAGCACTCAGAGCTCAGGGACACGCAGGACGAGGGGTTCCCCGCACCTCGGGGACAGCTGGGGGAGCCACGGGCTCAGGGCTGCCCCACATCCCGCAAACACCGCGCTGCACCTCCCAAAATATTTGCCCTCTCCTGCTCCAGGCCTGATCGCCTGACTAATTGGCCCGGCTATCTCCGGCTGATTAAGGCTGGAGTCAGAGGATTAGGCAGCAGACACGTCGCTCCGTGGGCGTGGGCTGCGCTCCGTCGCGTCTGACGGCGGTGAGTAATTGCGGTGAGGAGCGGTGCCCCGCGAGCTCCGGGGGCTCCTCTGAGGACTCACACCTGAGCGGACCCCCAAACCCCCCCCAGAGCAGCGCGGGCACCGGGCCCGGGAGGGAGCGTCTGTTCCATAGGAAGAAGAGTCATCCCACGTCAGAACCACGAGTGAAAATCGGACCTCCCCCCCCCGGGAGCGGGGCTGCCGGGCTCAGCCAGCACGGCAAGGCTGGGGCTGATTTCAGTACAGAGCAACGTGCACGAGCGTCCCAGGAGCAGCACCGCAGTGCTGTGCTCCCACACTGAGCATCTCCTCTTCCTCACCCCAGGCCCTGCGGCTGCCGGAGCTGCCCACGGAGCTTCCCAGGGCAGCAGGACACCCCACGCACAGCTCAGCAGCGCTCAGCCTCCAGCTCTGGGTCTGTGCAGAACCAGAAGGGGACGGAGCAAAACCACTGCTGCAGGAAATGGAAATGAGCCGCCCCGGGCAGCGGGCACACCCCGACCCACAATAAGGCCCGCACATGGGCAGCACATGACCCGCAGGCACCGCAGTGCAGCGGCCACATGGTGCCCCACACGTGTGGGGCAGAGTCCTCCTCAGCATCCCGTTAGGATTCCTTGGGAGAGGGACACCTGAGCAGGGCCCAACGCAGCACGCCAGCTGCCAGGCCTGGGGCAGCCGGCCCTGGCACACGAACCTGGGGACACTGTCAACAAGGAAGAGCCTCGAGACACCCTGACCTACAGAGCTCATCACGCCCGGCTTAATGACCGCAGGGCTGCTCGGTGATTGCCCCGACGAGCAGGGCGTGCTGCTGAGCTGAGCAAAACAGCTGCTATGGTCACAGAGTGACCTGGCTTGCATGCAGGCACTGAGCAGCACAGCTCCGCAGCTGTGGGGGTCTGCACTGGGGCCAGGGGGTGTCCACAGTGGGGCAGCTCACCCCAGTGAGAAGTACTGGAGGCTCAGCAGTAAACAGCCCTGGCATTTCTGGGAAGGTCCCGGGGTGCAGGGTGAGGAGGGGTAGCAGCAGCACTGGAATTGCTGCTCCAGTTGCCCTCCCCCTCCCCACCTCCCCGTCAGGACCCCCTCCTCTCCTCCAGCAGGGCTCCTGCCCATCTCCCCCCCAGTGGGGCTCTCAGCAGGGCTGCACCTCCAGAGGAGGTCTGGCCAAAAATAGACGGCGTTGGCTAATCCCAGGAATGCTTGGGATGAGTTACGGGAACATGAGACCTCTGGAGCTGCAGCCTGGATTCCTCCCGCTGCCTGCAGGCAGGTCTCCCTGGCAGGCTGTGCTACACGGCCTTCTTTCACCAAAAGCTGCAGCACCGGGGGCTGTCCCCCCACAATTTGGGGGTGCTAAGAGAAGGGCCATGGAGGGGGCTGCCGCAGGGGAGCCAGCAGAGCTTTAAGCACATCAGCGTGCCCACAATCATACCACATGTATTCCACAGGGACAGCACTGACGTAACCATGTGGGTCAGGACCCCAGGACGGGATGAGGACCCCCCCATATCACAGCACCGCTCTCCTCGCACCCATTGCTGCATGGATGAGGTGTGCAGCCCCCACGCAAACGCTGCCCAGATCTCTGGGGCTGCAGCATCACAGCAGCAGCGCTGGGAGCTGGCGGCCGAGGTGCTGTCCGCACACAACGCAATGCGAACCCGCTCCCCCCACCGCACCGCCCCGCGCTGACACCAACACCGACCGCAGCACTGGGGCAGAGGGAGCCAAGCATCTCCTGCCCCTCGCACAGAGCGCAGCAAACACCGCGAGCCCTCAGCAGGCCGCGGGCAGGGAGGGTGGGCTCTGCTCACAGGAGGCAGCGGGTACGCACCGAGAGGGGGAGGGAAGAAACAACGAACCACAACCAACGCGAGCAGGGAAAGCCAAAGGAAGAACTGAAATCAAAGCGCAGAAAGCACCGAGATGCGCGCAGTACCTGCACCGCCGCCGCTCAACCCCTCCCAGCGCTGCCCCGCCCGGAGCGCCCGGGATATAGGGCCGCTCCCTCCCACCGGGCCAGGTGTGCTGCGGGAGGGAGGGGAGGGGATGGGAGGGGAGGGGAAGGGAGGGGGGAGGGCCTCCTGCCCTCTGGCACCGCGGGCGGGGCCGTGTGCGGGGCGGGCGCTGCGTTGGGCGCTGCTCGTTCCGCCACGTGCGGGACATCGCCTCGCGTGACCCCAGGAGCCGTCGGGGCTGAGTCCCCCAGCGCAGCTCTCGGGGACCTGGGAGCGTTTTAAGGGACACACACACACACACATCTATGCAGCTCAGTGCGGTGGGTGATGACGAGCACCCCGCAGCATCCCCTCCGCAGGGCCGCGCGTTTTGTCCGCTGGGACGGTCCCACGGTGAGCGGGCACGGAGCCACGGAGCGGCAGCAACGCCCCAGATGCTCTCCCCGCAGAAACCCGCCCGCTCCGCTGCCCGGCATCGCTTTTATTTCGCCGCCGCACCGCCGCGGGACCCTTTGATTGGGAAGCGCACAAAGCCCCACTCCTTGCAATTCCTCGGAATCCCTTTACGACCTTTCATTTATCGTTTCTTCCTGCCGTCACATCCCTGGGCAAACAGAGCACGCAGCCCTTCCTCGTGCCGCCCCGCTCCGCTCCCCGCACAGCAGCACCGACCCCGCAGCGCCCGAACGCGGAGCAGCGCTGCTCTCCGTGGGCTCCGGGCCCTGGGGGTCCCCGTGCCCCGGGGTGGAGCGGCTCCTCCCGGCTGAGTGTCGGATTGTGACCGCTGGGGGCATTTGGGACGCGCACCGTGTCCCTCTGCCATCCCCCCACCCCGCAGTGCCGCTCACAGCCCGGTGCTCCGAGCTGCTCCGGGGGACGGCCGCTATGGGAAGCGCTGCAGACCCCTCCCGGGGGTGCGGGACCCCCAGGAGAAGTGAGGAGCAGCACACGGAGGGCTTTCTGTGCTCTCTGAGCCCCCGATGAGCGAACACCCCCTGTGCCGCACAGCTCCCACAGCCTGATTGGGCTCTTGCCCTCATTTCCCTAATTGGCAGCTCGAGGAGGGTTTGCTCCGACGTTTCGGGCTGGAGCGGCAGCGCCGGTGGGGGACACACGGCCGGAGCTCTCCGGCAGAGGGAGGCTGCGAAGAGCCGCGGCTTGTGGGAGCAACACGCGTGGGACCGCGGGCGTTTCGTAAGCGCGGCTCTATCTGTGTGGAATTCGGGCAAAGTAAACATCGGATACCTGCGAGCTGACGAGACAGCGAAGGGCCTTCCAAAGGAACAAACAGCGCTTATGAATAAGAGCTGGGAGCGTTTCCCTGGAATTCACGTGTGCAGATGTGGAGAAAAGGTGCAGGAGGAGCTCCGGGTGGGTGTCCTGCCGTGCCCCCGCTCCCACCCCCCGACCTGGGGCTGCACGGAGCACGGCGGGGCAGGGCAGGCTGCGGCGGGGGGCTGCCCACTGCCCCCGGGCACAGCAGGAGAAAAGCTCCGGGCAAACCCTCGGGGAAAGATACCCACAGCAGCGCTGGCGGTGATGGTGAGGAGCCCACCCCGGAGCAGGCAGTGCCCCCCAGCAGCCCCACATCGCTCCCTGGGCCGGCGGTCGCTGAGTCAGCTCGGATGGAGCAGCGGAGCACTCCTCCGCCGCTTTTATGGCAAAAGGACTCTTCGTTTTCCGCACCTCAGAGGCAGAATATTGCAGACAGGCAACCCAAGCCTCCGCCCCACACCGGGGACACCCGTGGGCCTGGGGAGGGGGGGAGGGAGCGGCCCCCTCTGCCCCGTGGGTGGTGGGGGGAGGGGGCTGGGTGCCACACAGCGCTGGGGACGGTGCAGCGCGGGGCTCTCACAAAGTGTCAGGAGGTGAATCTTTCCTCGGGAAGATGCTCCATCCCAGGCACAGAGTGGCCGTGCACCGGTGTCGGATGTGCACATGTATGCTCCAGAAAGCTCTCATTTCTGGGTGCAGCCTTCAGCTCAGTTAGGATGGCAAAGTTTTCTTCTCTGGAGTGAGACAGGCCTGAGCTCTCGTGTCGGGAGGAAGAAGGGAACAAAACGCAGCCCCCCCGTCCTGCAGAGCTGTGTTTGAAGCCCACACCATTAATTTTCCCTTTTGGAGGAATGACACCGCTGCAGCTCCAGGGCAAGGAACTGTGAAACAGCCTTTGTCTTGGAGCTGGCGTCTTTGTTATCAAGGTGAAGCCAGCGAGAACAATCGCTTTCCACACTCGCTTTTCCTCTCTATCTCAGCACTGTTTGCACACGCCGCGGTGCCCCACGCCAGCAGCTGATAGGGACTGGCAATTGGAGTGAGCTGCGTCCATATTTGCCCAACGGAAAACCCGTGAGCGACGGGAAGAGGATTCCGGGCACAGGGAGCAGCACTAATTACAGCTTTTATTGATAATAGCCGGGGGGAGCAGGAACAGAAGTGACGGCACAGGAAGGGGAGAGGTAGAGCCAAAGCGTACCAAGGGCCTCCGGATGGGAGCAGCAGCGCAGGGGGGGGAAGGGGATGATTACTGCAGGGGGATGATTACTGCAGGCTTCCTGGGACGGAGGGTCAGGGCTGGGGGCACAGCGGGAGCCGCACAGCGCTCGGGGGCTGCGGGGCTGTGCTGAGGGTGGGAGAGCTGAGAGCTCCGGGGGCCGCCCCGGGCGGCACTGCGCGGCAGCACGGCCACGCACTGCCGGGCCGCGCGGTGCCGTGGGGGTGGGCTCCCGCTCGGCTCGCGTTGCAGCGAGCCCACAGACGAAGGTTCCGTGGTTCGTGCGGCTGGGAGCGGAGTGGCAGCTGCTGACATTTGTCACGCCGAAGCCGTTCTGACGCCGGCAGCTCGACCTGCGGGCTGGGGGCTCCCCGTGCACTGCCCCTGCCTTCGTCTCGGGCTCTGCGGGGATGCCGACCAGCACGGTGCGAGCCCGTGGGCCACGGCACTGCCCGGTGACCTTCCAGCACAGCTGACACCAAAGCATCAGTGCCCCTCAGCCCCTCTGCGGGGCGGGCAGACACCAGAGGGGCAAAATCTCTTTTGTTTCGCTGCGTGCCAACCCGTCAGCGCTCCTCTGCCGAACACCGCTGCAGGCAGCGCCCGGGAGAGGCGGGGAGGGAAGAGAGCATCGCCGCTCCTCCGCCCGCAGCGCGGGGAAGGATCCGACCCGGCCCGCCCGGAGCGGCAGCGGAGCTCCGCAGCGCCACCGCGCGGCCAACGGCGGCACTGCACCAGGAACACCGCGCGGCTCCAGAGCAACGCGGGGGGATTGGGGGGGTGGGGGGGGTCCACTGCGGGGACAGACCCCCCAAAAAACAGCTCCTATGGCCCCACAGAGGGAGGAGGGAACCCGGCCCCTCGCGGCCACGTGCTCGGGGAGCTCCGCGCGAGGCCTTTAAGCTGTGGCTGTGATGTGCGGTGTGTGATGTGCGATGTGCGATGTGTGATGTGTGATGTGCGAGCTGTGATCTGCAGTAAGGACTGCCTGTACTGGCAGCTGTGGGGAGCTCTGGGTCTCCGTGCCGTTGGATGAGCAGCTGAAACCCACCCGAGCTGTGCTGTCCCAGCAGCTTGCCTCGTTCCTCCTGTCCCCGTGCCCGGTGTTCGGCAGCACTGATAAAATCCACATCTGTGGAGCAGCTCACGCTGTGACCTTGGCTGTCACGGACACAGGGCAGCTCTTGTTCAGGTGCTGAGTTTGCCGTTCCTGCTGTAACTGACCCTCGTGTGCAGCCATGGCGTTTGTTTACCACGGTTCCTCTTCGTGTGTGCTCAGGCATCGTTGGGAAATGGCAGCAATTCCTTCCCCTCGCACGTATCCCGGTTCTTCGTGAGATTTGGACGATGTGCAGCGTTTGTACATCCTGAAAGGGGACGCGTGATTCTGTATCTGCTGTGCACGCTGTGCCGGCGCGGGGAGCAGTGGGTGGTGGCATCTCAGAGAACAAAACATCGAAGTGTTTTTGTCTGAGGGTGTTGGGAAACTTTCCTTGATAAGGTTTTATGTCACACTGTGTTTATTTCTTTAAGGTTTTGGTGGGTGGAGTGTGGACTGTGGGGGATATCCCTTTCAGGCTGAAGGCAGCTGCAGACATGGAGTGAGCTCAGTTGTTTTTGTGCAGCTGAGTGCCGCAGAAAGCCGCAAAGAAAGGATTTCTTTTCTGTGCTGACAGAAGAAAGGCATCAGCAGAGCCCACCCACGTGGAGTCAGCCAGCTTTCGTTTTGCAATCGGCGTTTGAAGTCGAAATGGAGGTGGTAAATTCTGCAGGTGACATTTCAGAACGAGCCAAGGCCAAACTGAAAGGGCCTCGGTGCTGCCCACGGGGACCTCGCTGAGGCTTAACCGTGACCCCCACCTTTGTTTCAGAGGCTGAGTTTCATGGGTGTTTTCCAGGAGCCCCAGGCTGCGCTGGGAGCAGCGTGGTGCTGCGATGGAGCATTTCTCAGCCTTTCCCACACGGTGTCAGCATCTCTCAATGAGACGGTCTGCCTGGGCTCCTAGCGCTTCAGGGCATGACTGACAAACCTCACTGTGTGCAGAAGGAAATGCTTTGCGAGGAAAGGCTCCTTTTGTGTCACTGATTATAGAGGGTTTTGGTTTGGACCCCTCGGAGCAGTATGGATACACTGCGACCCCGTGGGGAAAGTCACAGCCTCCCCACGGAGACCCCACGGGCGTGGGGCAGGGAGCTGCCTGCTCCTGGAGCGGCTTCGGGGCAGCTCTGTGGGGTGAGCAGGGGCCAGAAGCCCCAATCCCCAGCGAGGGGCAGCTCTCCTGCAGCACCGATGCTTTTAGTGCGTGGTGTCTGCGCTCTGTCGGTCAGGAGCTGCTGGAGATGAGCTGTGCACATCTGATGGCTGCAGCCCACACCGTGCCCCACTGGGCACCCGGCAGAGGGACCGGGCCTGATGGCATCTCACAGCTTGCTTCTGATGGCTGGAAGACCTTTATCTGCTGTTTGTTACTGGCAGCATGCTTCAGAGCAGCCTCCAGGCCTCTGGGGGCACACCTGGCAGCAGTGCCCGCTGCCGTCCTGTCCTGGTCCTGGTGGGAGCTGTGTCTGTCACAGCACGGCGGCTTTTGGTGAATGCCTCTGATCAGTCAGGTCCTGAAGTTCTTGCACGAGCGTTGCAGCCACCTGTGACCCTCTGGTGATGCAGAGAACATCAACTGAGAACGTGTTAACCTCTTCAAAGGAGCCTTGTTGTGACTCCCTGCTGAGCTGCAGAGTGGCAATCGCTGCTGGCTGTGTTAGTCATCCAGAAAGAGACTTGTTTTCCTTCTCCCCCTCCCCGCCCTGGCACGGGGGCAGAGATTCTCACTGCTTGGTGTGGCCGCAAGTTAGAAGAAGAAACTTGTTATCTTGAAGGGAATCAGTCAACGCTCCCCTAAAAACACGAGCTCTCATTTGTGCAGCTCCGGTGGCGAGATGGAGCGGGGCGTTTAATTTTGCTGCCAGAGCCCCCGGAGTCTGAAACCAGTTCTGCTGGGAGACAAACGCAGACCTGAGCACGTGTGTGTTCACACCTCCTTCCACATTCACATCCGTGTGTAGATGGCAGATGCTCTGCTGATAAGATGAGCAGCAGTGGGTGTGCAGCTCCTGCGCTGCATGGGACGGCTGTGCTACCTCGTGGGGAGGGCAGAGGGAATGGGGGACCTTGGAGACCCCGTCCCACCATCACGGGGCTGTGTGTGCCTGGTGGAGGTGGCGGGTGGGATGATCTGCTTTCCTTGTGATGGAAATGGGTACACTGGAATGCCTGCATTTGATTTCTAGACCGCACAAAGCCAACAGGATCAAAACCAGAGGAAGCAACGTGTGGCATCTGCTCAAACACTGATTTTTGTTGGCATCCTGCATGCAGGTGGCTGCCTCTGTTGGTCGTGTGAACACACAGAAGCAGCCGTGCTTCTTGGAAATGGCAGCTTAGGGTCTGTGGATGAGGCACTCCTCCTTTGCCTCCTCTCCTCTTGCGCTGCATGGCATGAAAGGTTGGATTTCTGTGGCACCGGAGGCGATTTGGGCCTTTCCTCAGTGGCAGGATGGCATTACGTGTGGTCTTTATTCACAGATTTCCCAGTCAAGCGTGTCAGCACTCAGAAATTCAGGTTTAGGTAATGGCTTGTCAGCAAAGGAAAGCAAATATCTGCTTGCGTTCCTATTTTAGACAATTGAATTAAAAAAAAACAAAGCACCAAGAAGGTAAGTTATGAGTTTCGGTTCCTGCAGTGGAGGATTTGCATGGGTTCAGCAATGACAAGTGTGTGAGATCATGCCTAGATCGGCTCCGAGTCCGCCATGCATGTGGCAGAGGTGAACCCAAAGCCTCCGAGCCTGTCAGGACCTGAAAAAGATTTCTGTATTGAGCTGTGGCAATGGCAGGAGGTGCTCAATTGAGCAGGGGTTGACTCCCTGCTCTGGTGACAGTCTGAGCTCTGTGGGGTCTCACTGCAGGGTGAAAGCGAAAACCAACTTTCCATGTGGCTTGGGGACAGGTCAGAGTGCAGCCCAGGGCTGTGCGTGCACCTGCTTGAAAGCTCACACTGTGCAGGATCTAAGCATGTTTGGGCTGCTTTCCCTTTCAGAGAGGGTGGGAAGGCTCCTGTGCACGGTTCTAGGATGCAGCTAGGGACTCCTCATTACTCCTCGTGCAAAGTGACGTTTTTATCTCTGATTTTGTACCTGGGGAAGAAGCTGCTGTTATGGGACAAGGAGGGGCAGCTGAGATCTCAGCTGTGCGGGAGCTGGGTGGGGAGGAACACTGTGGTGTGGGAAGGGGGCTCAGGAGGGGGGGTCAGCGGAGTGCTGGGGGTCAGCGGAGTGCTGGGGGTCAGCGGAGTGCTGGGGGTCAGCGGAGTGCTGGGGGTCAGCGGAGTGAAGCACCCGGGGCAGTTATTGGCCATGGGATGGGCATTTCCTCGGCATCTGACAGCTCCGGGATGGGACTTGGGTTTCTTTTTCCATGTAAAAGAAGAGATGGGGAGAGGAAATGGTGGCCCACCCTCGTCTATTCTGACTGTTGCGAAGTGCCACCACCCTTCCTTATCACCCACGTGCATTATTTTTAGGGGTTGTTTACCTGCAGCTCATTCTTTTGTGTGGTGACAAAGACTTCCCTCCCACAGCTTTGCTCTTCTCTTTGATTCCAAGTTGCAGCTGTGGGGCAGTTTTTGTAAAGGTTAATGCCTCTCCCTGTGCACCTCGAGGCCCAAAGCTCCTGGGAATGTCAGGACGGAGTGCTGGAGGGTGGGCTGGCCTGCTGGAGGGGCAGAGCTGTGTGACGTGGGCATCCAGAGGTGCTGGGCCGTGGAAGCAGCAGAAGCTGCCTCTCCTGTGATGAACAATGTGATGGTTTTGTTACTGATGATTGTGCTGAGAGTGAAAACAAAGACAGACACCTCCACTAAATCTGTTTCTGACTCCTTCACTTTATAATCAGTGATAATCACTTTTAAATTAGACTGCTGATACACTTGGTCTTCTTTTTTTTTTTCCTGCAGGTACAAAGGTGATAACAAACAGCTCCAGAAGGACACGAGAGGAACTGCTGCAATGCACACGAGATGGGAGGAAACACACGAGGGGGAAGCAGAGGTGTTTCCAAAACTGTCACAATTTATTTCCATCCAGTAGCGTGTCCTGGCGAAGCTGTGCTCCCTGCCAGGATAAGTTAGGGGAGCATGTTGGCACAGAAGGATTTAGATTTAGTGAAAGTGTATTTCAGGGTACATTCATGTACGTGTTGAACTTTTTCTATGGAAAGCAGCTTTACATATAAGTATATACATTAGGAGTATATTGGTGAAGAAAACTAAGAGCCTGTATGCTAGGTGTTCCTTACTCTGGTCATCTGTTCTTTTCCTGAGTAAGAAACGTAGGACAGAAACAAGAACAGATGAGCTCAGTGTGTCAGTGTTAACCCTTCTGTATGACCGAGAGGCAGCACTCACTGCACGTGTCAAACAGGCATTGTGAAAGAGAGTGCTTGGAACAAGAGGATGGGATTGTCTTTCAGCACAGGTTCTTCAGAGCACAGTGTGCTTCCTTCCTGAATTCCATCTCTTGGAGGAATCCTGAGCCAAGTGCTGCAGGGAGGAGAGCTTTTGCACAGCAGCAGTTCGTGGCTGAGGCTTTCTGCCATCGGTGTCTGGTCCTGGGGAGAGCTGTGGGCACTGGGAGTCAGTAAGAGATGCGCAGCAGTTGCAGCAGCTCTGCAGCGATGTTCAGAGCTCCCATGGCAGCAGTTCCCTGATTGCTCATCTGTCAGAAGGAATCTTCGTCCTGGTGAAAGCACTGACCAGCACTGTGTGCAAGGCTTCTTCTCAGGCCTCGCTTTACACAACGATCAGCTGCCGCGTTCCCCCAGGTGTGTGACCCTGGCAGAAATCCTTACACGTAACTGCAGTGAAGGGATCTTTATTGGAAGTGACAGCATCAACGCTAAACACGTTTTCAGTAGCTTATAAGTCAAATACATGTCTGGCTTATAAAAAAGACAGCTGCTAAAGTTCTTCTAGAAAGGCACATTGGTTGGTAAGAGAGAGGAGAACCCACGAGTGTGATTTTATCCCTTGAGGTCAGCAAGGAGCAGCACAGAAAGCCCCCACGTGTGTGAGAGCATCAGCTGTGTCCACGCAGCTGGTGGGGTGGGCAGGAGCGAGCTTTGGGTGCTGCCACGCTGCACTGTGGCAATCAGCAGTGTTCCTTAGGAGGTGGAACACCAGATGTCATTGCTGCAGGCAGAAGGGAAGCGGAGAAACCTGAGATGCCCCAATAATATGCACAGTTATTGAAATTATGCATATTACATGTAGGAATTTAGTATTGGTTGCACAACTTTCTTGCTGCTTGTTCAGTGCTGTAGTCTTGTTAAATGCAGCATGCAAAGCAAGGACATCGCCCTTGGAAATTCAGCTCTAAAC
Source organism: Callipepla californica brunnescens (assembly GCA_023055505.1). Taxonomy (NCBI): domain Eukaryota; kingdom Metazoa; phylum Chordata; class Aves; order Galliformes; family Odontophoridae; genus Callipepla; species Callipepla californica. The sequence continues at coordinate 3,661,806 of JALIRH010000045.1, forward strand.
AGGAAATCCTGCAGCATACGTCTGCTTCCCTTGCTCCTTGTTGTTTTTAATCAAAATGTGCCATTTGGAGCAGTGTTGATTTCGGCAAGGAAATAAGGGTGACGTGGCATGATGCAGTCTAAACTCACTGAGCTCCTTCTCCCTCACATTACTGTTGGTCATAGTTTGTATTGAAGTCTCTCCCTCCATGAAAACATGGGACAGCATTGCTCACTGACCGAGAGACGGAGAGTTCTTTGGTCTTCCTCTTACAGCTGCCCTTCCTAAAGTAAAGGCAAGTCTTTCTTTATCAGTAATTCAAAATAGGAGCAGTGTACAGCACTACACTGGCCTTCAGCCTCCCTGGGCCTCTCCTCACGGGGAGAAGGTGGTGGTTGTCTCTGTCTCCATGGCAAAGGAAAACCTCTTGCTCTCCCGGCAGGCAGACAGCTGCCAGAGGCGCTCCTGGCTCAGACAGCCCAGCTCCTTCAGGAGCTTGAAGAGGTCGTTGCGGAATTTGACCCCTATGAAGGCGTAGAGGAAGGGATTGAGGCAGCATCGGAAGCAGGCTAGAGTGTAGGTCACATCATCTGCCATGTCGAGCTTCTTGCTCTCCTCGCATGAGCTGGTGTTGTTGAAGACCGAGATGGTCTTGGCCAGCATGACCCCGTTGTAAGGCAGCTGGAAGACAACGAAGACGATGACCACCGCAATGATCACCTTGATGGCTTTATTCTTCTCAAAGTTTCGGGCTTGGAGTAACGTTTTGATGATGATGAGGTAGCAGACAGACATGACCACCAGGGGGATTAAGAAGCCAAAAACCATCTGGGACACTTTGATGCCAGTGTTGAAAGTCTGCAGGTCATTGGCAATGATGGAGCACCGGGGGTGGCTGTCATAGTTATTCACCCCGCTGTGAACCAGCTCGGGGATGGAGAGGACGAAGGCCAGGAGCCAAATGAGGATGCACGTGACCTTGCTAATGAAGATCATTCGGGGACGGAAGCGGTGGGCTGAGGCTGCCTGAACGATGGCGAAGTACCTGTCGATGCTGATGGACAGCAGCAGCAGCATCCCACTGAAGAAGCTCATTTTGCAGATGCAGTAGACTGCTTTGCAGGCAAACTCTCCGAAGCACCAGAACGTGGCTGCGCTGGTGGCCCAGAAGGGGAGGGTGAGCAGGAAGAGGATGTCTGCCAGGGCCAGGTTCAGCAAGTAGATGTCTGTCATGGTCTTTAGCCGCTTGAAGTAGATGTAAGTGAGCATCACCAACCCGTTTCCTAGCAGCCCCGTGAAGCAGATGAGGGAGTACATGGCTGGGAGGAAGGCAGCACGGAAATCACGGACTTCCTTCTTCTCACACAGGATCTCAAACATGTTATAGTCGACGGTGGTGTTGATGTCATAGTCGTCGGTGACGTTGTTCCCGGCACAGAACTAGAACAGGGAAGGAACAAAGCTCATTGAGATGGGTACTGGGGATGCACGGCCTCTGTCTCTCAGGGGGTGGTTTCCAGAGGGGGCTGATGTCAGCCTGCAGAGCAGCAGCACCCAGACGTGGCCAGGGATGTCCCAGGGAGTTCCCGTCATGAGCAGAGTTGGGAAGGTCTCATGGCTGGGAACTTGGATAAGTATGTGGGGTTTGGGTTCCTAGGGGGCTCACCACGGGAATTCAACACGAACAGTTAGTGTGCAACCAACATAACCCCTGAGAACTCCACAGCATGTGGCTGTTGTCCAGAACACATCAGGACTCAAACACAGGGGCACGAATGCAGTCACTTGTTGGAGAAAATAGGAAAGATAGCACAGCCTTCGGTGCTCTTCTCTCAGCAAAACTTCCTCTTGACTGAGCCTACTCTTTAGGCATTTTCCAGCCTCAGTTTCACCTCCCTTCCCCATCTGAGATGCTCCCATTGCTCACATGCATTTGTGGAATTGCTAAGGAGCAGAGCAGCTGCTGCTCTGCCCTCCATCAGCACCGCAGCACCGCGAGCTCTGCTGCTCTCGTGGCTCCTTGTCCTCTGTCCCAGCAGAGCAGAGCTGAGCTGTGAGCAAAGGACAGAGCTGGAGCCTGCCTGCCTCCCTCGGCTGGTTTTTCTGCTAAATGAATAGAGATGTCAATGAAACCGTGAGGAAACACAACGAGCAGAGCAGGAAATCGTTACCTCGTTACGGCGCTGACATGGATGTGTTGCTGGCGTCTCATTCTCAGGCCCCTGCCCCTGATTTAAGCTCTGATTATTCTTGTTTCATCTTCCTACACTGCCACGCTCAGCAGGGCAGAGTGAGCCTGTGGTATCGCTGCCCTGCTTTCCGTGACACTCGTCAGTCTCCAGAACCTTCTCCCCATTGCTCGGAGATGAAAGGTTTCCCTTGGATACCTCTGCCCGTTATCGCTGTATCTCAGCAGCTCCGTCGCAGGCAGGCCTGGCTTTCACCACATCCTGCGTGCAATCTGGAGGCATGCCACCAGCAGTGAAAGGGGAAAGCAGCCTGCAGGGCTCACCGAGCCCTGGGGAGCCTGAGCCGGGGACCGTGGTGTGGTTGAGGCTGCTGCTGTGGTTGCCAGGGCCGCGGTTCAGGAGCAGGTCAGCTCAGCTCTTCCTGCTTCTCTGAGCAGGTGGAGGAGGTCGGATGCTTTGCTTGGGCACATCAACTCATCAGGACTGACACCGGTTAAAGCCCAGCACTGGGACCAGGAATGGGGACCAGGGACCCCTGGGAGCCGTGCGCTGGATTTTTGCGAGCACTCTGTGTGTGGTGCTTGTTTCTTTACTGAAAGCGCACTCTGTTGTGAGAGCGGGACTCAGTGCTACCAGACTAAGGCTGTCTGAAGATCTGTTTATACTGCTGCTTCTGTTCTTTCGTTGTTGTCATTCCCTTTGTTTGTTTTCCCTCTGGGTTTATCTCCCACCTCCCACCTCTGCGGGCGCTGCGTGAGTGTGAGCATCCGTGTGCCCCACAGATCTCTCCAGGGCTGTGGGTGGCTGCTGTTTTGCCTGTCAAACGTTCTGAGATCTCTCTTTACCCACAACACAAATGCAGCTGCCTTTCAACAACATTGTTTTCAACATCTTACCTGAAAAACGAGAGGAAGGCTGAAAACAAGGGTGACCTTCAGCTGCTTACCTGGGGAAGAAGAAGACGTTGTGTTAGTGGTTCGGTTGGGATTTGCACAGCAGCAGCGGTACTGCGCTCAGCTGTGGCATTCTGAACTCTGCAGAGCTCCCTGCAGCTGCACGAACAAAACAGGCACTGAAGATGCTCACAGGATAACCCGGGGTCGTGTAACAAGCCACTGCCGGAGCACAGATTGAGTCTGGGAAGCCTGGTCTCTGCAGCCTCATCTGATAGCTACAATTAGCTCATGCATAATATAACCGTTTTTATTGTAGACTGCTTTTTCCTCCCCCCTCCCGAAGCTGACAGCCTCATGCTCCTGCAGGGCGCAGCCAGCAGCCCATCCCCTGTGCTCTGAGTGTGGGTGCAGCACACTCCATGTGTGTGCAAACCGCTGTGAGCACAGTTTGCTGCAGCTGTTCCCTGGCAGTGGTGACCGGGCTGCAGGTCATGAAGGCTCTGCTCCCTGCAGGACGCACAGAGCTGAAGCTGGCTGAAATTTATTGCTTGTCTAAACGTCAGAGCTGGCTTCTGCTGCCTTTGGACGTGAAGATGCAGCACGCTGTCAGCTGGGAGGAAAATTGAATTCAGAGCCAGATGTGATAATGGTGAGAGCAATCTCAGACAAACAGCTCTTCCTGCTGTGGTTAGCAGAGACAGAGAGGCCAGTGAAAGCTTTCTCTTCTCTCTATTTAAAGCACATGGCAGCATCCACCTCAGGCAGTTGTGACCAAAAATTGCTGAAGTTAGCAGGCGATCTGGCAGCTGTGAGAAAGCCGTCAGCCTGCCTGCTCTGGCAGGAGCAGTGTCCTTCCCTGCAGGGCAGCTGGCATCTGCTGCTGTGAGCACGGTGCTCACGCTCCCCCCAGAGCAGTGGTGATGGCCCCAGGCCTCACAGGGTTCAGGAAGCTCATGCACAGTTTGAGTTTTGGATGGCTCTGTGTGGCACTGAACTCTGTGATCCCTGTGTGTCTCTCCCAGGTCAGGGCGTTCAGCCCCTTGCCCTGCACCCCCCCCTGCCCCCCTCCATCACCTGCTCTGGGCTTGCCCTGAGGCAGGAGATGCCTCTGGCTGTCGGCTCCTGTTTCCTTCCATGAGCATGCTGTTGCCCTCACAGACGAGTGTTTGTTCAGAAGTTTGGCTGAACCCTTTGCCCCTCTGTGCTCAGCAGCCACGCACACAGCTCTGCTCTGGATTGCTGCTTCTGAGCTCCTTCACACCCTTCCCTGCTCTGCTGGTTCCTGTCCCGGTGCTGCACTGGACCAGGAGAATGCACTGGAAGCCCAAACCTCTGAAACACTCTCCCTGTGTTTAAGCAAGGCTCAGAATCCAAGAGATGAGCCCCACCAAGCTGCTGGCCTGGCTTCCTGGGCTCTGGGATCAGGCGTTACCTCTGCCAGATGCTGTCAGCCCCATCTGTCAGGAGTAGGGCCTCAGAGGTAATTAACTCCCAGGGGCTCTTATAGAGGGGAGCAGAGAAGAGCCACGGACCCCCAGGATGAGGACACCCACCCGAATCAGACCCCCTCCCATGCAGGGAGTGCCTGTGTGCCCATCCAGGAGCAGCATCTCCTCCTCTGCACGTCCCCTTCCAGCCCTGCTCCACCTGGGAAGGCACAGATGCACAGCAGCAGTGAGCTGCCTTTCTTACAAAAACACCATCCTTTGAAGTGTGCAGTGAAGTAGGACTGATAACAAAGTGACTCAAATGAGGATCCGCGCGCAGTGTCGTTCCTTTCAACAGCTTCACATATATATTTTTTTCACCATCAGTTGCTGTTTCACATCTCTTAAATGTCAAATGATTTTCAGTGTAAAGAGAGCTTGCACTTTCCATCCCCTGGCCCCAGCTTACACATTTGTGAAGGCATAACTGAGGGCAGTGCAGCTTCGTGGTCCCCTGATGGGTCCTTGAGTCACTGCTTTCACATTAACGGTGACATTCACTTCTCGTGCTGAGGTCACAGAGCTCAGAGCAGAGCGGGAGGGAGGGGGGAGCAGAAGCAAAAGGGCTTCAGAGAGGAAATGAGGCGCACTTGGGAGTTTGAGAGCAGTTTTAGGTAGTTTTACGTTTTCTTGCCTTGGGCAGTTCTCGCCTGTGGGTATTTTCATCGAGTTTCGTTCCTCAAAATATTAAGAAAAGAAAAGCCCCTCAAAAGTCCCCGTAAACAGTTGGAACAGCACTCACTTCTAACGAGACAACGAAAAGCAGTGCGGAGGGTGGGACAGGACACGCTGCAGGGCCCCCTGAGCCCCCACGTCCCCAGCAGTGCCGCATCACTGCAGATCCCCACTCCCTGCGACGCAGAGCAGCTCTGCTCAGCCCGGAGCTCTGCTCCTGCAGCATCCCATCCCAGCACTGCTCTCACTGGATGAGCTGCGAGGAGCTGGCAGCCAGCAGCTCCTGGGCAGGAGGGCTGCAGTGCTGTTGGGAGCACAAAGCCAGAGGAGCGGGAGCAGGAGGAGAGCAAACCTGCTCTGCTGAACCCCTCACGGGTAAAGGATTTTTTGTTCCCGTTGGCCAGGAGTGCCAAGTGGAGGTTTCAGCCTCGAGCGCCTTAGCACACGTGGAGGCAGTGAGTACTGCTCTGCTGAGCTCTCCACACGTGTACCGGTTTCTGGTGCCTCTTCACCATCACTATAGTTGTCTTTTGGGGAAAGAACCGGATATTTCTGAGAAGGATTAATCATGCTTCAGTAATATAATAACTTTTGGCAGTTAACAGCTCAGTGCCAGTTTCCCCCTTCTTTCCCCCCTATTTCTCACCACAGACAGAGGAAAGATGAGCTGAGCTGAGGGTGACAGATCCGTGCTGTACTCTTTGTTTCATGTGTTCACAGATCTCTGTCAAAGACACTGATAATCTGTCCCCACCCCTCTTAGGAAACTGTGATTCAAGAAGCAGAATTAACAGAGCTAAGTCGGTTTCAAAGGGTCATATAGGAAAGGTGAGTGGCTCAGCTGGTAACTGCTCCGCAGTGCTGCACACACTGCAGCCGGGGCCTGCAGAGCACTGGGTTGAGGTGTCCATAGCTGATAGAGTGTGAGATGTGCAAGGAGCAGACACACATCTCGTGCTGCTGCTCTAACGGAGCCAAAGAGCCCTCAGTTCCACACTGGGGTGTGGGCACAGCCCCACGCTGCTGCCCCAGCTCGGGCAGCTCCTGCTGCAGGCAGACACAAAGCCCAATTTCTGCACTGGTTCCAGTTTTGGTGGCTGCACTGAAGGTATTCAGCCACGCAAATCTCTGTAAGCGAGCAGGCTTAGCCAAGGAGAAGCTCCCCATGGAAGTGAAATGTTACCCAGGAATGGCAGGTCTTTTAGAGAAAGATGAGAAAGGTGGGGATGACATGGGAAGAGCTCACTTATGTTTGGACACGGAGCCTCCTTGACATTCCCTCCAGGCTGCCTTTCTTTTTGTGGCTCAGAAGCAAATTGAGTTGAGGTCTTTGAGCCCATGAAGAGGAGAGCTTTGACCGGGTCTTTTTGCACAAGGAAAGTTCAAACCTTTTCTATTAAATGATCTTAAAATGCTTCATCCCTGTGCCTAGGGCATGGATTTGGGCACTGTCCTTACTAACGAAGCTGAAGATAAAGGCAGAGTGGGTACTCACCGCCGTCCATGGTCCCGTTGCTAACAGCCGAAGTCACAGTGCTGGAGCGGGCATCGCGTGGCACTGCGCAGTGCTGTGCTGGTGTGTGCCCGCTGCTGCCTGAGCCCCTCTTTGGGAAACGGCCTTTTATACTTCCTGCCCCTTGTGCTGTGTCACTCAGACCCTCCTCCTCCTCCTCCTCCTCCTCCTCCTCCTCCTCCTCGCTGTGCTGCTCAGGTGCTTCCTCAGCGTGCTCTGAGAGCTGCACACACCGCAGTGTGGCCACGCAGTGCACTGAGCTCACACTGCGGAGCAGATCTGTGTTTGCACTCAGAATGTGGGGATTTGGCCGTGGCTGAGAGACAAGAGATTTCCCACAGCAGAGCCCCCTTCACCATCCAGAACGCTGCAGGGAGCAGGACAGTTTCCCATCCCTGCTGAACCCTTTCTAGGAAGGGCGTCCACCCCCCACGTAAAAGCCATGGTGGCACACAGCCCTTCTCCCTGTCCACATCAGCAGCAGTTCCTGAGCCAGCGGGCTTCCCCGGCTCCTTCTGCTCCCTGGTGGTTTTGCTGTACCATCTGCTGAGGCTCAGCACGCACCGCTTTCCTCTGAGAGGTTTTGCACATCTGTGGTCCTGTGCCTTCCCCAGCACCGCAGAGCTGCAGAGCTCTGAGCTCAGCAGAGCCCGGGAGGAGCTCGCACTGCGGGGACCCACTTTGGCTCATCCCGATCCCGGGTTCGGTGTCACGCAGCGGCTGTGGGTTTGTGGCTGTCCGGGGTGGATGCCACTTCTTGGAACTGTTCTTCTGACAGGTAGACACATAACCAGAGAAACAGAAAAAGGAAACCCTGTTCTACCTACATTGTACTTCAGCTGATCTGCAGATAACAGAGCTCTGCATCTATTCAGCAGCTGCTGTAAGAACCTGCGCAGGGCAGCCGCTGTCTGCCAGCAGTGCCTCACTCACAGAGATCCGAGCAGCGTCCTGCCAGCCAGCCTGGGGGGTACAGTACTGCAAGGTGCAGGTGAATCGCATTAGTGTAATTAGTGTAATTGATTAGTGGCACCAATGTTTGTGTAGCTTCCTGCAGCAGAATCCTGCTCTCTGTGCACACCTCAGATGGGAATAACTCCTCTCCTAAGCGCTGAAACCCCACAGCCCCTGGAAGTCTGGGGCACTGAGGAAGGGCTGATGTGATTCACTGAAGCATAATTTAGCACTGGAAGAACTGAAGATGGTGTTCTAAATACATACAGTGGGGTGCATGCATATCAGAATTAAGATAATGTAATGGTTAACCACAGCTAAAACAGGACCTCACCAGAATCTAACTTTTACCTACGATTCCGACCCTAAAGCTGCTGAGCTCTTTCTGCCATGCCTTCCACACTAACTGCTTCAGCTCGAAGCACTCTCACTTCCCAACTCAGAGGTCACAGATCACAGTGGGGTCTCCCAGTGTACATGAACACATCTTCAGCTGCAGTCCCCCCCGGCACTGTGCCCACACAGCCCTCACTGAGGTCCCCCCTCTCATTTCCATCCTTGGAGGCCGATCCCGCCGTGCTCCTGCTCTCACCCTGGGGTCCTTCCCAGCCCTGCACACCGTGCAGAGTGCTGGACCCCACAGACGCTGCAGCTCAGGCACCTGATGGCTGTCTCCCCTTTATTTGGCTCTGTGGGACGCTGCTGTTTGTCTCCTTACTCTAAGAATACCTCCCTGGCTTTTCAGCACGCTCGCTTTTGTCTTATCTGTAGGCATTTCACATCCCTGTGACTAATTATTGCTCTGTTTTCCCTTTGTTCATCAGCTCTCCCGGCAGGCACGCTGCCTTTGAGAGCGATATCTTCAAACCACTTCCGCCAAGAGGGACGAGAGATGAAAGCTTTCCCTCTGCACGGGCAGAGTACCCAGCAGCAGTGGGCGCGGGGCTCCGTACCGGAGGGAGGCTCCGGAGCCCAGGTTGGTGCCTGCTGCACTGCAGGGACGGGACTGGTGCTAAAAGATCCATTACAATGGCTTCATGTGGATGAAAGGCAGTGAAAACCGACCTTGTGGCACTGCTGTTTCTCAGCAGGTGACAAATCTCATTGGGCTCTGCCTGCAGCGCACAGCATCCATCACCCACACGAACCTCCATCACCCACACGAACCCCCAGCCCAGCTGGAGCTGCTGTGTGAGCGCTGCTGCAGGTGAGCAAAGCAGCCCTGCTCCGGGCCGAGCGCTGCGTCGTGCTGGCCAACAAAGCATCGCAAGTTGAACTCGTGTGTCACGCGTCCCTTGCCAACTGCTGGCACCTCTTCCCCACGCCTTGCCACGGGGGTGGGCAGCAGAACGTCACTTTGCCCTCCGCTGTGTTGACATTCTGCTCTTTTGCTGATGTAAAGCGTGGAAGAGTTTGTCCCAGTGCTGCAGGGAGCTGGGGCTGCCCGGGCAGAAGTGAGTTAAGGGTGAGTGTAACTCACGTGCTCAGTTCCCACTGATGTCCCTCCTCTTTGGGATGGGATCATGGCATTTGCAGGGTGCTGTGCCTGGTGGTGGTGGGGATCCCCCTGCAGTGCTGCCCCAGCAGCCCTCTCACCTCTGAGGCACTGCTCTGGTGTCTGGGAGATGTGCGGGGATGGTTCGTGCAGTGCAGTCAGTGAGTTTACTCCGGGGAGGACTTTTCTGGTTTTCTTCTAGCAAACAAAATAGGAGAAGTGAAATCATAAGTAAATTCCTGGCATTAAGGGCAGCGCTGAGCTGGGATTCCACAGCGAGATGAGTTCTTCGAGCGGTTTTAGGGGATGCCCAGAAAAAACAGATAAAAACTGATCTCGTGATTATCATCTCACCGTGAGGTTATTATCAGATTCTTTTCCACCCCGAAGAGGAAGCAATCTGCACAGCAGGCAGCCTCAGCCAGGGGCACTCAGCTGCCCGAGCTGCGCGGTCAGCACCAGCAGGAACATGCCGGGAATTCCCGTTCCTCGTGTCCGCATCACAGCGTGACGGAGCTTTATTCCGCAGAACAAAAAACCTGTTGACCATTTCAGCGTCTGCTCTGCCCACCAGCAGCTTCCTCTCCCCGCAGTCCAGGAACGGAGCTGAGAGCAAAAGCACGCGGAGAAGCGTGGGGTTTCAGGCGGAGAAGCGCGGGGTTTCACAGCGCGGCTGCACCGTGGATGCGGAGCGGAATGTTCCGGGGTGCAGCTTCCCCAGGGAGCCCAGTGCAGAGAACGGCAAACTCGTGACACTCTTCATCCTCGAGGGTAACACAGCGTGCACTGCCGTTACTGCCCCGGTCCGACCTTTCCCCCCGCTGCAGAATCGGTGCCTGCACTGAAACAGATCCTTTTATCGCTGTTTTTTTTTTGAAGCAGAGATGAGTTGCGAAGAATAAAATGAAACCGTCTGCGTACAGAAACCGCGCGCTCCTGCAGTCATGAGTGGAGCTGTACGTGATCACTCACAGCCCGGTACAAATCCATCCCCGTAACTGCAAAACCACTTCAAAAAAAACAAAAAACAAAAAACCAGCAAAACATGAAACCCGAAGACCATGAAAACGCACACACACACACACACACACACACACACACACAGACACACACACACAGACACACACACACACGTTAAAGTGACAGAAGGGAACCGAGAACAAAAGCAGCGAGATCAGAGCGCCACCGGACAGCGATGCGCAGTGCGGTGCATCCCCGCGGCCCTCGTGGAGCCCCTGCGCGGTGTTACCGCGGTGCGCGGGGCCGATTTCACACGGAGGGACGAGAAGCGCTCGTCGGAGCGCACCGAGCTCGGCGGCCGCGGCCGCAGCGCCTCCGCCAACGGCACCGAACGCGGCCCGGGCGGCGGAGGGCGCCCCCTGGCGGCGGTGCGGGTAATGGAGGGCGCCCCCTGGCGGCGGTGCGGGTGATGGAGGGCGCCCCCTGGCGGCGGTGCGGGTAATGGAGGGCGCCCCCTGGCGGCGGTGCGGGTAATGGAGGGCGCCCCCTGGCGGCGGTGCGGGTAATGGAGGGCGCCCCCTGGCGGCGGTGCGGGTAATGGAGGGCGCCCCCTGGCGGCGGTGCAGTGCGGGTAATGGAGGGCGCCCCCTGGCGGCGGTGCGGCGCGGTGCGCACTGACGCCGCTCTGTGTGGCACTGCCCCGGGTTTCTCCTCGCGCACGGGGAGGTGATGTTACCCCGATCCGGACCCTCTTGTGGGGTTCGGGAGTAATGGTGGCAGGAGATCTGCTTAACACTGCCCGAGCTGCGCGCACTGCCGCTCCTCCTCCGAGCAGGAATGCCCTCACGGGTGCAGGAAACCGTGTGCGGTCAGGAGGAGCACACAGCAGTTAATGAGCAGTGAAAATTGGATCCAGGCATTAAGGATTAGGAGTGTAATTGCGTTGTGCTCTCTGTATCTCACACTCTGTAAATACGTAAACCCCACAGCCTTGCAGGGTGGAAGTTTCGCTTCATTTAGAGCCACACAAAGGCGGCTGCTGATCGCGGGGAAGGAGGCAGTTAAAAGCTCACAGGCAAACGATCACAGCGTGCTGTTACTGTGCTGTTTCCTCCCCACGTTCCCCCATGCAATGGCTCCTGAAGCCACGGGCAGGGCAGTTCTGCTGCAGCCTGTACCCGGAGCTGCTCAGGTTGGAGGTGCTGGAGCTGCTCCTGCTGTGCAGCTTTTGGTGCTGAACAGATTTCAGCAATGGATTCCCCAGTTTTTGCTCACCCCTGGGCTTAAGTCACAGAGCAGCGGACAAAACCCTGCCCAAAATGCAGGCAGTGCCCTCAGACACGAACCACACTACAATAGGATTAAAAAAACCAAGGATGTTGGACTTTATTGTTTAGAGACCATTAGGAAAAAACCAAAGATTTAAAAAAACACGGCCATCTCATACAGCCACTACTCCAACAGAACATACCACCACTGAAGCGTGTGCACCGTGTGCTCTCCCATGGTTAAACATCCGTTTCTGGAGCAGTTCCCTTCGGAGGGCTTCTGCTCACAGGGCAAAATGTGGCACCTCCACCTCCTTCAGCCACAAGGGAACAAGAAGGGCCCTGAAAGAAGACTGCTGTGGTCACCTAGTTAGAAAAAGGGGAGAAATCCTGATTCTGTTATTAAAAACAAAACCAGTACTGTCACTCTCGGGGAGAAATTCCAAACAGTAATCTCTACACGTCATACCACTATGTTTAAGTGTGAGATGTTCCCTGTCTGTTTTAAGATCTCCTCTGCCCCTGAAATGCCCTTGAGGTCACTCTGCTGATAACGGTGTTACTGAAACCCACTCTGGGAGACACATGGTGCAGGCAAGAAAGATACAAAAGCTGCTTAGCACATTTCCAATCAAACCAGTACTTCATTAAGAGGACGCAGATGAAACAAGTCACTGTTTATTCTTTCTTCTCGCTCTCCTCAGTGCTGGGGTCTGCAGGAGGCTCTTCAACTGTCGCACTGTTGCTCTCTGAACCAGTGTTGCTGTCACTGGTCCCCTCCTCTGCAGTGCTGTCAGCCCCCTCCTGGCCGCTCTCCTTGTCATCAGGGGTAGATGTTCCCTCTTCACCATTCTGCTGGTTTTCTGTGCTCTCTTCTGGGTGAGGCTCTTCTGTAACAAAATGCTTATCAGTGTCATTTATATACAGATATTATTTATTTAGGTGGTGCAGTTAGAATTCAGGAATAGAACTTATAGTAAATCAGAGTATTTCAAAGCAATTACTTGTTACTCAGGGTGTGCAGTAAGAGGCACAGCTCCCAAAGCCCACTCGGTACTCAGGGTACGTGGTGCTGCCACGTGGCACCCTGGAGGTCTCCTGCAGCTGCCTGAGCTCAGGAGTGGGGCACAGGAAAGCACCGTGCCTCATTAAACACTTTCTGTGATATTCTCTACCCTTTTAAAGAGGAACAACTTGATGAGGAAAACTAACACCTGTGTCCACTAAGACAACTGTTCTGGATGTTATTCTGCACAGTCCTTTCTTCCTAACAGCAGAAATGTGGGGCACTCCCCCTGGCCGAGAGGAGCCTCCTTTGGGGATTCTGAAGGTGGTAAGAAATGCAGTTACCTGTCTCCATTGGAGTGCTCTCCTCTTCCTTCTTCTCCTCCATTTTGTTAGCTGCCTGTTCTTCCTCAGCTGCTGTGTTATTCTGACTGCGCTCAGCTTGCTCAGCTGCTTCCTTTTCCCTTTCCTCCTGTCTCTTACGAGCTTGTTCCTCAGCTTGAGCAATTTCAGCTGCAATTTTTTCCATGTCCACTTCCACCTTCAAACTGCATAGCTAGCAATTAAAAAACAAAGCTCTTTTATTGCTCCAGTTACATTGTGAAAGACAAAACATCAAGAAAACTGAATTATTAGCTCAGTATCTCTGTATGCAGTACAACTACTGTGATTTGAGTAAGTTTATATTACAAGATTCAAGAATTACAGAAGGGACAATATATCAGTAAACGCTAGAGAAGAAATCTAAACCTTGCTCCTGGGTGCAGCCCAGGGCACAGCCACACGTTCCCCACAGTGGCCATGGGCTGCTTTCCTTGAGCTGCTGCAGGAGCTCACAGACTGCACTGCCCAAACATAACCACTGAAGGTCACCAAAGGAGCATGGATGCAGACATCCCATGTGCTTTCCAGCACTCACACACTGCACCAGACCTAGGACACTGCCATCGCCTGATTATAAATAAGTCAGTACTGAACTAAATGGAATTGGGCAGAGTATCTGTAACAAGTAGACTGCTCAAAGTAAGTGGAGAAGGAGATCTGTACCCTTTTGAGCTCATTGTTAAAGGATTCTGTGCTTTCCAAGAATTTCCTCTTCTTCTCCTGGTGACGCTCTTCAATCTGCAGCAGCTCAGCTTCCAGTTTGCGCTGGGAATGTAATAAATGAAGACACTTTACTTCTGAAGGAATGGACAAAAATATCCAGACCAACGTTTAAACTCAGCCACGTTTTAACACTGTTACCCACTGCCACCATTTATCTTTACCTGGTGAACCATTAAGGACTGAACCTGGCGTTTCAGAACTTGCATTCTTGCAGTGGTGACAACAGAGCGGACGTCAGGAACCACGCTTTCACTCAGGATCTCACTGATGAGACGATGGTTTCTTTGGAAACGAGCTGTGGCTGTGTGCTTCATCGAAAACCCATCGTCGTAATCTGAAACAGGAGTTGGAAGCACAATGGCTTTAATTCCCCAAAGCAAGCACTGAGATTAAAGAGACTGTACCCATGTCACCACTAATTACAGAACCTAACACCGCCTTCTTGTGGCACAAAGCTCATACTAAAACATCTCACTAAAGAACACCAGCTGCTGAGGAAAAGAGCGTGCAGATCAGAATGCCTTCCACCTCAGCACAACTACTGCTGCTGTTCTGTGTGCACCTCCCACACGTATGAAATCTGCACTGCCCTAGTTATTTACTGTGCATTTTCAGGTTTCCACATTAAGATGGGCTATTAATATATTGAATAATGAAACCATTTCTGGTTAACCAAGGTACCAGAACAATACTGGGAAGAAAACAAGATTTGCAAGGGACAAATATTAACTGGTCTCCTTAATAAAGATCTTTTTCCTTTTTTAACAACATTCCTACAATCCATGCGATCCCAGTGACACAAAGGGCAGCACAGTGCTGCCACAGGAATGACTCTGCTCTCATCCCAAACGTGAATGCATGCAGCTGGGTGCTGGCATGGCTGGCTCTGCCTGCATTCAGTGTGGAACAGAAATCAAAGCCCAAAATGTGAGCTCGGAACACTGAACATGTCCACATGAATTGTGCAGTTACCTCACATGGGAAGCTGCTGTTGCCACAGGCTTTATCTCAGGGTGTAACTGAGATTTTTCACCCTCAGGTTTCAACAAGTACGTACTGGGTCATGAATTTAAAAGCAGATCTTAACTGCACGAATCGGAATGCTTCCCACTGGGTGGGGTGCATTTCCTTGCAGTCAAATAAACTTTCAGCATTTTCTCATCAACCTGTCAGTTGTGAGGATAACTCTGCTCTAAACAACCTCAGGTGACATTTGTGGAACGTTTGAAGTTCAGGTGCTCCTAATCACAGCAGAGCTCTGCTTATCAGAACGACGTGCTTCTGGTACAAAGTGCGGAATTCTGCTCAAGGTGGATTAAAGAAAGCTGCTCATCTCATCATTGCTCATTCGTTTGTTAGAGCTGCTGCAGAGTTTTAAGCAGACTGATTCCTTTTGAACTGCCTGCATTACTTCACACACAATTAAGGGCTGCAGTACCACTTATCACTGGCTTGCCACCTGCTCTGGGAGCGAGACAGTCAGCTGCTAGCTACATGAAACAAAACAGAGCCACGAGGATCAGTACTGAAGTACTGAAAGAAGAGGAAGTCACACTCATCACCAGGAAGGCCACACAGAAGGAATGTTCTGTATCTGGCGTGTGCTTAGGCCCAGGCCCTGTGATCACACTGTCCCCCTGGACGTGTATACAAACTTTCTCCTTACCATCTGGATCTTCTGCCGGCTGTATGCTCATGTAAGGTTCACCTTTCTCCATGCGTGACTGCCTCTGTCGGCTCTCTTCTTCTAACGCAGCCTCGGCACGACTTTTAGCATTGATGTAGGCAAGGTATGCAGGAGAGTTATGGTAGGCCTTCATGGACTCGTTGTACTCTATCTGAAACGTGACCAATATCGTTTGATTGCACCGGTGGACAATTTCAGACCTGACACAATGAGGTGTAACTCACAGCACAGTTATACAGACATCTCTTCTGAACTATGTGGCTGATACACAACCAGACTCTCTCAGCTTTAATTTTTACAGATTAGAACTCCTTGCACAGACATCCAGCCCAACTGGCATTGGACTTTTAGGTGTGTTTTACTGCCTTGAGAGGTCTTAAAATCGCTTTATTTTTGTTGTTTGTAGTCAAACTTCAGAACAAGGCATTTATCAAACGAACTCTGATAAAATAAAAATGAGTTGACTTAAAATATTCTCAATAATCCTTTGGAGTTTTAACTAGGTCTTTCATTTCGATTTCTTCTCTTTCTTTATTCCAGAATGCCATGAGCCAGTTTCCAAATAACTTATGCTTTTATGTTCTTTGATCCATCCCTGCACTGGGATGATACAGAGTGCTGCAGCCAGACTACTGGTAGCAGGACTGCATCACTGTTTTCACCTTCTCTGAAATATTTTCCCTTTGAATTGCTTTCTTCCACATCACTGTTAAGATTTGCCTAGTCTAGAATTTGAACAGAGATTTGAGGTATTTCCAATGCAAAATGAGATAATCTATGATCCTGGTACCAATACCTACGGGTGTCAGTTTATTATTAGGACTGGAAACCTATCTAGGCACTGGAAAATAAAAACACGATGTCCCCTGCCCCAATGAGCTTACAATCTAAACAGTGTTACCAAGTTAAAAAAAAGTGGAATTCCTTAATTTGGTTTCAACTAAGAGCATCCAGCTTGGAAGTACTTCTCTACTGAGTTGGAATAAAACAGCTCTCAGGTTCGAGCAGGCTGTGCACAGCCAGGATGCCAACCAGGCTGAACTACAAGGCAGCGGGTGGACAAGCTCCCCTTTGTAGTTTAGGATCACAGTAACAGTGTTGTTAAAGTCCTCAACACTTACCAACCTAGACACGTGGCGTAGCCGTCATCGTTTGTCACGAAGATCAACAAAAAACAAAAACACAAGAAAACCCTAAAAAATGGTATCATTTTTCTACTAAGAAACAGAACACTATGCCACAGCGTGGAGATACACCAGATAACAGCACGGAAAGCAAACCCTACGTGACTGGAAGTCTTTTATGAGCACGTTCATGACTCAATAGCAGTAGTTGCAGAGCACCACTTTTGAGAGAGGATTTTGGTGCTGAGACAATCTTTTCAACACTGATGTTGTACAATCAAATCCATTCATTAAACAGTTAAAATTGGCACTCAATTATAAATAGTTCACTTTGAATTAGGTCTAAAAACTGACCAGTCACAGCTGATGTACAGTTACTTAAAAAAAAAAATCTAAAAGACGTCAGGACATACTTCCATTAAGTTACATCTAGGGGGTCTCGTGAATGCCTCATACACCACTGCATGGGTAAGATGAATTTTTCTTCTCAGACCAGTTCCTAGAAGAATCAGCTGTAATAAACATCCCAGATTTCTTCCATTTACCTTTTCAGCTTCATATTCATTCAAATACTCTTGCTTCTCTTCATCAGTGAGATCTCGCCACATTCCTCCAATAATCTTGCCAATTTCCCATAACTTCAAATCAGGATTGGACGCCTTCACTTGGTCCCAGACCTTAACAGAAACAGCTGGAGCTTTACTAATGATATCTAAATACTTCCAAATTAAACATTTTATATTGTCATCTCAGTGTTCTTTCTGGAACCACCATGAAAAACAGGAATAAGTTAGGAATGATTCTGGCTAAACTATCTCGGTTACTTTCTGGGGCAGGAAGTCAGTAGGAGGTCATCTACTGAAACGGGCAATTGCTGGAATGGCTTTGGTTTCATGAGAATATTGCCTTTAACCCTCTTAATTCTCTTCTCAAATGCACATCGCTGCATCTCTGGGAAAAAAAAAAGTGCTACTGAGTACACACATCCAGCAGTAGATTACGGTAAAGAGCACTGAGCTTTTCAGATCAGAACGCAACATTTCAAAATACTTTTCAGTCTTGCTGATCAATTTGAGTTCCAACAAGTTCTGACTCCACCAAAAAGGTTTCTAAATTTACAGGGAAAAAAAAAACAAGGAGAGAGCTGCCAGTGTTATTTCTTGCTGCGCCACTTGACCTTTTTTTGTTGCTGTTTTTTTTGGCTTAAGACAGATATGCTGGTAAAGATACTTTACCAGAAGTGGAAGGATTTCCTTCTGGCTCACCCGCTTCAGACGGGCTCACACGCCCTCCCCATGCCCAATCAGATTTCAGACTCCACAAGGGTCTCTCTCCTATTTTCTGTCAAACAGTTCAGAGAACAGCGAAGTAACCGTTGCCACAGGCTAGGTTGGTGAAGGAGAACATGCAAAGTCCACTCATTGCTACTCTTCAGTCCAGCTACAGCACTGTACCAAGCCCAGTATACCGCAAGGAATATTTCCTTTATACAAAAAGTTCTCTCAGTAAGTCACAGGAACTTGTGAATGTGGCAGGGTGGATCCTTGTCAGCGGACAGCGGCAGTAAATTATCATTTTAGAGAAAACTTTTCCCCCCAGAAACTGGCAACTGTAAGAACAGACTACTGCTGCCAGGACTGTGCAGGGCAATGCGTCTGTTCTGTACAATTCCCTTAAGAGAATGTGCAAGCTGTTAGGAGTGAAAGTTTAGAAGCTGAAACTAAGATAACAGCAATCACGTGTTAGCACGTACAGCGGTAACTCCTGTTACTACTTGTTCAGTACCTATACCCACCTTCCGGCTGTACCTCATGTAGGGCATCAGGGGCTTGTCTGGGGGCTTTGGGGGCTTTGGAATGGTAATACCAGAGGAAGCCTACGAAGAAACGAAGAAGTGCATTTGTTAATGTGCTCAGCAGACAGCTTCCACGCGCGCTAGCTTTGGGAAACCATTCACTCTCTCACAGTTGAAAGAAACAAACATCCCCCCACCCCAATTCCAAGAAGGAAGCACCACCCCCTGCCCTGAGAACAGGTCCCACCACTGGTCCTGTTACACTGCTCACTACAAAGAGCAAATCCCCCTCTGCAACCAATCCATCAGTGTGCGTGATTTGCCTCCAAGCTGCAGTTATCCATGTTAGCCTCTGGATCTTTGTGTGCTCTCATCTTCCTTCCAGTCTGTACAATGTAAGTAAGAAGACACTGAGCAGTGCTGCTGAAGGAGAGCTGCTGCACACCCTGCTCCCGTCCCTCACAGCACTCCTGGCAGCTCTGTTCCCCTCACACAATGACCTCTCAGCCCAGCTCTGCTCTGCAGCCCCTTAACACATGCGGGCAGTTACAGTACATTGTGGGACCATGTTCATAAAAATGGAAAGCAGTTTCAAGCCTTTTCAGGATTAAGGAGATTAAGCAAACACTTGACACTGGCCATAAAGGCCAAGTGTGGTATTCAGCTTTCCAATTGTTCCTCTTCATGTTTGTTTGTTTTTTTTGCTGAATTTATGGAGTTCTATGAAACAATGCATACAGAACTGCGTATAGATATAGATAATGTACATGGAGTATATGCATTACCAAAATGTATACATATATACACACACAGATGGATTTGAAAAACATTAACGGAAACTGTTTAATGCTTTTAAATTAACAGGGATTTCAAGACACCATACATATACTGATATATGCATGGCAGAGAAAGCTGTGTATGCTTATGACATACAGAAACAATGAGAGTCCTCAGAGGAAACCCAACTTATTCTTGCTTAAGAAAATAAATATAGGCTCAGACAGTATGTTCAGTCGAGTTCCAGCTCGTATGGGAAGGCCTCCTCTGTAAGCATGTTAACAAACCCGATGAACTCACACATGAAGTCCGAAAGGTTTATAAAAGAGGCACAAGGAGAGAATTCCTCACTTCAGGCACCATATGTGTTCCGCCACAAATCATTTTTTATACCAAATTCCAAACTAAGCAGACGTTTTGAAATTTATAAAGTCTTCAATGAAAAACCTTATTATGATAATTAAAGGATTTTTTTTTTAATAGGGATTTGCTCTATTTCTGTTGTGTTAGTTATGAAAACTTGGTGCCTCCACCATCTGTCCTTCTCCTGAGTGCACCTAATGCTCAGGACTTGCTCTGTATTTGAAGGAAGTTGTCACCTCTCGTTTCACTTCCCTTACTCCATCACAAATGATCTTAACATCCGTTTTCCACACACCCACAGAATATCTGAAAGGATTCTACTTTATATTGCTATACTTTTGTTGAATCTGAACTAGGGACTCTGCACAGTTAAACCACACTAAGGTTGGAAAGAAAAACAAAGGCTCACATTTCTTGCACAGCTCTAGTATTACGCAGCTACTACCAACCATCCCCAGTTTGCAAAGCATTCCTCCTCATGTTTGTGCCAATAACTTTGCAGTTCCCTCCCCCCAGGAATCGGCTCCTGCAGAACAGACCTTCCCTGGGCATGCAGTGGTCACTGAAGACCACACAGTGTCTCCTTGCAGTTCTGCATCACACGATTCCCACGTTTTTCCCTCTTGAACAGAAGTCCACTTTTTGGTAAAGGGTTTCAGAGTGAAGGGGAAGGGGTAGGGATGGAGAGTGAAAATCAGACGTAATCTTTTGTTCCTAGAAAACGAGGCAGCAGCCAAGATTCAGAAGAACCTAACTCTAAAGCCATTTCTGGTCAATGCCTGTTGTTTGCTGGATGATGTAATAGTTGATTCTCCTACCGTGACCCGGCTGTTGGTGCCCGGGTTCCCTCCCAGCCTGTAGTTGTTGTAGGCCAGATGGCTGTATGGATTGTATCCCACAAACCCTGGTGTGCTGGGCATTTGCTGATGGAAACAAATGAGACAAAAACACGAATGAGAAATGAGCTCAAACGAGGAAAACACATAAATGAAAATGAACTGCAATATGGCATGCAAAAGCAATCAGAATTTAAACAAGCAAATGAGGTGTAGCAGTTGATATCTTCTCAACACACAGAACTTAGTCCAGTATAAAGCTATTAGGGAAAGAGGAGTCCTTAGCAGACGTGTCACTACAAATTTCTGTCCAAAGTTAGTGTTTTTACTTCTGCTAAGTGTGCAATTGCTTCAAACAAGTATTCCGTGAGTCCTGCTTGTATTTCCAACAATTAAGCTACCAAGAAATTCAAGAAGAGTCTCACATCCAAACTTAGAAGGCAAAGTAGCACACATCATAGGGGCAAAAGTTCCCCAAGTCAGCATTTACTACAGCAGCAAAAATCTCTGCCTCCTCTTCCCATCCTTTTGACTTCTGATGAACACAGTGTTGCCAACAAACAGGGTCAAAAAATAAGTAAGTCTCCCAAAGCACCATCTGTGCACCAGCACTGGGAGTGGAAGGCTTTACTGGTGGTTTGCAGAATCAGAGGAGGATTCAGGGAGCCGCCGTCTGTTAGCTGCTGCAGGCGTCGGAGCTGGAGAACTGCTGCAATGCAATCTGCACGTTAGAAACCACAAAGTAATCTTAGGCCATGACTGAACCAGAGGAGGTTCCAGCAGTTAATCAAACACATCTTCATCCATTCTTGTAGCTGGATCGATTTGTTCTCGCCTCCAGTAATGTCCAGAAAATCTAATTTCTGTACACACAGACGATGGGTAAGCAGGGACTGTAACCAAGCATCAGAATCCAGCACTGTGAACCTCACTCCTGCACTTCAACTGCGCTCTCTCTTTTCTTTATCCAGAATTCAGATGGTGTTGGACAAAAAGTGGCCCAAGCACCTAACAGTGACCGAGCTGCTCCCATCCCAGGTCACCATCACTGCAGCACTGCACTGGGTCTGCGTTACCTGCAGGGTCCCACACTCGAGTGCCACTTCGGTAAGACTCATTTCAGCAATCTCCTAAAGCAATTTGCTCACTGTTCCCATCCTAAATTGCAGCTACAAAAACTCTGTGATTAAGTTCAGAACTCCAAGGATCCGAGGTGCAACAGACACAAACACAGAACACATACCCTGTAAGCTAAACTACATTAACTTGCAAGGTTTTCAACTGTGTGTGCACACACCGTAGTGGGTTTATTTCTGAACAAATAATAAAAGTATCCTTTAAAAACCAAACTTCATATGTCCTACTGCCAAGCTTTAAAAACTCAATTGCAGCACTTGACATTTACTCAGTTTTTATGCCTCTGATGACGACATAGACGTCTGCTATTTAATATGATGCCACTTTATTACATTACAGCATCACTGTAAGATCTTTATTAGAATCAGAGGACAACTGATCTTCATTTGCAGAGAAAGAAGTCGGCAGGAGGAGTTATGTGTTACAAGGTAACCACCCTGCCTTACACACAGGTTACTTCAGATGCAATACTGCAGTCAGCCACAGCTATTGATACTCTGCTGACCTCAGGCCCTGGCCCAGGAGGAATAGGAGAGGTGCTTCCCTGCAGCTGCTCACAGAGCACCGACCATCTCAAGGACTGCAAGCAATTTAACCTAAAACAAAAGGTGTTTGAAAGACAGGCAAAGCACGATGCTGTTTTGTGTACACTGCTGAAGAATTTGTGGCTTGACTGAAGGATGCACCACCTCAGTATCTGCCGTGAAGCAGTGCCTGCGTTCATACCATGTCCCAGGAGAACCACGGGCACGTGCACAGCTCCTGCTGCAGGAATCCACGGGTAAGGGCACATGCCATCACATTCCTCCTAATATCAGCACAAATCTATTAAGCTGTGTGCAAAATGAAAACTCTGAACAAACTATGCAAAACACAGTGTTTTATTTCTCTTTTTTTTTGTTGTTTTTTAAGCATAACTTGAACATTACGTTGTAAACCCTTCTGGGCCTCTTCAGAGGCAATCTATGGCACAATGAACCAAAGCATCAAATCTCAGCTAACTGCATCCTGCACTTTCCATCCCAGATGCAGAGACCAAGGATAACGGCTCTTGGTACAGAATTCCACTATAGCATCTTTACTCACTGTTCTGCTCTCCTGTGGGTGCATTACTCCCGAAGCACAAGAGCTGTGTTAGCTTTCAGGTGCATATTAGTACGTCAGGATGCTTTTAAACATGCACAAGTGCAACTGAACAACATTCAAAACTCATTTTCATGTTTTCCTAACTGGCATTCCATCCCATGTGATGACAAATTAAGATATTTTTCATGCAGTGCTCCCCAAAGTATCAGTGCATTCATGAAATCCGAGTAAGATTACCACTATGAGTGTTTGCTTTTTCTGGCCCAATGCAACAGAAATCTGTGTTCTGCTGAGCACAAAAACGTGTCCTGCTTTTGCTGATCATTTGTGAACAATTTGAGCGGGGAGTTTTAGAACTAAGTGCATCAGCTTGTTCTTAAATATTCCAGTATTCTGCTGCAAATGCAGTCAGCACTGCCTGCATGAGTTAAAGCAGGCACACCGGTGAGTAACCCCAGTGACTGCTTATAAAAAAGGCCAGATCCTGCAGATGCTTAATTTAAGATGAAACCACTTTATTCAGCTTCTTTTTTTTCGCAAACTCTTTTAAAATTGAGATGAATTTAAACAACACAAATCATATTAATAATGAAATACAAGGTGTGTGCTTTTCCAGCTTAGGAAGGTGCTGCATCTCCACCATTGTGGCTCTGGTAAGTCACTAATGGCTCTGTTACCAGGGGTCTGTGTTAATGACAAAAATCACTATACTTACGGTTGCAGGAGCTGGGGTAGGAGGTGGAGCATAAGATGGCCTTTCTGTTAAAATATAAACGTAAGCAAAGAAAACCCTTGAAAATTTGAATGAGTTTAAAAGGCAGCCACTGTGGCAAACATTTTAATGCGATTTACTAACACAAAGATCCTGCTCACAAAGACTTTGCGTATCACTGGAGAGCACATGGACAGAAGAAACGGAAAAAACAAAAAAAGACCACATCACTGTTACACTGCTGGTCTTTTATTCAGGCAGATTAAAAAACATGAGATGCGTTTATAGGCACTGCAGTTAAGAAGAGGGTACGGAACAAAGCAGGGAAGCAGGACTGAGCAGGAGCTGTGACAGCTGGATTCGCCATGAGACCAAACACTTGTGCTGCAGCAGCGCCTGGCACATCCAGGTAGGCATCAGAAATGAGTGTACGGGGAGCCAAGCTGCAGCGATGGCCACCGTGGGAGCCACAGCCAGCCACGAACTGCTGCTGTGCACCACGGGCACTGCCTCAGAGCCTGCAGAACCACAGCTTTAATTCACCAAAGGAAAAAAAAGTCTGAAAACTTACTTGACATTTTGAGAGGCAATTTTTCATCCACCTGACATTACGTTTGTGTTTCTGAAAGACAAAAGAACACCACGCCATTAAGCATTACGCCTCGGCCTTCCCGAGCCGGCGATTCCGAGCACCGCACCGTTCATTACAGTCACTCCGAGCCCACCAGCCTCGCGAACAAAAGCCACCCCGCAAACGAAGGCAGCGTCCCCCAAAAACGACGGCTCTTCCCACGGCCGCGGCGTTAAAGGGCCCCCACGTTCAGGACTCCGCGTGCACGCGCGGCGCCTCCGGAGCCATTTCACGCCGCGCGCTCCCGAGAGCCGCTCCGGCCGCGCGCAGACACAGCGCGCAGCGGTAACGCGCCGCAGCCCGGCCCCGCAGCCCGGCCCCGCAGCCCGGCCCCGCCGCCCGGCCCTCCTCCTCCCGCCGCCGCCGGACGGGTCCCCCACGCGCACCCCGGGCCGCCCCCACCGCAGAAGGCCGCGTGCGGCGGCGCCGCGGGGGCAGCGCCCACCTGAGGTCCCTCGGCCTCGCGCGGACGGCCGAGAGCCGCCCCGCGCCGACCCGCGAGACGGAACCGAGCCCGCCCCGCCGCGCTCCGCTCCGCTCTGGGCCGCTCCGGGCCGCCCCGCGCAGCCACGCTCACCGCTCCGCCGCGTTCCCTTTGTTCCTCCCCGGGCCGAGCCGGCGGCGAACAGCGCGCCTGCGCGCTCCGCTCCGCACTTTCGCCACGGCCGCCGCCCTGCTCCCGCCCGCGAACGTCCGGGGGGAGGGGGCCGCTCTGCTCGCCCCGCTCACCTCGGAGCCGCCGCCGGGCTCGGGGCCGCCCCACGCGCCGCCGAGAGCGGAGGGGGTTGCGGCGAATCTGCGGAGTGCGCGGCGCCGCCCCACAGGGGCCGGGATGGGGCGCGGGGCGCTCCGCGGCCGCAGTGTGGTCTCGCCTCGCCCGCCGCGGCCACGGCGTGAGGCGGGTGGGAGCCGTCCGCCCCCGCGTTCCTCTCAGTACTTTCCGCAGAGTTGCGGCCGCGTTCCCCGGTGGCGAATCTGCGGCGGAGAGCGGCGCGTCGCGGCGCCTGGTGCTGCCTCGCGCCCGCGCGCGTTTCGCGCCTTTTTCTCGTGAGGCGGCGGTGGCGGCGGCGCCCGAGGCGGCCCCGTGAAAGTCCCATAACCGAGCGAGAGAAGGGCAGCGGGGCCGCCCGGGGCACTGAGTGCCCGCCTGGAACGAACGGCTCGGCCCGACGTGGTGACAGAACGAGGTGTGAAGTCGGTGCCCCACACGAGGGCCCAGGCAGAGGTGATGGGCGCAGCACGGAGCGGTGGGTGCTGTGAGGGGCCCTCGTGTGGACGTGGAGCCCGCAGGTGCTGTACAGAGAGCTGCTGCACTGCGGGAGCTGGCACTGACTGAGTTAGAAATGAAGTCCAAGTTGGGGGTTGGAAAACGGTCGTATGGCTGAAAAATAAAGCCCCCTGTGCCCGTAATGGACAGCTGTGGTGGACCTGAGAGTGTGGCAGCCAGAGGAGAAGCAAACAATGAACACCCTCGAAAAGACATGGAAATACCGTTTTTTAAACACAAATAGACATTGCCTGTATAACCCAAAAGCGGCAATAGAGGGGAGCAGAAGAAATGGGACGTGCTGTCACAAGTTGCTGCAGTGGGCCTGCTCCCTCTTGGTGCCTACAGCTTGGCTTTTATTCTTAAGAAAGCACACTTACAGGGACAAATGAAGGATGAGCTCTGCCCGAGCTGCTCACAGCGTGCTCTCCTGGGCCGCTACAGAAACTTGTGGCATGACAGCAGAATAATCTGACTTCCATTTAAGAACAGAAGGAATGCAACGACTGAAGAGGTCCTCGGGCAGCCAAATCCACACCCTTTGGTGTGCCAGCTTCACCTGGGCAGAACATTTGTAAGGAAAAGGTGAGAACACACTTCTAGAGCTGAAAGATAACCGTGTTTTGGCTTGGATTTGTCTACTTCATGCATTCACTGTGTTGATATTAAATTGCGCTTGGTGTTGACAGCATTAACTTCACACAGGTTACTGAAATATTCGGTATAGTTCCATGCTAATAATTTGGAATCGTTGTGTGGTCAGGGTGCAGTGCTGTGAGCGCTTCTTGTGCCTGTGCACACCCACCCGCTGTTCATGCGGACACCGGTGGAGGTTTGGGCAGTTTATGAGCAAACGAAGTAAGCTCTTTACGTTTAGAGGGAGGGGTTTTGTAGGTAATGCAGAAGATACTCACCTATGTAGGTACTGGAGGGGGGGAAAACGCAGTTAAAACCGGGGTGTACACTCGAATCAGTTTGAGAGTAGCGGCAGTTCTAGCTGCAGCTGAGGAGTACTGTGCCTGGCAGTCCCACATGAATAAAATCCCTTTGATCAGGGAGGGGTGGGCTGTCCACAGGGCGTTGGCAACAAACCCAGCTATTACCGTGCACTGCTGTGTTTTTCTATTTTTTCTTTTAGCCTCAGGTTTCATGATCGTAAAACAGGATAACTGAGTTTGTACTGCTGGTTTCCAACTTCAGTCAGAAGCTGAGTGTTTTAGGAGCTGTTGAGCTGAGTGTTAAAGTTGTGTGGATGGAAGGCAGTTCTCAGTACAGGATAGCTCTGGATGTGTAGTGCTGCAGCTGCTGTCAGGGAGGTGGCTCTGAGGTCAGACCATGTGTGGATGGAGTGATGTACACAATTAAGGGTAATATTTTTTCTGTTTGCTTAAGCTTCCCAGGTGAGAGCGACTACTGTAGACACACAATAATATCAATGTTCTGAAATGATGTGTAGATAGTACTGCAAGATTTAGGCTGGGTCTGTGCTCTGTACTGCGCTGGTGAGGTTTGAGTCACTAGGGAAGACATCTAGAGTGAGGCTGTGGAAGAGAAACACCAAGAACAAAGTACTGTGGGTCAAAGAATAAGCCAGATGCTCACTGGCCAAAGAAAAAACATGTCTATGGGTAAGGTGGTTCTGTTTTTGTTTACTGTGGAGCTGCCAGTGCCTCTGTGTGCTTGTATGGTAATGGCGATGTGCCTGAGCAAGCTCTGCCTGCGTGAGAGGAGCTGTAAGGTATATGTGTTCAACCAAGTTTCTGTTACGTATTTACCTGCTCTTTATCTTTGCCAGCCAGCTTATCTCTTAGATCATTACTTTGTAAGCCAGGTGCCATTGTCTGCTCCTTCTGTGCAGCACTCGTGCAGACCTAGTCAGATTTGCTGGTATTGGCAGCAGATTTTGTAGCAGGAGGACACACGGCTTCCATGTGTTGGTAAAGGTCCTCGGGGAGCTGGGGTTTTACCACAAAGTGCTCAGGTGCAGTGCTGCAGATTCTCTTATCTGCAGCTCTTGTTTCTGTTCCTCTGTCACGTGGTCCCTCTCAGGACGGACACATCGGAGCTCACAAAGTACACATGGGAGAACTCTGCTTTATTATTTTTTATTGTGGTACTGCTATTTACTTTGGTAAGTTTGTATCCCTGTTTAAAGTGCCTTAAAGCAATTAAAACTTAGTTTAAATTCAAGTATCGTAAAATATACAGAGTATAGCACAAAAAAAAAAAGCTGCATAGTGAAAATGCCAGGAGAGGCTGTTACATTCAGGATGCCAACGACTCAGGTATTAACAACACCGGATCAGTTTTAAGGTTAATGATAATTAGCCAGCTTTATACAGTAGATAGAGAACCGTGGGCAATGTAATCACGTTGCTCTTGCCATTGAGGAGACATAGAAGCGTACCTGCACGGTGGAAGGAGTTGCGGTACTGATTCTGTAACACATGCCTTAAGTAGTAGGGCACTTTCTGGCACTCAGTTAATGCTTTCATGCTGCTGTGGGTCCTGCAGATGCCGCCTGTGTTTTTCTGGGTTTTGAGCCCCCATAGTTCCAGTGATTTCAGTGAGAGTTTCTGCTTTTAAGAGTTATCTTAAAATCTTTGTATACAAACATTCTCTGTTTCTGTTTGTTTGAAGTTTGTCCCGCAGTCTCATAAAGCATGTCGGGGGTTCCATTTCTGGCTTTCGTCTGTCTGTGGATGCAAGACCATCAGCTCTGCTTTGTGTGCGTGCACTGCTGCCTTCAGAGGGGCTCTGGGGCACTTCACATGCGTGGCAGGATCTGACTTGGCACACGTAGCCCTTGTTTTGTCTGTCTCAGTGAAACCATAGTGGCTGTGACCTGGCACCTCACTGATCTGCTGAGTGCTAGATCAAGGGCCTATTTTACATGAAGGATTCATCAGAAGAGGGATTTGTTGAAGGTATTTTAATTTACATTGTAACAACTCACAAAATTAAACATCGCTATTAAAAATGGATGCTGGACTCCCTAAGTTTGAGCAGTCAGAGGATATAATTCTACTCAATATGGATGAGAGTCATAGTGCCAATATGGACAACTCAGAGAGTGATTGGTTTTCAGTGGGAATTCCTGCTTCAAAGGCAGCAGAACCATATGGCAAAATGTTATTATTCACAGCGACACTGCTGAGAAATGTCTGTGGTTATAGGGGAGAGAAATGTTTGCTTAATCGTTGCCTAAAAATATTTAAAAATACCAATCACTTTTAAAAGCAAATTGTTTGTTAATAGCTTATGTATTTTAAGGGCGTTGTTTTCAGTTAGAAAGCGTTTTAAAATGCATTTCAAATACGACAATTATGATAAAAATCATTGCAAGGATCAGCC
This sequence comes from Callipepla californica brunnescens, assembly GCA_023055505.1. NCBI lineage: Eukaryota > Metazoa > Chordata > Aves > Galliformes > Odontophoridae > Callipepla > Callipepla californica. Next base: position 3,690,103 of record JALIRH010000045.1, read on the forward strand.
ATGATGCATATGCAGTGCTGAAGAAGAGAATGAAATACGTGGTTCTCATTCCCAGAAAGAGAAAATGAGTTCTCTTGTCAAAGTATAAAGTTACAGTTTAATTTTTTTGTAATATTTGGAGAAATACTACAAAACAATATTAATGAGAGAATTAAAGGACTGTACCCAGAGTATAAAACTGGTGGAAGTCAGGTTTCTGGGAATCGAACTCTCCTGCTCTTCTCTTTTGTTAAGAGATGTTTGTTTTTGCTGTGTCCGAGTCCTAGTGGCGTTCTGTAGCAGTAGGGCTGGCACGCTGTGCGCTATGGTTTGATCGAGGGGATGCTGCACGACCTCCTCATGACCAGCCTGACTTCGATGTCTGGGAGGGCTTTCTGCTGCACGTGTACGCATCCTTCCTCAGCTGCTGCTAGGTGGAGGTCAAAGCGCAGCGAAACGGATTTCTTCCTTAGGTGTGGGTTGTCCTTGAAGAAAGAGCCTTCCCATTCCTTAATGACTTCATCCACTTTTTCTGTCCTGAAACAATAAAGCAGATGTGTTACGATCCCTTAGGCGCTGTGTAATCTGTAACTTCAGGACTGCTTTATAATGTGGTACTGAGGCACCAGGGTTCTTTTTTGTTTGTTTCTAAACAGCTTCATTCTGGAAAGCTAAGTCAAGCGTGACATTCTGGTGTGGTTTTTGTTTTTAAGTAGACTTGGATACGAAACCATTGCTCTGAATGTAGTTTGTTTCCAAGGAGAAAGTTGAGAATTCAGCCTGAAATATTGGTCAGAAGCGCCTGTGTGATCGTGGGCAGGACTGAGCCCTGCATCTGAAAGCTTTCAGAACACAGAGGAGAAAAATCTGTTCAGATCCACAGCTCAGAACCTAAATCTACAGTTAATGTGAAGGAAAAACTAAGGCAGAAGTAAAATACAGATAATGGAAAATCCAAGAATATTTAGACTGAAAGTCTGACCCTGGAGCCTCTCAGGTAAGGTGGGCACCCAACCAAGCAGCCACGCTCAGATCTGACAGCCAGTGTGACGTGAGCAAAGCTCACACGTGGCAGTAAGCTTCTCGTGTGGAGTGTGTATGGCAGACCCTGAGGTGGCATCATTTTTAATCAGATTCCCATGTTAATTATAGCTAAGTGTTAGTGACATGTGTGGTACAGCACAGTTTCTTCCAAATGTTTTATTAAATGCCAGGCTCTCCTTCCCTCGAGTATCAGCAAAACGAAGGGGTTTCCCAATACATGTCAGAGCAGCCAGGCCTGAATTCATGTGCATAAATATGCCCCAGAGGGACTCTGCAAACACAGTATGGGCTCTTCTACTTTCAGCCTTAACTAAATGTATTATTAATAGTTTCATTCTTGACATAAATTGCAATTAGAATCGGGATCATGATATGGCTAGCTCAGGAAGTAAATGCTAATAAAAAGATCTTTAATATTTAATTTATTGTTAAAACACGCCATGCAATATAACTTGGATTACCAGTGCTACTCTGGAGCTTCCTAGCTGTGTGGATACTAAAGAAAGGAGAAGTCTGAGAGTGAAGTGTAATGCCCAAGATCCACATGTAAATAGTTTGTTACATTTATGCTTATCTTACTTTATAGTGCCGTGAGCTTCAGCACTTTGCTTCATAATATTTCCATCTAGGATTGCTTGTTTTGTCATCAACTCCGTCTTCTCAGTTTCATGCTTCTTTACACCATCTGTAAAAGAGAATGCAAATGCCGTGCATGTAAATGAGTGAGGTCATGACACAGGGACGGGGCAATTTCTCTTCCTGCTCTATGGGAAGAAGGTCGTGCTGCAGTGTCCGGCGGTTTGAGCGTGGTGAGGACGCTCTGTTGAGGCCATGGGCACTCACCTGCAGGCAGTGTGAAGGCGGTCCTGGGGCCGGGCTTCCTGCCGCCCTTCCGGTCAGGCATGGAGCAACAGTACCTGCAAAACCAGATATCTTTACCAGCATCTCATTATACCCAATCACTTTAACCCAGCACTTCTTTTACAAGCAGCTATGACAATTTAAAATTGGAGAAGTATGAGAAGTTCTGTTTGACCGTAGTAACTGTTAGGAGTTCTTGTTCTGGATGTAGAACTAAAGAAACTCTGTTTAATTTTGTTGCTACTTTTCAAGACTTATAATGTGTTGGTTGTGCGCTGGGTAGAGCTATTTAGCTGCTTTATGCTGCTTTGGCTTTTCCTATCCTCTGTTGCTGACGTGGCTGTAGCTGCCTCTCTCAAATCTATGGTTAAAAACGCTGGTGTTTGTGTGCTGGCAAGGGGCAGAACCAGGAGTTGCAGCTGCTGCATCAGACATTATAAGACAGCATGCTCATTGTGACCTGACACTTGTTTCAGGTGGTGCTGAGTGATATGAAACTCATGCAAGGGGGATCCTTCATGGGCTCTGAGGGGAGCTCCTCTCCCAGCACATCACACGGGTGGAGTTGTCTCTTCGTGGTGTGAGGAGACAAGGAACCCTCGCCAAGCAGCTGGGTGTGATGCAGACCCACATCGATAGCAGTGCCTCGACTGAGGACACAGGAAGCTCGTTATCACCTGCAGTGTGTGTAGAGAAGTCTGACATGAGGAAATTGTGGAACTGGTAAAGCTGAGTACAATGAAAACACTTCTGAAGATTTTATAATATAATTTTTTTACTGATTGGTTCTTGTACTTACAATTCTAATGGTTATTTCATTGGGAAATTCTGAAGAGGAAGATAATGTGAGTGCTTTAGTCGCTAAGTACCTGCTCTCTTCTTGCTCAAGCAGACTGCGGTACGTTGCTATCTCCTCCTCCAGCTTCATCCTGGTGTTGAGGAGAATTTCGTGCTCTCGCAGCTGTTTCTCAATCCCTCTCCTCACTTCCTGCAGGTCTTTCTCTAAACATTCAATCTCCGCCTCTAAGTTCTGCAGTTGCACGTGGTACTGCTGCTCCGTGGCTCGCAGTGAGCGCTCCAAACCCTTTTCCTGTTAAATTTAACTCCTTTTAAGATTTGAAAAGTGTCTGTGAAGATGCTGTACATACTGTTCATTAACAATCAGGCAATGTGTTTTTATCTCAAGTCCTCTAAGCATATTAAAGAATAATAGTACAGTTTTTAAGGTGAGAGATATTTTTAAGGCTGAGATATTTTCAGTAAAATCTGTAGTAGTTTAGGAGAGGATAAACATAGGCAGCCATTGGTATTTCCCCAGCTTTGGTGGCTGCTCTGTGGTGCTTACCACGGCGTGCAGAGATTCAATCTCGCTCTGCATGTGGTGCCACTGCCGCCTGGCTTCGCAGAGCTCGGCTCTGGCTGCCTGCAGTGCCTCTGCATCTTTGTCCATTCCTTTCAATGGAGCTTCTGCTAGCTGCAGGGGATACAAAACACATCATAGAAAAATATTTACATAGTGTAGATAAAACAAATGCACAAAGATCTTGGAGAACGATCTTTTTAGATTCCCATGGATTCGTTAGAGCTAACACTGACAAGGTAACATTTTTTGTACTTTTGTCCTTATCCTCCTGCACATGGGGGAAGAGTTGGCCAAATCTTCAGCCCTAACGTTTTGCTGTGGAGGGATTGCAGTACAAACCAAGCAGTTGTGTTCAGCCTGCATCCAACTCCACAGCAAACGGGCTCAGCTTCACAGCAGATAGCGGAACTGCAGTCCATTCAAAGTCCCACGTTGGAATAGTCCTTAGTTGTAATGTAGTTTTCAATTTGTTCCCAAGAACAACTTTATAGAAAGGGATGAATGAATATGCTGCAATAGCTGTCGTTCCATTCTTGCCTGAGCAGATTGCTGTTTGAGGGCAAGCTCCTCCATGCATTGGCACCTGAGCAGTGTCTTTGTCCAAGTCCGCAACTTCTTGTCCTTTAAGGACACGTTAATTAAGATTTGCACAGAACGGGAAGGAAAAGTTGGCATGTTGGGGATGTGCTGACAGCTGTATTAAATGTGACAGTTCACCTGTGGAGGTCATTACAGAAATAAACTCTTTCAGGTCAGTGTGAGGAAGCAAGCCCCCATGGAATACTGACCTGCTGTAACTATCACCATCAGTTCTGTGAGTGAGCACTCGATGCTCTCTGCTTATCGCTGTGTGCCTGCGTGCCGCAGAGTTTCTGTGGCATGACTGTAGTGGTACTTCAGGGCTGCTTTGTGCTGGGCAGGGCTATGGGCTGCGCGGTGCCGGGCTCCAGCAGGCAGCTCAGCCCTCCACCGTGCCCGCAGGCCCGAGTGACTGCATATCTGATTTGCAGATTGAATCTCTTGGCATTTGATGTCTGTAGGTTGTTTTGCTATTTTATTTCAAGGTTTTTAGGTTTTAGAGATGTTTGGTACACAAACTACATCAGTGGCACAGTGTGTTGATAATGTGTAATGAATCTGTATGAAAGAATAAATTACATTTGCTGACAAGTATGACATTTTTACAGTGAGCAGTATAAAGCAGGCCCTGAAAAGGTACAGGCTTCTTCAGTATAAGTGCTAAAAGCTGCAATGCTTTCTTTAGATAAATGGCTTCTTTACATTGCCTTTGATTTTCAAGATTTGCTGTGTGATGAGGAGAGGTGCCGGGGTTGCCGTGGTACGGCTCGTGCTGCTGCTGAGCCCCAGCAATGTCACCGTGCAGGTGCAGAGCATCCGGATGGATTACGCAGCTCTCCGTCAGTGTGCATTTCATGCCATAAACAGAACCTTTTCTTTATCTTCCAGTTCAAATCTGACTGCAGTAAAATCAAAATCCCATCCCCAATAATATGCTGCATTGAAAAGAAAATACTGTACCTCATAGAGGCTGAGGGAGGAGCTGCATAGACAAGGGCTGTCTCCTTCCTCTGGAAGGTGTCTGTCTGCATGAAGTCATTACCTGGGTCCTTGCTGAGACGCCGCTCCTTATCTGATTTCTGGTGTCGGGCGTTTCATACTTTGCCCCGCTGCCCCCGAGGAGCCGGGCCGCTTCCATCCCCGTCCCATGCTCCCCCTTGCTGCTCGGCCTCGCTGGGGGGGGCTCTGCAGAGCCTGCGGCGGGAGGAGGCACAGCAGCGGTGGCTCTTAAAGCTGCAGAGCTTCGGTTCTGGGCGCTCGCTGGAGATCGGGCTTACAGGTGTCCCAACGTGTGTCCCTTCGGCAGCAGCTGAAAGCAGGACGCCCAGTTTATTTATGGAAGTGAATGTATACAATGTCTTAATGTGTTTGTTACACTTTAACTTAGGGTTTTTTATAAGCTCAGAGTGTGTGAGGTTAGGAGTGCAAAGCAGGTACAAAATTACAGCACAGAATGAGGGCAATGACACAGGGCAAAGGAGGGGAGCGGCTTCCCAGTGGGACGCCCGAGCTGGTGGTGGTGCAGCTGGGGGGGTCTAGAACTTCCACAGCGAGCAAGACGTGGCTGAGCTGCCCTGCTGCTGAGCGGTTGCAGTCTCAATGGTCACGTATAGGAAGAACTGTTCTTAACTTTGTCAAAGTTTTTGCAGTAATGAGCAGTATGGGATATTTAGTAAAAATTCTAATTTCTGTCAGAAAAAGAACCCATGAGACAGAATGTGTTTTTAGACTCCATCGTGTGTCAGTAAAATGAGGGAAGAAAGGCAGTAATCTTACAAGATACTCCTTTTAAGAAGTCAAAGCCTTGTTCCACTTCAAAGTCTCCTCGAGTGCATAAGGCTTCCTTGTTCCCCACTCTGTTGCTGGCACACGTGAAAGGATCCTGTGTAGTGCTTTTATTTTTCTTAGCTGGTGGTTCTCCAGCTGACCCGGGCAGGAATGAGAAAGTTTTGTTGTCCACTGTTTTTTCTGCAGCTGTCTTAAACATTCTAGTCTACGTAGTTCTAAGAACCGAATATTGTCAGTTTTTTCATTGATCCATATCCATGAAACAAACGTAACATATTTTAGCTGAGGAAAGTATAAACAAGAAGGGAAGGACCCATGTATCTAAGCAAATAATGTATAATTTTCCTTTTTTTTAAATTTTTTCATCACAGTAGTGGTCCTTTGCAGCTCTGGGGCTCAGGATGTCTTCTTCCAGCAGGCACAGTCAAGGCTGTCTGCTGTCCAGAAATGCTTCCATCTGAAATACTCGGAGGTGTGCAGCGATATTGGACTTGCTCCCAACAAGCCCACTGTTATGCATCAAGAAGTGTCAGGAGCTGAAATGTTGATAACGTTTCTGAAAACTTTAAAAAAATGAATGAGCACTGATGTTTGTTTTTCCTTCCCTTTTTCCAGGTGGATAGGGAACATCTGGCTGTGACATTGCTGCGACTTCAAGGTAGGCGTAAACTACTGCATTTTCACTAGGTTTTATGTCATCTTGAATCCTAGCAACTTCCAGTGTTCATATTTTATAAGAGAAGTTGGATTTCTGTCATTTAAATACTGCTTGTCATTTTTGGGGGTTCTGTGGTAATGTTACTGTGATTGCACACTGCTTTGGTTCCCACTGGTGACAAGGCAGACCATAACTGGAGTGGTTTCTCGTAATGAGAAGTGATTCTGATTTGTCTTTTAGATCACAATATTCAGGATTGATATGTTTGTAGGTAAAAGGCATGATTACTCAGTAGAAACCTACCTTAGTACAAAAATGTGTCTCAAATGCAAAAATTTCTGAGTTCCCAATGATTCACAGCAATCACAGCTGCATTCCTTGACATGTGCATACTATTTCATATTTCTTCATGTACAGTATTATGAAAAGACACAAGTCTTTGGAAGAGTCATGAAGGAAACACATTTTGCTCATCAAAACGGAGATGTGTTTCCCATTTTTACCTGCTCATACTGACACATCTATAACAATCTTCTATTTAATTTCTTCATGGCATTTATCACAGAGACTCCTATGTAACTAACTGGGTTTTAGATGTGGTGGCTTTACCATGCTGATTTCATCCTTTGGTTATTGTTTTCATTACCCTGGCTTTTGCTTGGTCCATGCAGGAAGCCAAGGAAGTGCTCTTAGTTGGGTTTGTGAAGTGTGAAACAGAAGCACGGTATAAAATCTGTGCTGCCATTAGAATTCTAGTTTGGTTAAATGTTGAAGGGATGTGATAGAGCACACAGAACATTTGTATTCTGGAGACACCATGAAAGAGGTGTAAGAGGTCACAGTATCTTCTCTTATCTGAGAATCACACAATAATTGTCAACGTTTTGACTCAAGCACAAATATGGAGGTGTAAATTGTAGGGGGATTGTATTCTGCTTCATAGTTTTGTTCTGAATGACAGATTGCATTGATTAGTTCATCTCTGGACAACCAGAAGTCCAAGGTAGGTTCCAAAATGGAAAATGGTGCTCCCACCAGATGGCACTCTGCAACATCTCTCGAGTTTGCGACGTGCTTAGGAACCAGCGTAGCCCTGCCATGGCAGTCCCTGAACTGCTCTGTTGGCAGAAACTTCTCTCTTTGTGCTTTGTATGGCTGTAAATTGATAGCTTAATATTTTTAATCAACTATTCATTTAATCCCATATGTAAACATTGGATTTATGTCTTTACACTGTGGATGTAATATATGGTAAACAAAATACTGAACAAAATGGGAACGTGGCTGAGGAGTTACAGTCCTCAGTTGTGATGCAAAGAATGAAAGGAGACTCATCTCTTAAAGCTTGCTGAGTCCTTTTTATTAGTCAAGAAATTTGCAAAATTGGGTTAGGATAGCACAAGTGTTTTGTCTATTAATTACTCAGAAATAAAGAAAATAATATTTGATTGAATGTGTGCACAGTATTTCTAGTAAGTGAACAAAGAATTGATGATTGAGTTAAAGAACACCATGAAAACGATGCAGGTAATACCAATAGACTGAAGGACTGAAGTAGAAAGTGTATGGCATGGCTGCCTTATATGTAGGTGCCTTATATCTTCTCTTCAACTTCCTTCACATGGGATGCAACAACTTTTCCGTCTACCACTTCCTCAACGATTGTCTTGATCTTTCTAGTCTTGGTGGGATCTGAGCATCGCAGGGGAAACAAAGGAAATATTTATCCAGTTGTTACAGTACTTCATATGAGCAGTTGTGTCCTTTTTCCTTTGGAATTAGTTACTTGTTATGAAGAATTAAGCAGAATAGCATACTTATTTTACTTAAAACATTGGCAGTAGTATAATCAGAACATTTCAGACACTACTGAGTATTCTTGATAAGTACTTAATTCTATATCTGGCACTTCTGCTGATTATGTAGAACAGCTGTGTATGGGCACACAATAATATTAATTGAATTTTAATGGTCAAGGGCCGCTGTGAAGCAAAGTTTTATTTGGTTGAGTTCTACCTACCCTGAGAAGAATCCAGGGACTGTGTTTGTGACTTCGACCCCATCAAAGATGAGCTTTCAAGTACAACTCCCTGTCCGCCACTCCTAAAAATGAAACAGAGACATGCAGTACTGCCGAACGTGTGTCACATTCAGGAGGGCTTGTGTAATTTCCTCTTCTTGGCATTCATAGATTAATTAAATACTGAGTAGAATGGTTCATTCATGAAGCATGTAAGGAAGAGCCAATCATGCAGAATCTGTCCATCTGCCTCACTGTCTTTTGGTGAGCGTAGCGCTTGTTTGTAACCCTTTTCCTGGAGGGGATATTGTGATAGAAAATAAAACAAAGCAGGTATGTGAGGTGGTTTTTGTACGTACACAAACTCTCCGTCCAGCAGGCGGCGGTAGGTTTCGATCTCCATTTCCAGGCGGGACTTGATGTCTAGGAGCTGTTGGTACTCGGCGTTCTGGCGTTCCATGTCAGCCCTGACCTGGAACAGCTGAGACTCCAGGTTCCCAATCTGAAGCTGTATTTGTGACAGCTGAGCACAGTAACCTCCTTCTGTTTCTGCTAGCGTGTCTTCAAGGGATTTTTTCTGTGTAGGAAAGATACTGAGTAATATCTGGCTGAGGAAGGAAGCATTCTTTATGAATACAAAACCAAGCACTGGTTTAATGGGTGTAAGCCTCATTGTTTGGAGGTATTTGTTTTTTTCTTTGAACACTGGTTTGTTAATTGGCTTTTCCTACTTTACGGAACGTGGACATTGAAGTTCATTTGCCTTATAACATGCTCCTTGCAATCCAATTGCATGGATATGACTGCTTTTAAGAACTAAAAGAATGCAGGATTTAATAGGAATTAAATGTAAATCTTTGATCCTGTAGAGAAGTGTAAGATCTAAAAACACTGAAAGATCTAAAAGGTTGGAAAAGGTTTGTGAGTAATTAGTTTCCTTTCCACATACCATGGCAAGCTGAGACTGTAGCTCAATTTCCAGGTTCTGAAGAGTCCGTTTCAGGTCAGTGATCTCACTTTTTCCTGACTGAAGCTGCTCAGTGTTGGTGGAGATTTCCCTCTTCAGCTCCCCACTCTGAAATGGCAAGGAGGAAGAACGCGGTTTCACTGTTCTGGACACTCACATTTACGTGCATTGAGCCGGACTTTCGCTCCGTGTGGCTGTTACTTTTTCATTGAACCACGCTTCGGCCTCTTTGCGGTTTTGCTCAGCAATGACTTCGTACTGTCCCCTCATGTCATTCAGAAGCTTGGTGAGGTCAATTCCTGGGGCAGCATCCATTTCAACGCTGACTTGGCCAACCGCACTGCTCTGGAAACCCTGGAGCTCCTGGAAAGATTTCAAGTAAAAGATTATCATAGTAAAGGCAAAATAATTCTACCAGAAATATGTGCAAGAAAATGTGCGTGATATAAATCCTTTTTCAAGAAGAACCCTTCCTGCCCATGTTTTGTCTCATCTCTGAGGAATAATAAACGTTGAAGTATGAGCACAGATCTTTCTGTCATTTCCTTTTGCCTCAGTAGTCTTTATATTTAGCAAACAAAACAATGAAACGAAAGGATCTGCCACTTGCATAAACAAGGGAATAATTGGATTTTGCTCTTCCATCTGCCTTTTTATGAATATGTGTGAGAAAAGCATGTACCTCTTCGTGATTCTTCTTGAGATACGCCAGTTCTTCATTCAGGCTTTCAATCTGCATCTCCAGATCAGCTCTTGTCAAGGTCAGCTCATCCAGAACTCTGCGCAGACCGTTGATGTCAGCCTCCACGCTCTGGCGAAGAGCCACTTCATTCTCATATCTGAAAAATAAGTAATTAAGTATGCTTTTGATGTAGTTAATGAGGTGAAATGCACACTGTGACTCTACTCATAGCTTTTACTATGAGATCTTAATACACAAAGTTCTCATATTAGTAATTATGTTAACATATTCTGCAATGAAAGAGATTTGCAAATGCTAAACCATTTCCCTTCAAATACTGGGCAGAGGTTTTGCAACATGAAGATATACTTACTTCAGTCTGAAGTCATCAGCAGCCAGTCTGGCATTATCCACCTGCAGAATGATTCGTGCATTGTCGATCGTTGCGTTAATGATCTGGAACACAAGCAGCGGGGAATCATTTCATAGTCCCAGGGCTTTGCAACTCTGTATGGCTTCTTGAGTAACTCTTATTCTAAATAGGAGTGTAATAAAAGCAACTTCTTAAACAATTGCGTAATTAACGCTGACAGTATGTAGGACAGATTTCCAGCTTCTGCAAGTCTTCTTGATTCACTTAGTGGAAGAACGCTAGCTTGCCTTGTATAGTTCATCATCTCTGATGGATTTCCCAGGAAGGCTGTCTACTCTACAGACTGAATTAGTGATATTAAAAGTATGAAACTGCAAAATGTGAACATGTTAACAAGAGTTGCATGACTGAGCTCTACCACTTGCTTCTGTGTTCAGATTAAAGCAAGTCACATCACCGCACTGAGTGACGGACCTACAGAACTGCAATTAATTATACGTGAAAAATTCTAAATGTGATTCCAGCGCAAAGTGGCAGGATGATTACAGGCATCGATGGTGTAAATTAGCTCTTGTTTCTGAAAGGAATTTGTTATTTTTCTCCAGACCTGCTGGGATGAATTACAGATGCAGAGCACAGGGAGTGCATAGCTTAGTTACCTTGTTTCGAAGGTCTTCAATTATTGGGCAGTATTTACTGTAGTCGTTCCCAGACCCGGGGGCAGCAGCTCCAGGCCCATTTTTCTCATACCACTCTCGGATTTTGCGCTCCAGCTCTGTGTTGGCGTCCTCCAGGGATCGTACTTTGTCCAGATAAGCGGCCAGTCGGTCGTTGAGGTTCTGCATCGTTTCTTTTTTAGAACCAGAAAGAATGCCACCATCCCCACCACCGCCAATGCCAAAACCACCTCCAAAACCAGCAGCTGCCCCACTGCCAAAGCCACCTCCAAAAATGCTGCCTGAACCGCTCCCAAAACCGCTTCCCAAACCTCCACCAAAAGCACTGCCAGAGCCGCCTCCATAGCCGCCTCCATAACCGCCTCCTGAGCCGCCAGCGAAGCCTCCACCAAAGCCGCTGCCTACGCTGCTCCCAAAGCCCCCGCTGAAGCCCGAGCCGAGCACGGAAGCAGCACCGAACCCGCCGGCAGATCCACCACCAAACCCAAGGCCGCTGCTGCTGAAGCCCCCTCCAGAGCTGGCGCCGGACATCCTCAGGGACCCTCCTCCGAGGCCGCTTCGAGAGGAGAACTGCCGGGATCCTCCGCTGGTGCGCACAGAGAGGGCCATGGTGCTGCACGGAGCTGCGCTGTTCCGCTGAGCGAGGCAGAGCGGGGAATGGAGCTGCCCTTATATAGCGAGTACTGTGGTGTGCGGCATGAGTCCCCACCTCCTAACAAAGCCCTTAATTCTGTCTCTCCCTCTTTCGAATTTAGGGAGGAGAGAAGCAGTTTAGTAAATCTGGACCAAACTAAATGATACGTGCAAATCTAAATTGCTCATGGGAGCAGAAATCTGGCACCCTCCAGGTGTTTGCTGGATGAGGAGGAAAGGGTGGAGTAGAGCTAAGACACCATGATAATGTTTTGCCATGTGCAATAGAGCGCAAATTTCTTTTCACATTTAAATCCATCTGAAATGATTTGTCATTACATATTCATTGCTTTCTTGGTTTGGGGCTATTATTATAGAATTATGCTTAGGTAAGTAGAATGATCCCTTTGGTGTTACACTTCCCAGCATGCGTGTCAGAAACGTGTTGCTATTCACAATGCCTTTCTGGTACAAACCTCTGGCACATTAGTGTTCTCAGGACATTAAGAAGTGAGAGGTGATAACAGAAGAGTGTGCAGAGGCATGCGGGCGAGCAGCGGTCTGCGGTCCGTCAGTGAACTGATAAAAAAATATTCTTGACTATACTGAATGTGATTTGTAGTTTTCTGTCCCGTGCCTTTACTCCCTGAAATGCATCTGATGCTGAAACCAGCGTTCCTATTGCGGTGTAATTGTATAGGAACAGTTTACACTTTCAAGTTGAAAAGTTACCATTGTTTCTTCTAAATAGTTCGCCAGAGTAAGGGAAAGATCTCAATTACCATAGAGGGTTTCAGAGTACTTTTTCTATAGTGACAGCTCCTTTTTGTGCTCGCACAGATAGAGGAGACTTCTGAGACACCTTCTCAAGGGTGGGGGGAGGAGAAGAAGCCATCAGACCTCGGGCTGCCAGCGGCTCTCTCGTGGTCCTCTCACCACATGCTCCAGTAAAACATCTGCTTGAAGCCCTTATGATCCGTGTGTGGTCAAATGCAAAAGTGGTGAATTCTGGCAAATCAAACTGTACTTCCTCCTCCTGTGCTGCACTGGAGCTGCTGGAACGGCAGTGTGGTACTGCACAAATTCACAAAGCCACACCTTACGTTGCAGTTGTGTTACTGTTTGATCTGAGTCTGGTGCAGTTGGATGCCAAAGCCCAGCACAGAAACACCTGCCAGTTGTTTTTCTGCTTTGTGCCTTTTGTAATGTGCATCTGAAGATCAAACGTAGCTCTAAAGGTTAGAAGCTGTGAGCTGGAATCTCTTCAAAATCAATATACTTTTATTTCTAAGTTATTTTGAAAAAAAAAATTGATTTTCCTTTGTCCTGGCTTAATTATATCATTGGATTTGTCAACTGAAATATACTCCTCTTTAATTAACGTACATCCAGGAGCATGGGTGTGGTTTTTGGGGTGGATTTGGGGTGGCAAACTGTATTATGAGCAGTAGATCAAAAGTTTTAGTGAAGCATTTATGTAGAAATGAATTGATAGCCCGGAATCAGTGACTCGGGGCTGAGAAAGCAAAGAATGATTTTCTTTGGCAGCTGTTTATGAACAGAAAGTAATGCAGTGGACAGGTGGGATTTCCAAAGGAAGAGCTTTGTGTTTATGTGGTCAGGAGGAAGCAGTGACCCCTTGGGCTGATGTGTGCAGCAGTGACTGAGAAGGGGCTGACACGCGTGGCAGTCTGTCAGTGGGAGCTGGCGGGAGCTGTGGATTGGTGATCAGGTGTCTTTGTTTGGCAGCATAGAAATTCACAGAGAATGACAAATAATGAGAAGACCTTCAATTTTGCATTTAAATTTATTAGGAAATGAAAATTGACATTTTGTCTTATTTGGAAATCATTTATTGAAGTGAGTCTCCAGCGCACTAGAATGATAGCTCACGTTCAGAACAGGAGCCCTGAATCACTTTAGTGCTGCTTCAAACATACATCTACTCTAGATGTTATGCTGTGTAAGGCTAAAATGATTGTTTTTATTCACACACACACACACACACAGATGAAAAACTAGATTGTTTGAGATCCGACAATTGGTCATTTTTCAACCTTTGCTGATTTCAAGGAGAATTAAATTGGTTTCTACATGAAGTTTAATGGTGTAATTTTGGCAGCAGCTCCAAGAAGCACAGGGGCCGTCTCCACTGCTGCTGCTGCTCACATCTTCTCCTCGATCTCTTTAACCTGGGAGGACACGACTTTGCCGTCAATCACCTCTTCAACAATTGTCTTGATCTTTTTAATTTTACTTGACTCTGGTAATGAAAATAAATCACAAATTAATAAAAATGGAGTGTGTACCGAGAGAATAATATTACTGTAGTACTGGCAGCAGTTTCACTAAGGAGAAAATAGACAAAGGCATCTTTTCAATGCAGTTACTGGGATGTAAACTTCTGGGAGATACAGGGTGTGGTTTATCTTCCTTCTAATATTCTGTATGTTACCCATAATACTATTCTGAAAATTGTGTTTAATAAGTCTGTTCTTCCTGACACTTTTACTTCAGATTAGCCCAGATTTACAAACCTGAAAACTAGGAACTTGCTTACACAGACAGGGATTTTTTTGCACTTAAAGTATGTCCACTTCATTTAGGAGCCTGGTCTCCCTGTGCAGGCAGTGGAGAGAGGCAGATGCTTCTGGAAGCATTCAGAAAGGAATTCCATAACATTCTGCTGATCTTCTGCCCTTTGAGAAGTCTGTAGCTGTGCTTTGGCACCTGGGTTATGTACATAGAAGCAGGGCTTGTATAATCCCTGGAGGTTACCTGTTCATACAGTAGATTGCTTATTTGTTTTAAGATTTCACTGGTTGATTATTTGCTCTGAAACGGTACTTTTTAAAATCAGGCTGCTTAAGTCCCTAACATTTAAACAGGAAGCCATCAAAAATATATGCTTGTGCAACATACCTTTGTCAAGTTCGTTTGTAAGTACATCCTCTTGGACAACCCTGTTCAGATTGTAAATAGGAAAATGTAAGTAAATTGTGCCTGACGTAGTGAAGAAACAACCCGGTCTGTTTCCTGCACCTTTAATCAAAGCAGGTACGTTTTCTTTTATCAAGATGTTAGTTAGACCCGTGTCACGTGTTTAGAGGAGTTTTCACTACTAAAGCAAAATTTGTTTAGCATTAGCTATAGGTGAAATCAACCTGCAGACTGATTTCTGCAGTGTTACAACTTCAGCTGGTGCAGATCTGCCCTGACTAGTTCCTGAGCCAGAACTGCTGAACAGGGAGGATCTTCAGGGGAAGCATCACTCTGTTTGTGCAGCTCTACGCTTTCACTGACCTGTGTGCACTGCAGAGCAGGGGATGCTGGACTATCCGAGCAGTGTCAGCTCATCTGCACCTCCTTTGTGTTTAAGTAGCTTAGCTACTAGTGGCACAACAGAGTCCTGCGGGGCTCCAGCACTTGCCATAGACTGCAAGGGAAGTTCAGTGTGTGCTCACTGAGTGCCTTGCTCTAATGTGAACAGGTGCTGGTGCTGCCTGAAGCAGCTTAAAAAATGTGCCCAAGGTTACTGTCATTATCGTTATGGAAAAATTGATCTAAAACTGTGTCACTTTTATTCATGGAGTGCGAGCAGCTATCAGCTGCTCAGCTCAAGAAGAGTAACAGCGTGTACCCAAGGAGAAGCTGGCACAGTCTGATCTGAACACTGCAGCTGCTTGGAGCCTACAGCTGAGAGCCAGGCAGCAGGCAGATTTTCGTCCTTAGGGAACCAGTTGCCAAAAGAAAGATTTTACCACTGTTTCTGTCTGGGAATTTAGAGAGCGCTTGCAGTGCTGCTCGCTGGCAGCAGCACGAAGCTGCCGGGCCCCTTTCCTCACCCGATGTCCTCTCCTTCCAGCAGACGTCGGTATGTGGCAATCTCCAGTTCCAGGCGAGTCTTGATGTCCAGCAGGATGCTGTACTCCGAGTTCTGTGCCTCCATGTCGGCCCGCAGTTGCCTCAGCTGGGCCTCTAACCTGGCAATTGTTTCCTGTATTTGAGCCAACTGAAAACTGTAACGTGCTTCAGTTTCAGCCAGAGTGTCTTCCAAAGATTTCTTCTGCAATCAATGAAAAAGAACAGAGATTTATTGTTCAAGAGGATACGTTTTGTCCTTAAAGTGTCCTTAAAATTACATTTTTATGAATGTATTTATAACCACCTACCAAACATGGGCCTTAATTCAACAGCTGTTTATTACTTACCATGTTCAGGTGAGTCTGTAATTCCAGCTCCAGACTCTGGCAGATCTGTCTCCGATCCGTGACCTCTCTCCTTTGTTCTTGCAGCTGTTCCACGTTGATTGCTACTTCCTGGCTCAGCACTTCTGTCTGAAATACAGAAAGACTGTGAGCTGTGACCAGACATGACAGAGGCTCTTGCTGGTGTTCAAGCAATTGCCCTTACTTGCTTTTCAAATCGTTCTTTGGCTTCTTGGCGGTTCTTCTCTGCCATTTCTTCATACTGCCGTCTCATGTTTTCCATAATACTTGCAAGATCAATACCTGGAGCAGCGTCCACCTCTACGCTAACGGAGCCGCCCACCTGATTGCGCAGTCTGTCAACCTCCTGCAACATTGAGCGCTGTGTTAGCATCAGCTGAAGTGAACGTTTGGGCCTAAATATTGAGAGGAAATTCCCAACTGAACACAGAAATTGAAGTAATTCTTAATTCTTAAATGTCACTGACAAAAAGTGATGACAGTGCTTTGCTGCTCACCTCCTCATGGTTCTTCCTAAGAAAAACTATTTCTTCATTCACGTTTTCAATCTGCGACTCCAAATCTGCTTTCGTTAAAGTCAAGTCGTCAAGGACTCGCATCAGTCCGTTGATGTCACTCTCAACGCTTTGCCTGAGCAAGAGCTCGTTCTCATACCTGTGAAACAAGGCTTCTTTTGTCATCATCAGAATGCAGCTGTCTGACAAGAGTGTCAGATCAATGACTTCTACAGCCAGAGTCCTAAAATATTTATTTTTATTAAGCTTTGTGGTTTACGTCTCAGGTTTGATACTAATAACTAGATGTTTTCCTGAGTAGCTGGAGCGTGAAAGAGTGTGGGAAATGCTCATGGAACTTACTTCAGTCTGAAGTCATCAGCAGCCAGCTTGGCGTTGTCGATCTGCAGGACGAACTTTGCATTTTCCAACTGCGCAGCACTGATCTAAAGAGGAATAGTTGGAAAGGGATGGAACAGCGGTGGTAGGACTCGCAGAGAACACCGAGTGAGTCTTAAACATTGTGCGAAGTCTGTCACTAATTTGTATCTGGTCAAAATTAAGCATTTCCTATTCCCACACGAGACAGTTCCAATTTGAAATAGCAGCTTTTCCACACTAGATTATTGTCTTCCCCAAAGTCGCACTTGATGTTTTTATAGATAGCAGCGTGAGGTCTTACCTTGTTCTGAAGATCCTCGATTGTTTGAAAGTAGGAGCTGTAGTCATTCCTTATGCCCACTGTATTCTTCTCATGCCACTCCTTGATCTGCCTTTCAAGCAGGGAGTTTGCTTTCTCCAAAGAGCGCACCCTCTCCAGGTAGGAAGCCAAACGGTCGTTTAGGTTTTGCATGGTTGATTTCTCATTGCCAGAGAGCAGCAGATCATTGTCGGAAATGTTGAGGTGGAAGCCACCGCTGGAGTTCTGCCTGCGG
The DNA here is from genome assembly GCA_023055505.1 of Callipepla californica brunnescens. Taxonomy (NCBI): domain Eukaryota; kingdom Metazoa; phylum Chordata; class Aves; order Galliformes; family Odontophoridae; genus Callipepla; species Callipepla californica. The sequence continues at coordinate 3,707,385 of JALIRH010000045.1, forward strand.
ACGGAGCTGCTGGAGATGCGGGTGCCGAGGCCGCCCGCTCCGCCATAGACACTGGGCGCCTGAGCGCGCTGGATGGCCGTGCTCCGGATGGACAGGCCGCTCAGGCTGGGAGCTGTGCCCTGGAAGCGGGCAGCCGTCCCCAGCTGGAAGCTTTGGTTGGAGAATGACATTTTCCCTTCTTCCAAGATGGAGCAGCTAACTGCACGCAAACAGAGCAGCTGAAGTGAAGCGCAGTGTGTGCTCTGTAAACCTTTATATTGTCTTTCAAAGAGGAAACACGGTGGTTGTAAACCCCACCTCTCCTGACGCATGCTGTAATTGGTGTCAGCACAAATAGCATGCAGGACATTGTCCCCACGCTCTGTAGTGCAAAGGGTTTTTAATCTCTTCATCTGCATTTGAAAAAACTCCTCAGGAAATTTGGCTTTCTTATTTTTCATTTTGAATAAAAGATAAAACACAAACGAGCTGCTGAATCATTTATAGCAGTGGATCTCTGTACAGCCATTGTCGAACAAACCCCGCGTGCAGGTCATGAAATTAAAACGAGATGACCATATGTGACAAGAGACTTGAAATATTTATGTCTGCAATCAAATATATATTGCTGTTGCATGAGCCATCTCCTGGGCCTGAGGGTGCTTTAGAAAAGTCTCTCAATGATAGAAAGGTGGCATTTGTATCTACTGCCATAGTTAATTTTACAGTAAGCCCAAACAGTAATCATAGTGTTGTGAAAAGTAATGGCTTTGTAGTTTGCTTGCGTTGAGTGAACACTTGTTTAGTGGTAGAAAACCCTTAGAAGTTGAAGTAGGATGCAGTGAGGTTGAGATGAGGCAGAACAGGTATTGCTTTGTGAATAGCCAAAGTCATAAGGATATCAGAACCACTGTGGTGGTTCACTTTATTTTACATGTGAGATGCTGAGGTCCATGGAGTGACAGTGCCGAGACCCAGCTTCCAGCATAGCTAGCTCCAAGCCTTCCTGCATGGCTGCAGTGAAAGCAAAGCAGAGTGTGCCCTGGCAACGTGCTCAGCTCATTGTGCCCGCTGGCTGCTCCGCACTTACAGGAAATCAGCTGCCTCTGTTCAGCACACAAAGAAACCCAAGCACCTGTGTTTGGAGTAGTTCCTCCAGCTGCAATATATGTACTTCTGAGATGCAAAATGCACACATACGATGGAAAGCGAGTGAAGAAGCTTCCTGCTGAGGGAGTCACTGGTGCTGCAGAAAGCACGTAGCAGGTGTGCACCAGGACAAAGCAAGGGTAGTTCCTTCGGGCACTGCATTTAGTGTATTAATAATGTATCGCTTGTCAGGTAGAACAATTAAGGTATTGTTTATATTAGTGAAAAACTGCTGCTGTACATACTGGTCCTCAGTCTTGGGGCATGGAAATGGTGGCACACTGAGCTCTGGGCGCATGAAGCTGTATCTTGGAGGCACCCTCAGGTTTCCAAGCACTCTGAGTGCAGCTATTGCAGAACCATTGTGCTGTTAAGTTACAGAGCAGTCTGCTGAGCGGTGCTGTAGCAAGGCAGAGCTCAGCTGTTCTGGAAATGTGCATCTTCCAAAGCAAAATGAGCAGCATTCAGAGCAGAACTCCTTTGCATGGAGATGCAAAGTGTACATTCAGCTATCTGAATTGTTGGACCTTGAACTTTGGGTGTAGCTGGAAATCATAAAAGTCTGAAAAACATTAATGGCAGGTCCAGTCAAAGTGCACTGGGCAGGTGAATTGCCCTGGTCCTGTGGGGTGGGTCTGCTCTGTCTGCACTGAGTAAGAATCAGTCGCAGTAGTAGGACAGAGCTTACAACTTTAAAACCATGAGAAGAACACAGCAAAGATCCTCCACAGTTACACCTTTTGGTTATGTATTTCCTGGGTTTCCAGTGCTGCCTGCAGTCCCCATCTTGAGGTTCAGCTGTGTGGGTACCGCAGCACTTTGGTCAGCGATGCGTCAGTCTGAGGTTTGTGTGTAGTCATAAAAGCTGTTCATAGCAACGCTAGGAAGTTGTTTGACTTCCTGGAGAACTGTCACCATTGTGAATGACATTTGGAGAGCTCTGAAGATAACCCATGCAAGGTTCTGATAAGGCGTGCATGCCATTTAGGATTAGTCACCGCCATTAACCAGCCAGAGGTAACCAGGCATGAGAGTTCGGGAAAGGAGACACACCCAGCCTTGGGTGTGGGTTTCAGCAGCCTGTAGCTGGAACACAGGCTTCCCTTTGGCTGAATGGAAGGTTTAACTAAAGAAAAGCCTCTTTTACTTCAGTCCTTAGTGATGATCCACTTAACGGTGAAATCCAGTGCCCGTTTATTAGTCCCTGTGACAGCACTGTTGGTTTCAGTTCGGGTTTTGTCGTAAGAATTTGATGCCCTGAGGTCTCTTACAGTACAGTTGTGCAAAGACTTCTGCTGTACAAAGTGCATTCAAGGAAGAGGAGTCCCATGCTCAGTATTTCAGCTGCATTCAGCTACATTTCTGTGTTTGAAAGATTCCCCCTTCTCTTTATAACCTGCTGTGAGAAGACGTGGCTTCCTTTTTTATGCCACTCGTCTGGGATAGAACCAAGAGGCAGCATGGTGAGCGTCAGGGCACAGGCTGCCCCTGTGGAGGTACGAGCCAGCAGCGACTTCTGAGCTCGGATTTTTCTGAAAGAGTGAAAAAGAATACTGAGGACAGTTCTCCACCCTGAAAGCAAACCGTGTTTGCACATTTGTTAATGCCCATGCTGCGCCCTATAATGCGAACAGTAAACAGAGATTTTGTGTTTTGCAAACTGATCCTGGCTCATTGTGTAGCTAAATGGGTCTGGGAAGCAGGATTTCACTGGGCACAATAACCCTGCAGTCTGCAGGGAGAGCTCCTCCTGCATACCTGGTATGGGGACCTGTTCTGTGTTGGTCTCTTTTATCTGAGAGCCACTAAGTGGGAACAGCCCGGCCGAGTTCACAGGAAGGCCAAAAAGATGGAGCTTCCTGGCTCCTGTCCCTGCTGCCTCCTGGGGGAGCACGGGGTCTTCCTCAGAACGGGTGAGGGGTGATAGTCTGAGATACAGAAGCACTGCAACCAAATCAGAGGGGCAGATCAGGTCACTAATTAACTGCCTTCACTTAATCCCTTGATTCCTCATTTCTTTCTCCTTTTTGTTTTTTGTCCAGTGGAAATGTTCTCCTTTCACCGTATTGTTTTCTGCAGTGTTTTTCATCAGAGGCAGATTTAAACATGACGTTAAATTGTGCATTACTTCAGGAAGCGCTGCAGCTCTGTGGTGGTTGGGGCGTGTTGGATGCGTCCTTCCCCGACCACCGACTGCGGGTGGGAGTCAGGAGCTGCCTGTCCTATCTAGCTGCTGTCCTCGAATAGAGCCAAAGTCAGTGCCAAGGAGAGCAGCTCCAGGACGCACGAAGAGCACTTTTTGTTTTTCCCCCTTAAACATATCACAAGTGTCAGCTTCAGAGTCATCTAAGAGACTGCCAGGAGGAATCTTTCCCTTGTGGGAGCCATGAGCAGCTAAGGTGGCAGCAGATGGGAAAGTCAGCGAGCTGCTGCAGAATATTCTCCTAGGAGTGAGAGCAACCAGTAGTGTTGGGACCTCCTCCCAGCATATGTGTATCACTCTGGGAGCAAATACAGTGTTCATGGCCCTGAGCAAATATAAGCACGCTCTGATAGTACGCCGTAAAAGATATGTACAAATACTGCCTTGCACGCAATGACATTTTCGTAGCATTTTCCCCTAGCTCTTAAAAAGCAGCAGTCCCTGGGGGGCCGGGTGCCCCCACAGGCAGTTCAGCGCACAGTTGCAGGTCCATGTGCCTCGCTGGCCTTGGCGGTCCGGGGCGGCTCGGCTCCAGGGCGGGCTGCGGAGCGCCGTGCAGATGGAGCTGCGTGTCACTAGGGGCCACCACTCGCCTTCTGACAGGAGCTGCTGCCAGCCTGCCGGCTTGCTGCGGCGAGCGAGCCCGGAGCCCGAGCGTGCCTCATGACAATTACATAACAAAATTTCACGCATTACCCACTTCTCTGTTCCCGTATCCAGAAGAAAAATGTTTTGCATGACTCCTGTGGCCAGATGCGAAAGGCGGTATTTATCATCACAGACACAAGCCGGAGTTACAAAGAGTTCCGAGCTGTCTGTGGCAGTGAGCTGGTAAGCAATGGCTCCGAGATTTTCTGTCTGAGCCTCAAAAGCTGAATTTGTGATGACAGACGTTCATTATCATTATCAGCCCCTCTCTTCATTACTGGTGCTCAAATACCTTAAGCTTTAGAGAGAAGTAAACATTAAATATGCATTTATTTTATTATTTGTATGTTTTGTTTGATTTGGTTTTCATGTTTTTACATAGTAACTGTGCATATGGAGCATATACAGGAGATGTCTTGGTGAAGGCTTTGAAACCGTTCTGTGTCAGGTTGACAAAGATCTGCAGCCCGGCGCTGCCGCGGCCGCATGCGTGGGTTTTTGCCTCAGTGTTGTGGAAGGACCGAAGCGGTGGCAGTGCCTTTCCAGCACCCCAGCTGTGTGCCTGGCTCTAGCAGCACGGCAGGCTCCCTGTTTTGTAGTCGCTGTGCTAAGAGCTGCTTCCCTTCAGTGCTGAGCGTTTTATGCTTCCGTGTCTGTGTGGTTCAGGCAGCGCGGCCTCAGACGGAGCTCGTACTTTTCTCCAAAGGAGCCCTGTGCTGTTTGTCAGCTATCTGTCAGCTTGTTTCTTTCCTCTTCTTCTCCCTGTCTGCTTCAAATAATTATTCCTCTAAATTAATTATGTTTTCTCTAATTAAAATATATTCCTCGTTTTCACTGCTTTCATTAGAGCTTAATGACAGCCTATCAAGTTAAATCCTTTTGGCTTGTCCTTAGGATGTTGCAAAGCAAAGGTTTACCCCTGAAGTCTAGATAGTTATTGAAAGTGTCTTTGCCACAGCCGATGTTGTGATTTTATGCCTCTGAGCTTCTGATGTATATTCAGACATTCAAAGGGCAGTTTAACATGTCTGGAAGAAGCAGCCGTGCACCTGTTCCGCCGTCAGGTCGTGCCTAGTCCTCCTCCAGCTGTACGCTTCTGTCAGCACAGTCCAAAGTCCAAACGTGAGGAGTTGATAGCTGTGTTAACACTGTGCTTCTGGGAACGATTCCTTCACGCCAACCCTCAGGTGTACGGCACGGATAGGTCATTTCAGTATAGCTGGATGTCTTTAAAACACGGCTTGAAAAGAAGCACAGAGTTATGCTGAGGCAGGAGTTGTGAGGAAGCAGTGTGCAGTTAAACAGGCCCAGATGCTTTCTGGTTTCTCAAAGCCAAACACGCCTGCAGAGGCAATAATTAAGATGCTTTTGCAGAATAGTTTGGGAAGTGGGGGGCAGGGGGTGCAGGCCTCTCCAGCATCATTCTTCGCTTGCTTTCCCATTTATAGATTCTTCCCTATTCTATATGATTCATGCACAGGAGCAGGCATCTCCCAGCAAAACTTTAGAAACCTTTATAGGTCAGGGCGTGGACATTGTGAAATGTTTTACTGGCTCTTCCACCTATTCTCTGCGCTTCGGTAATAGCATGCAAACAGTGTTTTTAGCAGTGTTGTAAATGCTCGATTCTGTTTTCTTCTCTTGCTGAAATGACCTGCTTAGTTTTGCATCTGTATTAACGAGGCAGATACAAAGCACGGGTTTTGCATTCGAGAGGAGCTTCTTGCTTGTAAATAAGAAAGATTGCTGCCAATGTGTGGCCACATCACCAGAAGGAATGCGCGATTATTGGCACCGACCATCCCTGCATTACCTCATCTTCCAGAGGATCAACACTTCACTTAGCAAAGCTGCCCATTGTAATACACCTTAATAAGTTTTCACATTTCTACAAGTGAAATGAGCTGTGACTCATACGCATTCTGGAGTGCATTCAAGTCTGTTAGAAATACGTTGGAGGATTATTTAGCGCAGGACTTCCTTAAATGGCAGGTGAAACTGCGCGCGGCGATTTGAGAGCGCTGCTGGTTTCAACCTCCTTTTATAGACTGAAAGTTCCCGAGTCCTGTCAGTTTGCAGGAGCAGTGTTACGTCACTCAGCCCTGGCAGTGGCATTCTCTCCTGCTGGGGTTTCTGCTCCCCTGTTCCCTCTATGGGAAATGGAACTTCTTCGTTTTGAGCCTGCTATTTTTTATGCCATTTCAAATCAGAAGAACTGCAGATTCCTTTGGGCCTGGGTCGGTCCCTTCTTCGATGCTGAAGGAGAACCTCCGTATGTGTCTAATACTGATGTGGAACAAACTCCAGCTCACAGCGTGTTCAGACTGCCTTAGTACAGTGAAACAATGCCATGATGTTTAAAGCAATACAGTATCACGACTATGAAGATTTCCTTTCCTTCAGGACACTGATCTCAGGCTCACTGAGTGAAGCACAAATGCCATCTGCTTTTTGGAGGTTCCCAAGTTCTACAGAATCAGTACAGCTGTGCTCTCGGGGTGTTCCTCTCGGGACTGATCCTCGTGGGGCAGACACATCGCACAGAGCAATGATGAAAGCAGTCATCAGTGACACACGGTGTTCTGAAGTCAGGAGGGATGCCTGGAATAAGCATTTTTTTCCCATAGAATAACTACTTTCATTTAGCAAACAGAGTGCTGTGTAACTAATAAGTATATGTTTAAGAACTAATTGGTTTAATTCAATTCCTAAAAGCAACCACCGTGGATATATTAGAGCCATGGATGTTGGCAAACTGCACTGAGCGAGGTCAGCGCTACGAGCTGTGCTGGTCTGACCACTGCGGGCTGCAGTGACACAGCTGTGAGAGCGGTGGTGGAGCAGCACAGGGGCACGAGGAGCACACCTCCGTGCGGCAGCACGGCAGCTGTGTAAGGATGTGAAGTGAGGACAGCCTTGCTCTACATTGCTCGTTCTGCAGCTACTCAGTTTTCTTTCTTCTTTCCTCATAGTTGAGCACAATCAAAACCTAGCGCACAACAGATCCTTTCCTTTGATTTAGGAGTTTTTCTAACTACTTCTGTCACAAGAATGCCAGTATGCTTTGTAAATCTGATAAATACGTGTAGCTTTAGGCAGCACAGGAAACTGTTCAGGAACACCTAGGCACATTTTGTCCAGCTGCTACGAATACCAGATCTGGCTTGTTGGATCTGGTAAGCCATGAGGAAGGACCTTGTTACTTAGCCAAGAGTTACCAGTCCTGTACTGCAAGTTTTACCCAATTTAAAGAAACCATTAGGTAATCCATCCAATGCTTTTGGGATCTCTTTGTGCAAGAAGGGTGGAGAGTTGGGGGAGGGGGGCAGGGGGGATGGTGAGCTGGTCCTGACATGCCGGTAAGAACTGTGGTGCTGTAGAGATGGACTTTGTTTATTTTAGGTCTGCATTTTCTTTGATATTTTCTTTTGTGAGCCATTTCAAAGGAAAGCTGGTAATAAGAATCCTGCACAGGAATCCGTCATGAGGAGATATGAAAGAGTGCTGTGACAATTTGGCTCAGGAATACGAGACTGCCCAGAACATTGTGCTTTATGTGCAGACGTTGGCTTTGGGATGCAAATCCATACAGGCACTCTTGGTGCACCACTTTGTCTCTCTTAGTTCTGCTTTCTGGGCTTCACTGTCTAAACAGTCCTAATAATACTGCTGTTTCTCATTAGGTTTTAGTGTGGCGTGTCTCTGAAGCTTTCATGTAGGGTCTGCTGCTGAGCTGGGGCTGCGCTGACCCGAGGGAGGGGAAGGAGATTGGCTTTGGCTGAGGAGTGCAGGGCTCTGCCTTCCTGCGTGCACACCTTGCTGTGCTCTGCGTGTCCCAGGCCATTGTGATTGGATTAAATAGGTCACTGAGAGTGCATGAGAGGATACGGAAAAGCATTTACAGTCCTGGAAGGAAAACGTGCGATGGCTGAAGAAAATTTCTCTAAAGCTGAAGAATAAATGAATGCTCCTAGGATGTAAAGTGTGCTTTTCAACAACACTGCTGATAATGCTGCTCTAAATGGCAGCAACCAAAAGCTGTGTAGAAGGACGTTTGGCAGTTTTGCATACAAACGTCACCTGTAACTTGTCTGTGCCCTCCCCTGGTGCTGCTCGAACCACGAGGAGTCTCAGGGGCTGCTCTGTAGCACTGCCTTTTTGGGCAGGGGTGTAGTTAAGAATAAACCAAGTCAGAAGTTCCAATAACCAGCACAAGTAATGGAAAAGAGTTTATTGGCAGAGTGAGGTATATGGTAAGAGACATGAGACAAGGAGGAAAAGTAAGAGATTATTCACTTTAAATTATAGTTAATTTGCAGAGCAGTAAATGAACCACACATGGAGATCTGTGCCCCAGTGAGGCGTGCATAATACATATATTACCAGCTCAGACAGTCATCTTCATTGAATAGTTTGGCTCCAGCATTTTGATGACTAAAAGCTCGTTAAGAACATCGGCTCTGCCTCGCTGTGCGCGGCGCATTGTAATGCTGGGCTGCACATGGCTGTAGGAGTGACACCGCGTGTCCCCGGCTGACACGCCGGGTTCGGCACACGGCTGGTGCTGAGGAGCCAAGGGAGGCTGCACAGCAGCCCACAGGAAGGTAGGAGCTCACAGAACGTCTGCCTTCAGTCCTGCTGCTGGATCTCGTTGATGGTGGAGGACACCAGCTGCCCGTTCACGCTGTCATGCACGATGGCTTTGATCTTTCCATTGGTCAGTTCAGCTTGTTCTGGAAGAAAATGAAAGGTTAATTATACCAGACTTTGGAGAAACTTCATTTACAGTAATTTACCAGCTACCTCAACTGATTTATCTTTACGTTTCCCTTTAAGTCAATACTTATTATTGCTGTGTGTGAAATTCACTGGCAGAGTCACCCTGGGCCTTGTCCAGGTCAGGGAAAATGAAGAGCAAAGCTGCGTCGCAGCCAATGCAAATCTGACTTCAGAGCAGATTAACCTGCATGTCCGTAGGTCATGCTCATACCAGAAGAGCAGTTTCCAGACATGCAGATTTTGTTTGCTCTCATGCTCTCAGACATTTTAGTCACCACTCGGAGCCTTTGTGCCTCCTCATATGCCATGAGAGCTTTAGTCTCGAGCCTGAGCTGCGGCCGTGCCGCGCTGGCAGGGCTCAGCCTGTGAGCGAGTGGATGCAGCACAGTGTGCTCTGAAGTGCCGTCCTTCAGGAGGCTGATGGATCACAGGAATTATTCTCAAATATGGCCTGCACGAGAAGCTAACTGCATGTAAAGCTTCCGTAGTTCTGTCGTGTAAGGAGAAAATTATTTGGAGTCAAATTGGATAGGAAATAATGAAATTAAAAGTCACTATAGAGAATGAAATAAAGGACTTTTACCTTCAACTTTTGATCCACGTGTTCTCGTTATCCTGTAAAGATGTTGACACATTCATTATTTTATGAACGTACTGATTTTAAGAAGTTATTCTTCCCCTTCTTCTCACTGATTCTAAGGAGACCTCATACTGGTATGAGATGATATGAGAAAGCTGGCGCCGGATTGGGCTGAGACCAATAACCTGCAGCCCCTGTCCTGCACTGCCTGCCGGGGGTACTCCCTGCTACAGGTTGCCCATCTTCCCTGTTCTGATTTTGCATAGATAAGGCACACTCTGTGTACAAGATGGGAGAATTAAGGACAGAGAGGCCCGGACGTTTCTGAATGTAAATTCAGACAGCACAGAGATGGGGAAAGGCAGCAGCGCTCAGCAGAGGGGCGTGCTGGTATTTGTAGCTACAGAAGTCTGACCTGCACGATCTGTGCTTGTCTCCATGCTCCTCCTCGACCTAGAGTCTAAAAATCATTTTTAGAACTCTATATCGTTATATTAATTTAGACGATCCAAATGATGTGGCTTCGTGTTCCTCTGATGCTAAGTGACTCAAGCTTTGTATTACGATCCATCACATTAAAGTGCCAGCCCCTTATGTAGCACGGCACTCACAGGCTTTGATTAATCATAAACAAACAAACAAATAAGCTGAACACAAGAACTCTCTTCTCATCTATTCCAGTCGGGGCAGCTTTGCCTTACCTGTCCGCATTCCCTTCCAGCAGCAAGCGGTAAGTGGAGATTTCCTTCTCCAGGCGTGTTTTAATCCCGAGCAGAACCCTGTATTGGTTATGCTGCTGCCTGATGTCATGACGCAGCTGGCTTAGCTCTTCCTCACATTTGGAGATGATCTGCTGCATGTTTTGAAGTGCGACAGCATAGTAATTGCGAGTGTCAGCCAAGGTGTCCTCCAGCATGTGTTTCTGACAGAGCAGATAATAACAATTCTATGGTTATGATGCGTGTAGTATAGAATGCAGGAATGTCAGCAAGGCTGGTCTCTGGTCAGAAGATTACAAAAGTTAGGCTGTGGTCATTTAAACACTGAAGCACTTGAATCATTCACATGAAGATAGCAGAATCATGAAGTTGTGTTGTGTGTGCTTAATAAAAGGCAGAAAATGAGCAATGAATCCCTGCCATATTCCTTATGCTCAAAAACTGTGCTCCTGTATTTTCTTCTCCCCTTGTTTTACTTGTTTGCAAGGTGAGACATACATTTTTCACATCCTGCTGATGGCTGTGGGACCTATTTGCATATTCTGGCAGAGCACGGCCCAAAGTTCAGTTTCGCTTTAATAACTGAAACAAAATTACACTCGGCATAATTTAAGCAAAGGATCGGTCCAGAACAGTTCCTAAGAATTTCTGATGCAACAGTGGGCAGCCAGAGATGTCTGCAGTAGATACCTTACTCATCTGCGCCTGCAGCTCGATGTCCAGCGACTGCAGGGTCCGTGTCAGATCCTTGATCTCGTTCTCACTGCTCCGTATCTGCTCCGCGTTAGGGACTGCTGCCAGGGACACAGCTGTGCTCTGCAGAGCAAAGAGAGACAAGCTCAGTGCTTCTGATCAGTGCAGCTCTGGGGTCTTTGAAGTGAGCAGGAAAGGGCCGTTACCAGATCTCTGTACCAACTGTCCAGGCTCTGGCGGTTCTTTTCAATTATGGCTTCATAATCTTCTCTTATTTCTGCTAGGATCTTGGCTAGGTCTTCAGGCGGCGGTGCGTTCACTTTTACATTGACTTTGAAGTCCTGCGATGAGCGATTTGCTTCCATATCCTATTGGTATGGGCAGAGGAAACAAGCAGATTTGTCCAAGGAAAGGGAAGCAGTTTGCATACCTGTCCCTGTCCCATCTGCAGCTCCGTCCTGCCAAAATGCCTCAGATTTCCCTGTCATAAGGGTAACCTTACATGCATTCTGTCAGCACCGTTTGGGAGGCTGACGTGGGTGATGCTGTGACATGGCTCAAACCGGGGACTGACTGCTGCCACGGCACAGCGGCGCGAGAGAAATCAGTGCTGAAACGTGCAGGGAGATCTTGTCAGATTCAGTTTCTGGAAGATACACGCACCGAAGCAGTAACATCTATTAAGAACCTAAAACCTCTCGTGAAAATCTAACAGTAATTTCACATTTCTTACCTGGTATGTAAGTATTTATGGAACTATAACTAAGTTTACAGGATAGTAATATAAAAGTTCTGTGTAATTGTTAAAGGAGTAATTGGATTAAAACATATAATTACTGTGTAAACAACATAATTACAGGACGAGTCGAGCAGGTATGGTAACATTCCTATGCAGCAGCACAATCTGTGTGCTAGGTACCACTTTCAAAAGCGCCCAGGCAAAGGAGCATTGCAGCATGACATCACGGCCTCTGAAATGTGGATCAGCTGGACACACCGATGGCTCTGCTGGCTGCCTTGATTCCAAGAACTGATCTAGGATAGCTGTTCAGTTTATGTCCTTGGCTACAAGGGAACCGGCCAGGGAAAGCTGCACCCACTCTGTGTGACCCTGGTGTTGGTGTTCTGCTTTGTAGCAATCCACACATACTGAGCAGGATGTTCTGCATTAGATAATAACTGAAAACAACATTAATCCAAGCAAAATGGAAGCAGCGTGTTGACACACGGTGGTATTATATAAGGGGGAATAACAGATATTACTGTGGTATAGCTCTGAGAGAAGCACTGTTTTTTTCTGACACGGATTATTATCTATTTAATTGTGCTTAGAATTTTGCAAGAATAAGTAGTCCTAGTTGACTCCACTAACCATTGTGTTCAGTTTTGATCCTCTGAGAATTCTGCAGCTGCTTAGCTCAGGTCAGACTGCTCCAGGTCACTCTGACTGAGCAGGAGGGGACAATCTGACCTCGAGAGGTCCCTTCCAACCTCAGCCTCTTTTATTCTGTGATTCTGTGAGATGATATATCCAGAGCTGAGGGAAAGCTTGCGGTCATTCAAACTGAACAGCAGCACTAACATTTCCTGTGTACATGACATCTCTCTGTGCGTATATCTAAGTATTTCTGAGTGCATTTATGCCAAACATGTAAGCTATGAGCTGAGTATGATGAATGAGAAGGTGACTAGAAAAGAGCCTGGGAGAAAATGCAGCAAGCTGTTATCCTCACTGAGGTTCCGTGTAAGTGGCACAGTTGTGCATAAGCTCTGTGCTTCATCTGACTCTCATCGGCTTCTTTAGAAATGTAATTGGGTCCTGAATCATCAATCCCATTTATAGATTATGGATCTTACTCCACGTTAATTACAGGGTAGCACAGATTTGTGTGGTAGTGTAACTTTTTTACCTCCTCGTGGTCCTTCCTCCTGAGGATGTGTTCTTCTCTCAAGCCTTCAATCTCCATTTCCAGATCTGTTGTAATGATGGTCAGGCCGTCGAGCTCCTTACGCAGGTTCTCAACGTCGCACTGCACTCCCTGCCTGCGAGTCTTCTCTGCTTCATACCTTGGTCAGGAGAAAGAAGACAAAGTCTGCTTACTGAGAACGAACTGCTTCCAGCCACTCGTACAAGTCGTAGCAAAGAAACAGTATTTGCAGTCATTCCTTATGTGTTGTTTTGAATGATCAGTTTTCAGTCCATCAGAAAGCAGGAAAGAAGCCAGTTATTGACATCCCTGTCTGTCCCCTTCAGTTTGACATCGTCAGTGAACCAAAGTCAGAAGGGCTCTGCTGTATCATCTCTTGGGCACCTGGAGCACTTCTGCTCCTCAGAATCTGTCTCTGTACTCCCCTTGGTGTGGGCTGTGCTGGTCTTGGTACTCTCAGCCTCTCAGGCTTCATCATTCACTCCAGCCCCTCAAAGAAGTTCCACTATTGCCTTTTTGTGACGCTACTGAATGATAAAGAGAAGCGAGGCAACCTAAGGCATGCAGCGTGCAGCTCTGTGTGTGTGTTACAGCATTCCCAAGAGCTGAGGTTTGTAAACAGCTGATCATCATCTGTTAAAAATAAGACCAGATATCTTCATGTTTCCTAAGAAGTCTAATTAAAAGAAATGTAAATTCCTTTCCTGTGCAAAGCTCTGCCTGAAAGCTCTCAGTCCAAGGAGTTTGGCTTTTTGGGTGGTCTGAGAACTCAACAATGTACTGATCAGGCAAACTGCACGGAGAGCCTGGGAAGCATTGGCCTGATTGCTGTGGCAAAAGAATCCAAAGCAGACGATGCTGAAGGACAGAGAATGCCAAGCGGATGATGCTGAAGGACAGGTCTTTCCTGCAGAGCTGGGTGGGGGGGTGATAGGTGCAGGAAGTAGATTTGGGCTGGATTAAGGAAGCATATGGTGCACAGAAGAGTTAATTGGTACTGTCAGATGGCAGTGTAAATGCCATTTGTCACCAGTATCAAGTGTCTGCTGTAAAACTTGCTCTTCAGGACCTAGCAAAAGTATCACAATCAGGGTGACTCAAGTTCAGCAATCTTTTGAACGCTTTGCACCCTTTTAAATCTTTTTTCTAAGTTTCTTTTGTTCTACATTGGTTCTGTTTACCCAGCGTCACCGGAAATCTGCCATAAAATCAATGTCCCGCTGGATTGTCAAGAAAAACATTTGGCTTAATCCTCATCCTCTTTCGAACTGAATGAGGAAATGAAAGAAGAGCTTACTTGAGCCTGAAGTCTTCAGATGCCATGTTGGCGTTATCAATTTGTAAGAGGATGCTGGCGTTGGTGATCTTGCCATCCTCAATCTGCAAAACAGAATCCAGCAGTGGGGTCAGCATTGCCAAAGGCCACCAGCAAACAACCCGTGCTTCCTCCCAGTGCCCTCTGCTTCTATGGAACATATGAACAGCACATGTCTCAAGGAGATCAAATGGATAAAAGTTTAATTTCCTGATTCATTTACGTATGTCCACAATTGTGGTCTGTAATCCTCATTTTTATTGGCTTTACTTTCCTGGATACGAAGTGCAGGGGACAGTTTTGTTCCTGGCTGGGCTGAAGGTATGGATAATAACACGGAAAGGCAGCCTTGGTCATCTTTAGGGCAGATTTCAATAAGAAAGATTGCATTCTGTCTGTGTGCAATTAAAATGCTGGAATTAACCACTTGCTAAAAAATAACCATCTGCATAAAGACACGTTGAGTCAGTGCTGGGATGCAGAGGTGCAGTGATGACAGCAGCAGCAGTGCCTGAGCAGGACTCGGTGTGTCACTGTGTCTGGAGCTGTACAGACCCGAGGTTACCTCCGCCATCACTCCCTGTGCTGTACTGGGCCCTCCAGCAGCATGCAGTGCTTAATTCACATGTTTTGTTTTGCTTTCATATGTTGAAATTTGCCTCAAAATGTGAAGGAGAAAATGCACCACGTCATTCATGTGGTGTTCTCAGGGGTAGCTTTGATCTATCAATCTGAATATGAAAAGCACAGTACTCCACTCTAAATCTTTGGAAGTATCTAGGAGCTTGTACATAATCAGCAGCAGTGGTGATCGTGGGTCCCATCCTAACAGATAGCAAAGAGAAGCGTGGTTGCAGCTGCCTCCGTGCGATGCTTCCGTACCAAAACCAGGAGCACTGTGGCCACAGGGGAAGCATTCCTGGATCGGAGAGCTCTCAGCACTTGTAAGCAGCACTTCCCACCCTGCATGCATCACAGGAAATGGGAAAATTGTCCTCGAGTGTCAGAAGTTCAGCTCAGCTGGTAAAAAACAGAACGTGCTGATGGATTTTAACCGATTTCCAAAACAGAAGAGATGGTACATTCCTGAGCAGTGAGCAGCACAGCTCGGGTACTGCCCTGGGACGGGACCAAGGGCAGCCGGAGGAGTGTGAGGCAGCTTGCTGCTGCACCTGAGCACTCAGCCTGCTCCTGGAGCCGGGGAGCAGCGCGGCCCAGCACGTCGGACACGGCCACCACGTGCCTCCAAGTTCACGTAGCCACTACATCATGGACTTTCTGGGGTATGGGACAGAAGTTCCTAAATCGTGTCTAAAAATCATTTTAGGTACTTAATTCATCTCACCCATTTCAACTTGTGGGTAATTAATTTAATGATGATTAGTAATTAAATGCTAAATTTTCACTCATTTTGCCGGCATGATGGTAATTGCTGTAATTTATAGAGAAAGTGAAAATCCTGTGTTAAATCACTGAATTGTCACCTGTCAATAATCCTTTCCCAGAGCTGTCTGCCCTGAAGCAGCCCCACACACAGTGCTGGCTGCGGGGCCGTGGGGCTCAGCCCCACACGCAGTGCTGGCTGCGGGGCCATGGGGCTCAGCCCCACACACAGTGCTGGCTGCGGGGCCGTGGGGCTCAGCCCCACACACAGTGCTGGCTGTGGGGCCGTGGGGCTCAGCCCCACACACAGTGCTGGCTGCGGGGCCGTGGGGCTCAGCCCCACACGCAGTGCTGGCTGTGGGGCACTCTGCACAGTGCATTCAGTGGAGGGCTCTGCGCATGGCTCGCAAGCAGCGCGGTGCCTTTGGTCGTATCGCCTTTCTCAGCCTTTTCCATTTGTTAATTTCAAATCAGTGTAGAAACATTTATGTTCCTGATGAACAAGTACTCATCTCTGGATCAGTTAAAAAAGAGTGACAGGTGTGGAGGCTGCTGGCCGTTGTTTATCCTTAAAATAGGAATAGGTGATGACAGTCCTGGCTCTCTTACACGTTGCCTGTGGTCGGAGCACCTCATCGTCTGCCTGGAGGCAATGCATTTAGCAGGAGCGGCGCTGGAGCAAGCCCTGACCTCCAAACGCAGGCTGCGGGACCGTGCTGCTCTCAGACCCTTCGGAAAAGCATTTCTCAGGGTTGTGAGAATGCTGAGGGAGCAAATAGCAAAAAGCGGGCGAAAAACAGCAGCGTGGCTGCAATAGCTCTGCTGGTTGCCCTGTGTGGCTGTGCAGTTAATTAGGGTGATTAGTCACAGAGATGGTTACAGTGCTAAGTATGTTCATTACGAATACAGATTAATATTATGGTTAAAAGTGGAGACACGTGAGTTTGGGAGACTGAAAGAGTTACTGTTGAACATGAATATTAACAACTGGCAAGAACCAGAATTTCTCCTTTTAATTATAGTGAAAACATCCACAAGGAATTTGTCACTGCTATTTCCTTAATTACAGTGAAGTATTTTTCCATCTGATTACATAAGCTCATTGGACCCAAAACTCCTGTCGTTTCATTGTCTGCTGCCACAGGAATCAAAGAAATGAAAGGCAACAGTACGTCTAAGGACGGCGTGGATGAAGGAAGGCACTCTCTTCAGGTTGCCTGCTTTTTAATTTGCCTGACTCTGAGTGCACTCAGACTGTTCTTCCAGACACAGCTCTCCAGCCACAGCTCCACGTACAGCAGTGAGCACTTGGCAGCGTACGAGACCTCCACGCCATCAGCCTGCACAGGAGCCCCTCGTTTCCCTGCCAGCCTTTCTTGTGCCCGTTTTCCTCCCCATGGAGGCAAACAGTGTTTATGCCCAGGTCCTGTCAGCACTTTCATTCGTATTTCCAGTATTTAAAGTGTTATTTTTAATTTTCTTTAAAGGAAAACCATCATCATAAATGAGGAGCCAGATCCCTTAAAGGAGCACAGAATGGCATAGTTGTTACAGCTCTGACTTACCTGTCTTTGCATGTCAGTGACGTTTTGCTCGTACTGGTTGAAGTCATGCCTCTTTCCATGAGACTTTGTCCTGTGCCACTCTAGGATGCAGCTCTCGAGCTGAGCGTTGGCTGCTTCTAAGGAGCGGACCTTGTCCAGGTAGGCAGCCAAACGGTCATTGAGGTTTTGCATGGTCTGTTTCTCATTCCCACCCAGGAAGATGCTTTCCCGGTGCTCGCCGAAGCATCCCCAGGATGCCCCTCCTCCGGCAGCCAGGCAGAGGGGTCTGGCGGAGGAGAAGGAGGTGTGTGTGCCGCCGGCACCGTCTGCACTTGGAGGTCGGTAAGAGGTTCCTTGCTGGGCCAAACCACACCCTGCACTACCCCTGAGGGACCCAGAAAGGAACTGGAAGAGGCCTTGGCTGGTGCTCATGTTCAGCTCCGTTACGGATCCGACGCAATGTTTGAGTGACTCGCACCGAGCTGCCTTCCCTGAGCGGCTTTATGCCTTTCCCTGTGGGAGTTCCCTTCGATGAATGACTGCAGCAAGATTGTGTCATCGTGAAACGTGCTTCCTCTTGGTCAATTCTGCAGCATTTATGAGCACACACTGTTGTTATTATTTGGAATCGCAGCCACATTCCAGATTCCTTTTGCTTGTTTTCTTTCTTTTTTTTTTTTTCTTTGCTTTTCATATTGTAATTGCGAGGTGTGGCTAAAAGCAATGGGTGTGGAACCGGATCAGCTCTGCTCGGACTGTTTACTAAAAGCCGGCGGTAAACGCGCTGTGTTCTCCCGTTTGGAGGGGGAGAACGTCATCCACCACAGAACGCGGGGACAGCGAGGGCCGGGGCGGCTCAGCCGGGACGCTTTGCTGCTGCCGGAGCCGTCGGGCTCCCGGAGCGCTGAATCGCAGCGCGTCCCAGCAGCCAGCACCGCCGTGGCTTCGTGCGGCTGCCCCGGCTCCATCGCACAGCTGCAGCTCCGCGGGCGCTGGGGCTCAGCTGTGTCCCTCGGCCGCCCGTTTCCCACCGAAAAACACGAGTTAGATCCTTGGCAGTCTTATCGACTCATTTTATTCATGATTTGATGTGCAGTCATGTTTCAATTCCAGTGGTCTTACTGAAGTAGATAATAACGCAGGAATTTATTGTTGTTGCTAATGGCAGTACTATGAAGATATTTATAGCTGTAGAAAATACTCAGAACTTTGTCATAATACTCCAGAAAGCGACGCTACCAGTGGTGCAAACTGACCTGGCAGCTGTGCACAAACAGTCGTCCTCAAAAGCTTCGGGTTCTCTGCAAAGCTGTGTAAGACAAAACCAGAACGGGCAGCGTGGTCAGGGACGGATCGGGGTCAGGGATGGAGGGGGTCAGGGATGGAGGGGGTCAGGGATGGAGGGGGTCAGGGATGGATCGGGGCCAGGGATGGATCGGGGTCAGGGATGGATCGGGGTCAGGGATGGAGGGGGCCAGGGATGGAGGGGGTCAGGGATGGAGGGGGCCAGGGATGGGATGGAGGGGCAGCAGCTCCGGCGGCAGCGGATGGATTTCACACCATGTCACCCGGTACCGGTCCGCATTCCGGAGGGGAGGGCCGGAGAGGTGCTGCGGGGTTATACCGCCCTGGGAGAAGCGCGCAGAGTCCTTTTTTTTTTTCAGTGTTTGTTTAATTAGCAGCTCGCAGTGATGGACGCGGTTGCGGAGCGCCGGAGCTGCGCGGGGATCGGGCTCCGCCTCGCGGCTCGGGGCGGCTGTGCGCTCCGGCTGCTGATGCTCCGCTTATTCCATATTTCCCATACGTTGGATGGTGTAGAAATGCCAAAAAAATGTAATTTCTATTTTCCGACAAGCGCGAGGCACGGCTGTGACAGAACATTCTCATAACAGCGGCAGCCTCGTGTGCTGCTGGTGCGAAGGGTTGGGCTCAGCAGCGCAGATCGGAGCACCCGGAGCTCAGAGCCCGGAGAGAGAACTCTGATCGGACGGGAGAGAAAAATGGCAGCGCTGATATCACGCTGTTCGTCTCCACAAAGCTGCATCGCACTGAGTTTTCTGCTCTGGCAATCCAGCAAGCCAATGTTCTGTGAAATATTACGCTGAAAAATAAGTTCATATGTAATCATAGAGTAAATAAAGCCCACCCAGCCCCAGCCCCCGTGGGCCCCTCCCACAGCCCTGCGTTTTCCTCGAGCACCACGCGAGGGATCCGCGGAAAAGACCAAAAATCTGCGTTGAAAACCACGCACAGTTCTGCAGCGGTGCGATCCGCGCGGGGCGGAACGAGAGCAGCGGGCAGAGCCCGAGAGCGGGTGCGGCCAGCAGGTGGCACCGGCGGCTGGGACACTGCGCGCATCGCGCGGCTCCGCTCGTGTTACTGACGGCGTGAGCGCTTGGCTCTCCTTTCGCTCCGATCCTGGCAGCCAACGGGGGCACGTGCTGTTCTGCTGGGGCACTGTGCTGGGCTGAGGCTGTTGTGCCTTTGTGATGGATCCTCCATCAGCAGCAGTTAAGGCCGTTACATCGTCCTTCAGGGCTTCATGGCTGCTGGTAGAGGTGGATGTCCTCGAAAATGAATGTTATTTTTCTCCAAAGTGCGAGGCAGCGCGGGTCCTCAGGGTGCACTGACAGTAAGAACCTGACCCACATGATAGGCAGTAACACAGCTGACATTTCCTTACTTTACTGAGCTTACTTTAACCCCTTTTTGATGGCTTGCTTTCGGTTGCGCAGTCAGCATGAAATAAGAAGGCAGTTCCTGGTGATAGAACACGGGCTGTGCCTGGAGGTCACCTGCTCTTGCACAGAAAGGAGGTGCTTTCATGGGAAAAAATTCAATTATTGAAGTGCAAATTAAATATATATTTCTTTTTTGTGACAGAAATTGAACAGTTGTTTATATTCCTCTGAAAATGTGAATGAATGCTGGTATTGCTCACCAAGATAACTTTAAGATATTAATTAACTCGGGCACTGCATGTGTACCTCCAGGAAACAGGAAACACAGGGCTGGAAGCAGGACCCCTTCTCATAAGCTTCAGGGAAATAGACTTTTGCTGATCTGATTCAGTTTAGCTCTACCTTTTTCAAGCAGGTTATGTTGGCAGAGTACAGCACTTCTGTGAATGTTTTATGTGTTTCTGAAATCTGTATAAGCTTCTCTGTTCTGCTGGGGCAGCTGCAGGCTGGCACAGGCTGCTCTTCCCTCGGTCTGACAATCAAGAGGCAAATAATCAAACCCTGCTTGAATAGGTCGTGCTGCTGCACCTTCCTGAGGAGCCAGGGACGTCTGCCTTCTCACTGGGGAAGTGCAGGAACACGCTGTGTGCATGTATGTGTCCGTATTTCAGAAGTGAATTTGGGATTCAGAGCAAAGGGCTTAAGGATGATTTGTGTTATCTTCTTCACGTTAACTTCTGATTCCTGGGAGGATCTTTGGCACTTTGTATCCGCCCGTTTATCACCGCCTTTCTTATGATTGTGAAGGTCACTGTTGCTGTTGGGCACAGTTACCCTCGTGTCAGAGCACCAGGTTTGTGCTGGGGAGTGCTGTGTGAGGAGCGGTGTGTGGGTGACAGTGCACCCTGACTGCAGGAAAACAGCGTCAGGCTGAATGCATTGCACAAGCAGGAGAGAAACTTTATTGTGTAGATTGTTTCATAAGGAGACCATACAGAAACAAGCAGACATCTCTGACCCGTGGAGCCAAGTGAGCATGTAAAAAGGGAGAGCAAATTTAAGGAAAGACATTGAGCCCTTGCACACTTTTTGGATTACATTCTCGTGACCCAGCAGAAGTACCAGCGCGTTTCTGTAAGCGTTAGCCAGTGGGTGGCCTGCCCTCTTCTGTAGCTGGTCCAGCACAGACGGTGTCACAGCAAGAGAGGATTCAGGATTTCTTTACTACGGTCTCCTGTCACGAGTGGAGGAAGCCTTTCCCTCATCTTCTGTGCTCCCACGGACTCTTCCAGAGGCACTTGCTGTGGTAGGAGAAAAAAAGACATTAAACTTATGGGAAAAAACTCACCTCCATTGCACGGAAGAACCACGCAGTGTTTCTGTGCTTATTTCCTGACAGGACTTCTTTTCACACAGCAGAGGGGGAACTGCCTCTGCACCGGATCTTCTCTCCCTGCCAGGCCACGTACAGAAAATCCTCCACATTATGAAATAGGAGAGGTGAAGATATAAATAGAGTGCATGGCAGATTTGGATCTCTCTTGCAGGTTGTATGAATCAGCGGAGGAGCTAAGGAGTCTCCGAGAGATTGCCATGTCTTAGAGCCACACAAGGAGTGCATGCAATCATTTTGCAAGCTGCTGGGGTCAAAAGTGCACATGAAATAAGACAAAGTGTGATGCTTTCCTCTCCAAATGGAAAAGGTGTCATTGCAGAGAAAATATGATCTGTGTTAATAAGAAGAAATTCCAAGCAAAAGAAGCTTGTTTGATTCTATTGCTCGAGCTCATTTCAGCCCCTCTTTAAGTCACATTTTTTACTTACCATCCTTAGGGTTCACTCCTGACATCCTGCAGAAAAGAAGAAAGGTTTGATCAGTGACCATCACCGAGTCTGTCCGTTCAGGAGACGCGGTGTGTGTACAGCTCTGGTCTCACACTGCTTTGTCAGCGGGTCAGTTCTTACTCTGCTCTCAGTAGTGCTCTGTCAGGGCTTTGGAGAGCACTGCTGTATGCTCTCCAGAAGTTGTGGTCATCAATGAGACCAGTTCTTAGTTGTGATTTTTGTCCTCATGTCTCCCTACTCAAAATGTCATAATCTAGAGGCAGCGTAAGGAGCTGATTCCCTCAGAAATCAAAAGTAATTCCTTGTGTAGATCAGAACGAGAACTGGGCTGTAAACATCAGACTTGACTAAAGTCAGCTGTGGTCCATACGCAGGACAAGCTTTTGGATGTATGTTAGGCTGAAGGCTGTGATTCCAGCCCAGCAGGAGGACTACATGAGCCGTGTATGGGGCCTGGTGCCTTCTGTAGTTCACTGTAGTCAACGTGCTTGCATTTATAGATTCGAGTTATCAGCACAACTGATCTGCAGATGTAGCTTGAGTGATAGCAGCTCCCGGGATGTTGCCGAGCATCTGTGTTGCCAGTGCTCAGCAGGCTGTATATGCAATCAGTGTAATTTAGTAATCTGGAGTCAGCCTAACAACCTCAAATTACTGCTTTACAATGTGCCCTGTTATTAACCTTATCTAATCATCACTGGGTTTGTATGTAGTAACGTACTGGGAGTCCTGGGTCTCCAGCAGCTGGCGGTATGTGCCGATTTCCTGCTCCAGGCGGCTCTTGATGTCCATGAGCATTCTGTACTCCTGGTTCTGGCGCTCCATGTCAGATCTGATTTCACTCAGTTGCTCCTCAACGCTGGTGATGAGGTTCTGAATTTGTGCCAGCTGTGCACAGTATCGGCCTTCTGTATCTTGCAGGTTGGCTTCCAGTCCAGCTTTCTAATGCAGGAAGACATTAGAACAGGTTGCCATAAAGATTCATCCCACAGATGGAATGAAAGGGGAAGAAGAGAAGAGGGGACAGGGGAGGTTTCTGGCAGTGGCTCGTGCTGTGCTGGGCACAGCTCCATACCATGCTCAGCTGTGACTGCAGCTCGATCTCCAGGCTCTGCACCGTGCGCCTCAGTTCCGTGATCTCCGATTTGCTGCTCTGTATCTGCTCGGTGTGGGTGGCTACTTCACGGTTCAGCTCATCAGTCTGAAAGAGAAAAGCAAATGCAAAATTAAATGCCTAAGAAATTAATTTTCAGCCTATCCCTTCTGCTGCAGCAGCAGTGAGGAGTTGGTGCGTTGGTTTGCTGCTTGCTGACATAACCATACCTGCGTGAGGAACCATGCCTCAGCGTCCTTACGGTTCTTCTCAGCCAGAGCCTCGTACTGTTCCCTCATCTCTGCGAGGATCCTGGTCAGGTCGATGCCGGGAGCAGCGTCCATTTCCACGTTGACTGTTCCACTGAGCTGATTGGAGTACTCCTTCATTTCCTGCATGGGCAAGAGGTGGGGGACACAAAAGAGATTGTGCTCAGTACCGTCACGTACTTTCTGCCAGCAGCAATCCGTGTGTGCCATGTGGCACTTTAACATCACAGATCGCAGGTGGGACACTCATAAAACATGTCTCAGGTTGTGCCTCTCCGTGTCTGTGCTTCTCTATGCTCTGTATACTCTCACATATGCATACTTACATCTTCTGTGTGACCTGTCACACGCTTAGGAATGTCAGACTGAAACCCATGGATCTGAACAACTTGGAATCAGATAAATGCTTCTCATGATCAACTTTAGGTGTCACAGTTTTCTCCTTATTAATGCTGCCATTCTGATTTTATTAGAGAAATTCTAATGGAAGTCATTTCCTCTCTCCAGCGCTAAGAACACTCACCTCCTCATGGTTCTTCTTGAGGTAGGCCAGCTCCTCCTTCAGGTTCTCAATCTGCATCTCCAGGTCGGCCCTGGACAGGGTCAGCTCGTCCAGCACCCTGCGCAGCCCGTTGATGTCGGACTCCACGCTCTGACGCAGGAACAGCTCATTCTCATATCTGCAGATTTTAAAAGAAACAAATGTTGGCATATGCATGAGTTTGTGTTCAGTGGAGCCATCAGTCAGAACCCAAAGTATTCCTGTCTTCTTTTCCCCTGGGCTACGATTAAGAGCATCACTGAAAAGCAGACATGATTTATTAGTATATATGAGCAGCTCAGTAATGTGGTTACAGTGTTCTGATCCTTCATCACATCTTTTTTTTTTTTTTTGCCAGAGATTTTTCATTAGAAGTTATTAATGAAAAACATCTATCTGTAATTTGGAAATATGTCTTTCAGTGGCTAAAGAACATCATTTTTTAGATGAGAAGTAATACTGCACTTCAGAAAACTGTTTCGAGAAAGAGAGAAAAGGAGAGAGAAGCCAGATGTGTTTCAGGTAAACTTACTTCAGCCTGAAGTCATCAGCAGCCAGCCTGGCGTTGTCGATCTCCAAAACCACTCTGGAGTTGTCAATAGTAGCAGCAAGGATCTGCCAGTGGGAAGAACAGGAGAGCAACGCTGAGTGCTGTGAACTGAGCACAGTTTGCCACGTTCTGTTAACTTCTTCTGCAAACATTTTAATTGCAAAAGCTGCCTCATTTTCAGGACCACCCTTTGCTTTTGATATTAAGGAAAGGTTGCTCTTCTCTCATAACCACAGGGAGCTGGAGTTTGGAGAATTCGAGATTTATTTTCCAGTTGTTTTGCTTGATTTCAGAGATGAGGACTATGCATTTCCACAACTCCAATGCATTCTCATAACTCACCTACTTATGAACGTCATACCTTATCTCGGAGATCTTCAATTATCTTATAGTAGTTACTGTAGTCTCGAGCAGGGCTGCTGGGAGCTTGCTTCTTGTACCAGTCTCGGATTTTGACTTCTAATTCTGCGTTTGCATCTTCCAGAGCTCGTACCTTCTGCAGGTACGTGGCCAGGCGGTCGTTCAGATTCTGCATAGTTATCTTTTCGTTGCCAGAAAGAAGGCCGTCACCTCCACCAAAGGCACAGCTAGCATCAAAGCCTCCACCAAAGCCAGCTCCTCCACCCAAGCCACAGATTGCACCTCCACCAAAGCCAGCTCCTCCACCCAGGCCGCAGACAGCACCTCCACCAAAGCCGCCGTAGCCTCCTCCGTAACCGCCGCCAAACCCAGCGCAGGATCCACCGCCATAGCCGCCTCCTATGGAGGAGACGTACCTCGCCGAGGAGACGGAGACCCCTCTGCCCCCAGACCCTCCGTGGATGCTCGGGGCACGGTGGGAGCCTCCCACTCGCACCGAGGAGAGGCGGGAGGTGCTGCTGCCAGCAGCCCCAGAGCCCCCAGCACCACTGACAGAAGTGTTCTGCACAGCGCGAGTAGTCATGGCTGCAGCTCAGAAGGAGTTAGGTACTCAGCGTAGTGCAGAGCAGGCAAGCGTGTGCCTTCGCTGCCCTGGTGCTTCTTTTATAGCCACAAGATAGGGTGTTAGGAGACAAACCCAAGCTGCAACCCTCCCTCCAAAGATTCTCCTCCCTCGAGGTGAGGCCAATTATGATGACATTCCTTACACACAGAGCTGGCTGTACATCTCAGGGGCTAGGGCTTGGGTTTTTTCTTCTAATTAAACTAAAGGGATGATTCAGATTGTGTTTTTCTTCGGGCTATAGTTCTGAAGCCCAGGGTTTACTTTTCTGACAATCAAGAATGGAAAAACAAAGCGAGTTCTGCCGCACCCACATCCCCATGGCAGCACTCAGCACGGCTCCGTCGAGAAAAGTAACTTTGCCCCTGAAGTTTCATTTAAGAAAAATTCTCCTTTCATTGGAAGAGTACAGAGCGCACAGAAATGTTCACGTCACCATTATTTCTCATTCCTAGCTGTATTTATTTTTTCCCATAAAATCTGGAATTGAATTCTCCATATTTTTATTGCCGTTCTTTGCTCAGAATTTATATTTAAGTGTTGGAATTTTTGTTACAAAGAGCACTCGGTCCATCATCGCAGCGCTGCGCGAGGAGCGGTTCCGTCTGTCGGTGTTCAGGGAGAAGGAGTGTTTGATTTACCAGTGCTTGTGTAGCAGCAAGAGGGGTCACACGAGAGAGAAGTTACTCAGAAAAAAGAAGGCTGTGTGAGGACAGAATTCCCATTACATTTGGGAAACCCAAACGAGCTTCAGGTGGAACCGCCCGGCACGGCCAAAGGGTTTTGTGACAGTTGTGCCCCTGGTGCAGCCCCATGGCAGTGAGCAGCCTTCGAACGATGGGGAGAGGGGAGGAGGTACCTGGAGCCAAGAAATACCAAAAATGTGGCAGCGATGAGCAGCCAATTCAAGGCTGTCCACTCATACTACAGCTAATTAGCAAAGGCAGGATATTTCATAGCTGTGGAAACATGTTTCAAACAGAGCTTGGAGCTTTGCCATAGCACTTCAGTTTTGCTTTGGGGCAGATTAATAGTTGTGTGTAGCTGCCAAATGTGCGTATCTGCAGGAGGCAGCGTCTCAGGGACAAGCTGAGGCAAACCCTCCTTGAGACAAATAAGTTCCTTTAACCCCCACTCGTGGCAGCGTGCGGAGCTGTGCAGGCTGCTGGGGTCCGTGGGACGGAGTGAACCCGCAGTCAGCAAGGCTGAATTCCAGTTAGAAAGTGTGAAATACACACACACACAAACCAGCAAAACCACTGCCAACTTCTATCAGGAAACTGTGGGGATTTTTCATCCAGCTGCAGCCGTCCCCGTCCTGTCCTCCCCTCCTCCTGTTTTTGCTGATCTGTACTTTTCAGGACTTTTTTTTCCCCTGTCAGTTCTTCATGTCATTGTGAGGCCACTGTCAAACACTACAGAGCTGGATTTCCAGGGGCTAAGCAGGGATTAGTGTGTCAGGACGTGACAGATGCTGCTGATGGGTCACCTGAGTCAGTGCAGAGCCAAGCCCAAGCTCTGGCCTCTTCACCTGGGGAGGATTACCCAGCCCTGACAGAGCAGGCCTGCAGCTCTGCACTGCTCCCCACTGTGCAAACACTCCATTCATCTGGGAGGGCTTATGTGAAAGAATGAAAGAATATATTCCCTCTCAGGTCCAATGAGAATGACAAAGGGTTTGTGGCTGTGTCCCCGAGAAGAGATCCACCCCGGGCGGAGTGCTGCGCTGGGGCTGCAGCAGTGACAGCACAGTGACCAAACAAGAGCTGAGGTTGCAAGATCATCTTTATTGGATAGATAAAGCATTTCAGCACAAGAAAGAACTAGAAGCAATTAAAAACCTAACCTAGTCTGCAAATTAATCACCACTAAATGGATCCATCTACTTAAACTTCGTGTAGCCAAGGATTCTCTGTGCAGTTAATTTCAAGAAGTTGAGTGTGATTCCTCTGCATTGTAATTCCTTTTTTTCTCCTCGTCTCGAAGATGACATCTGTGGCACTTTGAGTACTATTTTCCATCTGCCAGCTTGTCTTTTTTGTCTGCAGAGATACAGAGAAAAAGAACAACAGTTACTCAACCAGAGCTCATGAGACCATTCCGCAAGTTACTGAGCTTGGTCTGTGTCTCATCTGTCATTCCCTTCTCAGGAGTTTTATTCTTCATAGCATTGATTTGAATCATGCATCACTTTCACAGTGCAGCTGACCTTTAAAAGCAAGTCATACTTGCATGTTGGTGCAGTGCCCCTGAGCCGGCAGGCTGGCACTGCCTGTATCCCTTCACCTGGGGATGATTTGTGTTTTGCAGTAACAAAGTCAGAAATGTTTTCCTGATTCCTAATGTCCTTTGATGTCTAAAACTTGTTAAATTTGAGCCAGAGTCATCACTTCAACTTTCTGTGTGACACAGACGTGCAGCAGCCCAGCTCCTGGAGTGCACAGAATACCTTCATGTGTGTAGTTATCGTTTTAAAAATAAAACTCCTTTGGCTACTGAAGGTTTCCAGGAAGAGAAGAAGTCCTTACCGTCAGATCCAGCGAGGGAGCCAAGCAACCTGCAGGCAAAGAGAGGAGAGCTGAAAGGAGAGGCAGCACGTGGCATGCGGTGTGAGATGGCCGTACAAACACAGCCTCTCATTTTGTGCATAGTCAGGAACAAGGTGTTCACTGCCTTGCTTTCCCTTTCATCTCAGAAGAAGAAATCATTATAGGAAATGTTTTTGTAAACTACAGCAGCGAATGAAACAGTGGGAGAAGATAATTTCTCCCCTGGAAAAAATCACTTGTTAAAAGAATTGGAACCCCAGCCGTGTTTGAAGCTGCATTTACTGCGATGCTGTGGCACATGAGCACCGCGGTGTGGCCGTTCCGCATAAGGCTTTGTGCCGCCGGCAGTTACTCACTGGGACTCCTGACCCTCCAGGAGCTGCCGGTAAGTCGCGATCTCCTGCTCCAGACGACTCTTGACGTCCATGAGCATCCTGTACTCGCTGTTCTGGCGCTCCATGTCAGCCCGGAGCTCCGCCAGCTGCGCCTCGATGCTGCCGATCGTGCCCTGGATCTGCTCCAGCTGTGCTCCGTACCGCCCTTCGGTGTCGGCCAGGGTGCTTTCCAGCGCGCATTTCTGCCAGCAGAGAGTTGGAGGGAAGGGTTGCTGGGCTGCCTGCAGGAGGGCAGTACGGGCACACAATTTTAGCGTGCCTGCGTTTGTGCAGTGCAAATTTTAACAAACCATGCTGAGCTGGGACTGCAGCTCTATTTCCAGCCCTTGGAGGGTGCGTCTCAGGTCGGTGACTTCGGACTTGCTGCTCTGCAGTTGTTCGGTATTGACAGCTACCTCACGGTTCAGCTCTTCAGTCTGTAAAAGGAAAACGGCACGTGAGACGTGTAGGACCCCTGAGCAGAGGTCGTAAGGCTTTCACGTTGGTTTTCTGTAAGTTCCAGAGTAACTCTGTTTCCTTCGTGGATTTAAAAGTCACCATAATTTAGTACGAAGCTTTTCATACCTTGCTGTGGAACCAGGCCTCAGCATCCTTCCTGTTCTTCTCTGCCATGTGTTCGTACTGGTCTCTCATGTCGGCCAGGATCTTGGACAGGTCGATGCCTGGAGCTGAGTCCACTTCCACACTGACCTGGCCGGTTACCTGTCCTCCCAGGGCACTCATTTCCTGTGTTGACATTACAGAGGAAGACAAAAGATGGTACAATCACAAATGAAAACGTTATGAACCATCCATCCTTTCTTCAAAGGTCTAAACGACTGCACTGGAAGACTGGCAGGGTGGATCTTTAAGTTGCCAGTCCACACAGAGCTCTTTGCCATTGGAGAGTCCAGGGCACTACTGAGGCACTGCTCACAGTGCTTTCCTCTCTTCACTTCCAATCATACTTGTTTGTTTTATATTTACCTCCTCGTGGTTCTTCTTGAGGTAGGCCAGCTCCTCCTTCAGGTTCTCAATCTGCATCTCCAGGTCGGTCCTGGCCAGCGTCAGCTCGTCCAGCACCCTGCGCAGCCCGTTGATGTCGGCCTCCACGCTCATGCGAAGAGCTTGCTCTGTTTCGAACCTTGATGAGGCAAAATAGAACTCTTCAGACTAACAATGAAGGCACCGTGAAGTGCATCATTTGTTAGAAAAGTATCTGGCACTGTAGGAACTATGATACAGCAAATGTTGTCAAGCATTACACTTTTCTCCCCGTATTTTACACAGTCTCTGTGGTGTAGGTGAGGTCTGCAGCAATGCATGAAGGGCTGAGCTGCGGTCCCAGGATCAAACTGGTGTTAATACACAGATCCCTTTGTTTTTTCACAGCCACTGCCCTTTGCCTCGAGGGATTTTTGCCTCGGGAGACTTTCCCGTGTCAGAAATTACTCACTTGGTCTTGAAGTCATCAGCAGCCAGTCTGGCGTTGTCAATCTGCAGGACAATCTTCGAGTTGTCGATAGTGGCAGCAAGGATCTGCAATCAGTGAGAGCTCATTGCTGAGATGCAGACAGCTTTGTCATCTCCTTACGCTAAAGGTGGAGGAGTTACAATTATATTTCACCTGTAGCTCCACCAAAGGTGAATGCATTTTGTTTGGTCTCAGATTATCTGTAGCAAATAGGCAGCACAGATTCATCACAGCACTTCTGCCGTGGTGTCAGCTGTGGGAAGGTCCCCTTGCTTTGGGCCCTTAAGCTCCAATCCCCGCAGTGGATGAGCGGAGTTGTCATGGAGGGGCTGTGGGTGGGCGACCTGGTGGGTGTGAGGCACCAGGGCTGCTTCCCGGGGAGCAGCAGAGGAAGCGAAGTGCGGGGCCCTCGGGGCAGAGCTGGTTCTCTCTGTGTGTTTTCTTAACTGGGCAGTGATGCAAGGACTGTGTGATTGCAAAACAGGTGGCATGTTTATGTACTGTAAGCAATCTAGGTTCATGTGTGTTTGAGTACATGTTTTTTCCCTTAAAATAACCACTTTAGTGTTTATTGACTCTTAAAATTAATCATATAAATCACAAGCCATAAAGGAGATGTCCCTTAGGAGTAATCCCTTTTCATTTTTAACTAGAAAGCCTGTCTTTTGTGCCTGCCATTTTCAAAACTAAGGAAGTTCTATACAGAAACAGCTGCAACATCTTCTCTTCTCTATCTAAAGGGAATAAAGGACAGGAGGAAAAAGAATGCCAGAAGGTGAAAATCCAGTTCCCAGTTCTGCCTTTTCTGGAGCTCAGTTTCTGGAATCAGTAGAGAATGTGAATGTCTTAAGGCAAAGAGAAAACAAATGGCGTGGGAGCGGCCACGAACTCCGAGCTGAACTGCAAGGAGTAAACCTCAAGCTTTCTTCCATTTGTTTACACAGTTTACTCAGCTTCTAGATATGGTTTCCAAGGTGTGCATCAGCTCGCAGTAATCCAGTATCAGCTGCCCATCGGCTGCTGGGGCAGATCCTGCATTTGTAAATGGCATCGATTATTTTAGGTCTGCTACTTCCTTTTTCCAAATGTAAAATGTTTCAACATTCTTATTTCAATTACTAGCTTAAGTAGGTGAAACGTGCAGTGAAATGTGTAGTTATATTCATAAGATCATGAGCTGCTATCTTCACGTTTACGAAGCCGTGCTCTCCTGCAGCAGCAGTGTGTGTGGGGCTCTGTGGAGCTCCGTGAGCTGCATGGCGGGTCAGGTACGTGTGCAAACACCTCCAGAGGGTGAGATATTGGGGTGCACACTGTCCCCGCTAACATTAGAAACATGGATGATTTCATACTGCACCTTGCTTTACCTGCCTGACCAGCGGTCGCGTTTTCATTCCACCCTCCTCCTTTTCGCAGACCGCACTGCCTTCTGGCTCCTTTCCTAGGGAAGCTTTTCTCTTTGGATTTTTGTGCTTCCTTCTAAGGTGCTTTGTAGCAAACGCTCCCACCTACCTGGTCTCGGAGGTCTTCAATAGCCTTGTAATAAAGGTTGTAGTCTCGAACGGGGCCTGGTCCTTGCCGTAGGTACCATTCGCGGATTTTAGTTTCAAGGTCCGAGTTCGCTTCTTCCAAGGCGCGCACTTTGTCCAGGTAGGACGCCAGGCGGTCATTCAGGTTTTGCATCGTCGTCTTTTCATTCCCTGAGAGGAGACCATCACCAGCGCCCAGGCCACCTCCATAGCCCCCACAGAAGCCTCCACTGAAGCTGCTGCCGAAGCCGCCTCCATATCCACTGCCCAGGCCGCTTCCTGGGCCTGAGGAGACAAATCTAGCGGATGAGACTGACACGCCCCGGCCTCCAGATCCCCCGTGGATGCTCGGGGCCCTGAAGGAACCGGCACCCAAACTCAGCGAGCGGCCGCCGGGTCCCCCTGCCACCGAAGAGGTGGTTTGCCTGAAGCTGTAAGTCGCCATAGAGAGAAGCAGAGAGGACCTGAAGCGAGCTGCGGTTTGTGATCCGGAGCAGGAATGCGTGCTCCTTTCCCCCACCCCACTTCTTTTATGCCTGTGACAATGGGAGTTGTCTCCAGAATGTGTTATCTGAGACCCGTGGAATTTATCGGCCATAAGCCCTCTGCCAACACAGGAATTCCTCTCATTGGTCAGTTGCTGAGAAGGGAGCTGGGTTTCATTCCCAAATACCTTTACACAAGGCACCGATTCCCTCCCCCCGGCTATTGAGGAAGAAGATGGGATTGGGGGGAGGTGCTGCTCTGCTGAGGGGCACAGCCATCGATCCAGTTAGAGTTTAGGTGTAGGGTGAAGGTGCACCCTTCCTAGGGAGGTGGATCTGGGGGTCCCCCGGGGATGTTGGTACTGGAGAGGCACTTGGACAGTGCCCTCAGTGATCCGGGTTGGTCCCGATGTGGTCACTGAATCCTTGAAGGTCCCCGAGCTAATGAAATGACAGAAATATTTATTCTTTTCTAAAATATGAAGTTTGTTTCTTTGATCTCATTTCCTTTTTAGGCCAACAGTAACAGGGAGGATCTGACAGAGAATGTGTCATGTGTGAAGGAGTCTGTTTTTGTACAGAAACAAGAGTCCTTTCCATGGAGCAGTTCTGCACAGGAGCTGCTGCTTTGAGGAGGGTTGGGGTGAGCATTGGCAGCTCCCAGCCCCGGGCAGAGCTGTGCGTCCTGCAGTGCTTCCTCGGAGCACATCTCTGGCAGCACCCGGTGCAGGCCATGTTTGAACGAGAAATCCGTTTGATACCAAGACAATGGATTAGAGATAAGCCCGGTGGAATGCATGCTAGGCGTGAGGGCAGGTCTGTTCTTTTTTTACCCATAAAAATGCGTTAACCACACATCACTGCTTTACTCACTTGGTACAGAGAGAGAAGTCAAACTGCAGGGCAAACACAGGGAGTGTAACAGAGTGCAGACATGAGCTGGAAGGTGCCCAGGGAGCCGTGCAGTGCCCCGCAGAGCTCTCCCTGCAGCTTCCACCCAGCCGTGAGCTTTCAGTGCTTCGTAACTCAGCATTCATACAGACTGCTGTGCCCTTTTTTCCATCAGTATATCATTTTTAGCTGTAATTGATGGCATGAGTTTGCCAGTTAACTAGAATTCAGTCATTTTTGTCAAAGCTGCTTTATTGTGGACGTGTGGCCTTGTGGCTGACTCATAAACTGCTGGCTTTCCTACGCAGAAGATCTATATCCTCAGATGGGAGGGAGTCATATCCTGTCGGAGTAACTTGCAGGCTTTTCTGTACCTGATGACAAGGCTGCATCAGAACAGAGCTCTGCAGCAGCTCAGAGACTGCCACCAGATGTGTGCAGTTTGGGCACCGTACGTATTAGCTGTGATTCTGCAGCCTGGGTCCTTTTGTGCTGTGCAGAGGCTGCTGCACTCACACAGCTTGCTCACTTGCACAGTAACAATGTGCAGCTTTCCCTGAGACGGAGGACAGCCCCTTCTGCAGATCTGAATGTTTTATTCAGCCCTGGGTGGGGGAATGCTGCCCAACAGGTTCCAGCTCCCATCAACGGGAGCGCTGACAGTGCTGGGAAGTGCATGCGGGCAGAAGGGACCGACAGAGAACAGTTACTTTATTGTTAAGGGCTGGAGTCAATAGAGCATAAAGACACAGATCTGTGCCTTCACTGAGCAGAAATGCAGGAACAGAAAGGAGGAAAAGCCCTGTTCCCATCGGTGTCCTGCAGCAAGGAGAAAGGAGCATCCTTCCCTCCAGGCATCCCCAGGGTCCCTCGTAGTCCTCAAGGCAGCGTGTTTTCTTGATAACTTGGAATGATATCTGGAATTGTCAGGGGGAAAGCTGGGGGGACACCGCCCAATGGAGCAACCATTCCATCTTCTTCATAGCCCCCAGAGCATGGGAAGTGCCTGGACAGCATTCCCAGGGTTTGTGTTTTAGCTCCACATCTTCGTGATGTGCAGCTCTGTGGCTGCACGTTTGCTATTGCGGGGGCTCCTTTCAGGTGATAACATGTACTTAAATGCCTGGAAAGGCCTTTAGTGTGGAGAAGTATTTGCTTTTATCACTGTGTGCAGGCCTTTTTTTCTCCTGCTGCCATGAGCTTAATTTGCTGCGGAGTCAGCTCTTCCCTGGAGCACACAGGAGGGTGGGACGGCCGAGGGCACGGCCTTTATCTGCAGTTTATGGCAGACGAGCACCCGGCGCACACAGAGCAGCCCCAGCGAGCTCCTGCTGAGCTGCGTTTGCTTTATCTGTCCCTGCTCTGCTTTCCTTGCGCTGCTTTGTGCGATCATAAATATTTTGTCAGGGAATTGTTATGCACTTCGTTGTAAAGCATTTTATTGCCCTGGAGTAACTCCGGCACGTCCCATCCCTCATTTGTGCCCGCTGCTGTTCCAGCGGTGCTTGGATCGCTGCTGCTGCTCCCACCCCTGTGTGGTGTATCCTTCCTGACCCCTTTGCACCCACGTTTTCAAGCTTCATGTCTTCTGAGTATTGAAGCTGTGCTGCCCTGCCCCACTAATCCTGTCCTGCACTGCTCCAGTCACCACCGTGTGTGTCCTCTCCTATCAGAAATCACAGGCACAACGCATTTGAATCTCTTTCATTCAAACACCCATTTTTCTTCCCTTCTTCTCATGGGTCTTCCCTGTGGGAAGAGCCGAGCCGAGGAGCGTCCATCCGCAGCCGGTCCTGGGACGGCTGTGCCGGTTGGGGCGCAGCTCTCACCCTCCTGGCTTTCCTCTCCCCACATCAATCATCTTTAGGGCCTTTTTCCCAGGTGCTCTCTCAGCTTGCCTCGCTGCACAGGCACTGAGTGTGCCAAGAGATTCCGAGATAAGAATGTTTGCGTGCTGCAGCAGCAGGTCCCGGCACAGGCAGGCACGGCCGCTGATGTTTAAAGAGACAGATAAGAGCAAAGAGAGATCCTGTTACCCCTCAAACCTCTGTCTTCTGTAGAGGAGAGGGAATGTGGTTTGGTGAAGGGAAAAGCACGTGGGCATCCAGGTACTGAGTGCAGCAGCTCAGGCTGTGCTATGGAGGAGCAGGGGGTGTCAGCACAGAGCACGCTGCTCAGCCGTCCTTGGTTCCCATCTGTGAAGGGTGTGCAGAACGTATTGGTACCTATGAGTATTTGTGTTCACAGCTTTCTTTATTTACATGTCTGCAATTTTGTATCCATGTTTAAATATTATTATTTCTGTTGCTGCTTTTCGAAGTGCAGGTCTGTCTTAGTTTCATCCCACCCAAACCATGGCAGTATTCGGGTGATGTTCATTCGGCATTCATTCCTGCCGTGGTGGCACACTGAGGTCTGTGTCGGCATGCCGGGCTGCCCACCAGCACCAGACCAGGCGGGTGGAAGTACCTGCTGAACATCTGCACTCCTTTCCAGAGCATTCAGCTTTAATGAAACCCATGGGACTCTGGTGGCATGGTTACTAACAGTGTATTCAGTGGAAAGGAGTTCTTCTTTTTGGCAGCAGAGGCTGCAGGGCGGAACCGGGCCGGGAGGGAAGGGCGGGCAGCAGGGCCGTGCCTTTGATCCGCAGCCACAGGAGCAGTGCCAGCAGAAAGGTGTTCCCTGCAGCCAGCCTTGGCAGCGCAGCGCTGAGCGTGGGCTCCGGAGCAGCGCCGTTAGGGGTAATTGCAGTGTGCGCAGAGCGCTCACCTGAGACACACGCTTACTGCAAGGGCAGCTGCCCGTTGCTCTGTTGGAGATGGTTCAGATAATTTCCTTCCATCTGCTTTTTCATTGAAGGCAGAGTGAATGGGAAGTTCCCTTTGTTAGCTCCCTGAGGAGTGCTGAGGGGATGGAGGGGGTCTCTGCAGGACTCTGCTGTACTGCTGGGCCCTGAAACCACTCCTGTGCTGCTGGGAGTGTGTGGCCGTGGGGCCGTGGGGCCGTGGGGCCGTGGGGCTGTGCCTTCCTCTGACCTTCCTGCAAACCTCATATTGTGCAGGCGGAGATGATTAATTTCCAGAATTGAGAAACCTGGACACACCCAAAGGCTGTAACACAGACTTCTTTCATTGCCTTTGTAAGCAGAGGTGCAGGTGTCAGCCCCTCGCAGTGCCCTGCGGGCTCATTGAGCACACCCCGTTTCCATGAGCCCCATCCCCACGGAGAGCAGCAACGCGAGTGCTGCATCAGTGCGCGCAGGAGCGCCCTCAGCTTGCTGATTTCCTATGGGGTTACCTGAGAGCTTTCAGACAGAGCTGCACGGAGCAGATGAGAGCTCCTTTTTTCAAACCTCTTTGCTGTTACAGTGGTTAAACACCGTCTGATCTCTCAATGTTAACCTTGTGAAAAAACATCTATCACATGTTTTTTTCTTTAAAAATATGAGTCTAGCTAATGATTTTGGGGAGAAGAAAGTCTTCCTTCCTTTTTTTTTTTTTTGTTAGCACGTTTTATTCGTGGAGAAAGGAACCACGAAACCCCTTTTAAGCCCCATCCGTACCCGCAGCCTTTCTGTTTGCTTCCATTGTCTGATTTCTCATGCCGGGCGGAGCAGTGTGTGGCGGTCACATTGTGCCTGGCCCGGACCTGGCTGCGAAGCACAGTGCAGAGCTGTGTGACACTCAGTGGAGAACAATGGCACCGAGACCAACCCGTGAGCTGCCAGCACTCACACACAGTTTGTACGTTTCCTGTGGGTGATTTCAGTGAGCTTCCTTTGTCTGCCTACAGCTCAAATGATGTCAGTGTGTTCCGTGAAGTCGGGGCAGCTACAGAAAGGATGGAGCCACCCCGGGTCCCACAGAGCTGCAGCAGTCCGTGCAGGAGCTGGCACTGCCTGGGGTGCCTGGATCTGAGCCGTCACACACAGGGTGCACCCCTGGGCCTCCCAGAAGCCGGGCAGTGGTCCCAACAGCCGACATTCACGTTTCAAGAGCTGTTTCTTTGCATCTTGCCATTCGCTGCCTGATGGACTCTGGCTTTTACTGAGCAAGATTGGATAGAACCCTCCTCTAAAAGTCGGGGGCTGCCTGAATATAGTTAATTTCTTCTTCAGTGACCCAAGGGCACATGCCTTCAGCTTAACCAAGTGCATCGTTAGGCTGTGGTTTTAATTCTGTTAGCTTTATTTAAGCTGAGCTGCCGCACTTGGACGTACAGCGCTCGCAATGAGCGCCCTGGGAAAGGCTCCCAGCACTCCTTCCTCGCTCCCTTAGGTGTCACTCTCGAGTTTACTGTGGACCCGGGCAGGCGGTCCTCCCCTATACCTCATCCAGACGTCACCTGGTGAAGTAGGATATGCTGTTTTCTTTGGGGCTGTACTAAAGAATCCCCAAACTGTGAATGTGTCTCCCCTTTCTTTCACCTAACTTTGAATATTTGTCCAATATTAATACGCAAAATAATCCACTGGACACAGGATCTTTTTGCACTGCAGAAAAGGAAAGCTTTATTAGGGACACTACGGTCAGCAGAAAGCAGAGCATCGGCAGCACTGCAGCTTCTGTGTGAGGATCACAGTGACGGTACTGTGAGGAACACAAAGGAGGAAGCAGGAGGAGTCCTGGCAGGGCTGTCCCTCCTCCACGATGTGTGCAGGTGACTCTGTGCTCCGGCAGCACACGGCAATGCTGTTATCGCTGCACCTGGGGCTGCACAGCTGGCAGGAGGAGGATCAGGGGAAACCAGAGCATCGGTGCTATCTTAACACACTCTTGTCTGCCCTGGGGGAGGAGAGGAGAGGTGATTAGTGGAAGTTTAAGAGTCTGCTGACTTTACAGGTTTGTCCATTATTTAAATGTCCATCCACATTAGCAAGAGCGTGGGCAAAAAGCTAGCCCGTTTCTGTAGCTGAAGTTAGGGGATTTAATTGTCCACGGTTTAATCCCTTTTGCAGTTGCTAATGTGGAAGCGCAAGGTTTAGTGTTAACCAACAAACAGTGGTGAAGTACAAAACATGAAAGCCAAGGGCACAGGAGAAATGAGGATCTTCCCTGGAAGCTGTTTCTTACCTGACTTCTCCCCACCAGATTGTCCGTGGGAGTAGGAAGTGGAAGAAAAGGAGTGGGAGGATTTTCCACCTCCCTGGAAAGCTCCTTGGGAGGTGCTGTGAGAAGAGAGGAATTCAGCAGTTAGCAGCAGCACTGCGCACTCGGTCAGAGAGGATGCTGCTGTAACAGCACGCACTAGAGGACTCCCTGAGAAACGACACACTCAGAGATGTGTTCCCTCGCCCTTAGTGTGGTATACATACACCAGGTCTTGCTGTCCCTCGTTGAGCAGTGCCCGGTACTGAGCAATCTCCTGCTCCAGGCGGGTCTTGATGCCCAGCAGCATCTTGTACTCCTGGTTCTGGTTCTCCATCTCGCAGCGGATGTTGGCCAGCTCCTCCTCTACGGCGTTAATCTGCCCTTGGATTTGCTGCAGCAGGCAGCCATAGCGGGATTCCGTCTCGGCCAGGGAGTTTTCCAGGGAGCTTTTCTGGAGGTGGAAGGCAGCGGGTTAGGAGCAGAGCTGTGCCCCAGGAGGCAGTTTCCCATCCCGAGGAGCGCGGGGCCCTCAGCGGCGCTGCCCCGCGTACCGTGCTGAGCTGCGCCTGCAGCTCGATCTCCAGGGTCTGCATTTCGCGCTTCAGCTCGGTGAGCTGGTGGCTGCTGGTCTGGATGTCCTGGCTGCTGGTGGTGACCTGGCGATTGACTTCTTCGATCTGCGGGAGCAAAGCAGACGCTTTCTGAGCGGGGCCGTCCCCGGCGGAGCGGATGAGCGGGCTGAGGACGAGGGCGGGCGGACAGGCTGCGTTCTCCCGCAGAAGGAGACTCCGCTCGGGGCTTTGCTACGTACCTTGACTTCATACCACTGCTCAACCTCCCTGCGGTTCTTCTCAATGATCTGCTCGTACTCGTTTCTCAGGTCATTGAGAGTCTTTGTCAAGTCTTCTCCGGGAGCAGCATTGACCTCCACGCTCACATCACCACTGGTCTGAGCCTGCAGCTGTCTTAATTCCTGCAGGGTGTGAGGAGAGGAGGCAGAGGCACAGCTCAGTGCTGCTGTTGGGCAGCAGGTGAAGCAGAACTGTGATCCCATGGTGATACTTTGAATGTGAAGTACTGCTTAGAGCTTTTAACCTGGAACCTGAAGGGGATGTTGCTCTGACAAGGATGCGCTGATGCTGAGCAATATTATTTAACAGTACAGTCTATTTGGCTCCTGGCTCCCAGCAGCTAAAAGTCTGTTCTTTCCCTTTTCATTTTGATCATATAATCGAATGTGGCTGTTTAACTTCTTTGTTACCATGTCTATAAAGACATGTATTTTCTCAGTTGTTGTGATTGCAGTTCAGTTCACACCTGAATGTATAATAGCAAGTCCAAGCCTATGCTGCCCAAGATATTGATATAAGATGTATATAGTATTTGGGGATTTTGGTATTGTGTAAACCAGTTGATTGTACCTCCTCATGGTTTCTCTTGAGGGCAATCAGCTCCTCCTTCAGGGACTCCAGCTCAGATTCCAGTGAGGAACGCGTCTGGGTCAGATCATCCAGGAGGTTTCTCAGGCCGTTGACATCAGCCTCCACGGTCTGACGGATGACCAGTTCATTCTCATACCTTTCACCACAGAAAAGAGAAACGTTGCCCATGAACTTCATCACAACCTGTAGGCATGGTCATCCTACTTGGGAAAGTGCATAAGCTCCCAAATTAATGAATCTTGATAAATTAATGGGAGGTAAGGCATGCACAGAGAGGCACTCACTTCATTCGGAAGTCATCGGCAGTCATCTTGCTGTTATCGATGTCCAGAAGCATCCTGTTGTTGTCCACAGTGGCAGAAATGATCTGCAAAGGAAAAGGTTGGAGAGGAGTGAGGCAGTGCTCAGGAAGCAGGAGAAGAAAGGAACCAAAGCTCTGAGAGGGCTTTCCTGAGCAGCTTAGACTTGTTTCCTGCAGTAACTCAGGGACCTCAGGAAACCAGTGAAGTGCCATGGCACATGTTGCAGTGCAACATGTTTGTCTTTGTGGGATGGGAGCAGCAGGGAAAATCTGGACACCCCCCCCCCAAAGCCGCCTGCGCACCGCGGGCATTCAGCTGCGTGCCCCAGCATGCTCGGGCCGTGCCCCCAGAGTGCTCCCGTTCCCCGTGGGGCGGTGTGGGGCAGCTGAGCGGCCCCCAGGCCAGCTGCAGGCTGCCCCCAGCTCCCCCAGGCCGTGGGAGCCAGCGGGAAGCAGCGAGTCCTTCGGGGGAGCGGCGGAGCGGGAGATGGAGCCGCGTTGCGGGGCTGCCCTAC
Source organism: Callipepla californica brunnescens (assembly GCA_023055505.1). Lineage (NCBI taxonomy): Eukaryota > Metazoa > Chordata > Aves > Galliformes > Odontophoridae > Callipepla > Callipepla californica. The sequence continues at coordinate 3,746,919 of JALIRH010000045.1, forward strand.
CTGGTTCTGGAGCTGCTCGATGGTCTGGTAGTAGGAGGTGTAGTCCTTGGAGGCGCTGGGAGCTTGTTTCCTGTACCACTCGCGGATGTGGAGCTCGAGCTGGGCGTTCTCCTCCTCCAGCCTGCGCACCTTGTCCAGGTAGGAGGCCAGGCGGTCGTTGAGGTTCTGCATGGTGGTCTTCTCATTGCCGCTCAGCAGGATGTCCCCCCCGGCGCCGAAGCTTCCCGCAAAGCCGCCCCCAAAGCCTCCTCCCAGGCCCCCGCAGAAGCCCCCAGCGAGGCTGCCGGCGCTCATGCCCCCGCCGTAGCCGAAGCCGCACGCTCCCCCCGCGGAGCTGCCCCCGCCTATCACGGAGGACGCGTAGCGCCGGCACGAGGCCGAGGAGCTCCTGCCACCGGCGCCACCGCAGATGCCTCCCCCGCCTCCGCTGCGGTACGAGGTGCTGGATGTCCTCTTGATGCTGCAGCTCATGGTGAGCGCTGGATGTCCGGCCCCGAAGCTAAGCGTGCTGCAAGCCTGACACACAAGTGGAAGCGCTGCCTCCCGTCCGCGCTGGGCCTCTTTATAGCTCTGCGGGTGGGTGTCACCTCCAGGCAGCGCCGCTTCCCATGGGGTTTGCCAGCCGCAGCACTCATGCCAAAAGTGATGTGCTAAGGGGAATTTCTTTTGGGACCTGGGACAGCCCTCCCCATAGGTATTGTGTTTGCAGTGCTGATTCACACACAGCACGCTCTGTAATTTGGGGTGGGTGGCTGTGTGTTAGATTTTGTTTCAGATAGTGTGTTGCTGGCTACATAATGAGCGAAACTTGCTTTAATAGTTCCTCTTTGATCCTTGTCATTTTTTAGTCCTGAGCAGAGGTGGTGAAAGCAGTGCCCTGTAACCGCTGTTCAGTGTTAGAGTTGGAGAAACAGGAATTCAGGTCCCCTAACTTTGCATTTAGAGCTGCCAGCAGCTGGCATTTTTGGGAAGAGCACCCCTGAGGTTTTGATGCTGTCCTGCAGAGAACGCTCATCAGGAGCAGAGCCTTCAGAGGATATTCTGGTTCGTCTCAGTAAAAGAACTGCTGAAGACGCAGTGTTTGTGCATCACCAAACTCTGTACCATCTCCAGGACGTGATCCAATGTCTTGCTCGGAGCAGTGGACATGCAGGAATGTCATTCTTTAAAGCTGTGCTTTTTTCACATATCTCTTTATGTTTGCTGGTTCCCAGACTATTCCAAACAGAAAGAGAAGTGCAGAATTTGCACTGTTTTGCTGCGTGTCTTGGGAGAGCGGAGTCAGTGCGTGCTGCCTTTCACCTCAGCAAACGGAAGGCTGAAGGGTGCCAGCGTGCTTCTATGAATGGAGACACTGCTGCTGTTTAAGGCAAAGGCAGTTCTGCTGCGCACAGGGGAGGATGTCGTCTGGCCCCGAGAGCTGGAAGCTGGGGAAAGCAGTTTGTCCAGGGGGGAAGATTGGTTTGGAAGCTGCTGCTGCTGTGGTGGTTTTGATGGAAAAGGAAGCAGTTGTGAGTTGGCCTTGGTCTGTTCAGGGGAGGCATTTCTCCTTCACAGAATGGAGACTCTGCTGTGACCCTTTCAATCCCCTTTGCCTTCTGGCTTTGGTGCAGTGGCACAACTACAGCATCTGCCAGAGGACAGGAAGGTGAGGGGCCCCTGTTTGGAAATGGGATTTTGCCATTAAGTCACTTCTGGAGAGCAAAATTTTTAAGCCTGAGAGGCAGCAGGCCTCTCCATGGGAGAGGGAAGCTGATGGGAATTCACTGCCAGCTCTCCCTGTGGGTTTCTGCACTGAAGGCCCCTCCTGCACGCAGCTCCACGTCGCGGCCCCGGCAGCGTTTTGCCTCTTGACCACGTTCTGTGCCCCATGAATACCTGCAGTAACTCACTGAGAACCCTGGAAAGCCACTTGCCCTCTTTTTGGTACCACTACACACATTTCACAGATATGCTGAAGATAATTCAATACTTTGATCTTTGTAATTAGGATTGTTCATTTATTAGTAGCTCTAATTACCTGCACGTCAGAACCAGTCGCTTTGCATATCTGAGTCTGAGTCATCATTATTAAAAAAGAGAAATGATTTTCTCACAGGGTGTGATTCCTTACTCATATCTTCCCCATTAGATTGTTGAAATGCTCTTTTATTCTTCCTTATGAGATGTTTATTGCTGAGTGGCACTGATGCCAGAGGTGTTGATTTTATATCTGCTTCCCGGTATTATTGCATCACAACATCTGACCCAACCATTCCAAACATTTCCCAACGCTGTAATTTCACTCCATCGACGGAGACCTTTCCTGTGTCTGTTTCTCTATTGCTTCTCCTTTAGCAGCTGATCTGACTGTGCTGTGGTAGTAACTGTATCACAAAGATCGACATTTCAGTGCTTCAGTTCTGCAGCTCCTGTCCGTGTCCCGTGCCGTTTTGGTCCTGAGGCAGCTGCAGGGCTCTGCTGGAGCCGGGACACAGATCCTCTCTGCTCCAAAGAGCACCGTGTCTCGAGATGCCATCAGCACTCAGAAGCACTGTGGTGGCAGGAGGGGGTCGGCCCATTTCTGCTGTGGGGGCAGTGGGGCTCCTGAGCTCCGTGAGGAGGCACTGAGAGCGCTGCGATCGCTCCTCCCCTGGGGGACGTTTTGCTCACTATCAGGAAAGTTTATCTGATGTAACAGTGTTTTGAAAATGTTCTAATTGCTATTTACTCACTGGTGAAATTGGACTCAGCCACAAACAGATGCTCTGAATTGGCAAAAGAATCAAAATGTTCAGTGGTTTTCACAGAAACCGTGATGCCATCACTGGGTTTATGTCTTTGGTATCGCAAGAGAACAACCTGAGAAGCATCTCCTGGCAGTTAAGCATTCCGCAGCGAATGAGTCCGCCTTCTTCTTGGTCTGAAGAGTGCTTCAGAGCGACCCAAACCCAAATTCTGTACTGCCAAAGCCCTTTCTATTCCCTGCACATCTCTTCAGAATGATACACATCTTGTATCGCTCTTTCTGAGCAGCTATGGACGTGGTGCAGTAAGTGCTGCTCCGGGTGCTGGCAGGCAGGGAGGGCACGGCGCGAGGCCCAGGAGCAGCCCCGTGACGGCACGGCAGCGTGCGGTGCTTCGGCACGCCTCGATCCACGCATCTGCCGTGGGACAGCTCTTGCTCCATAGCTCGTCGGAGGTCAGCGCCCAGTGAACCAGTGGCAACACGCTGAGGGTGGTTACTGGGAGGACTCAGCCGTGATCTAATCCTGCTGCAGTGACTGGCAGCTTTATAGGACGTCCACTCCTTTCAGCCCGAAGATTTTTCATCGCTTTGGTTTTCCAGGTGTAACTGGAGACTGCCACCTATTTCACAACATCCTCACGCTCCTACAGACCAATCCCGAAGCAGGGAAGCGTGTGCTGGAGCTCTGTGCTCTGGGAGCACCGTGGTGTGGAAGGCCATTCGGTCACTGCAGTGCTTAGAGCTGTTTGTACGCTGCCTGGGCATCAAGTCCAGCCCTGCCTCAGAAAGATGTCTTCGTGGGATGTTTTTAGCTGTGTTAAGTACAGCTGAGACCTGAATGAGTTCTGGCAGCCTTTGGAGAGGAAACTGATGTTTGCATTTGCTTTGCGTCACTTTATTATGAAAATCTTAAATGAACCTTTATTTCTTTGGGAGGGGGCTTTTCTGCATACAGAGTCCTGATGCTAGCCTGGAAAAAGTCACTTTGTCAACCCAGCTTTTCAGCATGAAAACTCTGACAGAGCAGAGCCCTCAGCCTTCGGTGGAAGGGCAGGAGCTGGGGAGCGGGGTCGGTGTGTGGAGGAGGGAACAGGCAGAAAGCTGCCTGACTTCTGGAGGCTGGAGCACAGTTATGGGCTGAAAAGGGGATGGCTGTGTCCTTCAGAAAGCAAACATCTCCAACTGCACTGCACGCTTTTGACTTCTGGGAGGAACATGAAGAAAGGACCTCCAGTGGGTGATTCCTGGGAAGGCACGGTGACAACCAGTTGGGAATAAGGACAAAGCAATGGGTTCTCTGCAGATGTTACTATCACAGTTGGGATTTCAGCTGTAAAACGAAAGACTGTTTTTGCTGCATGAAACTAAATGGAACAGGCGTGTTGCCTTGTTGCCTGCGTTTCCTAGCAGAATACATGACTTTCTGCATAGTCAAAGGTGTAGAAATAGCTAACGTCATGGAACCCATATGTACTGGAGCAACCTGTCCTGAGTCACACCTTCCCTGGGAACTGCACCTCTCCTGAACCGAGTAGAGCCAGAGATGGATGGATTTGGATGTGTCAGAGCAGTGGCAACAAGCATAGCTCAGTGCATTGATGGTTACTTCATCTTTGGAGATTACACTTCATTTTCCCTCTCCTTCCCTTTAGCTCAGTGATGTCACCTGGGCACGGTGACCATTTTCCTACAGCAGAATCAGTTGTTCTTAGCATATGTTACAGACTGTGGTAGGATAACCTGTACTTTCTTGGATGGCTCGATTATCTGTGTTCCACGTTTGTTAAATTAAATTCCTTAGACATTTTTATTTGCATCAAAGAAGAGAAGATTTATTAATGGCAGTCTGTTTTCAACAGAACTTAAGCTTTTAAGCAAAGAAGCAGTTGACAAAGACAAGTTGAGTAAGCTGAGCATTGCAGAAGGGCAGAAGGGCGGTGAGGTCAGCGAGGAGCGCTCCTCCGCACACACCGCTGCGCTGCAGAAGCGTTGGGCTCCGTCTCTCAGTGTCCGTGGGTCGGTTCGTGCGTCGTACATGGAGATGTCAGCGCCTCTGCTATTGCTCTAGCACACTCTTGACTGCCCTGTGCAAAACCAGAGGAAATCATTGACTGAAGGGGAAATCTGATTTTTCCTGCTGAAGTGAACGTTTTCAACGATCATGGTGTGTTAGCATTATTCCAATCTTAAGAAGTTTTAATCTTTAAAGCTACTATGATGAAGAGTGATCTTACCTGTCACATCACCAGACTGGGAGTGAGAGAAGGAACTAGAAGAAAAGGAGTGGGAGGATTTTCCACCTCCCTGGAAAGCTCCTTGGGAGGTGCTGTGAGAAGAGAGGAATTCAGCAGTTAGCAGCAGCACTGTGCACTCGGTCAGAGAGGATGCTGCTGTAACAGCACGCACTAGAGGACTCCCTGAGAAACGACACACTCAGAGATGTGTTCCTTCGCCCTTAGTGTGGTATACATACACCAGGTCTTGCTGTCCCTCGTTGAGCAGTGCCCGGTACTGAGCAATCTCCTGCTCCAGGCGGGTCTTGATGCCCAGCAGCATCTTGTACTCCTGGTTCTGGTTCTCCATCTCGCAGCGGATGTTGGCCAGCTCCTCCTCTACGGCGTTAATCTGCCCTTGGATTTGCTGCAGCAGGCAGCCATAGCGGGATTCCGTCTCGGCCAGGGAGTTTTCCAGGGAGCTTTTCTGGAGGTGGAAGGCAGCGGGTTAGGAGCAGAGCTGTGCCCCAGGAGGCAGTTTCCCATCCCGAGGAGCGCGGGGCCCTCAGCGGCGCTGCCCCGCGTACCGTGCTGAGCTGCGCCTGCAGCTCGATCTCCAGGGTCTGCATTTCGCGCTTCAGCTCGGTGAGCTGGTGGCTGCTGGTCTGGATGTCCTGGCTGCTGGTGGTGACCTGGCGATTGACTTCTTCAATCTGTGGGAGCAAAGCAGACGCTTTCTGAGCGGGGCCGTCCCCGGCGGAGCAGATGAGCGGGCTGAGGACGAGGGCGGGCGGACAGGCTGTGTTCTCCCGCAGAAGGAGACTCCGCTCGGGGCTCTGCTACGTACCTTGACTTCATACCACTGCTCAACCTCCCTGCGGTTCTTCTCAATGATCTGCTCGTACTCGTTTCTCAGGTCATTGAGAGTCTTTGTCAAGTCTTCTCCGGGAGCAGCATTGACCTCCACGCTCACATCACCACTGGTCTGAGCCTGCAGCTGTCTTAATTCCTGCAGGGTGTGAGGAGAGGAGGCAGAGGCACAGCTCAGTGCTGCTGTTGGGCACAGTGCTCAAACCAGTACTAAGGCATGAAGGATTGGCCATCACATGGCATAAGTCTGAATTTTTATATTTAATTTAATATATTTTGAATATGCTGTTGGTTACTGGATCTTACCTCCTCGTGGTTCCTCTTCAGAGCAATCAGCTCATCTTTCAGGGACTCCAGCTCAGTTTCCAGTGAAGCCCTAACCAGAGTCAGGTCATCCAGCATATTTCTCAGGCCATTAATATCAGCCTCCACAGTCTGACGGATGACCAGTTCATTCTCATACCTGTATCACAGACAACAGAGACAGATGAGGACAGTCAACAGCATGTCTGTCCCAGGCAATATCCAATAAAACACGGACGCTCATTCAGAGCACATCTGTTGAATTCATGAGCGGAATAGGATAGACATGCAGGGCTCACAGAGAGGCACTCACTTCATTCGGAAGTCATCGGCAGTCATCTTGCTGTTATCGATGTCCAGAAGCATCCTGTTGTTGTCCACAGTGGCAGAAATGATCTGCAAAGGAAGAGTTTGGAGAGGAGTGAGTGAGTGCTCAGGAAGCAGGAGAAGAAAGGAACCAAAGCTCTGAGAGGGCTTTGTTGCAAAACTCAGAGCTGTTTCCTGCAGAGATGCAGGGACCATGGGAGTGGATTGTGCTCCAAATTTGCTTTTCAAGGAAACTCAGGCTGTGACAAATTACCCTCCAAAATCCCTTCTCTGTTGCTGCTTGTCAGCTTGGAGGTAGTTCTCCATGACCCCTGGGGACTGTACTTATCCCTTTTACTGCAATGTGAACTGAAATAAGATAGCTGTTAGGGAAGGCCTTGTTCCCTCCAGCTGATTTGTGTAGGAGTGTGCAAAACCAAAGGCGGTGCAGGTGTTGCAGTGCAGGTGTTGTGGTGCAGGTGTTTGTCTTTGTGGGATGGGAGCAGCAGGGAAAATCTGGACACCCCCCCCCCAAAGCCGCCTGCGCACCGCGGGCATTCAGCTGCGTGCCCCAGCATGCTCGGGCCGTGCCCCCAGAGTGCTCCCGTTCCCCGTGGGGCGGTGTGGGGCAGCTGAGCGGCCCCCAGGCCAGCTGCAGGCTGCCCCCAGCTCCCCCAGGCCGTGGGAGCCAGCGGGAAGCAGCGAGTCCTTCGGGGGAGCGGCGGAGCGGGAGATGGAGCCGCGTTGCGGGGCTGCCCTACCTGGTTCTGGAGCTGCTCGATGGTCTGGTAGTAGGAGGTGTAGTCCTTGGAGGCGCTGGGAGCTTGTTTCCTGTACCACTCGCGGATGTGGAGCTCGAGCTGGGCGTTCTCCTCCTCCAGCCTGCGCACCTTGTCCAGGTAGGAGGCCAGGCGGTCGTTGAGGTTCTGCATGGTGGTCTTCTCATTGCCGCTCAGCAGGATGTCCCCCCCGGCGCCGAAGCTTCCCGCAAAGCCGCCCCCAAAGCCTCCTCCCAGGCCCCCGCAGAAGCCCCCAGCGAGGCTGCCGGCGCTCATGCCCCCGCCGTAGCCGAAGCCGCACGCTCCCCCCGCGGAGCTGCCCCCGCCTATCACGGAGGACGCGTAGCGCCGGCACGAGGCCGAGGAGCTCCTGCCACCGGCGCCACCGCAGATGCCTCCCCCGCCTCCGCTGCGGTACGAGGTGCTGGATGTCCTCTTGATGCTGCAGCTCATGGTGAGCGCTGGATGTCCGGCCCCGAAGCTAAGCGTGCTGCAAGCCTGACACACAAGTGGAAGCGCTGCCTCCCGTCCGCGCTGGGCCTCTTTATAGCTCTGCGGGTGGGTGTCACCTCCAGGCAGCGCCGCTTCCCATGGGGTTTGCCAGCCGCAGCACTCATGCCAAAAGTGATGTGCTAAGGAGAATTTTGTCATTGGAAAGTAATACGCATTACTGTTCTCCTCAAGTATGTCTGTGTTGATTCACGCATGCACTATAATTTTATGTGGGTGGCTCTTTGTTAGATATTTTGTTGGATAATATAATATCTCATAGCTTTTATTAATCTGACAGTCTATCTGCAGTAGTAGGAGTTAATGAAGGCTCCGCCTTGCTTGTCTGTCTCCTTCGGCCTTCTCTGTGGTGAAACTCGGCGTTCCTGCTTTCTTTTTCCCTCTTCCATCACACTGTGGCTCTCAGCTCCCGCCGCCTCCTGGGAGCTCCTCGCTCAGGAACTTGTTTGGAATTTCACTCGTTTAAAATCTTTCTTTTACTGAGAATCATTATTCTTTTTACGGACTGCGTTACCATCTCATGGAAGAGAACATTACTCCGAACTGTTATCAGGGAGCTCCTGCCCGTGCTCCACGTGCAGCAGGCTGAATTCCCTCCTTCGCTCTCTGCTGAAGAAAATGGGGCCGTATCCTGTTCTGCCTTTAGTCGGTGCTGCGGGCTTCTCTGGCACAGAACGCTCATTTCCTTTGCTCGCTGCCAGCAGCCAGCCCTGAGCACAGCCCCGCACTTCAGCTCGTAGTGCAGTGGGAGCTGTGCAGTGCCCACCCTGTGCTCCCCATGGGTTTCCCTGAGGACTGGTGGCCAGGGCCGCCCTCTGGTCTCATGGGGCTGTGCCATGGACTGAGCCCTTCAGTGAGGCCCGAGGAATTTGTGTGCTAGCTTCTCATTAGGAACAGTAAAGCTCTGGCTTTCTATCTGCCTGCTTTAGCAGTGCTCTCTGCCCTGAAGCATGTGCAGAAATTCCTGAGATTCCTGAACAGGAGGCTCTGATTCCCTTCCATCTCAGACTCTGTTGAGTGCAGAGGAGTGGGCTTAATCCAGGGTGTGGGCTGCAGTAAAACCGGTTTTGTTTTTATGAAGAAAATTCTCTGGAAAGCTATCCTACAATTTCTTAGAAATAATGAATGAGAAAAAACACAGTGCACGTTCATCTGGAGAGGAGCAGATGCGGCTCCCAGAGCTCAGCACAGAGGCAGCAGAGCCCCGGGTGGGTGTGCTGGGCCCGGCGTCTGCAGTCTGAGTGTGTGCGGGTAACGGCTGCGTGTGGTGGAAGAGTTTGTGGCAATTTTCTTCCCACTCAGATCTTCCTATAACTAAAAATAAACACTGGTTACTTTCATGTGTTCTCCGTTTGGCACAGGGAGAAGGCACACACTGCTGTGAATGCTAACATGAAGGGAACTTCATGAACACCCTGGGAGTTACACTCCCCCTCTTCCTCTTTTTTACTTCTGCTCAAACCCAGACCACGTTGTGCATTTCCAGTTTAAACTGATGAGTGCCAGGGAAATCTTTCTGACCCACAAAGTGAAACATTGCTTTCGTTTCACAGTCCTGGTTCTGTGATGGTTCATGTCTCCCTGGCAGGCCCAGGAGGGCTCTCATTTGAGGCCGCTTCTATCAGCGTTCCTCCAGCAATGCCATCTGCAGTCTGCTCTGACTGACACAGCTGCTGAGCCTCAGAGCTCAGCTGCACTGCAGAGCACTCCATGAAAAACAAAGGCACAGCAGAGGACGCTCCAAGAAGATTATGACCTGCCCTGCATGCTCAGAGACGGAGCTCTGCCTCTAAGTTTCACTGCCAGCAGCTGTGGTGCATCATCAGCCTTGCTGCCTGGAGGCAAGTGTTGGCACGGCTTTCTGTTTTCTTTTTAAGTGTTTACATTTGCAGAATGGAAAAAGAAATGGTAGACACGGGATTCTGGTTGCATAAGACAGAAATTAAGTTTTATTAGAGATATTTTCCTGATACAGAACAACCAAATAACAAACTGGTTGAATCTGCAAAGCAAGAAGTTCAAGTGCAAGTGATTGAACCCACAAAGCATTCTATGCAGAGGCAGTGCGTGGCTGGCCCGTCGGAGCGGCTCTGACGGACCCCGGGACAGAGCAGCAGCAGTTAGGAGCTGGTAGCAGCATCTCCTTCCTCAGGAGCCCGAGGAATTCAGGGGAGTTGGGCCAATTTCCCTTTGACAGGTCTTGCACTGTGGAATCCTCAGTTGTTAGTCGAAGGATTTTCTTCCGTAAGCTGTTTGGAGGTAAAGAAAGCATTCACTTCATCAGTACTGGCACCTGATTGCTGAGCACCACATGTGGCACCAGAGAAGCTTGATTATGTGACAGATGGACATAAAGTGCCCCAAAAGCATGAAGGAAAAGTTCAGATCTGTATGAAAAGTTCTGCAAAGAATTACAGTGGGGATTTTAATAGTGTGACATGATGATATCATCCTCAGAACTGAATAGAAACTGCAAGTGTATCGTAACCAGAGCTGGTCCTTTGCACTCAGATATGAAAGACATTTTCATGGACGTGGGTCCAGCTCTTTCCCAAAGTTTTTTTATCCTTGGCACTGCTTGCCCACAGGAGAGGATGTTGGCACAGTGGATGAATTAGTAATAAGAATGGGACTGGGAACGCTGTGCACGTGTAGGAGTTCTCACCTTGGCTTTCACCACCGCCCCTGCATGACTGGGACTGGGAAGATGAGGAGTACGAGTGGGAACTGCTGACGCCTCCTGAGGTCCTTCCTCCTCCTCCGCTTCCTCCTCCGCCAATGATGCAGCTTCCTCCGCTTCCTCCTCCCATTCCTCCACTTCCCCCTCCCATTCCTCCGCTTCCCCCTCCCATTCCTCCGCTCATGCTGCCACCTCCTCTTCCTCCTCCTCCGGAATAACCACCACCCCCTATTCTGCCGCCTCCCATTCCTCCTCCTATTCCTCCTGCTGGGATTCTGCAAAGAGAGAAGAAGACACAACAAGTCAGTGAGATGTGCTGTTCTCAGAAGCACCGCACACAAGTCTGCACTCCTGTCCGTACTTTGCATTTTTGGAACGTCACACAGATCAGAAAGACAACTGATGCAGTGCCAAGAATCAGCCTCCCTTTCAGTTGCAGCTTGAACACGGGATTTCCTGCTTTCTACACACTCTACTCACAGATTTCTTGCAATATATGGCATTGCTGCTTTCTCAGTAGCAACAGCGCATGAACCACTGTGCCCCACACTGCGAAGGCTTTCGCTGCTCTTTCAGCACGCAGACAGAAGGCTCCTGGGGTAAGGGGAGCCACAGCGACCTGAGCTTCCATAGATGGAACCCTTAATTTTTGTGTGACCCTTTTTCTGGAATTAGGGTAGAAGCGAGGCCACGTGCGTGGGCTCCCGTGTGCAGCCCAAAGCTGAGCGTTCAGAACGTCTGCACTGATATTTCTCTCACACAATTGCTATTCTGAATAGATTTGTCAAGAAATTTACAGTACCTCGGAACTGGGAGGCGATTGGTTAAGGGGGCTGATTAACCCTATTTTAGTACAAAACCTGTTCTGCAAATCTAAACCGTCATTTTACAGTCTCTGTGACTAATTAGGCAGCCCTGGCTTTTGCATAATGCTGTGCCCTTTTCTCAGTGTACGTACACCAGGTCTTGCTGCCCTTCCTCCAGCAGAGCCCGGTACTGAGCAATCTCCTGCTCCAGGCGGGTCTTGATGCCCAGCAGCATCTTGTACTCCTCGTTCTGGCTCTCCATCTCGCAGCGGATGCTGGCCAGCTCCTCCTCCAGGGGGCCGATCATGCCCTGGATCTGCTGCAGCTGCATGTTGTAGCGGCGTTCTGTGTCCTCCAGGTTGGATTGCAAAGAGTCTACCTGCAAGTGGAAGAAAACACACAGTGTTTGTGGGGACATGGCAAACTGATCTCATGTTGGAGGGAAATGGGAGATCTGCACAAAACAGAAAAGCATGTCTTTGATGGTCATACAGTCCAGCACCTCGTTCTGCACAGACAGAGAACACCCTGCTCATAACCAACCTCCTTTCATCCTACAGCCTGCGTTACGGGGGAAGCAGAAGCAGACACCTTTACTTACCATGCTGATTTGGGACTGCAGCTCAATTTCCAGGCTTTGGTATTCACGCCTCAGCTCAGAGATCTGTTGGTTGCTGGACTGTATCTCCTGGCCGCTTGAATGGACTTGTTGATTAACTTCTTCCATCTAAAAATGGGCATACAAAACTGAGGTCTTTCTGATTATAAGAAAGCATTGTGGTGTTATCATAGAAGTGTTTAGTAAGCAATCAGTATGCATAAAGAAAGATGTAATGTAGACTGTAGACCCCGTGCCACTGTGCTCACCCGCACCCAATCCCTGCATCATTCACCTCGCTGCTGGAACACAGGGGTTCCAGCCCTTCCCACGCTCAGAATCACTTAGTAGTCCCTTGTATGATACCTGTCCCCTGCTGCAGGCAGATAGAGTTCTTGTGAAAGACTCTGGTGCGTTACCTTGGTTTCATACCAGCTTTCCACCTCTCTTCGGTTGTTCTCAATGAGCCGCTCATATTCACTACGCATTTCATTTAATTTTTCCATCAAATTAGTGCCAGGAGTAGCATTGACCTCAACATTGACATCACCACCAGACTGTGTTTGCAGTCCTTTCATTTCCTATGAGAAAGAAATCAGAAAGGTTGAAGGTGAGGAGAAATGTCACAGCTTCAAACACAGGAAAAGGAAGGCACACAGGTCCTCCCAGCAGACAAGTCTCATTACTGTGGGCAGAAGAGATACACAGGAGGTTCTCAGAGTGAGGATTTTTCATTAGTTATTATTTTAAAGAGAAGAGAACCTTACCTCTTCATGGTTCTTCTTAAGGTAGATCAACTCCTCCTTGAGGGATTCAAACTGTGTCTCCAGGTCCGACCTGGATAGAGTCAGTTGATCCAAAAGTGGACGTAATCCATTAATATCACTAGCCACGCTCTGGTGGAGGGTATACTCAGTCTCATACCTAAATCATGGACAGGAAAGAAAGTAAAACCGCTGCCAGAGCTCTCTGCTCTCTTCGTTATGCACAGTTCCCATCAATACACCTATGGTTGGCAGTGCCTTTGGTTTGTTCTTAAAAGAAAGGACATAATTCTCTTTCCCTCTCCAGTAGGATTGTTTGATTTCACTGGAAAGTTTATAAATCTATACAGCAAATATGGAGAAACACAATGTTGTCCTTTATACAGCACTCACCAACAACTTCTCTGAAGCAAAATACTAATGAAAAACACAAATTCCTGCTCACAGTGCTCTTCCCAACTACAGCCTTCTCTGTTGCTGGAGCCAAGACACTGCAGTGTCTGCAAAGACTGACTGACAGTACAAACTCGTGGTGGGAAAGGGACCAAAGATGGCATGAGACAAGGAGGGAAAGACTCACTTCAGTCTGAAGTCATCCACGGTCATCCTGGTGTTGTCAATGTCAAGAAGCATCCTGTTCAGGTCCACATTTGCACCAACGATCTGCAAGGGAGAGCACAGATGCTATTCAGCCAGCTGTCATTTCAGTCTGACACACGAATGGAGGGAAGAAATCCCTGAGCATTAACACATTCCAGAGCAACTCTGAGACAAGCTTACCTAGTCTACAGAGGCCACACAGAGAGGAGTTTATGATTTCCACTCTTTTTTAAGAGTGCCTTTCTGTAGAATCAGCACTGATTGGTGCCTCAGCCGTCAATTTTAGTTTATAGGTATCCATCAGAAGTGCTAGACTTTGTTGGAAATTATAATAAAATAAACTTTCTGTATTTCCAAACTAATGGGAAAATATTGGCTTTGCATTTGGCAACACCATTAAAGCAGGAGACTCTGAGCAGCCAAGATCTGGAACGGCACTGAACGCAATGCCCCATATTAACTCATCCCATACAGATCCCATTTAGATGGCACTGGAAGCACAGCAGAAGCAAACAGTGACTGTGCCTCCCGTTCAGGAGAGAGAGGAGCAAACAAAGGCACTGAAGGGAGCCCTGGGCAGCCCCTGCAATGGGCACACCAATCTCTGTGCCAAATGGTGCTACCATGTCTGAGCACACATATCAACCAGAGCGAATGGGAACTGGGAGTCGGGCTTTGTCATCACAGCTGTCTGCGTCCTGGCTAAAGTAAAGAAAGGAACAGATTACCCTAAATAGGAAAACTGTGCTACAGCAGGCTCCTCTAATGAGACTGCCCAAAGTTTGCCAAATTGCACCATACCTGGTTCTGCAGTTCCTCAATTGTTCGGTAATATTGGCTGTAGTCCTTGGAACCAGTGGGACCTTGCTTCTGGTACCACTCCCTGATCAGACGTTCAAGGTGAGCGTTTTCTTCCTCCAAGCCTCGTACTTTATCCATGTAGGAGGCCAGGCGGTCATTGAGGTTCTGCATGGTCAGCTTTTCATTTGTGGAGAGCAGTCCGGAATCCTCACCAAACCCTGCTCCGCCATAACTGCCTCCGCCATAGCTGCCGCCACCAAAGCCACCGCTGCCCCCGAAGCCGCTGAATCCACCTCCGCTGTATCCACCAGACCCGCCACCGAAGCTCCCTCCACTGAGGCCACCTCCATAACCTCCTCCCATGCCCCCAAAGCTGCCTCCACACGATCCGTATCCTCCTCCCATACTTCCACCCATTCCTCCTCCGTAGCTGCTGCTACTTATTCTCCCACCATAGCTACTGCGGCCGATCCTTCCGCAGCTGCCGCTGCTAAACCCCCCTCCGTGGCTGCTCCTGGAACCTCCTCCACCAAAGCTTCTCCCAGAAAAGCCTCCGCTCCCTCCAGAGGAGGTGTATTTTCTAGTGGAGACTGAGGAGTATCCGCCCGACTTGCGGATGCCACAGCTGCTGCCCCCTCCACCGCCGCCACCGCTGCCACTGCCACATCCGCCACCACCGCTGCTGATCCTGGTGGTGCTGGACGAGGACTTGGTGCCACAGCTCATGCTGGCAGCAGGCAGGAGTCTAACCACAATCCCAAACTCAGGTGCACAGCCTGATAAGATTCAGGACTGTAAATTTTCATCCCCAGCACTCTCTATTTATACTTTTGACAGTGGGTGTCGCCGTCAGGGAGTTTCCTTCTCCCAGGGCATTTACCGACCTTATTGTTTGTGCCAAGAATAATTTGCTGAACAATATTTTTCTGCTCATATCTCAGGCAATCTGTGCCATTGCTGAGTTTATGGTGATTGTTTAAGAGCAGAGATTGCGCTTCCTTTGGGTGGCATTCCCGGTGCTCTGGGACAGGTGTCCTCCTGCAGCCCGGGTCTGCTTCGCAGCACAAAGATCTGCGTAGCACGGTCCCGTTGGGCTCACACATGAGTGATGGCACTGTACAGAAGGAAAGAAGATGATGCCAAAATCTCATTGAGACCATGCAGTTTTTGATCTCTTTATTTGTTTGTATCCCTTGCTCCGAGTTTTGTAGCTGCTGTGGTCAGGGGCTGTTGTTCTCTTCCACTCATCCCCACTTTGCACATTTAAGACCTTTTACACTGCTTTTTTTTATATACTCATGGTAATGCAGGAGTTTTAATGATAAGACTCGACTATGAGATTGTCCAACGTGTGCATCCCTGCCCTCACCGAGGGAACATGTTTGTTTAGGAGACCTCTCTGAAGCAGTGCATTGCCACTCATCCCCTTCTGTTGTGGGGAGATGTCAGCACAGCCCACAGGACCCCTAAGACCCTGAATTCAAAGGAAAAAAGCCTTTTTTCACCAAGGAGATGTTGATCTAAAATCATGTGAAGATTAACTTTAGTCATGCTATAAAGTCAGAGTAAATTGTAGCTCAATTAGAAGCTTCATTAAGCCCGGCAATGACCTGCTAAGCACCGTGTGGGAAGACCTGCAAGGTTTAATGTGGAACAGCTCATTCTCTGCATTGTGCCTTATGGTATAGACAATAGAGCAGCTGTGTGTGCCACTTACAACGCAGAGATGGTCAGACTCTGGAACAGTACTGTGGGAGCAGAGCTGAAGGGCATTGGTGAGTCGGCTGGGCTCACACTGCTGAGAGCACAGGAGGTGCCCCGTGATGGCAGCCTGGCCCTGGACCCAGAGCAGGGTTAGAGGTTCGGTGAGAGGTTCAGAACAGCAGCGAGGAGCTGCAGTGCTGCGGCACCTACAGAAGTTCATCTTTGTCCTAGATACTGCGGTTCAAATGCGGATCTGTTCCTCAGCATCCACTTTCTACTCCCACACCACGTCCTGCTGTGAGAAATGCGCGTTCTGCTTTGCAGAGCATGTCGTCCATGCACACAGCTCAGCACAGCACGGCCCGTGGCACCCAGCACCCTGAGCATGGAGCACACGTTGGTGCTTTCCACACTCTGCTGCCTCCATCCATGTGCATAATTCTTCTACAAACTCTACTTCTGTTTCTTCGGGCCCTTTTTCACATTAAATTAAACATTATTTAACGTTTTCTGCCTGAATGCATCGGACTGTGCTTTAAACTGTGCTTTAGTCAATGTTGCTTTATTGCTGCTTGTGCAATCTCTTTCAAAAGCTCTCTGATCTTATCTTGCTATTTTATACACTCACTAGCTGACAGATGATGAAAGCTTTCAATTGCCTTGATGATGTGATAGCATCTCTGGGATCCGCAGCTGGAGGACGGCAGTGTCACCTCAGCAGCGTAAACACAGTTTCTGGGACCCATGTTGTCCTGCCGGTGCTGTAAGGTGTCCTTCACAAAACGGGGGCTGTGTGGGGTGGGTGGGGTGATGAACGGGGGCCTTCCTTCAGATCCCACCGCACTGAGTGGGGTCACGGCCACTGTTCTGTCACTGCTGCTGGACATGGTCCTTGTTCCACAGACAGGACAGAGCACACAGTAGGACTGGTAGTGATAAGGAGCAAGAATTGTTCCAAAGTTCCTGCAACAGGAGGAACAGCATTTGCCCAAAGAGTTTCTTAATCTGTTTATGTACTTCTGGAGTGCCGACGTTGCTTTCTCTTCTCCCCTATGTCCCCTTTTTCTATATGTACTTGTTCACTGGAGGGACTCGTTGATACCTGAAGGGTTTCCTGGTAAGAGCAGTTCTCATGGTGTGCCTGGAAAATCCCAGAAAAGCAGCAAGAGAAAGGAGCCACAGCACAGAGCTGGAGGGCTTCAGCTGCCTCTGCTTTTCATTCTGTGCTCTCGTGTACAGGAGGAACACCAACAGAAGGATTTGCCTTCAGATCTCTGGTAGTTTTAAGTCATATGCTGACTGGATGTTCCTTCATTGCGTCGTTTGTTCTTCCTCCTTGCTGCCAGATTGATCTCAGTGCTTATAGAAATCCTCTGGCCCTCGGGTTTTGCTGTATTGTTTAGAGCTGTAACTTCTCCCTGGGCTGTTTTGTTTCTGTCACAGCCACTGTGTTCTCAGAAGATGGAGTTTTTCTCATCAGAGTCCAATTCTGAAGCTGCAGATGCGTTGCTGCAGCGTGCACAGTGCTGTGTAACATCTCTATTTCCAAATCAGCCCAGAATAAAGACATCTATGGCCACGGCTGCCAGCATTGCTCAGCCTGCAGAGATCTGAGTGTTCTGACAGCGCTGCCTGCTGCGCTCAGCACGTCACGTTTCAGGTCCAGCCGACATTCCCAACGCTCAGCTTTGTCTTCCTTTCGATCACACCTCCCTGATCCATATCGCAGAAGCAGCTGTGTCCCTTCAGAGTGAGGAGCAGAGCTGCAGAGTGTGAGCGAACCGGCGGCCGCACGCTGCAGCTTCACAGCGGGGGGAGTGAGTGCATGGTGGGTGTCCGTAACAGAAAATGTACACATTGCCCTCCTCAGTGCCGTGCTGCTGCCGTGCCTCGGGGAGTGCTGGACTTTATTCTCTTGGTCTATTTAATGTCTTCCTATCACTCTTAGCAGAAATTTTTGGAAAAAGAGAAAGTCTGTGTTCATTTGGGAGCCCGCGTTCTCTCCCTATCTCCACTTTATCTCAAAATAATTCTCTGAAATCACAATGTTTTCCAAAGCAGTTTACACTGCCCCAGCACAGGAAGGATGGATGGAGGTCACACTGAGACAGCACTGAGCTCGTGGGCTACGTGCAGAGCTCAGAGGTGTCCCCTGAGCACCATCGGGGTGGGCAGCATCCCTTGCTGCACTACTTCTGGGCAGAGAGAGAAAGCAGAATGCGTATGGGCAATACTGAACACGGGAACTTCCATCTGTGTGTTCACACGGGCACATGAATTGCTCTGGGAGCTCTGGAGCAAACACACAGGAGTGCGTGCGCACTCTGAGTTTTGCCAGAGGTTGTTCTGAAGGTCTTGTTCCAACACGCACTGCAATTTTCTTCTCAGAGCACTAATAGCAATACCAGATAAGTATCCAAATTGCAACAGTTCGTGCTCATAAAATTAAAGCTTATTATGCAGATTAATGCCTAACAAAGTGCGTGCAAATAAAACCTGCGTGGCTGTCCTCCCTCCTGTCAGTCCCACGCGGGTCCTGCTCCGAGCACACCCCAATGGCACTCAGTGACAGCGTTGTTTTTCCTCCAGGTTTGCAGTGGTTTTGGTGTCCCAGCGCTGCTCCTCCGCAGACATTTCTGTCACTGCTGTTACAGTGCTGCTCTCTCATTAGCATTCACAGTGGTCGAAATGCAGATTTTGTATTAAAAAAATAGGAAAAATGGGAGAATCCTTAACCTGGCACTTCCTTCCAAGTCACAGTACCGAGTCATCCAGGCTCAGTCTGCTTTTCACCTGCAGTGAGCACTGCTGCCATGAGAAGGTTGGGATTTCCCGGGGTCCATTGGTGCCTTCTGTTTCTTTTGTCACGTTCTGTGAGGTGTAGCAAATAATTCACTATGAAGTGTATCTGCATGATGGATGCGGACGCACCACGCGCAAGGAGCATCGTTACAGCCCCTTGTTAAGAAAGGTACAGATGTTAGGTAAGGAACCACGTTTGGCTATGGAAAGTTCAGGAAGAAAACAGTACGGACAGGCTGAGCACTAGAAGTAGTAAGAGCAGTGTTACACTATTTCTGTTCCTCAGACATTTCTCCTCATTTCTCAGTGTGATTATAACGTATCAGTGTCGGCCCTCCAACCCACCCTGCCCCGGGACCCCGCAGTGCTCCCCCAAGGACACAGCAGTGTGACCCTCCGCAGGGCTGCATGCCTGCTGGCTGTGGGGGCAGTGAGGGCAGCTGGGCACCGTGCTTGTGTAAGGAGGAGGATGGAGGAGCGGTGCTGCTGATCTCTGAGCTGCTGTGCCCTGACAGCTTGTCACCCCGCACACACAGCTGCAAGAAGGGCAAAGTGAGCGGAGCAGGCAGGGAGGGTTGGGTTGGCGATGCAGAAGTGGTGCTGCGATGATCTTAGGATGAAGTTGAGAAGCAGCACTGCCTCTCTGCACGTGAGGTCAGGGACACCCGTACGTGCCTGCGTGTCAGGTAGTCCTTTGTGAAGGTTAGCCCCTTCCCCAGGTGCCCACAGACATGTGGTCAGAGGAACTGCCCTTTCTTGCAGACGGATCCTGTTGGCGGAGCGCCCGGCGTAGGGCAGAGCCATGAATCACACACGTGGCTGTGCCTGCAGCTCGGGCACTGCCAGTCCCGTTCCCACGGTCTCCCACTGGATCGGCGTTACTCAACCTCCTCCAGGGGCTGATGCCGCCCTCGGAGTGAGAAAGCAGAGCTCGTGACAGCCGCGTCTTGGGCAAAACCGGGACAGAAATGTGATGCCAGTGATAGCCCTATCTGCTTCCCTTTGTTTGTGTAGAATTGAGAAATGCAAGGGGTGAAGGACGCGTTAAGGGTCCACTGCGTTATTTTCAAACAAATTCTCCGTAGAGTTCGGTTCACTAATTGAGCTCAGGGGAGTTCTGCTGGCACACTTCCATTACCCCCAGCAGAAGAGCAGCACAGTGTAGGGCACACAGTTCCCTCCTGCCGCGCTCTGCCACGGCAGCAGAGCACAGCACACGCCACTGTTCTGCTGCTGGGAGCTGCTCTTAAATGGTGAACGCGTTACTGAGAACTCTGGGGGCTTTTGCACGATCTGAGCTGTTCTGTGTATTCCGCAGCTTGGGTGTGACAAGTGTGACCAGCTCCAGCAGAAATGAGTGCTAAAGGAGACGGCTGCCAGACACGGCTATCTGTTTGCATCAGAGAGAAGTAAAGATTTATTAATTAATCCTTTTCCCACAGAAATACCAATCACGGTAGAGATTAACACAGGCATCAGTGATTCAGCTCAGAAATGCAGGTGGAGAGGCAGGTGGGCATCCTGCAGCTGGGAGAGCTCCCGGGGAGCAGAGGGATGGATCGGGTGCTCCGCTGGTCGCAGCATGGCCGGGAACCCCGGGACGGACCACAGTGCCCATCAGTGCTCGGCCTTCCTGAAACTCCCTGGGGAAAGATGAAGGGAAGCGAGAATTTCTTTGAAGAGTGCCGCCTCAGTCAGCCGTGCCTGCCAAACATCATCGCTCAGAGGGCTGCTGCAGGTCGGGTAGTGTCGAGTGTTTGGAGAGCGCTTTCTGGAAATGCCAACCTTCCGTTCTTTTTCGTCATTTTTAGTCATTTGAGGTGCTGCCAGGTCCTGAAGCCTTGCCCGATCTCAAAGTTTTTATGGCTTCAGACACCTCCTCCATTGTTGCTCCTCTCTCCAAAGTTTTATTCCCTTCCAGGCAGAGCTTCAAGTTTTCAGCATCTCCTGGAACCACAGCCATGAAGTCAGACACGGAGAGACCTTTTGGTCACTCTCCATCTTTTGCTGCTTTAGGGCTTCTGCAGCTAATACTTTTATTTTAAATGTCACGAGTGTTCCAGCTACGCTTTAATTGTGTTGCTATCTTAATAGCAATTAAGCTTCTAAAATTTGGCTCCAGGATACTCTGACTTCTGTGGCTCCTTGCTTTCAATTGGGCATTATTTTTCCTTTTCCTCAGGTGTTTTCTACTTCTACACATTCCCTGATACAACCCTTCATATCATCACTTAAATTTGAGCCATTTGTGATAATGAAACCATTTTGATGTGTGATTGTATAATAAAAAATGTCAGAGAGGACTTAAAACATGAATTTGAAAAAAAATAATCAAAACCATCTCCAGATTTCCAAATAAGGGACAACGTCACCGTTCCTTTGCTGCTGTTCAGAGAGAAGAGTTATGGAAGGGTATAGGATGTGCTCTTTCCTTTTGTTCTTACCTTGGCTTTCACAAGAGCTCCCAGACTGGGAGTGGGAGGACGCCGAGCGGGAGAGGCAGCATTTGCCCCCTTCTCCCCCACCACTGCCCCCTCCTCCACCTGAAGCTTTTCCACAGCCTCCTCCTCCTGTTCCTTCTCCACCTCCGGCAGCTTTTCCACCAGATCCTCTGCTGCTTCCTCCACCTGAGCACCAGCTGCTTCCTCCTCCGCTGCCGCCTTGTGCAGAAGATCCACTCGTTCCTCCGTGTCCCTGTCCTCCAGATCCTCCTCCAGCTCCTCCCTGCGCGGAGCTGTAAGGACAGGGCACGCACAGTAAGATCCACAGCAACGTGGCTGATGTGTGACACCCTACCACCTTCACTGGGGCCACTCTGACTGCCTTCCTCTGAGCTCCTTCTATGACTGGGAAAGTACTGCTGTGTGAACATGTTCCAGGGAGTTGTTTCTAAACTATCACATTTAGGACTGAAATAACTGATCTGCTTATGAGCTACTCTGCACATGCATACCTAATGTCATGCTGCCCTTCCTCGAGCAGTGCCCGGTACTGAGCAATCTCCTGCTCCAGGCGGGTCTTGATGCCCAGCAGCACTTTGTAGTCCTGGTTCTGGCTCTCCACCTCGCAGCGGATGCTGGCCAGCTCCTCCTCCAGGGGGCTGATCATACCCTGGATCTGCTGCAGCTGCATGTTGTAGCGGCGTTCTGTGTCCTCCAGGTTGGACTGCAAAGCTCCAACCTGAGAATAAAATGCAAAGTACAGTGTTTAAGGGAACTTGGCAAGATTAGCCCTTTCTTGTACTCCAGAGGAGAAAAATCTCTCATGGTGTCAGCGTGGCCGATATCTCATTACCTACATGGAGTGCTAGCTATAGCTGCAGAGAGCTGCTTCTCCTGCCATTGCAGCCGCTCACATATCAGACTCAGAAGCGATCTCTACGTACCCTGCTGAGCTCAGACTGCAGCTCAATTTCCAGGTTCTGATAGTCACGTCTCAGCGTGGAGATCTTCTGGTTGCTTGATTCCAGCTCCTGACCACTCGAGTGGACTTGCTGGCTCAGATCCTCCATCTAAAAAATGAGTGTGCATAGTTGGAGTTTTTAGACCACCACGGTTATCAGGGAAGCATCCAGCTACACGAGGCATTCAATGCTCGGTCATTTACCTTGCTCTCATACCAACTTTCAACCTCTTCACGGTTTTTCTGAATAATTTGTTCATATTCTTGTCTCATATCATTCAGTTTTTTCAGCAGATCCTCTCCTGGAGCAGCGTTGACCTCCACATTCACATCACCGCTGGACTGCGTTTGCAGTGATTTCATTTCCTGCAGAGAAAACCCAGAAAACAAGCAGAAATGGTGAAATTACTCTGAGAAAGAGTTGTGCAGGCAGTTAGCTTCCTCTGAAATATTGAACTATTCTAGATCCTTTCGAAAACATAGATATTTCTATTGGGTATAATGCAGTTGTTTGGCTTTGGCTTCCCAGCTGCTGCCTGGTGGCAGGCCGTGTGCTAAGAGAGACCCTGGAAGAGTCAGGGCCTGGTGCTCAGCTGTGTGTCAGGAGGACAGGGCTCTGTCACCGGGGAAACCCGCCCGCGTTCACCCAGGGTTGGAAGTGCTCCTGTTTGCCACCACAGTTCGCGTTTCAGGGAGCTGGCTCTTACCTCCTCATGGTCCTTCTTGAGGCTGATCATATCCTCCTTGAGGGACTCAAACTGCATTTCGAGGTCGGACCTGGTCAGGGTCAGGCTGTCCAGCAGGGGCCGCAGGGTGTTGATGTCGGCCTCCACGTTCTGCCGCAGCCCGTACTCGGTCTCATACCTGCACCGAGAGCAATGCAGACTGAGCTCGTGGTCCTTCTCCTTCTAACTTTATTCAGAAAAAAACTAAACTTTAATATGAAAATGTATTTTGTAGTCTTTTTCATCTCTTTAGTGTAAACTTTGAGTTCATCCATATTTCATCTGACTTTCAGTGACAGAGAATCACAATTTGCTTCTCCTTAAAAATAAAACTGTTTTTAATGTTTCCCTAAAAGGATGATCTTTGTTCTCACAGCTGTAGGGGCTATTTCTGCACTGTTACAGAATTTGAAGTCTTACATGTTGTTTCAGTTGTGCTGTCATGGAACCAGAAGCAGCTGTAGGCTTTGTGGACTGCTACTTCTGGGAGTAGGTTGAGGAAAGCAGGAGAAAGGAAGGCTGCACCTGGGAAAGGGAGACATGCACTCACTTTGTCCTGAAGTCTTCAGCAGTCATCCTTGTGTTATCCAGGTTCAGAAGGATTTTGTTGGTCTCCACAGCTGCAGTCAGGATCTAGAAGAGAAGAGACGTGCTGAGGACAGCTTCCACTGTGAAGCTCTCAGCCTGGAATGAGGGACTCACTGGAATGTGACCTTC
Source organism: Callipepla californica brunnescens (assembly GCA_023055505.1). NCBI lineage: Eukaryota > Metazoa > Chordata > Aves > Galliformes > Odontophoridae > Callipepla > Callipepla californica. The sequence continues at coordinate 3,770,227 of JALIRH010000045.1, forward strand.
CCATTGCGGGGTGGGGGAGCAGCAGCTCCTGCACAGAGAGGCCTGAAAAGGCCATCCACAATGCAAAGAGATGCTGCTATGAAATCAGCATCAGAACTGCAAAAACTGTGTGTGGGGAATGCAGGTGAGGAGAGAGGAGCCCTGCAGGAGGCCTGGGGCCATCGCCGTAGCTGCAGTCACTCTGAGGGTCTGTGCCACCTCCAGCTGAGTGCTCATGGGGTGCGATGCAGGGGGTGCGCGTTGCTCCTCCTCACCGGGGACAGTCAGATGTGTGCATGGAGGGCAGAGCTCGGGCTCACGAGGCACTTCGGAGGCACTCGGTGAGCACAGGAGTATCTGTGCTGGCTGCCTCCGTTGCAAGAGGTCTACCTGAGGTGTAAGCATCCGTGTCAAACAACATCCTACCTGATTTTGGAGGTCTTCAATTGTGGCATAGTAGTGGCTGTAGTCCTTCCTCCCTGTAGGACCTTGCTTCTGGTACCACTCCCTGATCAGCTGTTCGAGCCGAGCATTTTCTCTCTCCAGACTTCTGACCTTGTCCAGGTAGGAAGCCAGGCGGTCGTTGAGGTTCTGCATGGTCAGCTTTTCATTGTTGGACAGAATTCCCACGTTCTCTCCACCAAAGCCACCGCCACCAAAGCTGCCACCGCTGAACCCGGCAGCGCCCGCACCAAAGTTGCCCCCGTACGCAGCGCCGAGCCCGCTCCCCCCCGCTCCAAAGCCCCCCCCCGAGCAGCGCATCGTCCCGCTGTAAGAGCTGGCACTCCATCCCCCTGCGTGGGGGCTGCCCCCCATCCCGCCGCTCATTCCTCCTCCATAACTGCTGCGCCTCATCCGCCCGAAGCTCGCGGCCCCGCAGCTGCTCGCGGAGCTGCCCCCAGCGGGCTGCCCGCCCGCCCTGCACGCCGTGTATCTGTGCACAGACGCAGAGCTGTGCTGGCTGCCCCCGCTGCCCCCTCGCAGGCAGCTGGAAGAGCTCCGGGAGCAGCTCATGGTGACGGCAGCTGGGGCTCAGTGGGTGTTCCAGCCGCTTGGGATCATAGCTCCGGCCCCTGCCCTGCTGGGCTGCATTTATACTGAGGCTGTGGGTGTCACCAGCGAAGGGAGCACCTTCTTTCCATGTGCAGTGGCAAGCTGTGGTCCTGCTGCCAAGAGTAATTTGCCAAAGGGAGATGTCTGGCAGTTCAGGAAGCTGAGCCCACACTCCGTGTTTGTGACCGTTTGTTTATTAGCACAAAGCGTGTAATTTCTGGGCGGCTCTGAATTAGGCAGCTATTTTCAGTATGTAGTCCACCAACACTCATCTCAGTGAAGCTCACCCCGCACTCCTCAGCCCAACAAACCGTCACAGTGTGACAGCGGGTGCCCGTGTCCTTCCTTGCGCTCCTTCCCCCTGCAGATGTGTGTCAGGGAGTCCCAGCTGCCCCGGTACACGTGGGGATATCTCAGTGTGCTCTGCTCTATGGTGGCCCTATGCCACACACTCCTTATTCTCGGTCCTTTACTGCTCAATGCCTTTTGAAGACAAATCACAGTGTGCTTTGTAGAACCACCGCAAAGAACCACTCGTGCTGCAGAACCGAACCCCGGGCCGGAATCATTTACCCTAAAACAAAGCGAACATTGGCAGAGCCCGTCCTTCGCTCCACGCACAGCTGCAGTGACGTTTCATGAACAGCCATTACCTTCCAGAAACACTTCAGCCAACGCTGGGCTGCGAGGGCAGCGTGGGAGCACGTGCAGCAGGAGCAGTACAGAAGATAATACTGAAAGCTGAGGTGGACGGCACAGAACATGTACGAAATGTGTATGAAAGTCACTCCTCCTTCCCGCAGCTCCCGTGGTGGTTACAGAGGGCACTGAGTGCTCAGCGCAGTGCTGCAGCTCCCCGGGCCCCTGGTACTTGTGCTGACTGGAACACATTGAAGGAACACAGCATCTTCTCCTGATGTGGCTGTGGATTTCCAGCCCCAGGAATCAGAGCTGAGCCCCCGCAGCGCTGAGCTGAGCCCAATTTCCTGTGTTGATTACCTGTTATTTTTCCCTCATTGAGCCTTCAGGATGTTGACTGTTGCTAACAGAGATGCGGTTGTTGTGGCTCACAGCAGGTGTTTATGGAGACATCTGTGACGAACACCCCTCCCAGCACACCCTCACCCACGCGTGGGGACACGCCTGGGTTTCATCTTCTGCTGGACTTCGTTTCCGAGCTGAGCTGGAAGCCAGGCCCTCCCCAGGTTCACCACCAAATCTGGTGGTCTAAACCACGACCATTTCAGCGGCTTTGGGTAAGAAGTCCCCTTCTGTTGGAGTCCCCCTGCACCAACAGCTCCTTTGGCCCACGGAGCTGTGCTGCCTCTGCCCGTGGCAGCGTGGGGTGAGTGTGTGCGTGGTGCCCCCTCCCAGGTCAGGTCGGAAAAGGTCCTTTTGCTGAATGCTGTGATGGAGGAAATCTGTGGGAGCGCAACCTGGAGAACACGACTCATTCACGTAATTGTTCATTATAAACTAACTGCCATTATATGATCATCAATCAAGTTTATTAGCTCCGGATAATCCCGTGGGATGGCATTTCCTCATCGGAACCGGTCCCTGAAGTGTGGCTGCCCCGCACAGGGAGCTCTGCCCTCATTGTGCGTTGTGCTCCTCCTCCCCACGGCCACGGAGCGCCGTCCTCCGGGCTCGGATGTGAACAGAGACATCTCCTTACCCCTGTGCAATCCAAATGTTTGGAAAAACATTGGATCATAGCAGGGCTCGTTCGCGCCGAGCAGCGCTCAGCTGAGAGTTCTGCGGGCAGCCCAGCAGCGCTTCCATCCGCGCTCAGAGCCCCCTTTCCGCTCGGGGTGTCCCCAGCGCCCCGCACCGGGACCTCATTGCGTCGGCGGGAGCTGAGCCGAGGCCCCGAACCGCAGCCCCAATGACGGCAATGCGCGCTGCCCCAATGAGCGCAACGCGCGCTGCCCCAATGACCGCAATGTGCGCTGCCCCAATGAGCGCAACGCGCGCTGCCCACAGCCCGACCCCGCCGTGTCCGTGCGCGGCTCCGGAGCAGTGCGGGCGCTGAGCGCTGCGCGGCGCTGCGCACCGATCCCGGCACGGCCGCGTGGGACGAGGGTGTGTTCACCGCGCAGCTGCGTTTGTGGCTGCGGTCACGTCGGGTGCCCGTGGAAGCGCTCTGCCTGCGCCGTGCCGTGCTGTGCCGTGCCGTGCCGTGCCGTGCCGTACCGGCTCCGTGCCGCCAGAGGCCGCCGGGGCTCTCCGGACGGTGGGGGCCGCCCGGCGCTGTAGTGGAGGGTGGAGTGCTTTGATGCTCCAGACGCGTCTTACAGACTCCAAACCCTTTGTGTGCCTTTACGCCTCAGTCGTGTTTGCTCTGGCTCACGACAAGCCATGAAATGAGCTTTTAGGTCGTGCGCTTTTCCCACTCGGCTTTTTTGGGTGCTTTTTCGGGCACCTGCCTGTACTGTGCAGAGTGTGGGATGTGCCACAGCTGCAGGCAGTGCGTGTGGGGAGCAGGGGGTACAGGGCCCGGGGGTGGGGGCTGTGGGGGCACAGGGCCCCGTCCCCAGAGCTGCTGCTGCGCTGGGCCCTGCGCTCAGCTCCTGCTCTGCTGCTGCTGGGGCTGCGGGAGCGCACAGTGCGGACACGGCTTTGTTGATTGCATCAGGCAGAAGCACAGATTTATTAGAGAAGTGTTTTCACCAGCAGGTACATCAGTGATCCTGACTAACTCAAGGAACTTCTAGAGATTGCAGCGTTACAGAAGCAGCAGATGAGGAAAAGGAGACCCCCAGGAGCCCCCGTGAAATACATGGCGAAGCGTCGCTGAATTCTACTTTGTCTGCACTGAACATCGAGTGTTCCTGTTTTGTCTGTGGGTTTCTCTCTGTGTCATCTTCTCGTCCGTCTGTCCTCAATCACAGATTCTCCTGCAGGTCACTGGAGAAAAAAGGAAGACATTATTTTGATTCAGGCGGAGATAAAAATATTTCAAACAGGAACACAAATTGCTCTGTGTGGGACGCTTGCTTCAGTAATGGGCTCTGTTAAAGGAGAGTGGGGGTAGGGAACCCAGGAAATCCCAGGAACGCCCCAAATCATTGTGCTGTATGGCACACTGCAGCCGCAGGTGACAGACCCACTCCTCGTGCCCATTGCAGCCCCTCGGCTCAGCCCTGCGTGGCTGCCCTGCTTTACTTCCACCTTTCCCGGACCTCAGTGCAAAGGAACAAACGGAACGGAGCAGCCTGGTGCTGCGGAGCGGCTCTCACCCTGTATGTCCCCCGTCTTGCAGGGCGGGACCTGTGGCTGGCAGTGGGACGCTGTGGTTGTAGTGTAGGTGTGACTTGTCCTAATGACTCCTCCTCCGACACCGCTCCCTACTCCGATTCCTCCTCCGTGTCTGGGGAGAGATAACCGGCAGTGTGAGAGCTTCAGGTGGCACTGCAGAGGGCTCAGGGTGTCACACTGTGCCATCTGTAGGGCTTAGAAACACAGAGCACTTCACTCGGTGCTGTTTCTCGTTCTGCTCTCCACACCCTCTTTGGCACGGAAGCGGCAGAGCACTGCTAATGGTTTTCTTCTTTGGCAGTTGTCACTCATCTCAGAAAAGAGACTGTGACAAATGAGGACACAGCACTGGAAGTTGTGGTGTTGGAAGATTTGGTTTCTCTGCTTTGCAGACCCCAAGGAGTGATGTTTAGTTCAGAACTGAGCGCTCATTGTGGTAAAGCAGCTCAGGAGACATTTCCATCTCAGTGAAAGCACTGATGGAGCAGATCCATCACATTCCCAACCCGTGATGCACATCCCTGGGATCTCCCCTGGTTCTCAGTTAGAGATCTACGTACATGAGGTCCTGCTGCCCTCCTTCCAACAAGCAGCGGTAGGTCTGAATCTCCTGTTCCAAACGGCACTTGACGTCCAACAAGGTCTTGTACTCCTGGTTCTGGCACTCTATTTCTGCTCTGATTTCCGCCAGCTGCTGCTCCACGCACGTGATCTGGGTCTGTAGCTCACCGAGCAGCGTGTTGTACTGGCACTCCGTCTCAGCCAGGGAGGATTCTAGATTATTCCTCTGATAAGACAACCGAACAAAGAACAGCACTCACTCGCGTGTCCGTGCGATTGTGATTTCCACAGTGGGAGTGGAAGAGCCGCCGGGCAGTGCCGCGTGCAGCGCAGTGAGCGCGGACCCACCTGGCTGAGCTGAGCCTGCAGGTCGATCTCCAGCGCCTGCAGCTGGCGCCGCAGCTCGGTCACCTGGTTGTTGCACGTCTCCACCTCCTGTCCACTCGTGATAACCTCCCGGTTCACCTCCTCAATCTGCAAATCACAAACACCCTCAGAGAGCGTCTGCGTAGCCTGAACTTCTGCAGCTGTGGCACACGGTGAGCAGGCAGCACAGCCCGAGTGGGCACAGCGAGTTCGGTGTGCGGGGCGTTAACCGCTGCCTAGGGCTGTTTGCTCTTTCTCAAGTCGCGTTAACCTCCTGGCTACTGCGGCTCTTTAATCCCAGCATGGATGGTTTCAGTTCCAGCACAACAGCACAGGGCCTCGGGGCAGCTGCTGCCGCCAGATGGGACGCAGCAAACTGGTCAGACTGGCCCACGTCTGCAGCACAGCACTGCATGTAAATGAGTGCTGATCTCAGGTGTCTGTGGAGAACAGCAGCTGGTTGTCTCCATCTCTGTTTTCTGAAGTGTTTCTGTGCCCTGCCGTGTGCATGCCGGTCTCCCTGGCAGCAGTGTGTGTCGCTTACCTTGCACTCGTACCAATCCTCAACTTCCTTGCGGTTGCGCGCTATCAGTGTTTCATACTGGCATCTCAAATCCTCCAAGATCTGCCTGAGATCTGGCCCAGGGCAGGCGTTCACCTCCACGCTCACATCTCCAGTAGATTGCTTTCTCAGACAATTCATTTCCTGGAAGTACAACCCCAGATCAGACAGCACAAAGGAGCAGAGCCGGGTGCCCCCCAGCGCGGCTGTGAAATGCAGATCTATTGGGTAACTTAGAGCACAGTCCTGAAGGTGAAAGGTTCTGAGCCCGGGCTGTGCAGAGCAGCAGCAGCCCCCAGCATACCTCCTCGTGGTTCTTCTTCAGGCAGCACAGCTCCTCGCGCAGTGACTCCAGCTGTGCCTCCAGGTCGGACCTGCAGAGCGTCAGCTGGTCCAGGACCTGGCGCAGCCCGTTGATGTCGGCCTCCACGCTCTGGCGGAGGGCCAGCTCCGTCTCGTACCTGGGTGAGAAGGAAAGCAGAAGATCAGAAGTTGTTCTCTGCTCATGCAGAGATCTGCTCTTCCCATCTACGTGCTCAGTGCTCGGTTTTGGTGGCTAAGATGGATGCACCGTGTATTAGATGTGTGCGCTGCATTTGATGTTTGCTATGTGCAAGCTGTTCTTCCCCATCTGTCCTTCTCCCTGTCCTGAAAACAGAATCTGGCGTCGCTCACCCACCACTGCTGCTTTGCAGATCCCAATCTGCAGTGCTGTGTGGTGCTCTGTTGCCCAATGTTTCACCTCAGAACAGTAATTAAGGGAGGTCTGATGACCAAGAGCAAAACACCTTTCATCACCCCGTCCTGAACTAACATGGTGCTGCACTGAGACTCATCTGAGCAGTGCAGTGACACACCAGGGAGAGGGGTTCGGTGCTCTGATGGACACTCACTTCACACGGAAGTCATCAGCAGCCATCCTACTGTTGTCGATGTCCAGAATGATCTTGTTGTTATCAATGGTTGCACAGACAATCTGGAAAAGAGCAGAGCATGAGAACAGCTCCCTTCTGTTGCTGCGCCCCTTGGCTGCACCTAGGCTGAGCAGGAGCTCCTTCTGATTCCCTTTTTCCACCACTCTGAGCAGTTGCAGGAGGCAGCTTTGCCTGCCGGGCAGCAGCAGGGAGAGGAGCTGAGCTGCACAGAGCTGGGAGTTACGGAGCTGTGAGGTGGGCACTCCCAGTTTCAGGTTCCAGAGATGCTTTGCATTAAAGCTCAGCCAACACGCAGGCTGCCTGCTTCTTGGCCTCAAGCTTAAGGATTTCAGAGAGAAGTTGGGAGGTGCCTTTAAGCCCAAACATCTTCCATAACTTTCAGTGTGGGCGTTTTATTGTCAGGCTCTTTGTGCCACTGCACAGAGCGTTTTGAGCACCCTGCTTCCCTCCCTTCGTAGCACCTATAATGCTTTGTTGGGGTCACCGTCTGCTGGGTGATTTTCTCTTGTTCTGCTGTTCCTTTTGCTTTCTGTATTTACAACCATACAGTCAAAGCACGGTGCAATGTGGCGTTGCTTCTTTGAAGAGCATTATCCCACTCGTATCGCCTCGCAGCGTGCACCCAGTGTCCTAGAGGAAGCTGCCACCATTTATGTTTGCACAGACATTTTACAGCAGTAACAACTGCAGTAAGCCCTGAACGCGAATTGAAGAATAAAAACTGAAAATGGGATTACCTGATTCTGAAGATCTTCAATTTCTTTGTAGTAGCAGCTGTAGTCCCGGGGCTCGCAGGAGAGGCCCTGTGTAGCGTACCACTCTCTGATTCTGCATTCCAGCTCTGCATTTTCCTTCTCCAAGCACTTCACCTTGTCCAGGTAGGACGCCAGGCGGTCATTGAGATTCTGCATGGTCACTTTCTCATCGCAGGATGACAGCAAGCAGTCGCCACCAAGACCACCGACAACCACACCGCCTCCGAGGCCGAAGCCGAGGCCATTGCCATAGCAGCTGCCACCTCCATAGCTCCCACCAGCCAAGCTACCGACACTCAGTCCCCCTCCATAATTCACTCCACCGCAGTAACTCCTTCCAGAAAAACCTCTGCCACTGCCTATCGCATAGGAAGAAATCCGTGCTCCACCACCACCACCAATGATACAGCTGCCACCACTGCTCCTGCCTTTGCTAGACACAGTAATCGTCTCCTTAATGTTGCAGCTCATCGCGACAGCAGCTGGAAATGCAAGCAGAAGCCCAAAGCAAGACGCACAGCTTGACACTGAATCAGACTGCGAGCTGTCCGCTGCCACGGGACTCTATTTATACCTTCCCCAGTGGGTGTCACCGCTGGTTCCAGTTCCCATAAGGCTGGCTACTCCAGCCATTGGTGCCAAGAATAATTTCTCAAAGGGAAGTTTCCTTTCAAGATTCCCAGTAGACAAGGAAGATACTTTACATGTCTCTTGCTTATTTCAGAAATACATTAGCAATAATGTTTTATGAATCATCAGCTTTTTGTTTATGATGCAAACTTTACAACATTAAGCCAGGAAAAACACTGTCCTAAATTATATACCAGGAAGAAATCATTAAAGGTTATTGCATCAAAGCGCTCTTTATCTCTCATTAATTTATTTTCATTTTATTTTGAGTTGAATAAGCAGGTTTCATACAAGCTGCTGATGTTGGAATATGTAAGATGAAAAAGTACGTACGAAGTCGGATTCCGGAATGATGTATGAAGAATGATGTAAGAACTCTGTGGAAAGATCAGAGACGCAGAGATTAACCTTAAATCTCTGCACTGCTGAAATAACAATTCCAGGACACTGCTGTGAGACGTGGCCGAGTGGAGCCGTGTCTGAGCGGAAGATGTTCGTGTGTGATCTGTGGCTGCACTGTGGTTCACAAAGGATTTCTTTCTTTTCATGGAGAGGGTGAAATGACACAAAAGGGCGATTTCTCTGTCAGTGTGCACTGCGTGTGAATGTGATTTGAGACCACTCCTGGGGGACACGAAGGCAGAAGTGCTGACGGAGCTGATGGAGCAATTGCTGCCCAGTACGGTTCTAGGCTGGCTTGGAAAAGGTGGATTAAGTACAACTGGAGGTTCTTCTCTACCCCTCACATCTCAAATCTTAGCTAGGCAGAAGAAGTAAAAACCAGCACTCCTTTCACTCTTTGGACATTCTGTCTGTGCTCATTTCCATGAGCTGCAGTGTGGAACCGCCCGGTGCTGAGCGAGGGACACATCCTGCGGCCGCCGGAACCCACTGAGTGCAGAGCTCCTTGAGCCACCTCCACCAGAGCTCAGGGGGATGAAGCTCCTGCTCCGTGTCAGGACCCCACACTCTTGGTGCTCTCCTGGCAAGCAAGCACTCCCATTTACTGGGGGCCCGAAGCCTGCACTGTTGGTGGATTTACCCACCTCTTTACTGCTCTCACTCTCCTGATTTCTCTATAGAGATACCTCCTCTTATCTCTCATCCTTGGACATTACTTCTGTGGTGCAATGAAAACCAGCAGCATTCCTGTGATATCTCCAGCAGGATGGAGACAGGGCTGTGCAGACGCTTGCTCAGAATGATTTTGTCGGTGACAAGGAGCCCTGGCTGGCAGTCTGCTGCTGCCCTGGGCCTCCTGGCTCCGTGCGGTGCTGAGCATCGCTCCTCGTGCCACGCTGTGCTCCGCACGGGGCTGAACCCGGAGCAGAGCTGTGTGCGGGGAAAACTCAGCAAATAGCGATTGTGCTTAGAAACAGAATATCTGGATTTCGTTACCAGGACCGGGGAGCATAATTGGAGTCAGGGTGTGGTGGTAAGAATGAACCGAAACTGATGTAATGCTGCGTTGCTGGAAGCTTTGCTGTCCCGCGTATGATTCTTCAGAAGTTTCCCAATAGCTGCAGCAAGCATCTTTCCTGAGTGAGCACGCATTCCTTCCTCTCCTTCACAGTTATCATTTCAGCGCATCAGGATAATGCAGGCAGAAACACGGGACATCCCTCTGTGGGATGGGAGCATTCCTGCGTGCCATTGTGGTAATGGCAGCGGCGAGCGGCAGCTCCTCAGCGGGCAGCGGGCACCTTCCCTGGCACACAGCGGTCCACTCTCCTGCGTTTTCCTTTTTGTCTCCAGGAAATGGCTGCACTACTCAGGCTGAGGGAAAATTACAGCTCTGAAGATCTAAAAAAGTCATAAACTACTCTTCCTCTCCTATTTTTGTTACGTGCTCTCATAAGGTTCCTGGGTCTGGTCCGACTGGCACAAACGAGTATGGAAATCTCATGGAAATGTCATTTCCAGCCCAAGGTCTGCAGCTCCGTAATTTGCAGCTCCCTAATGTGTGGTTGTTTCCAGGGTGTTTTCTGCTGGGGACTGTTTATCCCAAGCTACCTTCTCATAAGCTGCTTTCCAGACGCATCCCAACTCGTAGGCCCGGTGTCTCAGGAGCTGACTGTGCGTCCCTGGGGGCTTTCCAGGGGCATGTTCATAACCATGGGTGACAGGAGTCCTTCATTAGGTGCCCTTCACCATCAGGAATGTAGGACAGCTCCTTTGTAAAAGTGCCTGAGCTGCTCCCACGTCGGGACGCCCGAGGAGGGTGGGACGAGTCCAGGCACCCAGCTAGATGTCAGTGGCAGTTCACGGGAGAAGGGAGGCAGCCCAGCTCTGCACTGCAGACTCAAAGCTGGAAGTGGGTCAGTGCGATGTCTTCGTAATTGAAGCAGTGAGTGTGTGAAGACTGCTGCACTGGGAAAGGACGGGACCAGAAGGGGCAATGGGAGATTGTCTCATTGCCTTCCTCAGCACTGAGCAAAGCAGGGGAATACATTCACCTCCTGGTGCACTGTGATGGAGCCCCTTCAGGCCCTGCCTATGTATGAACCTTCCGAGGTGCTGCTGATGTGGAAGGTTCCATGTCATGCTATTTCTGTAGAGAGATCAGTTTCCATATGAAAACTGAGGCTTCCGAAGTGTGCGTGGTCCTCAAGAGCTTCTGTCTTTGTGGCCCTTCCCCTCCCTGGGGGTGGGTGGCTGCTTGGTGTGTGCAGCGGGGCAGCCAGGCAGCACTGCTGTGCTGCTCAGCCGTGGGGGAATGTCTGATCATGAGGGTGTGAGTTTGTGTACCAAGCGCTTGGTGGAGCACCAGAGGTGACAGCAGCCCATGGCCAGGGCTCCGTCTGTAAAGCTGCGGGGAGGAGTGAATGTGTAAAAGCATTGCTTGCTTTTCTGGTCCAGCAAACATTCTAATCCTCAAAACACCCCCAGCTCACTCTGGCTTTTCCCTGAATGTTCTCCAAGCTCAGAATGACTCTGTGAGCTCATCATGGATGCGCACCATGACTGCACCCAGCAGAAGTGCTGCAGGGCCCCGAGCTGCCAAGCCGCTGCCCCCGCTCCTCTGAGCAGCTCGGCACCAGGAGCATCCGCCGAGCCCCCCACGCCCACCCCCAGAGCTGCAGATCTGCTTCTGGGGCCCAGGGGAGGGAGGGACCTTTGCATCGCTGCTGAGGCTTAAGAAATAATGGCTCTGGGCTCTGTGGGACCCAGCTGGCTTCTTCTCCATCATGTTTTCTGTGGAGCTGCACATTCTCAGCTCGCTCTCTGCCTCTGCCTGTTCTCAGGTGTGATAAGCACAGAGGTGATCTGTCGGCAGTTTCTGGTGTTCAGGCTGAAACTGGCTGACAGAGGAAGATGATCAGTGAGTGACTCAGTCACTATGGGAGAGAAGGGAGGAAATTAACCTCTCACCATGAGTCCTTTTCTCAGTGGGAATGTTCCTTTAAAGTGAAAGGGATGGCTCTGAACGTGGGCCAACGCAGCAGAAACGGAACCGGTTGTGGAGACCAAGATCTCCTGTTCTGCCTGACCCCACTCCCCAGGCGAGGGGACGAGCTGTGGGGGGGTCACCCCATGCTGCCAGGGGCTGACGGACACACTCTCCCTGTTCTGTCCCTGGCTTTCAGACAGGATAAGCTCTCCTTATTTTCCCACATATTTGTGCGTAATTGTGTTTTACAAAACCATGGAAGCACGCAGCAGTGCCCCTGTGCGGGGTGGGGGCTGTGGGGGCACAGGGCCCCGTCCCCAGAGCTGCTGCTGCGCTGGGCCCTGCGCTCAGCTCCTGCTCTGCTGCTGCTGGGGCTGCGGGAGCACACAGTGCGGACACGGCTTTGTTGATTGCATCAGGCAGAAGCACAGATTTATTAGAGAAGTGTTTTCACCAGCAGGTACATCAGTGATCATAGTACTGGGAGCTGCAGCAGCAGTCACGGTGGTTGGGCACGTGCAGCAATACAGATTGGAAAAAGCAAACAGCAAAATAAAGCGGGATGTGGCCCAACGCTCTGCTTATCCCTGTGGCACATTGCTTAGCATTGCTGAGTAATACAAATGAGCAGTTCCTTGCTCTTTGCAGAGGCGTATGGGAAATATTCTCTCTCTTTTTCCGTGGCTCTGCTTCAGGGATCTCTCGATGGAGATTCTCCTTTCTCTGCTTAATCACAAATCCTTCTGCAAGGCACTGGAGGGATCAAAGGAAGACATGACTTTGTTTAGAGCAAAACCAGATTCTGTCCTGTGCTGTCATTCTGTGATCAGCTCAGCTGGAACTTCAGATGAGTGCCAGCCCTGCAGGAGGGGCTGCTTGCTGCCTGCATACAGGCGGATGGGGCCCGTGGTGGCTCGGGCACGCTCTGCCCTTTCACGTGGCAGTGCCAAGTGGTGCAGCTGCAGGCACAGCACCGGGCTCTGCACTGCACTGTGCCCCATCACCTCGTTCTGCTGCCCCGGCTGCCACCACCACGCTCCTTTATTTCTCTTTCAGTTTGGCTGGAAGTTTCCCTCTGAAGTAATACTGGTAATTTTCTACCCAGATTCCCACAATTCCTGCTCCTCTTTCGTTTTTCGGGGCACTCCTTTCTCCTGCTCATTCCTTTGCCCTGGATTTCAGACCATTCCTTTCTCCCCGTTCTCTGTGGTCTGTGGCTTGCCTGCCCTCTGGCTCTGCCCTTCCCCTCCCTCACGCTCTGGGGGCGGGCTGGCAGCCCAGCAGAGCTCTGCAGCCCTTACCTTGTATCTCCGCAGCCGCACAGGATGGCATCTGGGCAGATGAAGTGTACGTGTGGCTTGTTCGGATGATACCTCCTCCTCCTATTCCACCTGTTCTTGCAACTCCTCCTCCTAGACCCGACAACTGACCAATTCCTCCTTGCTGACTGAGTGGAAAGGAAAAGAACGTTTTAGTGAAGGAGATGGCAGATGAGTTAGGGGTACAGTTTGTTTGCTGACCCTTTGCTCATGGTCTGCTTTTGTCTTTGGTACAAAATGGACTGAATACTGCAGCGAGCTCTCTCCTTGTGGCAGTGCTCAGGGATTTTAAAATGCACAGAGCACGTTCGTGCCCCGTGTGTCTCAGGTGTACTCACATCAGGTCCTGCTGCCCGCCCTCCAGCAGGCAGCGGTAGGTGTGGATCTCCTGCTCCAGGCGGCACTTGACGTCCAGCAGGATCTTGTACTCCTGGTTCTGGCACTCCATCTCCGCCCGCAGGTCCGCCAGCTGCTGCTCCACGCACGTGATCTGGGTCTGCAGCTCACCGAGGTGGTTGTTGTAGCGACATTCTGTCTCAGCCAGAGAGGACTCCAGGTTGTCCCTCTGAAGGGTGACAAGTGACACAGCAGAAATACAGACATGAGGGGGCTGCACTTCTTTGCAGGTTCTTGCCCTGAAGCAGAGCTGCAGCGCTGAGCTTTGCACGCACCTGGCTGAGCTGAGCCTGCAGGTCGATCTCCAGCGCCTGCAGCTGGCGCCGCAGCTCGGTCACCTGGTTGTTGCACGTCTCCACCTCCTGTCCACTCGTGATAACCTCCCGGTTCACCTCCTCAATCTGCAAATCCCCAAGCCAGAGCAAAGTTCTTAAGGGAACGTTCTACTGTAAGTCGGGATGAGGGTTAAGCAAAGAGCAGTGGATCCAGCAAAAAGCATGAAACCCATTCACTTCGGGTAAACTCCGTCATCCTAACGGTATAAGCTCTGCATGTAACTCCTCCAGAAGGGCCACTGACCATTTGTCCCAGCACTCATCCTCTGGAAAGATCTCCTCCCTCAAGCCCTGCAGCAGTTCCCATCACCCAGGAGGGACGCACTGTGGCACTCGGGCAGTCGAAATCAGTGCCAAGTACTGTTACAGTCTGACATGTGGTTTTAACCTAAGGTAAACTGGTGTGGAACCATAGCCTGGAGAGCTCACAGCTGAGTAAATGTGCTCACCTTGCACTCATACCAATCCTCCACTTCTTTGCGATTGCGTTCGATCAGCGTCTCATACTGGCACCTCATCTCCTCCAGGATCTTCCTGAGGTCAGGGCCGGGACAGGCATTGACCTCCACGCTCACATCTCCAGTCGACTGTTTCCTCAGACAGTTCATTTCCTGGAGAAAACAATATCAGGTTTTCAGAAGCAAGGAAAACACCGGGGAGAGCAGGGAGGAGCACGGCTGGGGGCACCGCCAGCTCCCGGCTCCCCGTGCCGCCTCCACCCAGCACCGCGGTGGGGAAGCGAAGTCTGCAGCAGCAGCCGGGAACAACCAAGGGCAGGGAGAGCACCGATCCCGAGGGAAAGGAGGCTTTGGTGGGGGCAGCAGCATACCTCCTCGTGGTTCTTCTTCAGGCAGCACAGCTCCTCGCGCAGTGACTCCAGCTGTGCCTCCAGGTCGGACCTGCAGAGCGTCAGCTGGTCCAGGACCTGGCGCAGCCCGTTGATGTCGGCCTCCACGCTCTGGCGGAGGGCCAGCTCCGTCTCGTACCTGGGTGAGAAACCGAGAGACAGCAGTCAGCATCTGACCCCATCATCTGCTCTTTTCTGCTCTGCACCATCCGCCCTTCTTACAGCAATTTCCTATCCAGACTCCCGGTTTGCTGAGGGAAGCAGTCTGAGGCTCCCCGCCCCAGCTCTGCCCTCCACCCGCTTTCTCCTCAGCTTTGTGGAGGGCTCACTCACCACGTTTCTGTGCTCTGACGACAGAAAACAGAAGCCTCCCTTCAGAGAGGCACTGAGTGCCAGAAGCTGGGTGAGCCCGCACTGCTCCCTGTGCAAAACCTGCTGGGTGCTTTCTGCACGACTCCCATCGGCACCCGGAGCCGTTCCTGTGCCCCAGAGGTGAAGGAGCCCTGGAGGCAATGGCTGCAGGAGCCCTTCTGCTCGGCCCAGCCCGCAGCCCCAGCCCTGAGCCTCATCCCATCAGCTGCAGCACCACGGGAACTCACTTCACTCGGAAGTCATCGGCTGTCATCCGGCTGTTGTCAATGTTCAGAATGATCTTGTTGTTGTCTATGGTTGCACAGACAATCTGGAAAAGAAGAGGGTTTGGGTCACTCCTGAAGCCCCTTCCCCATCCCCCAGCTTTGCGGTGCACCCGGTGCTGCAGTCCAACCCCAGCTCTGTTTGCCCGTGGGCACGGGGCAGCTGAGCACAGCACCCACAGCGCTCAGAGGAGGCATTAAAGGGCTGAAGCACCGAATTCAGGGGCAGACAGGGAGGTGGGATCGGTGCTGTTTGGCACCCACTGCAGTCCTCACAACCTTTAAAGCCTAAATCTTACTTTCATGGATAAGAGATATGAGCTTTGTTCCAAGATTTAATTATAGGTCTGCCTCATTCTGTTTGTTTCCTGGATTCCTTTTGCTTTCTTCTTCTCTGTGTGTTGGCATCCTAGAAGTTTTGCCAAACGTGCTTTGTAAGATGCGGGTTTTAATTTTAACTTGCATTCTGGCAGCGCTCTCTTTGTTCTCACTTTAATTAGGTGTCCAATACTTCCCTGTCCTGCATGAAAGAGTGAGCTTGTAAATCAGGGGGAAGGCTGAGCTGGAATCCTGGGAGACGGGTGACAGAATAACCCAAGTTCCTATGAGATTCTGTTGCTTGTTTAGTTGCTCTCTTGCAATCATCCCCTCAAACACCTTGGCACAAATCTAACTCAGACTGACTGCTGAGCCAATCCAGATGTGTTCCATGCACACAACACTTTCCCTTTCAAATATATCTGATGAATAAAAGCAATGGAAACAGTCCAAGCTCAGCAGTTGTACGTTTGAGCTCTAGGGCTCTCTACAGACAGTTGTCTTAATCCCTGTTTACGAGAAGCATTTTACAACATGAACTGTTACTCTCAGTAGCTGCATTAAGTTGTGAAGCAACAGCGTGGGAGAAGTTTACAAGCGAGGAAGCAGCCGAGAAGTGATGTTACCTGGTTCTGAAGATCTTCTATTTCTTTGTAATAGCAGCTGTAGTCCCGTGGCTCACAAAAGGGGCCCTGCTTGGCATACCACTCCCTGATCCTGCACTCCAGGTCAGCATTTTCTTGTTCCAGGCACCTCACCTTGTCCAGGTAAGAAGCCAGGCGGTCGTTAAGGTTCTGCATGGTGACCTTTTCGTCACCAGAAAGAAGGATGCCATCACCAGCAAAACCCCCTCCAACTACCCCTCCACCAAGGCCGATACCAAGGCCACCTCCAATGCCACCGCCAAAGCGGGCGCTGCCACCGCTGAATCCAATGCCCGAACATCCTCCGAGGACAGCGGCTCCTAAGCCGCCCCCATAGTTCCCACCGACCAGACTGCCAGTGCTCAGTCCTCCTCCGTAATTCACAGCACTGCAGTAGCTTCTCCCAGAGAAGCCTCGGCTGCCACCGATCCCGCAGGACGTGTATCTTCCAGAGGAGACCGAGGACATCCGCGCTCCTCCACCACCACCACCACCACCAATAACACAGCTGCCACCGCTGGTCCTGCCCCTGAGAGAGCCAGTTGTCTGCTTAATACTACAACTCATTGTGAGGACAGCTGCAGATCCAACCCAAAGCCCAAAGCAAGATGCACAGCGTGATACGGAATCAGACTGCAGCTTGGTCGCTGCCGCAGATCCCTATTTATACCTTCCAAGCGGGGTGCCACCTCTAGGGTGTTTCTCCTTCCCACGGGGCTGGCTAGTCTCGCTGTTTATGCCAGGAATAAATAACCCATAGGCAGTTTCCCTCTAGAAATCCCAGTTCACAAGGAAGATACTTTACATGTCAGCAGCTTATTCCAAAAAGTAAAATAATGTTTTGTGAGTCATCAGCTTTTTGTATGATGCAAACTTTACAAGAAGTCGAGAAAAAGAGTTGCCCTAGATTATGTACAAAGCGGCAGCATCGGTATTTATAACATCAAAGTCCCTTTTATCTTTCATTAATTTGTATTTATTTTATTCTTAGTCCAGCAAACATTTTTGTATCATGTGCTACGGTTTGCTGTGTGGAACAGAAGTGGGCAGTTAATGTAAATTTACACTTCTGAAAAGCATGAACAATGGCGACGGTGGTGTGGAAGCAGGCGGGGTGTGGTGGTGCATGGGGGAGGGCAGCAGAGCTCGTGGGCCCAGCACGGCGACGTTTCCTGCGTCACCTCATCCACACTCCGTGTTTCTCTGTCCGAGCTCAGGAAGTCAGCTCGCTCGTGGTCTGCGGAGCGCTGGAAGTCGCTGCCTGCCCCTCCTGCGTGTCACACAGGCTCAGCATGAACACAGTGTCTCTCTGAAGGTCTTTTTTGGTTTCAGCAATTGTTCGTTTGTGTCATCCATAGATAAAGAAGGAACTCCCAGGGAAGGAGGACCTATTCGTTGGGTCCCCTGTCAGACTGTGATGGGATCCATCAGGTCACTGCCATCACCAGCAACCAAGATTGTATGGAGCACAAAAGGAGGAAGGCTTTCCTCATTTATTACCCGCGTTTGTCAGAGCGGCAGCACACGGACACGGCCCGGCCATCGCTGCTGGGATCCCCCAGGCCACGCGGGGAGGACTGGCTCAGGCAGCGTGGGTGCCCTTGTCCATCAGACTGCGGTAATGAGAGGATATTGTGCTCTTCGAGGGACAGAGGCTTCTCTTCCCTGCAGCGTGGAATTTCCAGCCACTCTTACTCACAGGCAACTTTCCATTCCAGGATATCCCTGCGCGCAGTTACAGAAACCGCTGGGCTCATCCTCTGTGGCAGTGAGTGTGACACCCCACGGGAGCCCAGGGGGCACCCACACCGATGTGCTCCCCCCACGCTGTGGCCCTGCAGTGTGTGGCTGTGTGACGCCCATCCCTGGGTGGACGAGTGACCCCAAGGATGGGTGAGATATGATCATCTTCTCATGAACATACACTGGGACTCAGCTCCCCAGTGAGCTCTTTTATTTCTTTCTTTAGATCAGAAATGATAAAAGACGCCTACCCAAGGCCGGGAGCATCCTAGAATATTCATTATTCACATGGTGCAGTGAAATAACTTGCTCAAGGACAGCGCTGGAGTCCCTCAGAGCTCAGAATGCTGACTGCAGCGCCTGAAATACGAGTCTGTCCTCCCCTGGAAACACAGCCCTCTGCTCCCCACACAGCCCAGACTCATCGGAGTGAAAATCATGAGCAAAAAGGAGGATGGGGGTAAATCTGGCTTTCATCAGACATTTTGGGGAATATAATTGAAGGCAGGGTGTGGCTGTGAGAGCCAGCAGAAATTAATATAATGTCTGGATTGCTTGGAGCTTTGCTTCTGCTGCGTCGGATTTCAGAAGTTGCCCAACATGAGAGCAGTGCTGTGGGCTCAGGTCGCCTTTCTTCCCTTCCAGTCTCAGTTCTAGCAGGCGTGTTGCAGACATGGGGCATTACGGGTGGGCTGCGAGCCCCTGCCTCATCCTCAGCTACCAAAGGGAGGAGGAGCACGTCTTACTCACAGCACAAACCTCTCATCACTGATGGACCGGTTATGTGTGCCACGGCTCAGAGGCTGCAGAGTCACATTTAGCAGTCAGGATTGGACCCATCCCACCACTCTCCCATTCCTCAGCTCTCGTAATGGGGTGTAGGTACACTGACATGGGGTGGTGCCCCATTTCCACGCTCTGTTACAGCGCTGGGGCTGTGGTGGTCCCAGCACACAGCTCTGTGCTCCGTCCCCGCCGTCTCTTCCACGTCCTGCTCACTTTGCTTATCAAACTGATAGCACTCCTCGTGTCAGCCACAGGGAGGGTGCGTCCGATTTGACAGAACTTTGCTTTCATAAGCATTGCTTCAGTGCTGTTTGTGCAACCTCACTGGAATACGATGTTATCTTGTCACTTGTAATTACCAGTAACGATTTGCATAATAGCCACTGGGCATCACTTATTAAAAACTGCTTTGAAGTGATACTAAGTCGGCTCCAGACCTCACGCTCCCAGCGCAGACCGTGATGTTGTGGGGCCGTGAGTCACTGTGCTGAGCGGTGCTGCGCTCCTCTCCTGCGCACTGCTCACATCGCAGCCCAGCTCCGGGCTCCTGGTGCTGATGAGGCTCAGCAGAATGCCGACACATTCGGCCACATTTCTTCCCGCTGCAGCTCTCAGCCCCATCCACATCTTGAGGGCTTTCAGCCCCCCAGCTCCTGCCAGCCGCGGGCATGGCACGCTGCACAAGCTCTGCGTCTCTGGGAGCACGGCTGCTCATTGTGGCCGAGCAGAGCACGAGGGAATTCGAGTGGGTGGCTCTGACTCCCCCTGCGACTCTTCATGCCCACGGCAGCCCAGGTGTGGGCCAGCCATGGCCCCGAGAACTCTGCGTGCCCTTATTTAGTACTTGCACTGAAGCATCGCTGTGTGCGTCTCCAGGGCGTGGGTCATGCAGGCAGTGTAAATGAAATGATTCGGTGCAGCGAGCCAAGAAATCTCCTGTTTGATTATAGTAGTACATTACTGATGTACATAACTCTTTACAAGTGTTACACAACCCAATAAGCTTAAGTACAAGATCCACGGCCGGTGACAGGGCTGTGGGTGAGGCAGCTCACGGCCCGCGCTGTGCCTGCAGTCAGGGTGAGCAGCGCAGCCCTTCGCTCCCGGCCGCTGTCCCACACAGCGTTTGTGGATGTGAATGTCTGCAGCTCATCCCCAGACCCCACCGGGGCGGTGGACCCACACACGTGGCAGTGGGGCACAGCAGCACAGCGCAGTGTGGTTCCTCCGTCTGTCGCCGTGCATTCCTCTGTGCAGTAAAGCACCACCGCTTTGTTTCTGTCTGTCTCCTGCATCTGACTTCCAAACCCCTCTCCCACCCATTAATTTGTCTCGCCCTTTCATCTGCCCGCATGCTGCCAGCTGGTTCTTCCTGCTCGTGTTTTCGGTGCTTCCAGGGTTCCCCATTCAGCATTTTCTCTTGGAGCTGCTTTCCCTGCAGACGGGCGCGTCAGCCCCAGCGCAGCTTTGCCTTCAAATTACTACTTCAGGGTTATTTGGGAAAACTTGTTGTTCTTGATTTCGTCCTGTTGCTGCACATTCGTAATACCTCAGAGGTGCTGCAAATCGTGTTGCATTCGATGTGAGCACACGCCCGCTTTAATGAAAACTTGACTGACTTTTGCTCGGAAGTGCCCCCCATCAGAAGAGCGGTGCCTGGGCCGCCCCTCCTCGGCTGCTGACATCCCATCAGAGCATAACGATCTGTGTGTCAGCCTTGTAGAATTGGTCCGTGGAGCGGAGCACTGCCTGCCTGTGTGCTTCGCTCCCTTGGGGTTTTTTTCTTTGGGAGCCCCCCAGGTGACGTCTCCCCTCGCAGCGACGTGCCGAGGGGCAGCATGGCTTTGTCTGGAGCTTCCTTCGCACACCCCCTGTCCTCAGTCCCCACTTCCTCTCGTACCGCATTTCTCCTCCCTCTTCCCCCCTCGTGCTTACTCTTCCATCCCTGGTGAATGGCCCGGGATGGCTCTGACTCCCCCTGCAGCTCTTCACTCTCATGTTACCATGAAAAACTATTTTCTGTGCTGAAGTTTATAAGCATCCCATGGATGCATCCCTCCCCTCTTTCTGCTCTTCCCCGTGCTCAGGGCAGCTATGGCGGGCTCAGGATATCCTTCAGCCCCCCGCTTCCCCCCACTGTGGGGGCTCCAGGGGCCGCTCTTCCCAGTGGCCCTCTGTGAAAGGGAGATGGCTCTGACAGCAAGAACCTCTCAGTCCCACCAGGAGAACGCCCCGACTGTGGCACCACAGAGTCATTCGGGTTGGAAAAGACCTCTGACATCCCCGAGTCCAACTACCAGCCCATCCCCATGCCCAGCCACGTCCCCAGGTGCCACATCCACACATTTCCTGAACTCCTCCAGGGTCAGGGACTGCAGTGCCTATGACAGTGCTGCTCTCACGCCGCAGCCGCTGCCTTTGAGAGCGAGAACTGATGCTTTGTGCAGCTGACATGGGACTGGAGAGCCCTCTTTGGGACACCCCCATTAAAACACCTCCACCTGCAGGCACCAGGGGCTCGGCCAGCTCAGCTCTGTATGACTTCAGCAGCACTTCTGTTTCAGAATCTCAGTCCATGGAAAGCAGGGAAGAGCCGCATGCAGCTGCTTTGCATACAAATTAAATTTCCCCAAACTGTAATTAAAACCGTCGTGTGAAACTGAAAACGTTTGGATAATTTATTGTTTCAGGGAATTGAACTGCCCGTCCTCATCCTGCCTAGCAGTGCAGAGCCAGCAGGACTCGGCTAAATGACAGCAGTCCCGAAGCACCTCGCCCAGCTCAGCAGGAGCCGCCCCACCGCGCAGGGCAGGGCTGGCGTGGGGCAGGGGGCCATGGGCTGACCCCTGCCCACGGGAGAGGAGGAGCCTGCGGTCAGACGCTGTTCTCAGCTCCTCGTGGATGGCTTCCCGGCCCTGGCTGGAAGCAGGGCGCTGCTGGCTCCTGGCCGCTGTGTTCTTTTACCACTTGTATCCCAGGTTTTCATATCCCTGTAAGTGACGGCCCGGGGATGTCACTGCGCCCGGCTCTGCTTGCAGCCTGCGTACATGATGTCGTGCTGCCCGCCCTCCAGCAGGCAGCGGTAGGTGTGGATCTCCTGCTCCAGGCGGCACTTGACGTCCAGCAGGCTCTTGTACTCCTGGTTCTGGCACTCCATCTCCGCCCGTATCTCCGCCAGACGCTGCTCCACGCAGGAGATCTGGCTCTGCAGCTCAGCGAGGTATTTGTTGTAGCGGCATTCTGTCTCAGCCAGGGAGGACTCCAGGTTTTCTTTCTGAGAATGGAAGCAACAAAAAGGAGGATGAGTTACGCAGCCATCACAGGCAGCACGGATTTCATATCAGAGGGATCTGGTCCTGCAGCTCTCTGCAGGGAGCTGGGGGCTGAGATGGAAGTGTGCATCACTCACCATGGTCAGTTGGGCTTGCACGTTGATCTCCAGGCCCTGCAGCTGGCGTCTCAGCTCTGTCACCTGCTTGTTGCTCGACTCTATCTCCTGGCTGCTGGTGATGACCTCCAGGTTCACCTCCTCCACCTGAGGTCAGAAGGAGCACTGTGTGCCCTGCGCACCCCACACCACAGCCCCCAGGCGTTCCCAGCCCAGACCCCACGCACCCCATGACCCCGCAGCACTCAGCCATGAGCAGAAGCGCACCGCAATGGGGCACTGGAACCACCCCGAGTTTGTCCTCAGAGGAAGTGCTGGTGTCCAGGCACCGCCAGGAGGTGGAGAAGCTCTGATTCTCTCCCTCAGCTGGCAGAGGCAGAGCTTCACTGTACCTTGCTGGCGAACCACTGCTCCGTCTCCTTGCGGTTGCGCTCCATCAGCGTCTCATACTGACAGCGCAGCTCCTCCAGGATCTTCCTCAGGTCCGGGCCGGGACAGGCGTTGACCTCCACGCTCACGTCTCCGGTCGCCTGCTTCCTCAGGCAGCTCATCTCCTGCAGACAGCGTGCAGCGGGGCGGTCACACTCCCACCTGTGGGAAGTTCCCTTCTTCCCACAGATTTCTTTGGGGTCAGGGGGATCTGACCTCCTCGTGGTTCGCCCGAAGGCAGCACATCTCCTTGCTCACGGCCTCGCACTGCAGCTGCAGGTCGGCCTTGCAGCTGGCCAGCTGGTCCAGCACTGGGCGCAGGTTGCAGATGTCCGCGTCCACGTTCTGCCGGAGGCTGCACTCGGTCTCATACCTTGGGCACAGGACCAGGAGCTCAGCATGTCAGCAAAGCACAGCAAGTGCTTGAGCTGAGCGTGGGGGACGGAATTAGGACCAAGTTCTTTTGCCTCAGGCACATGACTCTGCGGACATTTGCCTTGCACAGAGATCTGTGCTTTCATACAGCAGCGGGGCGGGCAGGTTTTCACCCCACGCCACCTCAGCGCCCACCCCTCCCCGCGTCCCCTCACCCCCCAGCCCAGTGCAGGGCTCACTTGGCTCGGAAGTCATCAGCTGTCATCCGACTGTTGTCAATGTTCAGAAGGATTTTGTTGGTCTCCATGGCCGCGCACAGGATCTGGAAAGAAAGCGCAGGGAGAGATTTGTGCCGGCAGGTTCTGCTGGCTGAGAGGAGGCCTGGAGGAAAAGCCCACCCGGGGCACTGCCACATGGTTACTTTACAGTGGTTGCATGTTTTGGGGTTATTAATCAGCTGCACGGCATTACAGCAGGGAGCCTGCAGGAGCTGCAGGAGCGCCAGCTGTCTGTGTGCACGGCTGCTGCTCTCTGATCACCGCACGTCAGCTGTCACCTCCTGCACTTCCAGGCTCTGCCACCAACATCGGTCTGTCCGTGAGTGAAAGCGAGGCCCAAAGAAGCGTGGGACACGCCTCGAGGTGCTTTACCTGGTTCTGAAGGTCTTCGATCTCCTTGTGGAAGCAGCTGTAGTCCCGCGGCTCGCAGCTGGGGCCCACCCTGGCGTACCACTCCCGGATGCGGCACTCCAGCTCGGCGTTCTCGCTCTCCAGCAGCCGCACCTTGTCCAGGTAGGAGGCCAGGCGGTCGTTGAGGTTCTGCATCGTCGCCTTCTCGTTGTTGGCAAACAGGATCCCCTCTCCAGCCCTGCCGAACCCTCCGACGCTGCGTGCACACATGCCTCCCGTGCCGAACCCAAGCGCAGAACAGGCCCGCTGGGCCGCTCCGAAGCTGCCCCCGCTCATGCTGCCGGCGCCCAGCTGCTGCCCCAGCAGTCCCTCACCCACGCTGCCACCAGAGAACCCCCCGGCTGCGGCCGCGAGCTCGAAGGCGGCGTGCCGTGCCGGGGAGGCGGAGGAGCCCTGCACGGTGCCCGCCCAGCTGCCCGCGCTGCCCCGGGTGCTGCACTGCCGGGCACAGCTCATGGTGCGGCCGCGTGAGCTGCGCGGGCAGTGCGGGAGCTGCCAACCTCTGCCCCAGCGCTCCCTATTTATACCACCCCGTGGATGTTGCCGCTGGAGAAGCGCTGTTTGTTCTTCCTCCTCCCGACCTGGTAGTTCTGGGCCTGGAATATTTCCCCATAGGCGTTTGTCTCCGGCGATCCCACAACAGAAAGATGTTTTGGTTAATAGAAGCGTTGTTTCAAAACTACATCAAAACTGTGACTTCCTGAATCATCAGGTCTGACTTGTGATGACAACCAAACAGCAGTGACACAAACAGCGACGATACCTGAGAGCACCTGGGGAACGAAACAGCAATTACCCATGGGGGGTGAGTCCTGCTGGAGGGGAGAGCTGCGGGCGGCTGCCAACGCCCAGCGGAGCCTGCTTGGCCCCCTCGGGGTGCAGGAGCCCATGTACTGCTTCCCCAGAGGACAGGGGGGACCCTGGGTGGCAGCAGTGGGATGAGGTCCCAGAACAGAAATGTGGAGCTTGAGCGACGATGGCTTGCTGCTTCTCTTCCTCTTGCATGCATCATGGCATCCCCTTCCAGACGGGAAACGCCAGGGGATGCGTTCTGCTGCTGCTGCAGGTAAACAGAACATGCAAATATTTATTCAAAGTGAAAGAGAAGAGGGCATTTCCCTTTCCTTCCGAGCGCTGTGGTTGGCTGTGGCAATTCGCTGCCACGAGGGGACAGCCACAGGACACGGTGCACTGTGTCTGTAAAGGAGAAGCAGCCTGACCCCGATCTGGGCAGCTCCTCCAAGCACAGTGTGGGGAAGAAATCTAAGTTTAGAGAGCAGACTACAAAGGAAAAAGGATGTTCAACACATTTTTCATCTAGGGATGCTGAATTAAGGAGCAGGAGAAATAATTACGATGATTTGTCATCCGGATTTTTCATTTTGTTAATGGTATTGATGCAGCCCAGTGCTGCCCGTCACCTCTCTGCTGCTCAGCGCTGCCTCTGAGCGCAGCTCACACCGACACGTCGCACACAGGGCACCTTCATTCGCCCTGGTTTTATCCTGGCACTGCGAATCCAGGGCACCTCACACATGGCTGAAGGGCTCCGTGGCCATGGTGGATCTCTGCAGCTTCTGCGGGGAATGGTTTCACTCGTGGCTGTGCGGGATCTCCGTGCGTTTGTGTGTGGTTCACAGTGGTTTTCTTCCTTTCCGTAATGGGAAGCTTTGACGTGCAGCTCCCCCAGGCCACACCTCAGGGTCTGCCAGCAGCCACGCTCCTTATTTTCCTAAAACACATTTTCATTTGTGATGGAGAGATCTGGTAATGATGCGATGCACTGTGTGATGGCTGGGAGTGCTCCTCAGCTGCGTGCGGTGATCTGCAGTGCAAGCTGCACCGAACCGGGTGTGAGCATGTGTGTGTGTGTGTGTGCCTACGTGTGTGTGTGTGTGTGTGTGTGTGTGTGTGTGTGTGTGCGCACCCCTGCTGGCACTTTGTGGCCCGCTGTGCAGGTCCAACGAGGAAACATTATCACTTCAAGAGGAAATGAGGAGGGGAAGGGCTCCCCTGGGTGCTGCTCCCACTTAGTTTTGTTACAAAGTCAGGCAGGAATGGTGCTTTGTCTTCCTGCGGTGCCCCGTGTCCCAAAGGGCTCCTGGGCAGCGTCTGTCCGTCTCTTGGATGTGGTAATCCGTCACACATGAGAACTGCAGGTGGTATTTTCCTCCTGTGAGATCGCTGTAATGCAGCACAGCAGTCGTGCATGCTGAGCACGGGCTTTCATCTCTGCTCACAGGATTTGCAGAGCTTTGTGCTGAGTTTCAGCCCTTCTTACTGAAGCATATGTGCACCGATGAATCAGATCCGTGCCTCGTACAGCCCTCCCACGGGAATCAAAGCGGGGCTCCCATCAGCCCCAGCAGCTCCAGGCACTCAGGCCGGGCCGTCCTGCAGACAGCGGGGGGTCTGGCATGGGCTGTGACGGAGATGTTTGGTGCTGGGGTGGGCAGCAGGGCCGCTCCGTGCTGCAGTGCTGCACCAAAGGTGTAGCAGGGAACTGCACGTGTCAGAGTCACGGCTGCTCATCCCCTGCAGATTAAGCAGTGGTTACTGTAGAGGTATTAAATGCAGCCCTCGGCAATGTGAGAACACCTGTGCGAAGTCTTGGTGCCTGACAGTGTGATTTTAAGGCAGTCAAATGGGGAACATTTGGATGAGGTTTGCTGGCTGATGCTGTGCTCGTGTCCGTGAGCGGTGCACGTGGCCGTCGCGGTCCCGCTGAGCTCTGTGGGGCTCCGCCTGCGGGCTCCTCCTGATACCGAGCTCAGAGCGCACTGCTTTGTGTTCGCTGGCTTCAGTCCACGCTCATTTGGCCCTTGGTCCAAAAACATCATTGCCTTTCTCTCGCATCAACGTGACCCGGTCACATCCCAGTCCCCGTGCCCGTGAGCGCTGAGCTCCACAGCACGAGCTGCCCGGGCTCCTGCTGCTGCAGGCACGCACGTCCCCTCCCGCGCTCCCAGCTGTGGATTTCTGGGACTTCCCGGCCATGAGCCCAACCCCTCTGCTTTGGGAGCTCATTGGTCAGTGACAGACATGCCTGCAGTCGTGTGAATGAAAAACAAAGCTTTATTAAACGTGTACGGAGTGCACAATGGCAGCTGCGTGAGGTTAAGGGTCCATCGGGGGAGAAGCAGAGGGGCGAAGCCGACTGTGTGCAGCACAGCCCCGTGGGGCAGAGCCTGGGGCCGCTGTGGGTCCCCATCAGCGCGTGGTGAGTGCCACCTGCTCGCGGGACGAGATCACCTTCCCGTCCTGCACCTCCTCCACGATGGTGCGCACCTGGCGCGAGGACGTGATGGCTGCAGGGAGAGGCAGAGGGGGAGGAGAGAAATTCCTTAGTAACACAGGGACCAGTGCTGCCTGGGCTGGAGGAGGACGTGGGAAGGTGTGTGGGGTTTCTGAGCATGCAGTCAGGGACAGCCCTACAATGGCTCAGGGGCACAAAGGGCCCACTCCCTGACTTTGTGGGGTCTGTGCAGAGTGGGGATGTTGGCTGCTCAGACACAGGGCTCATCTGGGGCAAAGCTCCCTTGGGATAAGGGAATGTGGGGCATCTCCCTCCCTTACAGCTTCTCCCTGTGGCTGCTCACTATGGGCTCTCCTCTGCCACTGCCTCGACCAGCAGCGCCCTGGGGGCTGCCTTTCCCTGCATCACTTTGGCAGTTGCTCTAAGAGAATTCTCAAAGCTGTGTGCCGTGGGCATGTGGAGCAAGATTCATTCTTACCATCTCTGCCAGAGTGTGAGGACATCGCGGAGGAGTACTGGGACGAGATGCTGCAAGAGGAGGAGAAAACAAAAGGGAGGTTAGGGAGAAACTCTTGTTGTTTCATTGGCGCTGTATGCTGGTGGGAGAGGAAAGCAGAGAAGTCTCATAGGAACTACGATAACATCTGCTGTGCTGGGTGCCCTTGGAGGCAGAGGGACCACTGCTCCTTGCAGAGGGAGCAGTGCCACTGAGCATCCATTCCCCTGCAGGCAGCAAGCAGGGAAGCTTTTGTGAAAGGAATCTCAAGGCCTGGAGGCTGCGGTCAGGGCGAGGCCCTAAGCAGCACATTCCCTTCCCACCCCCACCCCCTCGCAGCGCGCTGCCCACGCAGAGCCCACGCACTGGGCGTCCTCGCCCTCCAGCAGCCGGCGGTACGTGGCGATCTCCTGCTCCAGGCGGCACTTGACGTCCAGCAGCACACGGTACTCGTGGTTCTGGCGCTCCATGTCGCAGCGCAGCTCTCCCAGCTGCTCCTCCACGCTGCTGATCAGCGCCTGCAGCTGGGCCAGCTGGGTGCCATAGCGCGCCTCGGTGTCGGCCAGGGTGCCCTCCAGCGCCGCTTTCTGCGTGCGGAGGACAGGACGGGCTCAGGGGCACGGGGAGGCAGGGAAGGGCCCCATCCCCGCGCCCGCGGGCGGCGGCCCCGCGTACCGTGCTGAGCTGGGACTGCAGGTCGATCTCCAGGCTCTGGATGGTGCGGCGCAGCTCCGTGATCTCCGTCTTGCCGCTCTGCAGCTGCTCCGTGTTGATGGCCACCTCGCGGTTCAGCTCCTCCGTCTGCAAGAAGCCGAGCCGCGCGTCACAGCCCGGCACCGCGCGGCCGTGGCCCCGCAGCCGCGGCCGTCCCGCTCACCTTGCTGAAGAACCACTGCTCCGCGTCCCTGCGGTTCTTCTCCGCCAGGGTCTCGTACTGCTCCCGCATCTCGGCCAGGATCTTGGTGAGGTCGATGCCGGGAGCCGCGTCCATCTCCACGCTGATCTCTCCTCCCACCTGTCCGCGCAGCGCGTTCATTTCCTGGGGAAGGGAAATGCATGATGCGCTCAGGAGTGGCAGCCCTAATTGCAGGCGGCCCCGCACCCCATGCCTGACCCCTGTGCACTGGGTACGTGTTACGGCCCCAGCAGTGCCCGCGCCGCGCTCACCTCCTCGTGGTTCTTCTTGAGGTAGGCCAGCTCCTCCTTCAGGTTCTCAATCTGCATCTCCAGGTCGGCCCTGGACAGGGTCAGCTCGTCCAGCACCCTGCGCAGCCCGTTGATGTCGGCCTCCACGCTCATGCGCAGGGCCTGCTCCGTCTCAAACCTGGCAACACACGGATGGTCACACCCTGGGTCCGACTGATAGCAATTTCTTCATGTTTCCTCCCCCAGCTCGTGTACATCTGCCAGCACCTCGCATTAGGTGTGCAGCTCTCCGCAGTGCAGGACTGTCAGGGCAGTGCTGTGCCCAGGAGAGGACGTGCTCCCTGTGGCCACCTGCAGCCAGCACGAGCTGTGGGGCGGCTCCAGGGCCATAGGCACAGCCTGGAGCCTGCTGCCCCATCCCCCCCTTCCCCTGAGAGCTTTGTACTTACTTGGTCCTGAAGTCATCAGCTGCCAGCCTGGCATTGTCAATCTGCAGGACAATGTTGGCATTCTCGACAGTTGCAGCGAGAATCTAGGACAAAAAGAAGAAAAGGAATGAACTGCACAAAGCTGCATGCTGCTGGCAGAGATCAAAGGTTCTGCAGAGAGGCACAGAGTGCAATGCTGCGCTGCTCTCCTTCCTGGCAGCACTCCCGTGCAGGATGCAGCACGCCCGTGTGACCGCAGGCATTGCAGAGGGCCCAAGTGGGAGGAAAAGGAGCTGAGGAGGAGCGCCCCGCGCCCGAACGGCTGTCGTAATTACACCCGAGGTGCAAATATTTGTTCTGAGATTTTGAGATGGATTGGCCATTTAATGAGCAGTAATTTCTGTAGCCACAAGCTAACGAAATGCTCCCGCTGAGTCGTGATGCTCCAGGAGACATCCAGAAGGAATCCAGGTGTGAATCTGGACATCATCGCGTCCTGGCTGCAGCGCTGAGGACAGCTCTGCCCAAAGGACCTCTGAACCACTGATCCCCTATGGCCCAGCTGCCCCTGCTTTCTCCTCGTGCCTCTTTGCACCTCCCAAAGAATGAGCATCCCATGGGCCATCCCTTTCTTTGTGAACTTCTGTCCTCAGCCTCACACCGAGCTAGAAGCTGCAGGATCTGGCTTTAGCATCACTGCGTGCCATCTGCAGCAGTGAGCAGTGCCAAGGCCACGGCACGTCCCCGCCCGTGCTGTGCTCAGTGCTTATTTCCAGGCAAAGCATTTCTGTTTTCCCATCTCAGACCAATCAACTGCCATTTAATCTATTAAAAAGCGACTTCAATGAGGACTCAGGCGTTCTCCGCACCCACCTTGCTGCGCAGCTCCTCGATGGTCCGGTAGTAGGGGCTGTAGTCGCGCTCGGGGCCGGGCCCCTGCTTCTTGTACCACTCCCTGATCTTCACCTCCAGGTCGGTGTTGGCCTCCTCCAGGGCGCGCACCTTGTCCAGGTATGCGGCCAGGCGGTCGTTGAGGTTCTGCATCGTCTCCTTCTCGCCGGCCGGGAGGATGCCATCGCCGCCCCCGAAGCCGCCCCCGAAGCCGGCCCCAAAGCCGCCCCCGAAGCCGGCCCCGAAGCCCCCATAGCCGAGGCCCCCTCCGACGCTACCGCAGTAGCCGCCCCCATAGCCGCTGCCGAGCCCCGAGACGATGCGGGAGGAGACGGAGTAACTGCTGGAGCCCCCGTGGACGCTGGGGGCTCGGTACCCCGCGGCCCGGCCGCAGGACAGCCTGCTGGAGCCCCCCCCCAGGCCCTTGAGGGAGGTGGAGGAGGAGAAGTGCCGGACAGTGGTGCTCATGGTGCGGGCAGAGCTGGGCAGGGCGGGCTGGCAGCGCAGGCAGCAGTGCGCGCTTCCCCGGCCCGCAGCCCTTTATACCCCGGGCAGGAGGCGTTGCCGCTGCTTTTTTTTTTTTCTGATGCATTCCCGATGATTTTCATCACTCCTCAAATCTGAGCCAACTTCCAGATTCGTCATTTTTCCTTTGTTCTATTGGTGCTTTTTGTCATATTTCACTAGAAAGCTCTTATCTCACGAAGGGCGTTTTTGTGCTTCTTCCGTTTCCAGTAAATAGTCAGGTGTGATTCAAAGGAGGACGCTCCTTGCTCAGGGCTACGTTTTAATATTCCTTTGTAGCGCTGCCTCTGAAATGGATCCGTTCGGGCGGTGTTCATGGGGGGGGATGTCAGCAGCTCCGCTGCTCAGCCCCTCTGCTGGAGCACACAGCAGTGCTGTGGGACAGCAGTTGTGCGGGAGCATGCAGTGCAGAGTGCCCGGGGGAGCGGGGCTGCACGGAGGGGCATCTCCCCCCTCTTATCTGCAGGGATTTTCTCTGACATTTAAAGGCGTTCATCCTTCGGGGCTTGTTTAATTCTTCACTTCAGAGACCACCTGAGAGTGGTCTCGAAGGTCGCAGGGAAAAGAGCTGCAGGTCTCCGTGCACTGCAGAGCAAAGAGCTCCAAGCTGGCAGCTCTGAAGCTGCTGTTTGTGTGAGTGCCCCAGCAGCTGTGAGCAGGGGTCAGAGCCATGCAGGACTGCTGCTCACAGCCCGTGCTGGGGGGCTCGGGGGTGCCGGGCTCAGGGCACTGCTGCCGGCCGCGCTCCGCTGCGTGCGTCACAGAGCGGCACGGCGCTGCTGCAGGGTGTGGAGGGGATGGAATTTCTCATGCGTGTGCACGGCTGTCTGACTGCTCCCCGACAGGTCCCGACAGCCCCTTCCAGCAGCCAAGTGTTCCTTAGATCATCTGCCAATGACGGGGGGAGAGTTTGGAAATAAGCAACAAAGGTGCATTGCTGAGTGGCTCCGGGTGATGCAATTCCCTCCGCTGTGCGAGGACAGCGGGCGGGGCGGGCGAGGACCTCAGACTGCCATTCCTTGGGGCTGGGGACGGTGTGGGGACAGTGACACGGCCCTGAGGAGCACCTCCGTCCCACTGCCACCTGCACTCGGTGCGGTCCGTGCAGCCCCGCGTGGTGACGGCACAGCTCTGTGCGTGGAAATGCCTTTCCTTCATCTCGTTCAACCTCTGCGAGTGCCGTCAGAACACACACAGCTCCAACATCTGTGATACTTTGGTGCTGCCGCACGACAGCAATTAAAATGATGGGTGGTTAATTAAGATGTAAGACAACAAATTAACAATGCTAAGGCTTCTCTTTTAACGCGATCTCCATTGCTCACAGCTGCGTGCTGTTCACATCGTGCTCTCCTTTGAAGGAAAGGCCAAAGCTGTTCACAGCTTCCCGTGCACACTGTGACCCATTTCGTGCACATTTCTGACCCCAGGATATCCATTCTGTGGCTTCACAGCGGTTTCACAGCAGCACACGGCTGCTCAGGTGTGCACTTCTGCTCCTCTCCTTTGGGAGGAGAACAGAGGTGGAGGAGCAGCTCTGACTGCAGCAGAGGTGGGAGCAGGAACCGTGGGCCCAGAGCGCATCTCCTTTTATCCCGGAGCTGTGTGACCTCAGCGGGCTCACAGAGTTTGCCCCGAGATCCAATTATCATACGGAGCTGCCCTGAAAGGCGAAGCCACACCTTCATGTCTCTCTGTAAAATGGTCTTTTGTGTCAGAGGAATTCGGCACCGGAGAAGTCAGAGCGCCTTTTGGAGCGCGGGTGTAACTAAAATGGGATTTGGTTGGAGAGCCATTGCCGGGGCTCCCAGAGCTGCAGGGCCGTGCTGCACTGTGCTGTGCAGCGTAACGGGGATGGATGGATGCACAGCTCCTCCGGCACTGCCCCACTGCGGACACTGCGGGTCCCCGTGGGGATCTGGGGGGGCCGTGCCTGTGCCACCCCATTGCTGCAGCCGCACCGCACCCACACGGCAGCATCTGTCAGCACCTCGGTAAGCCAGAACTGTCTCATCTCCCACAGATGAAAGCAGACTTGTTGAAAGGGGTCTTAAAACCGGCTCTGCTCTTACACACATCGAATAGCACTTTTCTGAGTCACTCCCCTGGTCTAAAAGGTGGATTTATGAGGTCATGTGGGAGAACGCAGCCAGGAATGTGTCTGAGCTGCTTTCCAGGAACAGCAGGGGCTGCAGGCAGTGCCACCAGGAGGGCCCTCCCCCACCCAGGGGCTGTGCCCCTTTGGGCGCTGTATTTCCAGAGGGATGTCACCCCCTGCACCCCGACCCCTCCCCTGGCAGCCCCCCACTGCCCAGGCAGCGCTGCACGGAGCCCTGCACTCCAGGACTGCACCTGCATGTGCAGCAGGTGAATGATAGAGGCCCGGCCGAGCAGTGAGACAAGGTGCAGGGGTGCGCAAATGCCAAAGCTTTATTTGGTGCAGCTCAGAGGAGGGGAGGATGCTGCAGTGCTGCGGCACAAAGCGAAGCTGTGGGACCGGAGCGGAGCCCTCAGAGCACGGCCTGGGTGATCTGCTCGCGGGAGGAGATCACCTTCCCATCCTGAACCTCCTCGAAGATGGTGCGGATCTGGCGCGTGGTCACGGGCCCTGCAGGGGGAGAAGGAGCTGCTGTGTATGGCAGTGCCCTGTGCGGGTTTGCCCTTACCCACACCTGCCTCAGGACCCCAGCAAACCAGCAGCACCCTGCCCCTAATACAATACTGCAGTCTGTCTGCACTGACACTTCTAAAACATGTTTTTTCGGCATATTAGGAGAACAATTTCTGGCAATTCACACTTTGAAAACTGCATTAAGTTAGAGAGCATGGGCCTGTGGCAGGAAGGAGCTATGGGTGCGTCCTGTGCTCCAGACCTGAGGGGTCCTCACCTTCTTTCACGGACTGCGAGGCGTAGTGGGAGGACATGCTGCAGGGGGAAATGAAATGAGGTCAGAAAGGGAAAAAGGAGAGCAGACACTAAGACAAAACCGTTATTTAAAGCCCTGCCTTCCCTTCTTGTACCACATTATGGTTATGAGGCCTTCGGGAAACCGCTTTGTGTTATATTAAGAGGAAGACAGCACTGGGGCTGTGTGTCACGGATCGGGGCACTACAACAGTGCCATCCCAATGATGCCCACTCCCTCCCCTGGGGTACAAAGTGCTTTGGGACCCCCACTGTGCAGCAGCAACGCGGGACAGCTGGTGTGTGCATAGCATCAGGGCATGGGCTCAGGGGCACGGAGCTTCACTGCTTCCCACCCCCACCCCCTCGCAGCGCGCTGCCCACGCAGAGCCCACGCACTGGGCGTCCTCGCCCTCCAGCAGCCGGCGGTACGTGGCGATCTCCTGCTCCAGGCGGCACTTGACGTCCAGCAGCACACGGTACTCGTGGTTCTGGCGCTCCATGTCGCAGCGCAGCTCTCCCAGCTGCTCCTCCACGCTGCTGATCAGCGCCTGCAGCTGGGCCAGCTGGGTGCCATAGCGCGCCTCGGTGTCGGCCAGGGTGCCCTCCAGCGCCGCTTTCTGCGTGCGGAGGACAGGACGGGCTCAGGGGCACGGGGAGGCAGGGAAGGGCCCCATCCCCGCGCCCGCGGGCGGCGGCCCCGCGTACCGTGCTGAGCTGGGACTGCAGGTCGATCTCCAGGCTCTGGATGGTGCGGCGCAGCTCCGTGATCTCCGTCTTGCCGCTCTGCAGCTGCTCCGTGTTGATGGCCACCTCGCGGTTCAGCTCCTCCGTCTGCAAGAAGCCGAGCCGCGCGTCACAGCCCGGCACCGCGCGGCCGTGGCCCCGCAGCCGCGGCCGTCCCGCTCACCTTGCTGAAGAACCACTGCTCCGCGTCCCTGCGGTTCTTCTCCGCCAGGGTCTCGTACTGCTCCCGCATCTCGGCCAGGATCTTGGTGAGGTCGATGCCGGGAGCCGCGTCCATCTCCACGCTGATCTCTCCTCCCACCTGTCCGCGCAGCGCGTTCATTTCCTGGGGAAGGGAAATGCATGATGCGCTCAGGAGTGGCAGCCCTAATTGCAGGCGGCCCCGCACCCCATGCCTGACCCCTGTGCACTGGGTACGTGTTACGGCCCCAGCAGTGCCCGCGCCGCGCTCACCTCCTCGTGGTTCTTCTTGAGGTAGGCCAGCTCCTCCTTCAGGTTCTCAATCTGCATCTCCAGGTCGGCCCTGGACAGGGTCAGCTCGTCCAGCACCCTGCGCAGCCCGTTGATGTCGGCCTCCACGCTCATGCGCAGGGCCTGCTCCGTCTCAAACCTGGAGACACAACAGCAGTGACCAAGGATGCTGAGGCTGCAGAGCCCCTTGGCTGCTGCTCTCATGGTGCTCTGAGCTCTGTGTCACAGCAAAGCAGCATCACTCGAGCCCATGACACAGCCGTGCCTCGACATTGAAGGGCTGTAGTGCTCCTCTGGGCTTTGCTGAGCTGTGTGTATGGAAGGTGAAAGCACTTCAGAAGCCCGGCACAAGGAGAGCTCTCACAAGGGACAGTGAAGGTACGGAGTGCCTACAGGATTTAGGTATCTGGCTGCTTTGGAAATCACTTCTTCATTTTGATGGCTTTATTTCCAACCTGCCTTTCTGGGTCTGGGATGGGAATTTTCCCCACTTTTCATCAGACACCTCTGCAGACCTCATGCCCTTTTTCCCAGGAGATGTGACTTACTTGGTCCTGAAGTCATCAGATGTCAGCCTGGCATTGTCGATCTGCAGCAGGAGGTTGGCATTGTCAACGGTGGCCCCCAGGACCTGGAGAGGGGAGGATGAAGAGAAAGCACTGGATGAGCATCAGAACCACAGGGAGCAGTGCACTGTGAGGCTGTGGGGACAGGGGCAGTTGTGGGGCAACCTGGGGCTTTCCAAAAACTCGGTGACCTCAGTTTCCAACATTCCATCACTAAGTATTTCAAAAGGCAGCACAAGAGTCATGACAGTTGTGAGATGAGATAACAGCACTGGTTCCCATGCCTCGAGGCACACGGTGGTTATGCAAGGGTCAAGCAGGAATCACCGCTCCCACCCCAGCACACAGCAGCTGTGCAGGTAGGCCAGCACAGGGCTCGTGCGTGGCAAACCTGGTGCCCTTTGGTCCTGGGATGGATTTGATTTGTTGGCTGCAGAAATGGAGGAGGCTGCAGTGAGCAGGTGCCTCCAGGCTCTCGTGTTTGAATTACAAATACGGGAGCAAAGAATCCACGCTGGGAAAAGATTGGAGGCAGAGTTTGGGAGGACATTAGCTCTGGTGAGAAAGAGACAGAGGGAAGGGGTTTCCCTGCATCTCTGCTGCACGCGGCCTTCCCTGGAACGGGGGACAGTGGTCTGCAAAGTCTTGGACTGAGTGTTCCCAAATCTCACCTCAGTGCTTCACAGTTTGCAGACACCTACAGCT
Source organism: Callipepla californica brunnescens (assembly GCA_023055505.1). Classification (NCBI taxonomy): domain Eukaryota; kingdom Metazoa; phylum Chordata; class Aves; order Galliformes; family Odontophoridae; genus Callipepla; species Callipepla californica. Next base: position 3,805,760 of record JALIRH010000045.1, read on the forward strand.
TTCCCAAGTACTGCCTTTAAAGTCTCAAAAAGCTGTGCAGTACCAAGGCAGGCTTGCCCCTAATTCTTCATTTTTGCCTTATGTCCTTTTACACCGGTTTCTTCCAGTGAAAATTATCTGTGTTTGCATCTAGAAGAATGCAGTCAGAATGGGTATTGAGAAATCTCTGAATTCCCAGCCTGACACTCTGCAAAGGTACCTGAGACCCTCTCACCGTGGGATGCTGCGAATGGAGGCAGCAGTCTGCTTCCTGTGTGAGTGGGTGTCCCACCGTGTTCTCCGCACCCACCTTGCTGCGCAGCTCCTCGATGGTCCGGTAGTAGGGGCTGTAGTCGCGCTCGGGGCCGGGCCCCTGCTTCTTGTACCACTCCCTGATCTTCACCTCCAGGTCGGTGTTGGCCTCCTCCAGGGCGCGCACCTTGTCCAGGTATGCGGCCAGGCGGTCGTTGAGGTTCTGCATCGTCTCCTTCTCGCCGGCCGGGAGGATGCCATCGCCGCCCCCGAAGCCGCCCCCGAAGCCGGCCCCAAAGCCGCCCCCGAAGCCGGCCCCGAAGCCCCCATAGCCGAGGCCCCCTCCGACGCTACCGCAGTAGCCGCCCCCATAGCCGCTGCCGAGCCCCGAGACGATGCGGGAGGAGACGGAGTAACTGCTGGAGCCCCCGTGGACGCTGGGGGCTCGGTACCCCGCGGCCCGGCCGCAGGACAGCCTGCTGGAGCCCCCCCCCAGGCCCTTGAGGGAGGTGGAGGAGGAGAAGTGCCGGACAGTGGTGCTCATGGTGCGGGCAGAGCTGGGCAGGGCGGGCTGGCAGCGCAGGCAGCAGTGCGCGCTTCCCCGGCCCGCAGCCCTTTATACCCCGGGCAGGAGGCGTTGCCGCTGCTTTTCGTCACCCCTGACACTCGCAGCCAAATTCCAGAATCATCACTTTTCTCCCCCGTTTCACATCTTTTGTCACTTCCCACCAGCATCGCCGTGGTGCACCGGGATCTGGGATCTGCTCTTTCCGTTCTCTTTCCCAGCACGGCTGTGATTCAGGACGAGCTCCTTGCTCAGGGCTATGTTTTGCATTTCACTGTTGCACCTGAGACGTGGAGGTGCTCACTCCCACTCCACCCTGCGCTGCTTCGTGGAGTAACAAGTGAATCCCCCGTGACACTGTCCACAAGCACCCGATATCCTTAAAATCTACACATTTATTTATTTGCTTTTTCCAAGTGCCTAAAGCCGATAAAAGCTGCTGACTTAGGAGCTCTGAGCATCCATAATCTGTATGTAGGGCTGAGCCAAAGCCAGATGGAAAGCTTCCAGCCAGGACCTCTATCCAGGACAAGCACAGACCTGGCGGTACTTTGTACTGATACTGCATTTGGCAGAACACTGTAATTCAGAGAAGAAACTGCGGTGCTTTGTGCAGACGTAGCGGCGCAGAGTGAAACTCAGCAGAGGTTGGAAAGTCCCCACAGCGATGGGTTTTGGTCACTGAGGTGCAGGTGCCCACTGCTTCCCGGCAGCACCGGGGTCGTGGCTGCACACCTGACTTTGCTTTCTGCAAAGTTCGGGGAATCAGGAACCTCTGTGCCTCCGCTGCCTCAGTCTGGCACTGCGGGAAGGCGCGATGCTCAGCACGAGAGGTCAGCGAAGAGAGCTGGAACTGCAGCAGACACGCACTGCCAGGACACGTCACACGCAGTTCCTGACACCAAGAACACCATCAGCCCTGAGCTGTGCCCACACACGGGTCAGCGTCCGTGGAGCTGTGGGCAGCGGTGCCCACGGGGAGCAGAACCCCCCCACCCAGAGCAGCACTGCCTGCAGCCACGGGATGAGGGCACACAGCCACGGCCACTCCCGCAGCACCGCTGCGGACTGAGCACCGCCGCTGCAGCAATGCGGCCGGACAGGTACCGGCCTGAGCTGTGGCAGGAAGCGTGGAAGGAAACACTGCGCCGTTGTGTTCTTTTCTTGGACAAAACCAACCCCGCGGTGATGCGGCGCCAGGCGCTGCGTGCTGGAAAATAGCACACCCAGGCTGCTGGCCTGGCTGGCTCCACAGATGTCATCTGTGGATAAAAGAAGTGATTCTTGCTTTGAGCTGAGGTTCCTGCGAGGCAGCCATGGCGTTATGGGGATTAGGCGGCTTTTGTGCTCCTCTCGGTGATCTCCTTCCTTCCCGGGGCCCCTCTGGCTGTTTTCACATTCTAAAGCACTTAACTGATTTTGGAGCTGCTAAAATGTTCCCAGAGCCTCACCCTCATAATTCGGGGTGCCTCCTTCCTTTCATCAGCTCCCTGAAGCTCACAGCAGCAACAAACACCCGTCTGCATCAGCAGTGCACCCGGAGGGAGCCGGGCAGGTGCAGCCCCTCAGCTGAGGGCTCTGCTCCGCAAACACATCGGATCTCATTGGGTCCCGGTTTGTTTTGACTCTCCAGGCTCAGCAGATCAGGTGGCGGGGCCTGGCAGTGCGTGGCTCCCACCTCGCTGCTGGGGGTCGGCGTTTCCCAACAGCGCTGCGTGGGATCCGCGCTGCTCGGCCACCCCGGAGCTGAGCTGTGCAGCTGTGCCCGCTGTGCTCAGTGCGGCTCTGAGCACTGTGCCACGGGACGTTCCCACGTCAGCCCCGAGCACGGCAGACCCTGCGCTGAGCTCTGCCTTTGTTGCCCCCACTGCATCCCAAACCCGAAGGCGACGACCCCCACGAGGAGTCGGAGTGCTGCTGCACCCCAAGGCCTTCGTTCTGCACTGTGGGGATACAGTTCAGCCCACTGTTGATCCCCCCCCCCCCAGGAATGCCCCCCCAGCGCTGCCCCCCGCCCCACATTCCAATTCCACCAATGTTGGTGGAAGAGTTCTGCCTGCCGGGCCCTCCTGGGACGCGCACCATTCCCCTGAGATAAAAATACATCACAGCGTTCAGCGGACAGCATCGGCCGTGGCAGCCCGAGGTGATGGGGTGCCTGAGCAGCGTGGGATGCGGCCGAGCTCCAGGGACACCTGGATGTGAAAGGCCGGGTCAGCGGTGCTCTCGCCTCAGACAGTAGCACTTAATTGTGCATGTAACCTAATTAGTGAGCTAATTAGGAATCATTGGATCTCCCCTGTGGGGCAGCTTCTTCTGGGAGCGATTCGTGGCTCTGTAAGAAGAGCAGAAGGAGCTCTGGGAGGGCAGTGGTGCGTGGGGGGTCCGGGCCGTGCTCCATTGGCACCGTGGGGCTGAGCAACACCGTGATGGGTAACAAACACATCCAGGCGCGGAGCGAAGCACGCTGCCTTTCTTTCTATCTCGGCTGCTGATTCTTTATCATCCGCCAGGACGTGTCCCGACAGCCCCCACGCGTTATCTGGAAATGAGCATTCTTAGGTTTGTTGTTACCATGAAAGGAATCTTTACAGTGTGTGTACGATGGAAACTCCCTCCCGGGCAGGCCCGGGGCAGCCTCGGGTGGGGGAGGGGCGCTGGCAGTGAGAGATGGGAGGGGGGGAATGGGCGGATGGTGGGGGGTGGGCGATGGGTGATGCTCCAGGCCAGCAGCACGCTGACAGCAGGCGGAGCAGTGGGACCGGCAGGGCAAGGGGCTGATCACAGGGGTGACTTTTAGGAAGTGTGTAGCATGAGGTGGAGAGGCACCGAGGAGCTGGGGGTGCCCTGGAGGTGCTCGGGATGGGGCCCTGGGCAGCCTGCTCTGCTCCGTTGGTGCTTCAGCTGCACCAGAAGTGCTCTGCCCGAGCACTGCTGCCCACTCTGAGCCCACTCTGAGCCCACGCTGCCCATTCCAGCACAGCACAGACACCCACCCGGTGGGCTCTCAGGTGGTCCTTCCTGTGCTGCTGCTGCAGCGTTTCACCCTCACAGCCGCCCAAGAGCCGCAGCTGCCCACCGTGCTGCCAGCGCGCTGAAACGAAGCCTGGCTGAGCACCGCTGCCGTGCCCAAGGCCCTGCGCAGCCCGTGTCCCGCGTGGGGCCGTCCCCGCGTGCTCAGTGCCACGAGCAGAGTGCTCCCCCTCCCACAGTGCTGCCGTCGCTGCTCAGGGCAGCATCCCAGGGACGGGGATTCCCTGGTGCAGAGCCCAGCGCTGTTCCTGGGAATTCCTTCGGGCTGCAGTGGGATCGCGGCCCGGGCTTGGCAAGGGGACGGCGGAGCCGTGCGTGTGTTACCCCAGAGGGGGCGATGCTCCTCGTGTCTGAGGAGAGCCGAACAGTCACAGACTGCTCCGGCTCCATCTCCGCAGCAAACCCCAGCCGTCGGAGCTCCCCGCATTCTTCTATCAGCATCTGCTCCTGCGTTTCCTCACTCCGTCCTGGCTCCGTGCGGACCCTACCCCGCCTGCCCGTCCCTCCGCCCTCGGCGCACTCCGTCCCGTTCGGATCGTGGCCGCTCTCATCCTCTGCCCGCAGCGCTGCGCTGTGCACTGCGGTGCCGCGGCTCTCCCCGGGGCTGCGGGGCCGGGACCCCGCGTCGGGGCTGTGCCCGTGTGCTCCGACCCCCCCTCCCCCCCCCCGCTGTCCGTGGGCGCTGCCGGTGCCCCCACGCCGCGCTGCCTCGAGCCCTCGCAGCACTTAATGGTTTTCCGTGCGGCGTTGAAAGGAAGGGCCGCGGGCGGTGTCTGGCGCAGCGCTGGGAGCTGCCCGGGCCGGCACCGAGCTCCGAGCGCCCGGAGCGCGGCCGATCCTCCCGATAAGCTACAGTAATTATCAGCCTCGTCTCATCAGCAGCTCTTTTCCCCGTTTTTTTTTTGTTTTTGTTTTGTTTTGTTTTGTTTTTTGTCTGTTTTTTTCTTTGTTTTTCTCGTTTCTTTATTATTATTATTATTATTATTATTATTATTATTATTATTATTATATAATTTGATTTTTTAAATAACTGTGCTCAGCCGCTGCGGGAAGCCAACCCCTGGGGTGACCCCTCAGCCCGGCCCCCCCACCCTCGTGCTGCCCGGGGGTACACACAGAGCGGGGCAGCGCGGGGAGGGATGTGCGGGGGCTCTGGGACGCGCTCGGGTGGTCCCGCAGGGATCCCCCGGCACCTGATGGACCCGCAGGGACCGCGGAGCCCCTCCGGATCCCTCTGAGCCCCGCGGGGACGCGCTGATGAGCGGCCCCGGACCCCGCGGGGACGCGCCGGGCGCTGCCGGAGGCACAAGCGCTGCCCACGGGCGCCCTCCGCTGGCGGAGAAATGGGACGGGAGCGGGGCGGGGTGCGGGGGGGCGGGGTGGGGTGGGGTGGGGTGGGGTGGGGCGGCTGCGGGGAGGGGGGGGTGAGGGGAGCACCCCGCAGACGCAGGGCGCGGTGCCCCGCACGCAGCTCGGTGCTGCTCGGGCTCTGCGTCCCGGAGCCGTGCCGTGCCAGGCCGGCAGAGCCGAGCCCTTCTCGAGCGGAGGGGACGGCGTGCATCCGTGTGAGCGGTGCACACGTATGTGCGAGCATGTGGACGCATGTGTGCGTACCGGGAGCCGCTCGGAAGCGGCCGTGCAGCCCTCGGCTGCCACGCGTGGCCCCGCGCTGCTGCGGGACGTGGGGTTCTGTGGTTGATCCTCTGCTCTGTCACAGCCCCCGGCCCCGCGCTGCTGCGGGGGGAGTCACGCAGGGACCGCCCGAGGGGCGCGGGGCGGTGCGGAGCCCCCTGCCCCGGCCCTTCCCTCCCTTCCCCCTATGCCCGGTGGCACTCCGGGACGGAGCCGGGCTCGGTGCCCGGCAGCACTCGGCCCCACGGGGTGCGCGGCTGTGGGGCACGGGGCTGTGCTCTGCAGGGGGGGGCAGCCCCGGCACGCTGCGCGCTCCCGTTCACGCCGCGCGCCCCCGCCCGCCCCCGCGGCCCCGTGAGTCACCGCGGCGCGTTCCTGGGCAGGAGGGGACGGGTCGGTGCGTCACCCACGCGCTCCCACGCCCGCGGGTGGGGCCCGGCTCCACGCTGCGACTCGCCCGGCGGTAATTACAGGGGACTTCAGAGGGTTTGCATTCCTCCCGGCCCACGCCTGGGAATTGGCTTTCACCATCAGCCCGAGCCTGAGAAACAGCTCCGCGCCCGCCCCGCCGCGCCCGGGAGCTCCGGGGACAGAGGGGCCCCGTGGGCCCCGGCTCGGGCTCATCCCGCACTGCGGGCACAGCCGGCCCAGCGCTGCTGCCAGGGGGTCCCGCACTTCGGGGGGGGGGGGGGACTCACGCCTGCCCTGTCCCTGTGAGGCACGGAGCAGCCCCGTGCACAGCCGGGCTCTGAGCAGCCATCCCCACGGGCGCACAGTGTGTGGGTCTCGGTGACACGGAGCTGGGGGCTTCGCGTTGGTGTCCCCGGGAAATCGGAGCCTCACGAGCAGCCAGGCCCGGGGAGATCCTTCAGCCCTCGCCTGTTTGGCATGGGTTGGCTCTACAGTGGCTGCCCTGGGCCCAGACCTATGGGTGGCACAGGGGAGGCTGGGATGTGCTGGGGGGGTGACAAAAAACAGGGCAGGACCCACCGAGCAGCTCCAGACGTGTGCCGGCCGTCCTGGTGCTAAACCAGCAGAGAAGGGTCTGCATCACTCCCAACCACAGCACCTCACCATGTCCCTGTGACCATGGGGAGCCGTGGGCAGCCCTGGTCCAGCTTCATGGCACAGCCCCGCTGACCTCCAGCCACCTCTGTGCTTCCCACCCTGTGCCGGGGACACGGCCCTGGGGTCACCGTGGCACTGCCATCCCGGTCAGTATGTGCTGCAGCGCTGAGCAATGGGAGCTGCGCTGCAGCAGGGCCATGCAGCCCACAGCGGTCCCAGGCTCAGCCGTGAGCCCTGGGATGAGGTTGGCAGCGGCCAGGCCGGAGCAGCACGTGGCAGTGCCCGGCAGTGAGCCCACCCTGCAGCCCAGGGCAGGAGCTGGGCACGTGGCTCCTGCATCCCTCCCCACCTCTTCTGCTGTGACAGGGACCCCGAACGGTGTTCAGAACATCCATGGGGGCTCTGCAGGGTGCAAAGGGGGACTACTTTGGCCTCCAGGATCTCCCGGGAGCTTCTGGGAACGTGGCACCATCGCAGGGCCTGGCCCGGGCTGTTTTGCAATCGGAGGTGCGGGCGGTTCCCGGCACACCCGGCTGGCACCGACACTGATGGGAATGTGCCGGGGGGGGCCCCACCTCGCTGCTCCCGCCCGGCACTGGGACATGCCACGGCAGGGCAGCGTGGCCACGTCCCCACAATGGCTGCGGGGTGAGTGCTGCTGGAGCCCCCCAACCCGGCTCTGGGGGTCTGCCGGGCAGCCCCTGCCCATGGGCTGCGAGGCAGTGTGCTCAGCTCAGTGCTCCAGCGTGTGCCTGATCCTGCTCCTGGTTACACCACCACCATGGTCTGAAAGGCAAAGGTTGAGATCCACTCAGAGCAGCGGAGCAGTGTGGGAGCGCAGAGCCGGGCAGGGTCAGCGTGCAGCAGTGCTGCTGTCTGTGAGGAGCAGCCATCCTCAGCCCCGTGGGTTTCACCCAAACTGCTGCCAGCCGGGGGGTCCTGGTGGGCGTGGGGTGACACCATGGGTGGAAAGGTAGCAGCTTCATCTTGACGTGCCTGTCCGGGATGGCCCGGAGCACGCTGGCTAATTGGGAGAGCTGTGCCCACGGCAGACGTGCAGCTCAGGGCCGCAGCAGTCTGTCTGGGGTCTGGGGCCTGATGCAGACAGCAGCTCGAGTGCCAGCACAAGGGCAGCGGGAGATCTGGGCCTGCAGGGACGGCTCTGCCTGCACACGGGCACTTTGCTTGCTGACTTCTCCCAGCCGAAAGCAGGGACAGTGGCCAGGCTTCGGCCAACCTTCACACCACCGAAGCTCCCTGTCCCCTTCCAGGCCGCATGGGGACCACACCGTGCCCACAGACCGGGCATGGGGAGCACGGGGAGATGGGGAGCACGGGGATCCGGGGCCGCGCAGGGCGGTGGCTGCGTTGTGTAAGGGCTGATCCCCGCGGCGCCGGGCTGTGCCGGGACACGGCCGTGCAGAAGGCGCTGGCGGACGGCCCATGTTTGGCCCTCGGGGAGTTGCTGTGTGTAGGCAGCGCCGGGCAGGGATGGGCTGCGGGGACGGGGAGCGTTCCTGCACACACCCCGTGGGTTTTGCCTCGTAAGGGAAACGCGAAGTGGGGCAAGGCAGGTGCTGACCAAGGGCTTCGGCTGCCTTGCCCCTTCCCTCAGCTCAGTCAGCAGAGTGGGGCTGCGGTGCTCAGCTCAGCACTGCACCTCTGCTGCTGCCAGTGCTGCTGCCCACTCCCCCAGCTGCCCTGGTCCCCCTCCCCAGCCCAGCGGCCCGGCCCCTCGCTCCCATTTAACGAGGTGGTCTTTGAGGTCACTTCTGATCCAGGCTGTCCTATGACCGTGTGGGGAACAGCTCTGTGCTGGCTGCAGTGCAGCTCCTGGCTGAAAGGGCTCTGCTCTGTCTTGGGCCCTGCTGTGCACAGCAGCACGGGGCTGAGCACACCAAGAGCCTCACTGTGCTGCCCGGAGCATTGGAGATAACCTGTGAGTGGGCGCCCAGGACAGGGCCCGGACCCAGCTGTTGTATGGCACCGACCTCTCGGGGCTGGGAGCTGCTCGGGGCTGGGCCCAGCTCACATCTCCCCATGGCCTCTCCTTGGCATGGGAGGGGGAGCAGCGTACTCACAGCCCCACTGTCTCTGCTCCCCAGGAGATGTGCTACAGCCCCACTGCCCATTCTGTCCCAGTGTGCTCCTCTGCCTCAGCCCCGGCCCTGCTGCACCCCACTGGGATCCAGCCGTGAGCAGCCCTGGCAGCTCAGCCCCTTCTCACTGCCCTCCTTTACCATCCTGAGCCACAGCGTGACCCCGGTGTGCGAGCAGCAGGACAGCGGGCACACCTGGCAGCAGTGCCTTTGCTGACATGTGGGAACGGGGCCGAGAGCCGCTGAGCACAGCAGTCCTCGATGCACTGGCATGGCTCTGAGTCACTGTGCCTCTGTCAGAAACTCAACGTGAGAGCAGCCCGGCCCCCTGTGCTGCTCCCTGAGCTGCCTTAATGCCACGTCTCAGCCCCTCCACAGGGGAGGCAGGGACCGTGTGGGGCTCAGGAGACCCTTTGGCCTCAGTCCCCACCACAGAGTGAGGTGGGGGCATCCGCAGAGGCAGCTGGAGCCGAGGGATCACTGTGTCCCAGGGCAGAGCTGCACAGGGGAGGCAGGGACGATGTGGGGCACGGTGGGGGGGATCTCCCCATCTCCCCATCCCCATCCCTCGTCACTGCCGTGAGCTTGGGCTGCTCCACTGCTCCACTGCTCCTGGCTGCTGCTCACCCAGGAGGGGTCTGAACATTCCTGCAGCAGGACAGCCCCGAGGAGCAATGCATGGCATGGATGGGGATTTGGTCCCCTTTTCCACAGTGAACCCGCAGCGTGCTCCAGCCCCAGATGCAGACAAGGGCACAGACACACGATGCACAGCGTGGGCACAATCCCTTGGTCTGGAGCTGCGGCCCCCACCCACGGGAGCTCCCCGCCCCATGGCACAGCCATGGCCGCACGTCCCTGCCCGAGGAGCTGCACGGCTCCCATTGCTGCGGGGACTGGCAGGCAGCGAAGGGCAGAGCTCGTTCCTGCTCGCAGCTCAGCAGCGCTCCCACGCAGCCCCGTGCTCAGAGCTCTCCTGGCACCTCGCGGAGAGCGGAGGTTTCACAGCCGGGGCTGAGCAGTGCGGGGGGAAGGGCAGGACCTCGGGGTGCAGAGCCCGCCCCAGCCCCGCGCAGCGGGACGAGCGCACCGTGCAGGACCCTGGAACAGCCCCGCAAAGTGCTGCAGAGTCTCTGGGGGAGGCGGGGAGCCGGGATGTGCCCGCAGCTGCTTCCTGCAGCGCATGGCACGGCGGCACCGGGACACACCGAGTGGGGACAGCTCCGGGAGCTCGGGTCACCCGTCCCGGTTCCAGTGCCTCCATCCCGGCAGCGCTCAGCGGGACCCCGGGCGGGCAGAGATCAGCACAACGGCTCCGTGTTTTTGTAGGGTCTGCCACCTTAGGGACAGACGTTCCCAGGGATGGCCACGTGCAGAAGGGACGGTGACCTTCGGGGTTCCGTGCACGGCCCCATAGCGCTGCTCCCACCGCCGCCGTGCCGCGGGGGTGATGCAGGAGCACATCTATCACCGGGAGCGTGGGTGTGTCAGCGCTGCTTTGCTGCTGGATGGGATCAGACAGCGTACCCCCAAAATCCAGCTCCTGGTGCGTCCAGCTCCGTGCGGCTGCGGAGGGATGGAGGAGGAGGAGGAGGAGGAGGAGGAGGAGGAGGAGGAGGAGGAGGAGGAGGAGGAAAGCTGCCTGCCCGGAACGGCGCGGCCGCTGCGCACCGCTGTGCGTGCGGACGGAGCGGCACCGCCACCTCGCGGGCAGCCCGGGCCCAGCAGCAGTGACATCGCCCGCTCCTCCGGGGGCGGTCCGCGATCCGGGAAACCCTGAGGAGTGGGGGCTGAGTGCCGCGGCCCCTCGGGGCGGGTTCACGCTGCGGTGACCGTTTCAGCCAATTGTCCGGCACACGGCGACACGGAAAAGCGACGCGTGCTTTAGAAACGCCACGGAAACACTGAGTACGGCCAAGCGAACGATCCCTGCCTGCTGCAGGCGGCGAGCGGGCCCCACCGCCGGAGCCCCGGACCCACGCACCCACGCCGCGCGGGGGCTGCGGAGGGCAGCGCGCACAGTGCCGCTGTGGGGCGGGGACGGACCCACGGGGCGCGCAGCGCTGCTCCATCCCGAGCGGCCCATCGGTGCCCGGCAGCGTTTCGGTGCCGCTGACCCCATCCCCGCGTGGGGGATTTCCTCGCGCGGCTCCGCGCGTGGGGCATTGTCAGCACGTGTCCGAGCGCTGCGCACCCGCGGGCAACACGTGCAGCGCTGCGGCGTGGGGCGGTGCGGCACTGCGGGCGGCGCGGGGCAGCGCTGCGCTGCCGGGGCGGACCCCACGGACCCACGCGCGGCCCGAGGCCCCGCGAGGCCGCACCGCACCGCGCATGCGCCGCTCCGCGCCGCCCCACCCCCCCCGTCCCCCGCGCGGCCCTGAACTGCGCATGCGCGCGGCTCCCGTCGCGCCGGGCGGGGCGCGGCCGCGCTCGGCCGTACGTCGTGACGCCCCCGAGCGGCGGCCAATCGCCGCGCTCGTTTCCCGTGCGTGATGACGTCACGCGGGGGCGGTATATAAGCGGACGGTGCCGGTCCCGCCCCCGTGACAGCGTCCGCAGCCGCCGCCGCGAGAGCATCCTCCCTCCGCCTCCGCCGCCCGCGCCGCCACCGCCGCCCGCGCCGCCGCCTCCGCCGCCGCCCGCCGCCTCTCCGAGGGAAGGGAAGCGTATCGTATGTCCGCTATCCAGAACCTCCAACCCTTCGGTGAGGCCTTTGTGCGGCGCCGGGCCCCGCGGCCCCTCCCTGCGGCGCCCCGCCCCGCCGCGCCGCGCCGCGCAGCGCGAAGGCCGTTGCGTCAGCCGGGGGGGGGAGGGGGCGGGGCCGGCGGGTGACGGGCGGGCGGGCGGACCAATGGCGGCGCGGCGGGGGCGGGGCCGGCGCTGACGCGCTCTCCCCGCAGACCCCTTTGCTGATGCAAGTAAGGGTGATGACCTGCTCCCTGCCGGCACTGAGGACTACATCCATATAAGGATCCAGCAGCGGAACGGCAGGAAGACCCTCACCACTGTCCAGGGCATCGCGGATGATTACGATAAAAAGAAACTGGTGAAGGCGTTCAAGAAGGTGCGCGGCGGGATGGGGGGGGGGGGGGGGGCGGGCTTTGATGTCCTGACGGAGCTCCTTCCTTCCCCAGAAATTCGCCTGCAATGGTACTGTGATCGAGCACCCCGAGTATGGAGAAGTGATTCAGCTGCAGGGCGACCAGCGCAAGAACATCTGCCAGTTCCTGGTGGAGGTAGGGCGGGCACACCGCGCTCTGTGCGGCCCCGTGCTGCAGCGGGGCAGGGGCTGCTCCGTGTGCTGATACTCCCGAGGAACGCATTGCCCCGGGGGATCGGGGGATCGTGCGGTGGCAGCCGTGGTTTTATTCAGTTAATTTAAAGCAGTGTTTGGCAGCGCTGCAGTGCAGACGGTGTATGGGTATCAGCAGCGGTTCGTTGGGTGCTATAAAGTGCATTTTTTTCTTGCAGATCGGACTGGCCAAAGACGACCAGCTGAAAGTCCATGGGTTTTAAGTGCCCATGGGCCACTGAAGCTTTGTGCAAGAAGATTTCCTTACAATGAGATTCCCATCTGTCCCTTGTCATAAGTTTAAAAGCAGTCGGTTTGTGTAATGTAACACCCTCGGGTCCACTGTTCAGGCTGGACTAGTGTAATGCAGTGATGTAATAAACTGACAAGAGCCCATGCTATCTCGTCTTGCCGTCCCTCATTTCACAGAGCTAACGGGCGTTGAGCTTCAGCCTGCGCAGTGCCACGAGTGCCAGGGACTGCCCCAGCCCTCCCCTCCTGTGTCCGTGGATGGTGACCGCAGAAAGGCACCGAGTGCGGGAAGGACCCTCAGTGCGGGAAGGACCCTCAGTGCGGGCTGCTCCTGGGAGAGGGATCCGGGGAAGCTGAGCGGGAGGAGTCCCCTTAAGGCTGAATGTCTGCAGCCCTGGCCCTGCGGGTGCTGATGCCACACGAGCCCAAACTGTGGGGGCTGCAGTACCCGAAGGGACCACCGCCCCGGGCTGAACTTCTGACAAGGGATGGATTCGGGACTAGTAAGTGTCGTTGTAAATAGCGCTGCAGAGCTGACGTGTTACCAGCACCCGCTGCCTAACGCCCTGTGAAGTAACAGATAACTTGGTTCCGTTTTTAATGTTCTATGTAATGTATTTAAAGTCTTATTTAAATAAAAATGGTTTTGAAAGGTATCGGCGTGGTGGACTCAGTCGCGTTTTGAAGCCGAAGCGCTTTGTTCCCAATTAACACTGTCCCTGCAGAGTGTGGCACTGAGCTGAGGGCCCCACGGTGCAACACAGAGTGGGAAAGGGAACACAGAGCTGAGTTCGGTGCTGCACTTCCTCATCCCCGGCCAAAGTTGAAGCGAACTGCCCACGGGCAGAGGTTGAGTCAGTGCCGGGCTGGGCAGGGCTGTGCTGCCCCAGCTCCTGAGCCGCTGCCTGCCCAGAAGTGCGGCTGTGGGGTCAGTGCTGCAGCCTGTGGCCGGGAGCCGTGCTGCTGAGGACGGCTCTGTGCACTGTGCTGAACGAGGAGTGGGACGGCTCGTGGTGTGGGACGGCTCGTGGTGTGGGACGGCTCGTGGTGTGGGACAGCTCGTGGTGTGGGACGGCTCGTGGTGTGGGTCTGCAGCACAACGGGACGACCTCGCAGTTCCCTGTGCAGCACTGCAGCCCCACATCACAGCCCCACGGAGCAGCTGCTGGCACCGCACGGCTCATTTGGCCCGGATTGAGCCGTTAAAAGCCCGAAATGACAAAACAATTTGTTTGTTCCTCGCCAAAGTCGCTCCCAGGAGGGAACCATCGATCGCTGCGGGCAGCGGAGGTGTGGGGCACGCCGCCTCCTGCCCATCCAAAGCACATTTGTTTGGGGTTTATCTGAGGGACGGTGCCCTTGGTAAACACGTCCCGGGCCGGGGCACACAGCATTGCGTCAGTGCCGCGTCCCCCATCGAAGGGAGGAGGCAGATGTTCCCAATCACTGCGGGATGAGGGTCGATGCAGGAGGAACCACTGCGCTGTGAGATAACAGCGGGGGCACAGAGGGGGGGGGAGCACCCCAGGGTGTGTGTACACAGATCTGTGCTGGGCTGTTTGTGTGTAAGCACGTATACAGACATACACACGTATGCACATACACACAGACACGTAGGTCTGCGTACACAGACACACACTTCTATGCACGTACACGCGATGTGTGTTATCTCCCAGCCCACATCTCCGCCTCTGTGTACGACTGTAAGTGCATCCATACGCACCCCGCGGGGCCCGGCACCGCGGTTTGTGTGGAAGGGCCCCAGCTGCCCCTGCACCGCCGGAGCTCTGCGCGCCCATCCCCGCCTTTCTCAGCCCCGCACCCCAAAGGCGGGGCCGCCCCGGGGCGGAGCGCAGCGCGGGAGCCTTCAAAAGTGCGGACGGAGCGCGGGGAGCGGTGCGGAGCCCCCGGAGCTGCGGAGTGAGGTGGGGAGGGACCGCCGGGAGGGGGGGAGGACGTGGGGAACACGTGGGAGGGGTGGTTGGGTGCTGGGTGCTGGGTGCTGGAGTGCTGGGTGCTGGGTGCTGGAGTGCTGGGTGCTGGGTGCTGGAGTGCTGGGTGCTGGGTGCTGGGTGCTGGAGTGCTGGAGTGCTGGGTGCTGGAGTGCTGGGTGCTGGAGTGCTGGAGTGCTGGGGTGCTGGGGTGCTGGGTGCGGGGTGCTGGGTGCTGGAGTGCTGGGGTGCTGGGTGCTGGAGTGCTGGGTGCTGGAGTGCTGGGGTGCTGGGGTGCTGGGTGCTGGGTGCTGGGGATGAGCGCACCGCTGCCCGTCCCTCGCCGCAGTTTGCGGGCTGCAGCCCCGCGCTCCCCTTCCCTCCGCAGCCATGAAGACAAAGGTGTGCTTCGGCCTCATCCTCGGCGTGGCGGTGACCGCCTGCCTGTGCCGGCCGGCAGCGAAGGAGCCGGGGAGCTCCCACCGCCCGCCCCCCAGCCTGGCCCGGCGGGACTGGCCCGAGCTCCCGTCCCAGGAGCAGCATCTCATCTCCCGCTTGCTGCCCCACGTCTTCGCAGGTACCGCAGCTCCCGGCTCCGTCCCCACCCGGCCCCGGCCCCGGCCGGCTCTGACCCTCTCTCTCCCTTTGCTTCCGCAGAGCTGAGCGACCGCAAAGGTTTCGTGCAGGGGAACGGGGCGGCAGAGGCCCTGCACGACCACTTCTACCCCGACTGGATGGACTTCGGCCGCCGGAGCGCGGAGGACGCGGCCGACGCTGCATAACCCCGCGCAGAGCCCCGACGCGCTCAGCGCACCTCCGCTCCCGCAATAAAAGCTTTGGCACTGCGAGCTCTGCCGCCGCCACACTGCGAGGGGTGTAAGGGTTTGGGGGGGAGCACGGCACTCCGCCTCGGGGGGGTTCGCGTTTATTGCACAGGGATGGGGCGCAGCTGCACGCCGCCCCACGCAGCGCTGCTACATCTGCTCGTCGGGCAGAAAAGGGTTCAGAAAACACCGCTTTAAAAGCACCGTTTGCTTCTAAAAGTCCGCCCCGGTCCCGGAGGTGGGGGCTCAGCCCCCGCGGGACCGCTGCTCTTTGGGGGGGGGGAACGGTGGGGGTCCTCGGAAGGGTCCCCCACGTCCTCACGTGGGGGCACCGCGCTGCTCCCGCCGCTCCCCGTGGCCGTGGGACCGCTCCCCCCGCGCGGCCACGCGGTGCAGCCCCAGGAGCCGCAGCTTCTGCACGAGGTTCCCGCTGAAGGCGCCGCTCCGCGCTGAGGGTCCCCGCTGCCCCTCCGGGGGGGGGGGCGGTCCGGGCCGGGCCGGGGGGCACCGCAGCGTCGATGCCGCGCAGCAGAAGGAGGCGGACGAGGCCCAGAGGGGGTCCGGGGCTGTGTGCCCGTGCTGGGCAGGACGGCTGCGAGGAGGGGGGGCCGCGGTTCAGCCCCTCAAAGGGCCCACAAGAAGGCACGACGGTGTGATGCAGACTGCAGGGAGAGAGCAGAGCGGGGGTCAGTGGGGAGCGCTGGGCTGGGGCTGCAGGCAGGGCTGGGCCCAGCACAGAGTGCTCATTTATGAAGCGTGCAGAGCTGCTGGGGGGGGTGAGGGTTTTTCTTTGTTTTTTGAGGTGTTTTTTTTTTGTTAATGCTGTGAACTCCTGCTTGCATCAGTTCCTCCCCATTACATCTTTGCAATAGTGCTCAGCTGTTAGGGCGTCCAGGCCTTAAGGTGTCCATCCTTGGTGCAGGAATGCACCGGGCTCTGCTCCAGCCTCAGTGACCCACCCCTCCCACAAAGAGCCCCCCGAGGGTGGGAGCAGGAGAGGCAGGAGGAGGAAGGGAACAGCAGGGAGGGGGTTGGGGGGGAAGGGCACGTACCTGGGCATCACCGTGGTGAGCTCAGTGGTGGGGTGGAGGATGTGGCAGGTGGTGATGGTGAAGGTGGATGGGGTCTGGGGGAGGTTGTTAGCAGAGAGGAACACTGGAGGGGACAGGAGACAGCGGGTTAATGGGACATGGAGGGGAGGGCGCAGGGTGGGGGGGCACACAGAGGCACCAGCTGCAGAACCCCACACGCAGGGAGCTGTGATGGCTGTGCTTCAGCACAATACAGCTCAGAGGAGGCTCAGAGTGCTCCTGGGCCCTCCTTGGCCCCGCACCTTCATGACACCAGGGCAGCTCTGAGGGGATGGACAGGCAGAAGGGGGAGGAGAGGGAAGAGCACGGGATGGGGCACAGGGCAAAGAGCATAAGAGGGCAGAGAGGGACTGGGGGCCGTGTCCCCCCCGCTCACCCCCGGGGCGCTCCATGGCTTTGGTGGGTGTGGAGGTGGGCAGCAGCTGGAAGGAGGCGGCCTCCACCTCATCCTCCTCCAGGTCAGTGAGGCTGTACACCTCCTCCAGGTCGATATCCAGGGGCCTGAAGTCCTTAGTGAGCACTCCGGGTCGCGGCACCAGGATCCCCCCCAGGTTGGGCTGTGCCAACTGCTGCCAGTGGTGGAGTGTCACCGAGCCTGGAAGGGGATGCAGGCGTGTAAGAGGGGCTCAGCTCAGAACACAGGACCCTTCTGGCACTCCCAGGACTGCATGAGGTCCCCCCACATTCCTCACCTTCCAGCGGCTTCACGATCTGCAGCTTGTCAGGCAGGAAGCTGAGTGAGCCCAGTGAGAAGCCGGAGGCAGCGGTGTGCTCAGAGCCCCCTGAGCATGTGGTGCCAGCAGAGGCGACACTGCCGTTGGGTGTCAGGATCCCGCTGGAGCCGTCCTCATCCCGCAGCCGCCACAGCTTCTGCTCCCTCTCTGCCTCAAAGAAGGAGCGCTCCTCCGAGGAATGGCACTGCTGCTGCACCGACAGCCGCTGCACCGCTGCCTCCAGGTCCTGGCGGCCGGGGGCTGCCCGGGGGCCCACGGTCCTGCAAGGGCACAGGGTCAGGGGCTCAGCATCCCCCTGCCTCCCCCGCCCCGAAGCCCCCCTGCACTCACTGGGCACCGTCCGGGCTGGTGTGAGGGGTGCATCCCCCCCCAGAGGGAGCAGCCGATGTCTGCTTGGAGCCCGGTGTGTGCTGGGGGGATGCGGAGCTCGACCGGGCCTTGGCTGCATGGTTCACTGCCTTCACAGTCTCAAAAACGCGCAGACAGCTCCTGCAGGAAGGGAGGGGGCAGGGGTGTGTGACCCAGCACAGCATCACAGAACCACTGCCATCAGAAATGAGCACCACTTCCAACCATCAGCTCATCCCTGCCACGTCCCCAAGTGCCACATCTCCTTTACTGGACCTCCCCCCACCCCGCCCCCACTCAGGCATCGCCCCCACCTGTAGTCTGAGGAGGAGTCCGTCCCCTTCCTCATCGTCCCCTTGATCTCAGCTGCCAGCGATTCCTGCAGGACAGGGGTGCAGTGTCAGCACAGGAGAGCTGTGCCCCCCAACCCGACCCCCCCAGCCCCCCACACACCAGGGGCAGGAGGCTGCTGCCCGCGCTGTAGCGGCTCACGGTGCTGTTGGGCAGACTGCGGCTGCGCAGGCTCTTCACCTCCTCCTGGGCCTCCTGCAGCATCCCACCGCACTCTGCGTACTTGTCCTGCAGGTCCTGCAGCTGTGGGGGTGTGGGGGGGGGCACTGCTCAGGGCACTGTCCCCACCAGTGGGGGTCTGCAGCCACGCACCCCCCACTCACCTCTGTCCGGAGCTGCTGCTGCACCTCCCTGGCCGCAGTCAGGTGCTGCTGGAGCTCCTCCACCTCCGCGCCGTACTGCGGAGCAGCGGGCAGGGGGTCAGGGGGGGCCGTGCCCTGAGCCCACGGTGCCCCCCAGCACAGAGCAGGGGAGGGACGCTCACCATTCTGCACTTCTGCTGCAGCTCCACCACCTGTGCCAGGAGCTGGCTGATCTCCTCCTGCTGCTGCACGGTGTCCTCGGCCTTGCGGGCCAGCTCATCCGACAGGCAGACGACCTGCTGGCTGGCTGCGGCTGCGGGCAGCACCGTCACCACCCCCAGCTGCCCCCCAGCACGTACCCCAACCCCCCCCCATCCCCCCCAGCCCACATACAGAACTGCTCCACGCAGTCGATCATCAGCTGCTGCTCCTGGTCCTCGTACCGGCTGGTCTCAGTCACAATGGTGGTGGCCTGGGGAGGAGGACAGGGGCTGTGTGCGATGAGCAGAGTGCTCCCACCCCCCCCCCCCAGCATCACCCCCGGGCACTGCCCCCACCTCCAGGCGGAGCTTCTGGTTCTCCTCCTCCAGGCACCGGAGCTTCTGCTGCAGAGCGTCGTACTGGAAGTACTGCTGCAGGGACAGCGAGGAATCGTTCCGGCGCAGCCTGAGGACAGCGGGGAGAGCACTGAGCACCTGCAGCGCGGGCAGGATGAGGCCCTGCCGGCCCCCTGCCCCACATCCATGGGGCAGCGCCATAGGGCCCACTCACGGTGTGATGGGGGCAGAGGTGGGTTCGCTCTCCTCTGTGGTGGTGGTGTAGAAATGGAGCAGATCATCCCGCATGGAGACCTCGTGGCGCAGCTGTGCGATCTGGGGAAAAAGGGAACAGCTCAGGGGCACGGCCCCCCACCCCCCCCAGCCCAGCACAGGGCCACGGGCAGTACCTCCTCCTTGGCCAGCTCCAGCTGCTCCTCCAGCAGCTCATTGCGCTCTGTCAAGCTGCGGTTCTGCTTCAGCAGGGACTGCCCGATGCGCGCCGCCAGCTCCAGGTCCCTCTCTTTCTGTGTGTGTGGGGTGGAAAGACTTTGTCAGCCGAGGTTACCCCCTCTGGCCCCGGCCCCGCAGCCGCAGGTCCCCACGCAGCAGCACACCTCATCCAGCAGGTTGGTGACAGCATCGATGTCGTGGTACGTCTTGGTGATCCGCACAGCCCGCTCGGTGCACAGGACTGGGGGAGAAGGGCGCAGGCTGAGCCCGGCCGTGCCCTCCCATGGGGCTGCGGGGGGCTCAGCGTTTCCCTGCTGCCCCCTCCTCTCGTGCTGCAGTTTGCGGCTCAGCCGTGGGCACACGCTGTGCCCCTGCAGCGCTCAGCGATGGGCGATGGCTGCTGCAGCCGCGCTGAGCGGCCCTGCACTGCTCACCATTCGCTGGGCAGCAGCAGCACAGCACAGGCAGGGATGCTCCCACCTCACCCCACATATTTCTTGGGGGAAGGTGCCAGGGTCCCCCCCTCTCCTGACACAGGGCACTCGGATGGGAAGGAGGAGCTGGAGGGAGGTGACATCTCCAGCACAAAGGGAGCGCTGGCACAAACAGCACCAGGCAGCGCTGCGTCCCCCCAGCCCCCTCCCCCAGATGTCGCCGCAGGAAGCCGGCTCTGCCCTAGTTTCTCCATGGGGTCGCTGAGTGCAGGGATCTGCTCCAGCCCACGTCTGGTGGCCAGGAGCAAAGGGACAGAGTCTACAGCATCCCACACCCACAGCCGAGCACTGAGATCTGCCCTCCTGGGGTGCTGACCCCACCTGGTGCCCCCATGCAGTGCCTGTGAGCAGCAATGGGAGCAAAGGAGCGGGCACGGAGCTGGGGGCTCTCCTCCCCCCCACTTATCGGGGGATCTGGGGCAGATGGGCGACACAGGGGACGTCCATCCCCCAGCCCCAATCCACCCCAGTCAGAGGCAGTGAGCTCGAGGCACCGAGCCCACCACGCTCACAGCCCCACAAAGCGTGCCTCAGTTTCCCCAGCGGGGCAGCCCGGCGGTCTCACCCCGCAGCCCCCACCCCACGCGCTGCCCCAGCCGGGCAGACAAAGTGGGTTAACGGGGGAGGCTCAGCCACACAAATCCCATTACGCCACCCCAGATGGGATTGTGCGATGGCGCACGTCGCCATGGCGATGCCCCCACTCGCCACCCGTGTCCCTGTCCAGACCCCGGTGGGTGCATCCATGGGGATGGGGGCCCAGCCTCGGCCCCAGCCCCCTCCTCCCGGCAGGGCCAGCTTCCCACAGGGGTCCCTAACTGCACTTCGTTAGGCCACTGAGCCGTTAATTGGAAATAATTGGAGCATGAGCATCTTTATGGCGTGAGCCAGCAGTGGGCCCTGGGAGCTGCCCAACACGTACACACCAACGGCCACAGCCGGGCCAGCACGGCGTGGGGACCCACACCACACGCAGCCCCCAGCCCCACAGCCACAGGGATCCTTCCCCATCCTTCTGCCCACCGCCACCGGGCAGGAACCCCTCCTGGGGTCACGGTGACCCCAAAGGGACTGAATAGCAACTCCTCACGGTGAGCGGGATGGGAGCGGGGAAAGACACTGCCAACCCCAATGGGAACGCACTGCGGGCACGGACCGGGAGGTCTCGGCCATGGGGCGGCTGCTGAACCCCCGGCCCCACATCCCCACCGCATCCCTTTCCCCCCGCGCTGCCCCCACCTTCCTCCAGCTCTCGGGCGATGGGGTCCGCGCCGCCGCCGCCGCGCTCCGCGTTCCCGTTCAGTTCATCGTAAGCAGCGGGGCTGCTCCAGATCTCCATGGTGCCGCGCACACCGCGGAGCAGTGCCGAGCCGCCCGCTCCCGCCCCTATTTATGGGGTCTCCCGGCGCGCACCTGCCCGCCGCGTCCCGGGGGCGGTGCTGAGGAGCGGGGCGGGGGCTGCGGGCTGCAGGACGCCGTCCCTTTGCCACCCGCTCAGCACACAGCGGTTGCCATCCTCAAACCCCACGCGCGGCTGCACTGCTCCCGTCCCCCACGCGCCCCATTCGGGTGCACGGGCTCCCACCCATGGGACCCTCCCTGCAGCTCCGGGACCCCGACCCCACCTCAGCCACAGTGCCCTCGTGGTGCTGGGGCAGGGACACCCCAAGGACGCGGTGTGCAGGAGCTGCTTCCTCCTAATCCCCCCCAGCTTTGCTCCTCCGTGCAGGTCTCCGCGTCTCTGCACAAGTAGATTACAGGGGGCTATTTCTGACGGCAGCTTAGCGGTGGGGGAGAGGGGGGGAGGGGGCACTGAGAAACGTGACCCAGAGCGGCAGCGGTGCTGAGCTGCACCGCACACACAGAGTGGGGGTTAAGGTGGGGGGCTGATGGCCGGGGGTGGGGGGACAGGAACACCATGGGGCCACAAGCGCGAGCACGCCACAGCTGGGGGTGCCCCCAGCCCCCACGCGTGGGTGAGGCCACTGAGGTTGGCAGTGGGATGCAGCGCTGCCGCCCAAGATCCCCCTCAGCCCCCCCGCTCTGCTCCTGCCCCCCAGCACGGGGTCCAAGAGGAGCACAGACCCCACCTGTGCCCCCCCCGGGTCCCAACCCCACGGAGCCTTAGCACGGGGCACAGCAGGTGGGGCTGCGCAGGGATCCCCGGGAGATGTTGGGGCTCTCCGCACACATCCAGCTCAGCTCAGCAGAATTAGCCCGGGATGTTCTGGCCAAAGAAATCCACCCCGCCAATCCCGTTAGTGGCGATTAGCTCCTGCTCTGCCCTGTGACCCTCATCCTGAATCCCACACCCCACGGCCCCCACCCCAAACCCGGCGTCCCGATGCCCACGGTCAGCCCCGTGGCAATGGCCGGGCACTCACGAAAGTACCACAGGGTCTCCTCGATCTGCTGGGGGGTCAGGGGGGCTGCGGGCTGCGGGGTGGGGGGGGCACGCAGCCAGTCCTCGTGGTCGTAGCCGAAGACGGTGTCGGCACGCAGCGTGTAGCGGGGCAGCTGCTCCCCCAGCAGGGTGACGATCTCCACCTCGGGGACATCGCCGCTGCACAGCTCTGGGGACACGGGGACAGTGCGTCAGTGGGGGGCTGGGGGCACCCGGAGCCGGGATGGGGGGAACAGAATATCGGAGCGGGGGGGTGCACTGGAGGAGAGCTCCCTCCCCCTCTCTGACTCCGCGGGGTCCGGGGCTGGTGCCCCCAGCGGCCAGATCACCCCAAAGCCACTCGTGCCCGGGGAGGGCGTCACAGCGCGGGGCGGGTCACAGGGACCCACGTCCCATCCTTCCCCCCCCCCAACCTCCTCCTCCTGGGGAGGATCCTGCTGCCACCTCCCGGCGGCACTGAGACACCGCCGCGCGGGGCGGGGGATGCCGGGCTGCGCGGACGGGACGAGGTCCGGAGCTCGCCGGACCCCCGCACCCCCCCGGGCCGACCCACCGGTGATGGTGGCGGCATCGCGGCGGCCGCTCGCGGCGTGGGACGGGGCCGGGTCGGGGGGCGGCTCCTGCGGGGCGGCGGGGTCCAGCTTGGCGTCACGGAGGGGGCCCGGCTGCCATGGGCTGCGCCTCCCCGGAGCAGCGCTGGGAGCCGCAGGGTCGCTCCTCTGTCCGAGCCTGGGGAGAAGGAACCGTCGGGGCGATGCCGGGGACCACGGCGCATCCCGACCCCCAGCCTCGCGGGGACCCCGAGCGTCCCCATCGCCCCACCCGCTGCCAGATCCCTCCCTGGGGCGGCATCGCGGCGGCACTGCGGGGCTCCGGGGGTTGGGAGGGACGGGCCCGGACGCAGCGTACCTGCTACGCGCTGCTCCACGCCGCTACGTGTTGCGGGGTCTCGGCACAGAAGCGCGGCCCTGGTGACACGCGGTGACACGCTCCGTGGGGGCCGGGCGGGACCCCGCTCCCCACGCAGGTGCCCGGCAGCGGCGGACGCAGCCGCGGTGCCGCAGCTCTCGCGGGAGCCGTCGGGAGCCGCACCTCGCCGGGCAAAGTTCGGCTGCCATCCTCCGCCCCAAAGCCGGCGGGATGCGGGCACAGGGCCGGGAGCACCGCGCAGTGCCAGCGCGGCCATAAACGCATCATGAGACCGGCCATAAAACCAGCGCGACGCCGCCTGCGGTGACCCCGGTGCGGGCTGCACTCCGGCACCAGAGCCGGTACCGGCACCGGCAGCTCCGGTACCAGCAGAGACAGCGGCGCTCCCGTTGTCCCCGTGCTGTGCCGTCCCAGCAGATCGCTGCCGGAGGGGTCGAGGCTGCGGGATACGAGCAGGGCACGGCGGCGGCTGCAGCGCAGCACTGCGGTTCGGGCTCTGCCCTTTTCCGGGTGCTCTGAGCTCTGCCCGCCCCGCCGCTGTCACCCGTGTCCTCCTCACCTCCATTCTGAGCTCACCCGGAGCCCTTCCCCACCCCACGCACAGGAGCTCGCGGAGCTGAGCGGGACGTTTGCCCCACGCTGTTTCTGTGCCCCAGCTGCTGTAGCAGAAGTTGGGGCTGTGGGGGTCAGTGCGGGACCTGGGCTGGAGGGGCAGAGGGACAGAGGAGCCCCGTGGGGACACACAGCTGAGTGTCACTGCACCGGGCGGTCACCAGCACGGGGTGGCTGCAGGGCGGTGGGGACGAGGCCGAGGCGGTGCCTCAGACCCCCAGAAATGCCCCAGAATCGCAGTGCCAGCCTGTCCCCCGGCAGCTTCACCGCACTGCCCGTCACTGCAGCAGCTCTGCGGGACAGGGCGACCGACGCCGACCCCGCAGCCCTCCAGAGGCACTGTCCTCGCTGCCAGGCTCCCACGGCTCCCGGAAAGCAGCTGTTGTTTTGCTCGGCCCCGGTCCTGGCACGGGACAGAGCAGGAAGCCGGGCTGCGTCCCCGCTGCACGAGGCTTTGGCCGCGGCCGTGGGGCTGAGCTCGGTGGGTCAGGCCCGGAGCCAACCCTGCTTCCCCGCCCCACTGCTTTCTGCCTTCCGCCCCAGCTCGCCCGGCCCGGCCCACAAAGAAGAGGCTCACGGCAACGCGGGGCTGGGGGGGTTATTTTATTCTTTGCTTTGGTCTATACAAAAACAACTTATAGAAATAATAAAATCTTCCGGACCCACACTGCAGTTAACAGTCCGCCCACTGAACTGAACCATCAGATCCAGAAAAGTCATCAGGGAAGGGAAGGGGACGGAAACACACCACTCACCAAGAGAAGGGGAAAGGCTTAAAATGTGCAACAGAGATCGGTACAAGGACACGGTTCCTAATGCTGGAGTCACTGCTCTACGGGCACTGCCGGACGCGGTCGGCTCCCGGTGCTCATCAGAGATCCCAACCACGGACGTCCCCGGGGCTCCGGCTCCGTTTGTCCTCAGCAAACCCCGGGCTGACCCTCCTGGGTCGGAGTTTGCAGAAAACAAAGGGTTTCTCCCATCAGATCCCTCCCCTAGAACGCTAACACGCACAACAAATCGTGGGGACGTCAGAAAGCACAAACTTAAAGACGGCAAAAGCCGTTGGCACCATATTAAAAATAAAAAGGAAATATATATATTCATAGAAAAGATTATTTTGCCAATGGAAGGTCGATAGAGATGCGGGGTTTGTGTGTTTTAAAGCTTCAGAAACAGGATTTGGGTGCTGGATGCGGCAGCAGGTGCTCGAAGCAGTCCCAGGAGGAAGGACCTTCACGGACCCACAGCGAAGAGAAAATAAAACGGAAAGATGAGAGCTCTCGTGGGAATGGGGACGTTTGTCTTCAGGCACTTCTGTCTCCCGAGTCCTTCTCGCCAACGCTCAGCTCTGGGGCCGCCCTCTGCACGGAGGAAACGCCTGCACGCGGAGCAGCGCGTCACCGCGGGCTGGGGGAGCGGACACAGCCCCCACCCCACCCCGACCCCATACCTGCGTGGTGCGGCGGTCAGGCCAGCATGTGGTCGGCGAAGGGCGCGCGGACGCCATCGCTGTAGGCGTCCATGGGGTAATCTCCATCCATGTCCATGTGCATGTCGATGGGGTCCAAGGGGATGTCACCCGAGTACATGGGGCGGTAGCCGGGGTCCAGCTCTGCCGGGGACAGGGGACGCTGAGTGCCCGCGGGTGACAGCTGCCCTCCCAGCTCCCACAGCACTGAGGGGCACCGAGCAGACACACGGACCCGCAGGGCTGCACTCACCGTCCGAGTAGGGCTCGTTGATGGGGATCATGCTCTGAGCCTGGGGAAGAAGGCAGCTTTGAGACACTCGGTATCCCCACCCCATAACCCACAGCCACCGCCTCCCCTCGGCCCATCCGCTGCTGCCACACGGGCACTGCCGTGGGGCACGATGCGGCCGCCCCTTCCCCCTCCCCACGTGCTCACCGCCTCCCACGCCGCGGGGTCGTGCTTGAAGAGCGAGTTGGTGAGCTCCACGGACACACGCTTCCTGTAGTCGGGGTTCTTGTCCTCGGAGATGCGGAAGAGCACAGCGGCCGCGTAGGTGGCTGTGGGGGGACAGGAGCTGAGCCGCTGCGGGGGGGCTCAGGGATCCGGCCTGGTAAGCAGAGCCCAGCACGGGGCCGGGGCTGCACTTACCTGTTCCCTCATTCCTGGAGTGCAGCAGCTCCATGAGTGGAGCCGAGGCCCCTTCGGCATCGATGGCATCGGCCGCCTCCTTGTCCTGGGCCAGCTCGCACAGCACGCCGGCCGCCACGCGCTGGATGTTCTCCACCGGTGAGTACAGCAGCTGCCAGGAGAGCGCGCAGTGTGGGGCTGCGTCCCCACTGCAGCCCTACACGGACACGTGTGCCCCCAGCAGCTGGGAGGCGGCCCAGCCCCACACCCCAACCCCTACCTGCACGAAGAGGGGGATGGTGTTGAGCCGGAAGATCTCCATGCGGTTCATGGGGTCCCGGGCCAGGATGTGCAGCGCTCCCGTGCAGCCCTCCACGATCTCCTCCATCTTGACGCCGTCCTGCGAGGGGACGCACGCTCACACGGGTCCCCGTGCCACGGTCACACCGCCCATGGGGACAGGACCCCCACCAAGCTCGGGGACGCCGGGCTGTGCCGGGACTCACCGTGTAGGGCTGCTGCGTGCCGGCCGCCACGTGACGCTGCGCGTCCTGGTGGGCCTTCACCAGCAGCTGCACCAGGCGCGGGATGACGGCCGCCTCCTGCAGCGGGCCGTGGTTGGCCGGGCACAGGGCCAGGTTGCGGATCAGACCGATGGTGGCCTGCAGCGGGGGCACGGGCATTCGTCGGGGGGGAACCAGAGGCACAGGGCACCCCGCAGCCCCCCCCCCCGCAGCACAGGCTGCCCCCGGCTTCCTGCATCCTCCCGCACCGGATCCTACACCCCCTCCCCGGTGGCGGTGGAGGGGTGAGGATGGGTTTCAGCGGCAGCAGAGCACGAGCCATTTCCTCCCATTAGCAGCCATTAGCCCGACGGAAACGCAGCAGCCCCACAGCCCCCCCGCCCCACACCTTGACCAGGGGCCACTGGTTGGGCTGGTTGAGCAGCTTGACGATGGCGGGGATGCCGTAGTTGAGCCGCACGGAGTTCTGCGCCATCTCGGCCTCGGGGTGCCGGCTGGTGAGGTGCCGCAGCGCGCAGACGGCCGGCTCCGTGATGTCCTCCTTGTCGCCCGCCCGCAGGATGGTGTGGATCAGCGCCTCCACCCCGTTGGACTGTGTCACCAGGGTCTTGTTCTTGCTGTTGTTGCAGGTCAGGTTGGAGAGCGTGCCGGTGGCACAGGTCAGCACGTTGACGTCGTCGGAGCTCAGCTGGTTCACCAGGATCTTGAGGACTCCATCCAGGCCCTCCTGCAGGAGCAGTTGGGTCAGACCCTCCCTGGCTCCTGGGTGGGCTCCAACCAAAGCCCTCCTGGGGGCTGCAGCTCTCAATGTGTGCAGAGGTGCTCCACCCCCAGGCCCCATTCCCTCTCCCCCTTTCAGCCCCAGGATCGCATCTCCGTAGCCACTGGGGCATGTGCACCCCTGGCTGCACCCCAGCACTTCTCAGCATCAAACAGCAGCGCTCAACGTGCACAGCTTTGCTCAGTTTAATATCCCCACCAGGTTTTTCCTGCTGGAAACACAAGAACAATGCAGCCCCATCTGCTGGGAGTGATGCAATGATCCCACAGTGACCGCAGCCCTGGCCCCAGCTGCGCAGGCAGCGCCAGGAAGGGGTTAAAGTGCTGCGGCCAGAGCCAGGGGACCCGGCTGCACGCTTCCACCGCCAGCACAAATAGTTTCCACACTGCATCAGGCACTAATCTGCAACCCGAGCACATGGGGAACGCATCAGGAGGTGACGGAGGGCTGGAAGAGCTCAGAGCTGAGCCCTGGACACCCCTGCAGCTCCAGGTCAGCATCCTCATGGGGCCGAGAGCAGGGCACGCAGCCACACCACCAGGGTGAGCTGATCAGGATGAGGATGGTGCTTTGGGATCAGCCTGGCATAGGGCTCCACAGAGGTGGCACTGACCCACACACAGCTGGGAGGAGCTCCCCAAGAAGTTGTGCTGAACACAGCACAGCAGCCCCCAGACCCACCTGCTTGGTGGCCACGTCGGAGAGGTTTCGCAGGGTCCAGAGGCAGTTCTGCACCAGCCGGGGGCTGGAGCTGGTCAGGTGCTTGCCCAGGGCCTGCATGCCGCCTGCCAGGGACACGAGACGCTGTGTCTATAAATACTGACACACACAGCTCCGAGCAGAGAGGGAACGGAGCCGCGGTGCTGTGCAAGGTGAGCTCAGGCTGAGTGCCATCGGCTGCCGCCTCCAACGCAGCACGTCGCCGCGCGGCTCAGCGGAGGATGACTGCTAAATGAGAGCAGAGCAGCTCTTCCCCGCCAGCCGGGCTGGCTCCTGCCCACACACAGCCCCGAAAAGTGCCTCAGCAGCCACAGACCCCGACTCGGGTGGTGGGACCCAGCAGGGCGAGGACTGGCATGCCCCACAGGGCAGCTGTCAGCGGGAGGGACGGCAGCAGTGCGACCCTTTCTTGGGGCCCCAGGGGCCGCCCTCAGCACCCGGTGCCCAGAGGGGCAGGGAGCAAGCAGCCAGGAGCTGGTGCTGTGGGAGAGGCATCACCCCAAAACCCCACCGACCTCAGGAGGTGTCCCCAGAGCTCTTACCGGCCTCGACGATGGCGGGTTTGTTGCTGGGGCACACTGAGAGCACCTTGAGCACCCGGCTGGTGGTCCACAGCAGCTTCTCGTAGTTATAGCTGCGCATGATCTGCACCAGAGCTTGGGGGCCTCCGTTGGCCAAAATGATCAGCTGCAAGGCAACCACGCAGGGTCAGGGTCAGGGTCAGGGTCAGGGTCAGGGTCAGGGTCAGGGTCAGGGTCAGGGTGCACAGGGTGCAGGCAGCACCACGCAGGGCAGACCCCAGGGATGTGCAGCATCTCCCACCCGGGGTGCAGTCCTCATGTGTGGGAGGAGAGCGGCAGCCCAGGCACAAAGACAGAGCTGCTCACCTTGCTCTCCTGGTTCCCGTAGGCGAGCAGCTGCAGGCAGTCGGTGGTGATGGCCAAGAACTTGGGGTTGTTCTTGTTCAGCAGCGGCACCATCTTCTGCAGCCCGTCGGCCAGGCGCACGGCCATCTTGGCTCCCTCCTGGTAGAGCAGCAGGTTGTGCAGCGTGGTGATGGCGTAGAAGAGGACTGACTCGACCGGCGAGCTGCGGGCGGCACGGAGCCACGTCAGCACGGTGTGAGCACCCCCGGCTCTGCCCCCCAGCACAGCCTCAAGCTCCTGGGGGTGCACATCACTGCTCTGCCCCATGGGCACGGGCGGGCAGGAGTATCTCCTTGGGGTCCATGGGGACACACTGCAGTCGCCCTGCTGGCCACCAGGACCCCCAGGTCCTTTCTGCAGTGCTCCTCTCCAGCAGCTCTACTCCCAGCCTGCCCTGCTGTGCATGGTTATTCCTCCCCAAGTGTAGGACTGCACGTTTGCCCAAAGCCCCACCCTGCCTGGCCTTGGGCACCCCCAGGGGTGGAGCACCCACAGCTGCTCCGGGCAGCACTCCAGGACCTAACTGCTCCCATAGAAAAGACTTTCTTCCTTTTAACTAATCTCAGCTCGTCCTTTTCCAGTTTAAGCCCATTCCCTCATGCACATCCCCCTGTACCTGAGCATCCTGACGAGGGCCGGGATGCCGCCAGACTTGAAGATGGAGAGCAACCCCTCGCGGTGGTGGGAGAGGTTGTGCAGGATGCTGGTGGTGCAGCGCGCCGTGTCCAGGTCGCTGGTGTTCTGCATGGTGCGCACCACGGCCGCCACAATCTGCGATGACTGCATCAGGGCACGGCGGGATGCTTCCTTCTTGGAGAGCTGGTTCACGATCATGGCTGCCTTGCTGACAACCACCTGCAGCGGGGAGAGGAGCAGGGGGTGGGGGGAGAGCTGGGGCACTGCGGGATCCCTGCTCCAATGCATCACCCCGCACCGAGCCTGCTGGTTTTAACAACCTTGCTCCTACACTGCAGCACAGGGTCAGACCCACAGCACAGCGGTGGGAAGGAGATGAGATGGTGGGAAGGAGACAGTGGGAAGGATGCCCCAGGAGCCCTGCAGCTCAAAGCCCAAGCGAGACATGCTTGCTTACTGGGTCCTCATCGTTGAGCAGCTTGGTGAGCTCTGGGATGGCACGGGTAGCCAGCTCAGCGTCATCCTGGTAGTTGATCAGGTGCACGATGGCCGACTTCAGCATCTGTGAGGGCTCTGCCAGGCGCTGCACGTTGGTCTGCTGCCCTTCCACCTGCGTGGTGATGAGCAGCGAGCGGTCCTCCACCGTCTCAGGGTACATGGCAGCACGGACGCGCTGAGCCCGGGTCATGGCCAGCTGAGCCTCCATGTCAGCTGTGGGGACACGGGGAGGCAGCGTGAGGCCGGGCTCTCCTGCAGGAGTGCTCCCAGCGCTGCTTCCCCATTGCAGTGAGCACAGCATGATGCCACCCGCCCCGTCAGCAGTCCTGGCACGTCCCACGAGGAGCTAGAGCTTCCAGAGTAAACAGATATGGCAGTGCAGAGATAAGGCAACGCTCAATTAGGCAGTATGATTAGGCAATTGTCACACAAGGCCGGTTAATTAAAAAACTAAGGGTATTTTCAACTTGGGACCAGGTGGCATTGGGGATTAGGAAAAGGACACAGAGCCCTGCCAGGCTGAGGATGTGGGGATGGGCACAGCAGGAGTGTACCCAGCACAGGGCAGGCACTGCACAGAGCTCTGCTCCCATCAGAGCTGCAGCTCTGTCCTCCAGGACCCATCTCTGGGGGGGGAAGCAGCACAGCTCTGCCCTCCTTTTGGAGACAGAGAGAGGGGAAGCATCTCCTCCAGTGCCGTGGGCCGTGCCCACGCGGCTGCAGCCCGGCTGTCGGGTTTGTGGCACACACTGGCAGCTTTCAGCCGTGCCAAGGCAGCTTCCCAAGCAGGAACAGCAGAGCAGACGCCGAGCCGTGGGCTGGGACCTGCTGCTCTCCCGGAGCCAACCGAGTGGCTGCAACATGTGCTCAGCTCGGCACGGCGCGGGGCTGGCTGCGTGCCCTCGGAGCAGGGAACGAGGGCAGCAGGAGGGTATTTCAGGCAGCAGCAGCCCACAGGAAGGCTGCATGGAGCAGCGCCCAGTGGGAGCACAGCAACAGCCCTGGGAAAGGCAGCAGCTGAGCTCCCCTCCCCCATACCTTGCGCTTGGCTCTGGCCCTGGCCCCCGCCCTGGCAGTAGCTGGTGGTGGTGGTCTTCTTGATGGTGTACTGCTTCCCGTACACCTCGTCGTCGTCCCCCATGCACTTGCTGCTGACGGAGGGCACCTGGGTGTTGACGCCCGAGTGGATGCCCGAGTCGTAGGTGTAGGTCTGCTGCCACTCCGTCACCTTGATGGGCTGCTCCATCATGTTCATCACCTCCATGGCTGCACTGCGGGGCAGAGGGGAGCGTCAGAGCCCGGCCCCACAGATCGCTATCTGCCCTCCTCCCCCAAGCGAGATGAAAGGCCGCCCCGCCGTGACGAACCCACAGCCGTGACGAACCCACAGCTCAGCACTTTGCTGCTCCTGTTCAGACACGAACTGCAGACAGCACGGAGCTCAGCCAGCGCCCGCCACGCACAACCGCGTCCCAGCAGAGAACGGCCACGGTGCTCCCAGGCTGCTTCCCCACAGCGGGAGCTGAGCACCACGCTGAGCCCCCAGGAATAAAGTAAACCCTCCAAAGGGATGCTCCTAAAGCCCCTGCAAATAACCAGGCAGAGCCAGCACAGCGTGTGGGTGCCATGGCACACTCCTGGCAGCACCAGGATGGGGACACCAGTGTAGCCCCCACCAACAC
Organism: Callipepla californica brunnescens; assembly: GCA_023055505.1. Taxonomy (NCBI): domain Eukaryota; kingdom Metazoa; phylum Chordata; class Aves; order Galliformes; family Odontophoridae; genus Callipepla; species Callipepla californica. The sequence goes on from JALIRH010000045.1 coordinate 3,836,811, forward strand.
CCCCTCCCAAGCACACGGGGGTGCCACAGCCGTGAGCAGCTCAGGGGGCGGCAGGAACCCGGCACGGGGTCCTGAGGGGGGAGGGCAGCCCCAGCAGCACCGGGCAGTGGGGCGGCGGTGCCCCTGCAGCTCCAGCACAGAGGATCGCAGCGCTGGGGGGCAGCGCTGGAAACACTCCGGGCACGGGATCCCCGCATCCAACCCCGGCACGGGAAGCTCCGGGAGCAGAGGGAGGGCCGGGCCCCACGGGAGGTCCCACGCACACGGGAGCAGCCGCCCGCATGGCGATGCCGTGAGTCACCGCGGGGCTGAGGCGGGCAGGGAGGTGCCGAGGGACGAGCCCGACCCCCAAACGCACCGCGGGGACAGAGCAGCCGCAAACCCCCACCACCGGGCTCGCTGCTGAGCAGGGCTGGGTTTCTGCTGCCTGCAGGATGGGGATTTGGGGGAGCAGGGGTAGGGGGGTGCGGGGGTCACAGCCCCACAAGCACAGAGGACAGGAGGCGGAGCCTCGGACCCCACGCGGCCCGCAGCCCGTCCACGCGGAGTCGGAGATTCAGAGTCGAAGAGCAGCGCTCCAACCACCGCCCGCACGCAGCGGGTCCCCGCTCCAGGGCTGGGGGGAAGGGGGAGTCCCGCAGGGCCGACCCCGGCCCGGAGCGAGGGGCGGCAGGAGGAGCCCCCCCGGCCCCGCACCGCCCGTCTGACTCAGGGCGTCGGGTGGTGCCGGGACGCGCATTGCGCACAGCGGGAGGGGGGTGGGGGGGGGGGGGGGGGGGGGCAGCGCGCACGGGCTTGGTGCGGCTCGCCCCAGCGCTGCGGGCAGTTCCCAGCACTGCGAGCGGCACAGGCCCACATCACCGGGAAAACATCCCGGGCAGGTGGGGAAAACTCCCTGCTGCTGAGCGGCTGTGGGGCACGGAGCTCCGCCCCCCCCCCCTCCCCCTTCCTGGAAGCAGGGCAGGGCGCTGCCGCTCAATTCGATGTTTTCCGAGCTGTAAAGGAGCAATCCGAGCGCTCAGCGCTGCTCTGACTTTAATGGGTTGTGCATAATGCATGTTTATAAGGCAGCCCCGCTAATGGAGGCTGTGGGGGGGGGGGGTTGATTCCCATGGCAGGGGCTGCGTGCTCCCATCAGCACCGCAGCGATGTGGGGGTGACCCTGCACAGGGGCACAGCACACAGCCAGGACCCTGCAGCCAAACCCCAACAGGAGCTGTCCCCTTCTGCTCACCGCAGCCACGAAGTTGGAGCCCGCAAACGGTGCTGGGAGTCTGATAAAGGCAACGCCAACCCCCACCAACGGGTCCTGGGGGCTCATCCCTCTCCCCCCGAAGCAGAAATAGGCGCAGGCCGCGGTGAGGAGCTGAGGGCTGGCAGAGCTGCAGTGCCATCTGGAGCTGCTGGCACTGGAGGGCTGCACGGTGCCTGCACAGCCACACACGGAACCTGACCCCACCGGGTCCCCACAGCCCCACTTGGAAATCTGCCCCGGATGGACAAAGCCAAAAGCGTTCATGCTTCACAGCACAGCAGAGGTGCAGCGTCCCCGCCAGGTCCCACGCACGGCACAGAGCTGCAGGAGGGGCCAGTCCCCATCCGCACACAGCGAGTCAACCTGCAGCACTGCTCTACGATCGCTGACAGACACTTCATTTCCCAAGCATTCCTGGGTCTGGCTCAGACACCAACTTCTAACACAGCTGTTCATCACACACACGCCCCGCAGCCCCCCCACCCCCCCGTTTACACAGGGACACCGAGCTGCTGAGATGCAGGATGAGCTCAGGCAACCTGACAGGGACAGCTACAAGCAGAACAGGTCCACGCCGACGAGCACAGGCTGAACTCACAGCTCTGCAGAGCACAGGGAGCTGCCCCAGCACCATGCACCGGCCTGGCAGCACTGTGGGTTTACCCATCCCATGGGATGGCACACAGAGTGGTGTTTTTCTGAGCCCCACATCACACATCCCTCTCCCCCATCCCAGGGGCAGGCAGCAGAGAAGCTTCTCCTGTCCTCAGCCCTCGGCAGGGACCAGGTGACACTGCAGGCAGAGAACGGCAGCTCAGCCTGCTTCAACCTCCAGCATTATGCATTCACTGCAGCCAGCGTTGGTGCTTCTGGTGCTGAGCAGTTTGCAATGGAGGCAATCAGGACCCTCCTCTCCCCCCCAGCTCAAGGGTCAGGAGTGGGGCACAGGAGGGCTCGGCAGGGTGCACCTGAGGCACACAATAGCTCTGGAAGGACACAGTGCACAGAAGCAGATGAGGAGTGGGGCTGGGAAAAGGTTAAACCCTCTCCTGCTTCCTGGAGCCAGGCATCCTGGTGAAGAAACAAGGGAAGCTGCTGCACAGCCCGGCCAGAAGGCTCCTCCAGGGCTGTTTGATCAGCAGCCAGACAGCATCTTCCCCCCCAGACTGTCTGCAGGGGAAGTCTCCAGTAAACACCTCCCCCCCTCCCCTCCCCAGCCCCTTCCTGCAGCTCCCATGACAGCGGGCAGGACGCAGCATCCAGAGCAGGCTCTGATTTACAACCAAGCTGCCCAGCACAGCAGTGGGGATGCAATAAAGAGCCCCATGCAGAGGCAGTGACTGCCCCAGGTCCCCACGCCCCGCAGGGCCGGCTGTGGGCTCACCTCCTGCAGCACTGCATCCCAGCACAGACGGCTCCAGCACCCTGAGGTGTTGGTGGAGCTGGGAACAGCAGCACTGGGGCTGCCCCAGCCCCCCCAGCCCCCAGAACAAAGCAGAGCCAGAGCTGCACTGTGCACCAGCAGAGAGCTGGGCTGCAGGAAGCACACGAGCAACTGCACCTATAGCCACTGTGGCTTTTAAAGGAAGGACAGAGGCATTTAAGGCAATTCAACAAATGCAGTGTAAGAAGGGGTTATTTCAGAAGCACTTCTGCTGCACATCAGTGACCTCTGCCCTTCCCACCTGCCTGGACAATGTGGGGACAGCACAGCAGTGCCAGAGCAGCCACATCCCAAGGGCTGGCACTGCTGCTAACAACCAGGCCAGACCCAGCACCGTGCCAGAGCTTCAGTGGGCTTTAACAGCAGCCATCGGGAGAACAAGTGGCACAGGGAGGGACAGAAAGGAGAGAAAGGCACTTCTCAGAGCTCCGCAGCATCCAGGGGCCGTGTTACAGTCAGCCCTGTGCTGGCACCAGCTGCCTCCATGGGGGCTCTGCAGCACAGAGAGCTCAAAGGGTTCAAAGGGAACGAGAGCACATTGAAGTGGTGGAGAGCGGCCATCCCAGAGCTGTGCACCACAGCTCTGCCCCTGGCTGCCTGCAGACAAAGGAGCCGAGCACAGCCGCCTTTGTTCGGTGCTCAGCCCCCCCAGCACCGCTCCCCACCTCCACCCCACACCTCCACCCCACAGAGCAGATGCTGACAGCTCCGGTGCAGACAAGTGCAGGCTGTCATGTTCTGGCACTGCCAGCACAGAGGGCAAAGTGTTCCCTGCACATTCCTCCGTCATGAAGCACACACGGCACTGCCCCACGTCACCCCCCACGGCTCTGCCCACAGTGGGGACCCTCACACCCCACACAGGACTGCATTTGTCCTCCCAGCTCCTTCCCAGGTGGAGAACAGCTCTGAGCCTTCCTCCACCCTCAGAGCCAACACCCATCTGCTGCCAGGAGCAGGAGCTGCGTCCCACCCCGCCCTGGGAACCACACAGTGCTGCAGCCTCACCCCGTTAACACAGCCAACACGGGAGGTGCCCCCGCAGCCCCACGGACCCCACAGAGCACATCCCCTCAGCCAGAAGGGTTTGCACATCTCATTGCAAACACGGGTGGGGAAGATGGGATCCCATCATCTGTCCGTGAAAAGGAGAGCTGGCACAGTGCAATTAATCACAATGACTCCATCTGGATAAGAGAAAAAATATTGTGTTTTAAAGAGCACCGAGAACAAATTGTCCCTCACGAGCACGATAATTGCAGGCTTTTAGGACTTCAGCTCGGAGGCTCACGTGTGTTTCCAGCGAGAATTACGGTGTCTATGAGCACAGGGCTCTGCCATCCAGCCCCAAATCCGCACACAGAGCAGCGTGAGAGGGAGGGAGCCGAGCTGAGGGTGCTGCTCCCCAGCTTAATTTCCCCATCCAATTGCATTACATCTGCAAAGTTCAAATGCTTCACAGGGAATTATCGCCAACACCCGTCAGCACACGGCCTGTCGGAGCAAGTTAATGATTTGTCACCGGGGCTCAGCCGCGTGTCACCGCGATTACAGCAGCGCTTTTACAGCAGCCAAAGGTCTCTGCCACCAGCAAAGTGAACGCTCCTGCCCTGCGATGTCGACCCCCGCGTCCGTGCAGCACAACCCCAAGACCGCGGGGATGCAGATGAAGGAGATCCCTGCTGGCACCGCAGTGGGGATCAGCACGGCCCCGCCAGCATGGAGCAGCTGCACTGCCATGCAGCAGCACCTCACGGTGCCAGGGCTCCACACCACTGCTGGAGGAGCTCAGCTCCGTTGCCCGCCCTCCCCACGCTGCCCCCAGCACAGCTGTGCCCTACACACACCATGGATGGCACGAGGCCGATCCCCAGCCCCACATCAGGCAGTGCTGCATGACCCCACATCCCCGCAGCACTGGGGGATTGGGTGAGGTCAGCGGGTGTGGGGTATTCAGAGAGCAGTGAGCGTCCCACAGCAGTCCCCAGCACCGCTCCTGCTCAGCACCCCGAGCCCCGCTGCAGCACAAGGCTCCTGCCCTTTGCGTAAAGGCATTTTAGATCTGAGCAACTCAAGCATTATGAAATGCCTCCAGGCCTGTCAGCAGCTGCAGAAAAACCAATCGCGGATGGCAGCTTCGGAGAGAGATCTCAAACCTATCTGATGAGAAACATCTTGCCCCCACCCCTCCTGCTCTCCGCTCACAAAGCACTGTGCACGAGGAGGGAGCACAGCAGCTCCAGCACCCACAGCTCCCAGGAGGACACAGTGACCCACGAGCCCAAAGCCAACTCAGGCACTAAGGACAACCCGCAGGAAGCGCAAGGGGGTGGGTGACAAAACATGCACAGCATTCCCTTCCCACCACTGGACCCCAGAGCTTCGGGGGCACCGCCCAGGGCTCAGGAGCACTGAGCAGAGCAGGCAGCAATGCACTGAGCACAGCAGTCAGGGCTGTGCTGGGCTGCCCTTGAGCTGGCACCACTCGATGCAGCTCTGGAGCACTCTGCAGCTCAGTGCTGGCCAGCTGCACTGTAAGCACAGATGTGTTTTTAAGCTGCTTAGGTCAAGTTTTAAGACTTCTCTGGCAGCTTCTCCCACACACAGACAGCGTGCCTGCTCCGTCCCCAAACACCCAACCCCGTCCCTGGGAAACAGGGTAAACCCAACCCTGGTGGAGCTGGAAATGCTGCGTCAGCTCGAGGGCTGCATCCTCCAGGGCTGACTGCGAGCCAGGCGCTGCCAGCAGGGCACAGCCCCGCGGGGACAGCCCAGGTCCCAGGGGATCGCTGGGACCCACAGCTGCCACCCAGACCCCGTTTGCTGCCGATCCCGGGCACAGCCCTAAAGCAGCGAGGTGGGAAAGCACCACCAGAAACAAAGGTCGGAGCCAGCAACTGTGCCACAAGAAGTCCGAGGCAGACTCGCACTGCTTCAATACAAATGAAACTTCTTTTTAACTTCTGCTAATTAGAAGCCAGCCTAATTTAAAATTTCCAGACCAGCGTGAGCTGTGGTACAGACACTTAAATTAGAGCCCTAAGAGCTCCTCGCACAGCCCCTGTGCCGCAGCTCCTCCGTGCAGGCTGCCACCTGCACACCCATCCAGCTGGGGGCTGGAGGGGGGGGACAAGGAAGAATTCACAGGAGGAGGGTGGCACCCAACCTCAGTGCTAAAGCACAGCACCGGGACCAGAGGCAAAACTCCACAGCCTCCAGTGCAAACAGAACGTAAGCAGCAGTACCACCAACACTGCCCACCGGGACCCACGCGGGGACGGAGCGTGGGGTACCCGCACGCACCCCCGCTGTCCCCGGGGAGTGGCTGCAGCTCCAGACAATGGAGCAGGAGCCATTGTTCGTGGGGGCGGGGGGGAGAGCAGCCCACCCCCCCGCGTTTCCGCCGGCGCTTCCCCACCGTCAGAGCGGTGCAGCTGCAGCGCAGCCCCCTCCGCCCCCAGCAGCCCCACATCGCCCGGCAGGAACGGCCCCGGAGCCGGACAAACGCAGCCCCCCCCCGGGCACCGCGACCCAGGCTCTGCGCAGCCGAGCCCCGCGCCCACCTGTTTAAGCCGCGTTCGCTGCCAAATGTGTTTTTCAAAGCACTTCGTGGGAATCCTCCCGAGCAGCGAACAGCCTTCAGAGGCAGGAAGGGCACTCCATGGCTGCTCCCCCCGCACATCGCCCCGGTGCGCACCCACAAGGACACGGGGGGGGGGGGGGGGGGGAACCGCGGCGGGTGGGCTGGGTCAGCGCGGGGACGCGGCCCGGGGCGGGGGGAGAGGGGCCCGGGGACACCGAGGGCCGCCCCCCCGACACCGGCGGCGGGGAGAACGAGGGGACGGCGGGGAGGGGACGGCGGGGAGGTCACCGCGCTCCGTCCCGCCCCGCGCTGTGTCCCCGGAGGCGCCCACGCTCCCGCCGCGTCCCCCCGCGCGCAGCCCACGCCTTCCTCCGCGGGCAACTCCCAGCACCAGCCCCACGTTATCCTTTCATCTGCGTCGATTAATTAAGCTAATCACCCGGTTAACGCAACCAGAGCGCTCCCTGCTCCTCGCGCTGAGCCGAGCTCCGCTCCCCCGACGTTCGCTGTCAGCGCCCCGCGGGGCTCCCGGAGGGAAGCAGGGCTCCTTCCCCTTCCCCTTCTTCCTCCTCCTCCTCCTCCTCCACCTCCTCCTCCCCCCCCAGCGCGGCCCGCTCCCCGCATGCTGCGCGGGGCAGGTGCGCGGCTCTCCCGGGCGGGGCGCGGCGGAACGGCCGCCCCGAGGGCAGCGCCCAATCCCCGGCCCGACAGCAGCGGGAGCGCACGGGGCGGCCGGGCCGAGCCGACCGAGCCCGGCCCGGCCGGGAGCGGAGCCCCGCGCCCCGGGGCTGCTCGGGACCGGTCGGACGGGATGCGCGGAGCCGGGCGCGGCACCGCACGGCCCCGGACCCCGCTCCTGCGGGACGCCTCCACCCCGATACCCCCCAGCTCAGCCCTTGGGATCCCCCGCACCGCTCCCGGCCCCGCACGACCGCACTCCGCGCCCCGGCCCCGCCCGCCCCGCTCACCTCGCTCCGCTCCCCGCGCGGGCACTGCCGCCCGCCCCGCTCCTGCCCGAACAAAAGGCGAGCGGCGCCCCGCCCCGCCCCGCCCCGCCCCGCCCCGCGCCGCCCGCCCGCCATTGGTCCTCCCGCCCGTCCGTCCTCACCGCGGCGAACCGGGCTCCGCCCCCTCCCCGTGTTTATCCGCTCGCCATTGGCGGGGACGCGGCCGCCCCCGTGCGCGCCGGGAGGTGATTGGGCGGCGGGGCGGGGCGGGGGCGGGGCGAGGGCGGGCGGGGAAGGGCGTGGCCGCACGGAGGACCCACCTGGGTGACGTCAGAGGGCGCGGCGCGGTGGGCGCGGGGCGGCGGCGGAGGATCCCCGCGGTCATTCTGCGCGCAGCGCGGACGGGGACCCCCGCACGGTGCGGGGCGCCGCGGGGCCGAGGTCCCGTGCGCGGTGCTGCGGGGACGAACCCGGCCCCGTCCGCCCGCGCCCCGTCGGGGGCAGATGCCGCTCCCCCCCCCCGGGACGGCCCCGGCCCCGCGCGGGGCTGCGCTGCGCTCGCCCGTCCCGCGGCACGGCCGCAGCTGCGGCTCGGAGCGGGGCAGCCCCGCAGCCGGCGCGGGGCGGGGAGCTGGCGGCGCCCGTCCCCTCCCTCCCCCGGGGCCGACGCCGTGATTCAGCCTCTCGGTTTCAGTCGTCGCAGCCAACTCCCGGCGCGGGGCTCCTCGCCCGGACGGAGCTGCGGACGCCGCCGTCAAAAGACCGGTCCGGATTTTATTAAAAGTTCAGCACCAGTACATAGAAAATACAAAACGTCGTTAAATTAACGGAGCTTCGAGCTACGGAAGGCTGGCGTGGAGAGAGCCGAAGGCACGAGCGGGGCGGGGGGGGACGGGACGCACCGGCACAGGGACGCGGAGCACCGGGAGCTCCGCTCAGCACCGGGCCGTGGGCCCCGGGGGGGGGGGGGGGTTGGGGGCAGGGCTCTGGGAGCTGCCCCCAGTGGAGCAGGAGCCCCGAGTGAGCTCTGTGCAGAACCACCTCCGTGCCCAGAACCCACAAAGCAGCGCCGGGATTTGGTCCCGGGTGTGCGGCTCCTGGGGAGGAGCAAAGGGGGACAGCAAATCCCGGTGCTGCTATGGGGCACTGCTGCCGCAGGGCCCCCACAGACATCGGGGCTGGGGGGGCTCAGGGCCACGGGACAGGTGGTGGCACCGCAGTGTGGCCGTCCCTCTGACAGGAATTAGGGCAGCGATGTCCTGGTGGAAGGGGCAGCCCTGCTGGGGGCACTGGGCAGGGTCAGCCCCTCCTGGTGAACCCACGATCAGCCTGCAGACCCCGGGATGGCGTCACTGGGCCACGACCGTACCATCAGGGCCAGGGTCCCCTTCTGGCGCATCAGAGGTTCTCTGCAAACAGAGGAGGGGATGGTGGCACCGGGATGCAGCAGCAGCCGCCCCCAACTTCATGTCACAGCCCCCAGCGTCAGGAACCTTCGTCGGCTTTGTCCCCCTTGGTGTTGGGCTCCTGCCACCACTCCGCGAAGAAGCCCTCCTCGTAGTCCCCTTCGCCCTCAAACTCTCCATCCGAGGGCAGATCCTGCGGGTCCGGCTCCTCACCGTCATCCACCTCCATCTGCAGCACAGGGCAGGAGAGGGAGCTCAGGGGCAGACCTCCACACCACACCCACGAGGAGGGGTCCTGCCCTGGTGGGGTACCCACACGGGACCCCCAGAAGTGGCCATCACCCACCTCATCATCAGCCTGCAGGTACTGCCTGGCGAACTCCAGCATCTTCTTCTGCGCAGCCGTCCGGTTGTAGTAGTGCAGGGCTTCCTGGGCACGGGGTGGGGGGAGCGGGGGCCACGTCAGCCCCCACATCAGCCGAAGCCCAGGGCAGGGGCTGGGGGGGCTCTCACCGGCCGGGGCTCAAAGTCCTCCTCCTGCAGGTGCCAGCGCTCACGGTGGAAGCGATAGTACACCAGGTTCTGCTGCATCACCGCATCGTCCGGGTCAAAGAGCATGTAGCTGGAGACGCTGCGCACCGCGTCCCGCACGTCGTTCACTGCGGGGGGTGGGGGTGAAACGGGGGGGTGACATGGAGGTGACACCCTGCCCTCGGACACCCCAGGGGCACAGGCCCTCATCTCCCGGCCCACACTCACGCTTGTAGTAGGCGAACTGCAGGTAGTGGTACATGGTGGCCACGAACTTCTCCACGAAGAAGCCGCCCACGTTGGGGGTGAGCTCGCCCTCGCAGCCCACCTTGCAGTGCAGCACGCTCACAAAGTGGTCTGGGGACAAGTGTCAGGCGCTGCCCCACACCACCACCCCCCACCCGCTGCGCACCCACCTGCGATGGCCGGGTAGAAGTCCTTGAACTCCTGCAGCTCGTGGGCGCCCTCGCAGCCGGCCAGGCAGTCCTCGTACGCCTTGTAGTACTCGGACAGCGCCTGCTCCATGTCAGCCGCGCTGCTCCGGAAATCCCCGTTGTTGTACAGCTTCACCGAGCGCACGAAGATCGGCTGCGGGGATGGGAGGGCTCTGCTCACCTCCCCCGCCGGGTGCCGGGCCCCATGCCCAGCCCCATAGCGGGTGGTTCAGCCCCCAGAGCTGCCCCGTGCTCCCCGGACACCGCTCCATCCCTGGCACCAGACCCGGAGATGCTTTTTGGGGCAGGAAGGTGGGGCAGCTGGGGTTCTGCTGGGAGCACCTTTGGGATTCGGGATGGGCTCTGCTGGGCATGCACTGACCCCGTGGGGTGCCCCTCTTCCTTCTCTCCTCCCACCCCAGCCTGTCCCCTCCTTACCTCGTAGGGCTGAGCCTCCAGGTCCACGAGGTATTCATCCACGTCCACCATTGTCCTGTAGTAGTTCAGGTACTTCAGGGTCATCTCATGCTTGGGGTTCTTCTGCAGGAAGGTGTGAGCAGCAGACACCGCCTTCTCGATCTTATTGGACTGTGGAGAGAGGGGGAGCGCTGTGTGGGGCTGCAGGGGCGATGCTGCGGTGTCAGCTCCCGCACTGCAGCCCGGATGGAGTCCTGGGGCAGTGCTGGGATGTGTCCTTGGGAGGGGACAGCACCCGTCACCCGCTGGCAGCAAAGGACGGGCAGAGTGTGGGCAGTGCAGGTATGTCCCGCTGATGGAGCACACAAAGCTCTCCCCACGGCCACGGTGGCAGCAGGAGCAGCGCAGCCCCTCTGGCAGTGACCCACATGGCACGGGTTCCTCAGTCTGTCCTCCAGCCCCACTGCCAGCCCGGCTGCTGCCCCCACTGTGCCGCTGCTTCAGTGAGTTCTCGGGTTGCAGCTTCCGAGAAGCAAAGCTGGAGGGGTTGGATGAACCATCCCTTAAATGGATTTTAGCCAGAGCGACCGAGAGGAAAACGCATTAAGTATCCAGGTCAAGCCGTACCTCGTTGCTGCGGGGAGAGCGGGGCCACTGCGCCGAGGAGCAAAGCAGCAGTGGGGCTGCACCCACCCGCCCATACCACGCTCCATCGCTGGGACAGCCCCGTGTCCCCCTCCCAGTGCTCCCCCCCCCGGGGGGACCTTGGGAACAGCGGTGCTGAAGCAGAGGCAGAAAGCAGGCACAGCAGAGCTGGAGAAAACCGACCCTGGAAAACTTCTCCATGTGGACCAGGGGCACCCAGAGAGCTGCGCTGGGGGACGTCTGTGCCCACAGAGGGATGGGGGACATGGGGAGACTGGGGAACCCCCAGCAGAGAGGACCAGGGCAGCACAGGGCTGGGGAGAGCAGCTACAGGAGCCCCATCCCGGGCACACTGCTCACATCCTGCTGCTGCTGACGTGCGGAGGAGCCGGGGAAGGATGGAGGAGATGGGGGGGAAGGGGGTGCAAGATGGGGGGAGCGGGATGGGAGAGCACACGGCAGCGGGATGTGGGATGGGAGCAGGATTTGGGGGTGCAGAGTGGAGACGGGGGATGGGGCGGTGCAGAACGGGGGTGGCAATGGGGTGGGGGGCACGGGGTGAGGGAGAGAACAGGAGGAGTGCAGGGCAGAGGGTGCCGGACAGGAGTGCAGAAGATGTGGGGTGCACGGTGAGGGACGCCCACCCCCTCCAGCCCACAGCAGCCCCCCCTTCCCCACCCCCCGCCGCTCCCGACGTTGCGCGGCATTTGCGCACCCTCCTCACCTTGAAGAGCGCGTAGTGCAGGTATTGGTAGGGCAGGCGGCGCTGGAAATCGCGCAGCGTCTGCGCGGGCGGGTAGCGCAGCTGGAACACGGGCAGGCCGCGCTTGCAGGCGCGCAGACATCCCGCGCGGCGCAGCAGCCGCCCGAAGAGCTGCAGCTCCCGCTCCCACTCCCACTCCGCGCGGTCCCCTTCGGCGGGGGGCTCCTCCGCGGACCCCCCGTGGGCGCAGCGGCGGTGGCAGTGCGCTTCGCTGTCGCGCAGCAGGCGGTGCAGCCGCAGACTCGCCTCCAGCGCCCGCGCGCTCTCCGCCCACTGCGCGCCCGCGTACTGCGCCAGCGCCCGCGCGTATGCGCGCTGCAGCGGCTCCAGCGCGGCCGCGGGGAATCCGCGCACGCTGTACTGCTCGTACTGCGCCGCGCACGGCCCCGCCGCCAACAGCAGCAGCGCCAGAGCCGCGCAGCCCATCCCCGCCGCCGCCGCGCACTGCCCGCGCAGCGCTCCGCGCAGGAGCCGAGAGAGGGGGAGACGGGGGGGGGGGGGGAAGGGGCGGTGCGCGCCGCGTGCGCAGTGTCTTAGTGCGGCTCTGCGCGTTGCGCGCAGGGCGGAGTTGGCCCCGAGCGATGCTGGCTGCCCACGGTGCGCTCGGAGTCGGGGGGACCCCTCGACGGCGCTGCGCTGCTCCTTCCCTCCCTCGCTCCCTCCCTCCCTCCCCGCCCGGCCGTGCCCAGCGCTGGCCGTGCTCAGCCGGAGGCGGATCCCTGCGCTGTGCCAGAGCCCGGAGCGCAGGGCCCAGAGCCCAGGGCTGCGGCTGAACGCGCAGAGCTCAGCGCGGCCGCGGTGGCCACGGCCCAAACCCAATGTCCGTGCGGGCGGGGCGGGCGGAGGGCTCTCCCCGCAGCCCCGAATGGTTTGGGGGAAGCAAGGACACGTGGAAGTGCTCTCTGGGCGCTGCTCCGACCCGTGACAGTCCGTTATGGGGCTTTGCACCGCTGCCGTTCGGTGATAGCAGCAGACCGAGGAGCGGCCGCGGTTATCCGGGCGTTAATTACCCGTATTTACTGTCCCCAAACGCCAGATCCTGAGCAGCGGAGCGCGGGCAGCGCTAGGACCCGGCCCTCCCTGCGCACAGCCGAAAAAAAAGTTTTTCTTCTTAAAGCTCCGTCGCGGAGCTCCGCCGCTCTGCGCCCGCCCCATCGCGCGGAATCACCGCCCCGGGGCTGGGGCGGGGGCCGGGGGGGCCGGGCCCGTTCCACGTGTACAGGAGCGCGGCGGGGCCGGGCCGGGGGGGCTCCGCTCCGCTCCGAGCCATGGCCGCGGGCAGCGCCGCGCTCCTGCTGAGCCTCCTGGGGGCTCTGGGGCTGAGCGACCCCGGCCCGCTGGAGGACGTGGTGATAGAGCGCTACTACATCCCCAAGGTCTGCCTGCGGGAGGCCCAGATGGGGGACTTCATCCGCTACCACTACAATGGGACCTTTAAAGATGGCAAAAAGTTTGACTCCAGGTACAGCCCTCGGACCGCTCCCCCCCCCCCCCCCCACACCCGGCATGGACACCCCCCAACCCCCATCCCCATCCCCGCGTTGTGCTGCGTGCGGGGGGGGAGCGGTGTGCGGGGCGGTCCGGCCCCGCTGAGCCGCGCTGCGCTCGGGACGTGTCCGTGCGTGCGCTGCGGGAGGAATGCGAACAGCGGCGGTGAGACGTGGCAGCGATAACCGCCCCGGGGCGGCCCTCGGCATCGCGCTGCGGCCCCGGCTCTGTGGGGCAGCGCCCCATGGGCACCGATGTGAGCGGGGGTGGGGATGGGGGCAGCGGTTGGGGTCCGGCAAAGCTCGGGAGCGAAAACTTCCCTGCGGGCGTTCTCGGGTCCCTGAAAGCAAAGGGATCCGCTCGTGGTCCTGCGGTGCTTTTCTCGCCAAAATAAATAAATAAATGAACTCTTTGTCCCGGGGATGGCAGCACGCTTCCAGCAGAAGCGTTCACTGCGCGTTTCAGGGGACGGAGGATCTCCGTTTACCCAAAATGGCCCCCGGTTGTTTCTTAGAGCTTAAAGGTTGAAAAATAAAGCCAGATCTGCAGCCCGGGCCGCCTCCTTTCCTCCTCCGCGCGGATGTGGCCGCTCGGCATTGCCGGGAGGTGGCACGGAGCTTCCAGATGTGGGGAACATCTGGAAGCATCGCCCGGCCCCGGCAGTGCCTCCCCCGTGGGGTGCGGGGTCAGCCGAGCTGGGGCTGTCCCTGCGGTGACACAAAGGGGCTGAGGGGCAGCTCGTCTCTCATGAGTCCCAGCTCCTGCAGCCGCCCTGTGCCACACGGTGCTGACGGCTCTGTCCCTTTGCAGCTACGACCGAGGGGCCACGGTGGCCGGCGTGGTGGGCGTGGGGCGGCTGATCACCGGCATGGACCGCGGGCTGCAGGGCATGTGCGTTAACGAGCGGCGGCACCTCATCGTGCCGCCCCACCTGGGCTACGGCAGCATCGGCGTGGGTAAGGGCTGCGGGGCCGCGGGTGGGGACGGGCGGTGGGCGCCCGCACAGTGAGCACAGCAGCCAACGCAGGTGGGGTCTGCGCGGGGCTCTGCAAGGAGGGAGAGAATCTGCTGCCACTTTCCGGGGCGGGCACCCCCAGTGCTGGCACAGAGAGCTCACAGCTAGCTCCTCTGCAGAGAAAACCCCACGGGGGTGTTTGGGGCACCCCAAATCCCAGCAGTCACCTGCACAGACACCATGGGGACGGTTTGACCTCGGACCTGCACACCACCCCAGGCAGAAGCTGTGGGATGGGCTGTAGGGGACGAGGACCCTCACTGCCCCGCTCAGCAGTGCTGCAGGAGCTGCAGTGCTGTGTGTTATTAGCACCGGTTGCCCCTCACTCTGCTCTCACCTCATGCTCTCTGCCCTCTCTGCCACCGCTGTAGCGGGGCTGATCCCCCCCGATGCCACCCTGTACTTCGACGTGGTGATGCTGGACATCTGGAACAAGGACGACAAGCTGCAGATCACCACCCTGGCCAAACCCGAGCACTGCAACCGCACGGTGGAGAACTCAGACTTCGTGCGGTACCACTACAACGGCACGCTGCTGGACGGGACCCCCTTTGACTCCAGGTATGGGGGCACCGCTCACACAGCGGGCGATGGGGAGGTGGGTTGGGGGGCTGCCTCTGGGGGGCTGGCACAGCCCCAGAGCCGTTCTCCTCATTCCTCCCCATCAGCTACAGCAAAGACAGCACCTATGACACGTATGTGGGCACGGGGTGGCTGATCAAAGGCATGGACCAGGGGCTGCTGGGCATGTGTGCTGGGGAGAAGAGGAGCATCATCATTCCCCCATTCCTGGCCTATGGGGAGAAGGGCTATGGTGAGCCGGGCATCGCACACTGCCCCTGCCTGGGAAGTGGGACCCCCACGTGGGCTGATCCATCCCCTCTGCAGGGACGGTGATCCCACCGCAGGCCTCGCTGGTGTTCAGCGTGCTGCTGGTGGACTTCCACAACCCCAAGGACGGCGTCTCCCTGGAGCACCTGGAGGTGCCGACGTCGTGCAGGCGCAGAGCTGTGAGCGGGGACTTCGTGCGCTACCACTACAACGGCACGCTGATGGACGGGACGCTCTTTGACTCCAGGTGTGGGGGGGATGCTCACACTCACCCCACAGCCAGCAGCGGGCTGCAAGGCCAGGTCAGGATATCCGGGGGGGAACTGGGAGCAGAGGACAGTAAGAAGTGTGGAATGGGCCAACGAGGGCTCTTCCTGCCTGCTGCACTCCTGGAGGAGGTGTTGGGATGAGCGTGTGGACCGGTTCTGTTGCCTAACAGCACTCTGTGCTTCCCTCACCGCAGCTACTCCCGCAACCAAACCTACAACACCTACATCGGGAGGGGCTACATCATCCCCGGCATGGACCAGGGCCTGCAGGGGGTCTGCGTTGGCGAGCGCAGGAGGGTGGTGGTGCCCCCACATTTGGCCTACGGAGAGAACGGAGTGGGTAAGGGGCTGCAGGGGACTGGCATGGCGGGGGGCACCGCGGGGTGGGGGGCATTGGGTGGGAGCTCTGATGGGGAGCACTGCGGGTAAGTGGGGTGGGCTGGGGCAGAAAGGCGCAGGGCCGCAGGGGATGGATGTGCTTCCCGCTGAGCTCTCCCTTCTCCTCTTCCAGGGAACAAAATTCCCGGCTCAGCTGTGCTCATCTTCGATGTCCACATCATTGACTTCCACAACCCTGCCGACCCCGTGGACATCGAGACCGTGCACCGCCCCGAGGGCTGCAACGTCACCGCCCGCGACAGAGACTTCATCCGCTACCACTACAACTGCTCGCTGCTGGACGGCACCCGGCTCTTCTCCTCGTGCGTGCAGGGACGTCCATCGTGGTGTGGAGGCTGTGGGGTGGGGGGCACCGTGGGGTGGAGGTGTGGGTGCAGCCTGCCAGGCCCGTGGAGTTTTCTCAGCCATGCGGTTCTCTCTCTGCCCCCACAGCCACGACTATGAGAAGCCCCAGGAGGTGACCCTGGGGGCCAACAAAGTGATCGAGGGTCTGAACAGCGGCCTCCTGGGCATGTGTGTGGGGGAGAGGCGGGTGCTCATCGTCCCCCCACACCTCGGCCATGGCGAGAACGGAGGTAGGGATGGCACAGCAGTGCCCACAGCACACGCCGTGGGCTTTCTGGAACCCTGTGGGGCTCCTTACACCTTGCTGGGGAAGCTCTGGCCATGGGGGCAGAGACTTTCTGGGCTCCCCAGCAGCCCTCGTTTGCTTTTCAGCCCGGGGAGTGCCCGGCAGTGCTGTGCTCCGCTTCGAGGTGGAGCTGATCTCCTTGGAGGAGGGGGTTCCTGAAGGATACCTCTTCATCTGGCACGGGGACCCTCCTGAGAACCTCTTTGAGCAGATGGACCTCAACAAGGATGGGCAGATCCCTGCTGATGAGGTGCCCACAGCGCGGGCTTATGGGTCGGGGTGGATGTGGAGGGCACAGGGAAGCACCCAGGGAGCAGCACCCGAAGGACAGCGCTGGCTCCGGGCACTGGGGAAGGGCTGGGGTTGGGCAGGAGGAATGCTCCAACACAGAAATCACAGCTGGGAGCAATGGGGCTGCGATGGGGACAGCGCGGGCGGCACCGGCTGAGCCCTCAGTGCAACGCGGGGTCCCGTCCTGTCCCACCCCATCCCCATCCCCGCTGCAGTTCTCCACCTTCATCAAGACCCAGGTGGCAGAGGGGAAGGGTCGCCTCATGCCCAGCTCCGACCCCGAGAAAGTCATCGCCGACATGTTCGGGAACCAGGACCGCAACCAGGACGGGCACATCACGGCCGAGGAGCTGAAGCTGAAGTCGGATGAGGACCGAGAGAAGGTCCACGAGGAGCTGTGAGACCGGGACTGCCCCCCGCCGGCCCGGGAGCCGTTTTCTGATCGGTTTTAGGTTCTTTTTCCCCTTTTTATTTAACGGAGGGGTTTTTTTTTTGGACGCGTTCCTCGCGGGCAGAGCCCCGCGGTTCTCAGGCAGGGAGGTGGGAGGCATCCCGGCCCCGCACCCACCGCACACCCCCTGCCCCACGGCTCTGCCCCCCACCCCTCCGCCTCCCACCCCTCAGCCAGCGACTGCACGGCTGCCGGACCCCGCGGGACCCCGGAGCTCCCCACACCTCCTCGGCAGTGCTACCATAGCGTAGGGATTTGTTGTTCGTTCTGGGGTAGTTTTAAACACGTGCATGCAGAATAAAGGAGGAATAGAGCGGCTCTCCCTGCCGCTGCAGCTCCGGCAGCAGAGGGTGGAGGTGGCTCAGGACCCCGGGACAGGACCCCCTCCTCTGCAGAGCCGCTCCGGGCCCAGAGGGAGCAGGACGACCCTCCTCATCCTCCTCTCAGTAACTGCTGCCAGGGGGTGCGGGACATCAGCCCGGCTCAGCCCATGAACTCAGTGCTCTCAGGTTTGTGCCCGGCCCATCCCCACCACAGCGCTCACAGTGACCTCACGGAGACAAAAAGGGCACGAGCAGAACTGCACGAAGGGCCACAGCCTCACACGACCAAATAAATCATGCGCAGGGCTTCCCAAGGAGTTTCCCTTTGTGTCGGTTACTCTGCAATGGAACACTCAGTGCTGCCCGTCCCAGCAGCATCAGAACTCAGCTGGGACTGCAGAGCAGAGCTGGAGCTCAGACATCAGCATCTGCTGCGTGGGGCAGGAGAAAGGAACAGAGCTCAGCTCCCAGGGCCCGGCAGAGGGGGGGGACATGGACAGAGCACAGCGGGGACGAGGATGGGGAGGACCCTTTGCTCTGGGTGCGATGCACACGTGCTGCAGCTTTAGTCAGCGTTTTTATTTCAGTGAAGCGGAGGTCTGCGCTGTCCAGAAGGGACATTTACTCAGCCCATGGCACACAGGGTGGGCACACTGCAGGGTGAGGGCTGAGGCCACAGCCCATGGAAACCTGGCAGCCCCAGCACCCACCCGGCCCTGCCCACCCCCACAGCCCCGGATCAGGGCTCAGCCCATGCACCTTGGAAACAGGATAACAGCAGAAGTGCTTGTTTTCTCAGACAGGAATGCAGTAAAACCAAATAGCTTCAACTCAAACCAGGTTTGCCCTCTAGCAAGCGGCCCATTCCTGTGCTCAGCCACTGGAGAGCAGCACAGAACACTTCAACCCTGAACAGAACATCTGTGACACGGTGCTGCTGGAGGCTGAGTGGGATGTGGGGTGCAGGGAGGGCCCTTTGCCTCCTCCAGCTCCAAACTGACCAAGAGAGCTGTGATGTTTGGGACTCAACACAACAGCTGGGGCAGGGGAACCAGCCCAGCACTGGGATGGATTCAGGCAGTACCAGGATCCCCCGCCTGGCTTTGCTGAGTGCTCATCCCCCGGTGTGTGGCTGACGAGCCGGGGCTGAGCCGCTGCTGCCTGGATCATGTCTCCATGAGGATGTACCGCAGAATCCCATTGACCACATCCAACGTCTCATCGCTCTCCAGCACGATGTCGTAGGCATCCAGGTACTTCTCCCGCCGCTCCTCCACCTGCAGCGAGGAGAGGAGCACACAGAACCATGAGAATGAAGGTGCCATACCCACATCCCTGCACCTCTTGATGCTATAGAAAACAGGGGACAAAAACAACTGACTGTGCCCAAAGTGCACCAGGAGCTCCATGGGCCTTTGAGCAAACCCAGCGCCCCGAGGTGGGGACTCAGCCCTGGGAAGGGCTGCAGGGCAGCAGGATGGCTGCTCCCCACACACCTTGTCGTTGAGGAAGCCAATCTTGAGGATGTTCTCCACACTGGGGACACCATCTGCCATCGTCAGGTCGCCCATGGAGTCCCCCAGGAGGATGATGCTCGTCCTTGTGCTCAGCTGCTGGAAGTACGCAGTGCCCTGCAGCACGCTGTTGTTCTTGTTGTAGGTGTGGATGAGAGGGTCCTTGAAGCGCGTGAGGACTCCCTGTGCAAATGGGACAGGTGAGCTGATCCTAAAGCAATCCCCACACTGTGCTGCAGCCCCAGCACCACTTCAGAAGGGTGGAAGGCAACAGAACGACAGCTCCCACCACTGCAGCACCCCCTGGAGCCCCAAAATGCATGGAGACAGCCACCAAAGATCCCCTTTTGCAGGACAAACCCAGACCACAGGGTGAGAACATCCCCAAAGTACGTGGGAGATCTGTGAGCAAGCTTTGTGCCACCTTGGAGCTGCTCAAGGGCCATGGAAAGCCAAAGTCTGAGGAGCCCCAGGGCACAGCACGGCCCTTGCAGAAGGCAGGAGTCACACCCCGAAGACTGTCTGCCCCAGCACACTCCCACGGGAACAGAGGCCTTCATTGTGCACAGTGTGCCATTTGCTAATGTGAACTGTGACTTTCCAGGCTTTCATTAACTCCATCCCAACCACACATCTGGGCTGGGGGAGGACCAGCACTGACCCAGAGCACACTGACAGACAACACCCCACTCCTGGCTTTGGAAAGTCACTCTGAAGGGCCAGGCACCCACGGAATGGTGAGCAGATGCTCAGCTGCTGCTGTACTCTGCCTGCAGGATCCTCCCAGGGCCAACACTGAGCACTCCCCAGATCCCAGTAATGGTACCGCAGCCCTCAGTGCCAGCACTACCACTCCCCTGTGGGCTCTACACACACACACTCACACTGTCATCGAAGTCCATGTAGTTGGACACCACGTTGACGTTGGGGTAGAAGACATTGGCCTGACGGATGATCTCCTCGAGGATGTCACCAACACCAGCAGAGAAGATGAACATGGGGACGTTGTGCTTGTGCAGCTGATCAAACAGTTCAGTGAACCCATCCCTAGGACAGAAGGGTCCATGGCAGTGTCACATTACCCTCTGGGCAGCGTGGGCTGTGTCTGCTCTCAGTGACAAAGCTCCAGGTTCTGCCTGGGATTTCCCAAGCAGAAATAACCAGCAGACACTCAAAGCACAGCTCCCAGCTGCAGCCTTCACAGCAGCTTTTGGTGCTGTATTTCAGTGCTCTGAGCCCCTCATCCTGCTGACCGAGGAGGCTCAGAGTCACTCAGGGACCTTCACCCCTCCAGGACCCGGGGTGGGCACAGCTCTGGGGCAGGAGGAGCTCTCTGGGTTTAACAACCCAAACCCCAAGAAGGAGGGGAGATCTGTGCTGTGGAGCCTGCACGCAGATCAGAGCAGTGAGCAGGGCTGGCAGACACCAGCTCAGGGCCCCCCTGACTGCCTTCAGGCCCCGCAGATGTGGGCAGCCAAGGGATGACAGGAGAGGAAGGGCCTCGGGTGTACCTCAGCATCACATCCGACTCCCTGACGATCTGGGCAATGTCCCCCTTCTGGATCTTCTGCTGTGCCAGCAGCTCGTGGGCCCGAGTCCACCTATGGCAAGGCAGCGAGGTGAGCATCACCTTGATGCCTATAGGCATCAGCCGATGCCAAAAGGAACCCTACACACAAAGGGTTCTCCTCGCCTGGACTGCGCTCCCTCCCATTGCCCCCAGAGCTCACCAGGGGGTGGGGCACACCACACAGCACTCACCACTCCACCATCAGGGGCCGCTTCTCTTCCAGGGTTCGGTTGGGATCGATTTCGATGGGGTAGTAATGGTGCAGCAGATCTTTTAACTGGAATATTGTAAGTAAGAAAGAAGAATATTGAGTCTACACAGACCGTGATCAGGAAAATCAGCATTTATAATTCCCCTAAAACATCACAGTTCATAACATCACAGTTCATTACTGCCATCCCTGATAGCTTGGCTGAGTCCTGTGCCCCAACAGATGGACACACACATCCCCTTCCTGTTCTTATCAGAGCTCAGATGCCTGCAGCTGAGCATGCAAACTCATTTTCTCTTTTTAGCTCTGCCATTGGCTGAAATGCAGCCTGGGACCTTGCCCTGCTCGGTTTTTACCCTGTGACACACACTGCTCAGCCCATGGTGATGGCTGACAGCCATGGGGAGCTCCACAAAGCAACACCCACCTTCTTCTTGCCATCCTCGCTAATAACACGGCTGTTATCGAGGATATCTGCAACCACAACAGAACGGCAGCGTTACAGCCCAGAAAGGCTGGGAGCTCCCAGCTGGGAGTGGGACA
This sequence comes from Callipepla californica brunnescens, assembly GCA_023055505.1. NCBI lineage: Eukaryota > Metazoa > Chordata > Aves > Galliformes > Odontophoridae > Callipepla > Callipepla californica. The sequence goes on from JALIRH010000045.1 coordinate 3,857,772, forward strand.
GACAAGGAGCATTGAGAGTCTCGGTGGCAAAGCTGGAGCAGAAAGCCCAGGAACCGTCCCCTGCCGTGGGCTCTGGGCTGCTGGGACGTGAGGGCTGTGGCAAAGAACAGACACAGAAAGCAGAAGGAAGGGCCACAGAGCAACAGCAAGGCTGGGACTCACTGTGCGACGTGGGGCAGCGCCGGCCATTGCACCCAAACCTGCTCAGCGTCATGTCGAAGTCAGAGATGACCTGGGGGGGGGGTGACAGAAAGAGGGAGTGCAGTGACACCGCGCCCTGCGGGGTGCAAACAAACACAGTGTGGGTGCAAACACGGCGTGGGTGCATCCCGCACAGAGCACAGCACTGCAGTGAGCAGCGGGAACCCCGCGGGCACAGCACGGCCAGCAGGGAGCGGGCACCCCCCCATCCCAGCAGCACCCATCCCTCACCAGCACCGAGCCGAGCCTGGGCACCGGCTCATGTTCACAGCTCGCATGGCGTGGAAGCAGGAGGCCAGGCCGCGCAAACCGCCCGCTGCTCGGCTCGTGCAGAGCGAGCTGCAGCAAAACACGCAGACCCGCGCGGGCCGTACCTGCAGCTTGCTGCTGCCCCGCTCCTTCATGGCGTGGATCGCCCCCATGACGCGCTCCGGCTGCTGCATGCGGACCGTGGGCTTCTGCAGCTCCGGCAGCTGCGGGCACAGAGCCGCGTTCAGAGCCACACCGCGCTCAGCCCCCACCCCGCAGCGCTCCGCTCACCATCTCTGTGCCGTGCAGCGCTGCGCCGTGCCGTGCCGTGCAGAACTGTGCCGTGCAGAACTGTGCCGTGCCGTGCCGTGCAGAACTATGCCGTGCAGTACTGTGCCGTGCCGCGCCGTGCCGTGCTGCCCGGGGCTGCCCGGGACTGTTCGGTCCCCGCGGTTTCGTTTCCTTCGCCGCCCGCCCAGGAGGAGGAAACCGAAAGATTAAAAGCAAAACCAACAACGCAGCACAACGACGTGGCAGGAGCCGCTCTCGGCCGCACCCCCCGCACCGCCACCGCGCGGCCGAGCCAAACAAAGCGCTGCGCGGCCGCGGGAGCCGCTCCCACCCGCGACGCGACCACGGCCACGGCCGCGCGGAGCCACGGGCGCCCCGACGGCTCCGACGGGCTCCGAACGGCGCCGAAATGCTCCGAAAGATACCGAAACGTTCCGAAGGACGCCGAAAGGATCCGAGCTGGGACGAAACGCTCCGAAAGGTCCCGACGGGCTCCGAAAGGCTCCGGAGAGCCCTCGGCTCTCCACGCGGCCCCCCCCCCCCCCCCCCCCGTGCGATGTGCGACGTCCCGGGCCGCGGGGACCCCCGAGCGCGCCCAGCGCCGGCTGTGAGCTCACGATGGGGGGCGGGGCCCGAACCCCATCCGCAGGACATGTAGGAGGACGCGGCCCCGGAGCGGCTGCTCTCACTGCCCGGCCTCAATGATGGAGCGGAAGATGAGCGCCATGGCCTGCGAGGTCTTCAACGAGCTCCGTCTGGAGGGGAAGCTCTGCGACGTGATCATCGACGTGGACGGCTGCCAGTTCAACGCGCACAAGAACATCCTGTGCAGCTGCAGCCATTACTTCAGGTTGGGGTGGTCTGTGGTGCAATGGGGCGAGCGGTGTGCCCCGCTCTCACAGCCGGACCCTGGTGTGCAGGGAGGAATGTGTATGGCATCGCGGGGTGGGGATTTAACACAGAAGAGCCGTTCCTTGCTCCTGCATTGCTTTGGTTTTTTTTTTGTGTGTCAGGGCTTTGTTTACCAGTGGCTGGAACAACGTGGAGAAGTTGGTGTACAAAATCCCCGGCACTTCCCCCGAAATGATGAAGCTCGTTATTGAGTATGCCTACACCCGGGCGGTCACGATCACTGCTGAAAATGTTGAAAGCTTGCTGCACACGGCGGACCAGTTCAACATCATGGGCATCATCAGGCTGTGCTGCGAGTTCCTGAAGTCCCAGCTGTGCGTGGAAAACTGCATCGGCATCTGCCGGCTCACGACCTTTTACCACTGCCCCAGCCTGCACCACACAGCCTACATGTTCATCCTGCACCACTTCGAGGAGCTGATCAAAGTGTCCACGGAGTTCTTAGACCTCTCCGTCAGCGAGCTGACGGACATCATTGAGAAAGACCAGCTCAACGTGAAGCAGGAGGAGGTGGTGTTCGATGCCATTCTGAAATGGATCACCCACGACTCCTGGCAGAGGAAGCAGCACATCCCCGTCCTGCTCAGCAAGGTCAGTCCGGTGGGCTCCGGGAGCTCTGCGCAGCTCAGCCTGCTCCGTCCTCATCGCTGCTCACAGCGCGTGTCCGTGCTGCAATGTGCTGTGCTCAGGGCATGCAGTTTAAGTGCATTGTTTCTTCACATTTGGAGCTTACGTTTAATCACTCGTGGGTGTGAGGAAGAGCTGAGCATCACGTGGGGTGCGTTATCTCTGCACGCACAGCTGGTGAATGTCAGGCTCTCACTGCACCGGGCTGCTTATACATGCAGACCCTTTTCTGGGGAGGTGAAAAAGCACACCTTTAATTCTTCAGTTCTCTCCTAAGCTTTAGGGAACACTGATGTGAAATCCAGGCCATCCAGCGTCAGAGCTGCCCATGAAGGATAGCAAAACATGAAGCATCAGCAATAACCCCCTTTCACGTTTCAGGTCCGGTTAGCACTGATAGAGGTGGACCGCTTCATGAACAAAGTCAAAACACACGATTACGTGAGGGACAACAGTGAGTGCAAGCCCATCATCATCAGCACGCTGACAGCCATATATAACTTCAACACAAGAACTCTGCTGGACTCTGACTCCATCAGCCTCCTTGCCCGGCCCCGCCTGCCCTACTGCATCCTGTTTGCGATCGGGGGCTGGAGCGGGGGGAACCCGACCAACGCCATCGAGACGTACGACATCCGGGCAGACAAGTGGGTGAACGTTTCGTGCCACGAGGAGAGCCCGCGTGCCTATCACGGGACTGCTTTTCTGAAGGGCTATGTCTACATGATTGGAGGCTTCGACAGCATAGATTACTTCAACAGTGTCAAGCGCTTCGATCCGGTGAAGAGGACGTGGTGCCAGGTCGCGCCCATGCACTCACGGCGCTGCTACGTCAGCGTCACTGTTCTCAATGACTTCATCTACGCAATAGGGGGCTTCGATGGGTACATGCGTCTCAACACAGCCGAGCGGTACGAGCCGGAGACAAACCAGTGGACGCTGATTGCGCCCATGCACGAGCAGAGGAGTGACGCTGGTGCAGCCACGCTGTATGATAAGGTAAAGCCCTGGAGATCTGTGGCAGCTGTTAGGGTTGAAGCGTGGTATGCAGGACAGGGAACAGACATCACTGCATTGCACAGCGAGTGGGAGCCTTGTCCTTCTGTAGGGCGTGCCGGGGCAGCTTCACAGAGCTCAGCCTCCCACTCAGCTATGTCCTGGATAAACACAGCTTGCACCCAGGGCTCATCATCTGGGAGCCAGGAACAACAAATGCTCCTTTCCATCAGTCTTTTCAAATAGAGGGAGAGTTCATGTAAATCATACTCATCAAATCCTGGAGCCACAGATAGAAAGCTAAGAGGTGAAACTTCTGGCACAGCAGAAGTGCAGACAGGAGTGGTAGAACTCTTCCAGAACCACTTCCACCAGCAGGCAGCGTGCTGCTGGACACAGAGTACAGAGCTGCTGTGTGTGCTCTGCACAGTTCAGGAAAGGAAGGGTCAGAACCCAGCTGCCCTGAGTAACTCCCTCCACTCTGATTACTTTCAGCCCAGGATGATGGGACTTAAAGCTAAGAACTGCCCCAGCCAGCCCACTTTGTCCTCTCTTTATTCTCCCAGCAGTACTCACCCTGCTTGGCTTTTTCTTCCTCCTGTAAACAGGTATATATATGTGGTGGGTTCAACGGAAACGAGTGCCTATTCACAGCTGAGGTGTACAATGCCAGAACAGATCAATGGACCTTTATTTCCCCAATGAGAAGCAGAAGAAGTGGAGTAGGTGTGACTGCATATGGAAAGCAAGTGTATGCGGTAAGGCAGCAGTGGTGCCAGGGCCATAATGGCACCCAGCACTGCTGGGGTTGTTTCTCTAATGCAATGGGGTTCTGTTCATCTGCATTTCCTACACTGATTCTCGCGCTGGCCACTCACTTCCAAGTGAGATTTATGGAAGGAAGTTGAAGGCAAAAATGACTGTAATCCCCCATTCGAATATGGTCACCCTTTTCATTATGAAAAATAACCTGTGAAGGGCTAATATAATAATAACCTCAGCAGGAGGGGGAGGGCCCGTTTCAACCCCGTACCTTTGGCGTTGACAGGTTGGAGGATTTGATGGAGTCAACCGGCTCCGGACGGCGGAAGCGTACAACCCGGCTGCCAACACGTGGCGCGGCATCTCCAGCATGTTCAGCCCCCGCAGCAACTTCGGCATCGAGGTCGTGGACGACCTCCTGTTCGTGGTCGGGGGCTTCAACGGCTACACCACTACTTTCAACGTCGAGTGTTACGATGAAGAAGCCAAGGACTGGTTCGACGTTCAGGACATGAGCATCTACCGCAGCGCTCTGAGCTGCTGCGTGGTGCCAGGGCTGCCCAACGTCACCGACTACGCTGCCAGACGGGACTAGCGTGGAGCCCTGACAGTGGGGGGGGGGGCAGGCACTTGTCCAGCAAGCCCCCCGTCTGTATGAGCAGCTCCAGGAGCTAATAAAGTCCAGTAAGCAGCAAAAGAACGTGTGCGCTTCATGTAAAAGCAAACAATTAATTCTAAGTGGAATAATCAGTAACTAAAGCTTTCGTTCCGTGGCAGAAAACGAACGTGGTTTAGAGGTCTGGGTCACAGCTCACGTGACAGCTGGAGGCCAACAACAGAATGCTACAGAAATAAAGGGTTTATTTTCATCCGTTCACTTATTACAATATACTCTAATACAGTGTATTTCATGTGAGGAACGTTACAGGAGGAGCGTTTCCAACAGCCTACACACAACTACTTTACCTTACTGGAGTTAAGTACAGGAGTGCTGCTTGCCCAAGCATTCTCTTGAAGTCTACATTAACACTGAGGAGAGCAGAGCTGCCGTGATCCACTGCGACATGGACCTACGAGGAGCATCTCACTATTAATGGTCTTCAAACAGCTAATTAGTTCCACACTGTACATTCATATTAGTAATAGGATTAGATCCTCAGGAGCACCTGTTTTAGCACGCTGCCACTCAAGACTCAAATGAGAGACGCGATTTTTATTCTAAGATCATTTGGGTGTGGCTGAAAACAGATCCAAGCATCCAACATTTGGTACCACAGGATCAAAAACGACCTGGAAAGCTGCTACTCTGTGACCCACAGTGAGCAACCTGGGGTAATTTTTATCAAGCATGCTAGGAAACTGGCACGTTCTATTTCTGGAGTGGTATCTGCTGTGAGCGACGAAACCCTGCTAAAAATATATATACAAACCTAGCATCGTAACAGAGTACTCCAGTCCCTATAAAACAGTATGTACACACCTGGCACCCACCGAGGAATGAGGGCAGTGCAGCTCCTACCTCACTAACACCTCGGGCAGACACACATGGCACGAAATGTTCTGTGGCATGTATCCACAACAGTATGATTGTCCTAAGGAAAAACACCATCCCACGCTCCCCTACATCTGCAAGGACAGGGATGAGCCCTGCACTGATCCTCATGGGGTTTAACCAGCTCTGCAGACAGCGCAGGGATCCCCAGCTGCTGCTTATGGGATTCCTGCTTTTCTTAACGAACACTGCAAGTCGGGCCAAGATGCTTTTGTTACACAGTTCACAGGTTAGTGAGCTGAATTACAGCTGGGTTCAGTTCATACTGACAGGCGAGGCGAGGGACAGTGAAGCGCATCAGTCAGGAACTGTGCATGCAGCTGAAAGTCGAGGCAGTAAAAACCCAACTGCCTACAAACTGCACAGCACTGACCCAAGATAGCAAACAGCGTAAGTCAGAGCAAACCAGTGCTGCCCACAGTGCAAACAGGACACAAGCACAGTGCGTCACACACGAGCCATGGCTGGCATTCACACGTTAAGCTGCCCACACACGAAGCTGGGCGGAATGTCTGTAGTGAAGCAGACAATGTCTGCCACGCTGAAGTCCTCTGCTGAGTGCAAATAGCAGTTTTGCTTGGAAAAAGACTGCAAGAAGTTTGCTCTTGCATCTGACTCGGCTGCACGCTGCATCACGCTGCTTAGCTGATATTCCAACATCACAATTTCAGTGTTTTTCCCCACGAACTGTCCCAGATTTGTTGGCTCTGATGGAGCTGTGCTGCCTCCTTCGCTCATCAGCTCCACAGAGTCAAGTCAGCAGGGATGGAACACAAAACCTGTTCTCGGTGCTCCTGTGCAAAGCACCTTGAATTCAGCTGCCATTTAAGTTACATCAGAATTCCAGCATCAATGCTGTGAGGCATTTGCACGCAGTGCACCCACAAACCCTCCTTCAGGGGCAGTAATCCTTAAACCTGAGGGCCAAACTCCACGGATTAACCCCTTCCTGAGGGGCTGCATGAGCTGATTTGGCAGCAGTCATTACTGAACATCAGCCTTAAACCTGACTAAGGTTAACCATTTCCTCTCTTGCATTAGACCAGCACTGTACAGTGATCTAACTGGCAAATGCAATATGGGAAGGTTACTACAGGTGAGTAATTCAAAACGGACTGTTAGATTTTCAAGGCTATTTTTACAGGGCCGGGTCATTCTCCCTTTACTAAAAGAACAGTTATCGATGTCAAAGCAGCAGGTGAACTGCTAAGTGGAGCATTAAGGATATTACACATCACAGAGACCTTTACACAGTACGTGGTTGACTTACCCTCACCCAGTGTTTCAGATATGATCTAGGTTGCCTGCTGAATTGGAAAATGAGAAGTATCAGTTCAGAGAGCTAAACAGTAAAAAACAAAGAGAAACACAACAGAACAGAAACGAAAAACTGTTTAGAAAACCTTTTTCAAAGAAGTTCCCCATGTCAAAAGCACCAGCAAATTACCACAGGAAACAAAGTGCACAGCTCCTTCATCAGTGTTTGCCTACTGCCCTGCTGCCACCTCCCCTCCCTCACATCCACACGTCAAAACCTGGAGCATCCAAACGAAGGGAAGGATGAGGAAGAGGAGGAGGAAGGAGGGATGCACTGAACCCACCAGTAATGACAGCTGTCCTGGAGCTCTGCAGGTCAGGGAGTGCTCAGCAGGACAGCAAACAGCAGTACTGCAAAGGAACAATGTGACCTTTTCCTCGGGGTATGGCACATAAACCAGAGCCAAGCAGGGCCCTGGCTGATGTGAACCCACCCCAGAACAGTTTTAATCAACTGAAATCTTACTCTCTAAAAATATTTAGAGGCTGTAAAACCTCCAAACACATCTCAAAATCCTTCTGTCATGTGTAACTGAGAGCCAGCAATGCCCCTGCGAGAACACCAAGCACTGATTGTGAAGGAGCACTGCAGCACTGCCAGTGGAAGCTCTGTGGGACAATGCACTGAAGGCAGAAGGCATCGATTGTCAGAGGCAGGCTGCAAACAGGCTCGTGGGGGTTCTTCCCAACACTCCTTCCCTACAATTAAATGTGCACAGCATTTCAGAAAGGACTGACAAGTAGCTCACGTTCAATCTATTCCCGTGGGATAACATCACTCTCACTAATCCACACGGACAGGAGGGAATAGCTGATTTCAGTGCGTGACTGCTACTCTGGTTTTCTCTCTTCTGAAGCTCTCAAAGAAACTCAAAGCCTCTCCAGATATACCTGAAAAAGATCACAGCCTCAAGTTCTCTCTCTCAGCAAGTGTCTGATGCTCTACTAATCAACCTTTCACAAATGAACTCCGCAGCCTCTCTACAACATACAAAATATTTAACAGACATAGAAACATCCTGAAGTACTTCTACAAAGAGATTGTGCTTTCATTTCCATACGTCGTTATAACTATTGCACTCGCCTCCATCTTGAGAAAGCCAAGCACACTGACATCCACACCACGAGAACTTCAGTCACTGAGGAGGAGAATCAAAGGAATGTCAACATTTCAAGTGCAAATACAGCAGGTGCTTCCAGCACACACAAGTGTAACTGCTAAAGCATTAGACAGAGATCTCTGACTTTCAAAACAGAACTGTAAGAGGCTAACGCTACAGAAATCCTTGCAAACAAAGATCTGTGCCACGGTCTGTTACAGGAAAGCAGGTTTTCCATGGGCACTGTTAAGCTGGATTCAGTTTTTCAATTCTCATTCACCCTCAATTTTTGCAATTTTCAGTACACGAAAGATGCCACTTTTACAGAGCAAACCTACTCACCATCCTGACGTCTTATAAAGACACAAAATGCCAAGCAAAATGGCTCAGCACAGTACTTCCTAAACTGCCTTCATCAAGAGGGACAACCCAGAGACTAGCACTCAATCTGCGAGCGTGGCATTCTCCGGAGGCTCAGGGAGTGTCGGTGTATCTCCTGCATCTGTCTTTCCTGCATTTGTCTGATTCTGTCTTTCTGCCACATCAGGTTTTGTGGCATTGGATACCTCTGCGTGCCCTGCAAGCACCTGAAGGGAATCCTGACGTGGCAGGCCGTGGCCCTGCAGCGAGGCTGAGGCATGGGAGGCAGAAGCATCCAGCGCTTTCTCTCGGCGCAGTAGCGATAGGCCTCCTTCCTGTACTGCTTGTCGATGTCATCGCTGTTCTTCCACCCCCCGATGATGAAAACATCGTCTTTATAGTAACAAATAGCTGCCCCTTCGATGCTAAGGACCTCTGGGGGCAGGCTTTCAAGTATCTCATCTGAGGCCCTGCCAGAGATCTTCACCTTGGCTTCCTCGTTATCTATAGGGTAACTCTTGGGGCAGCAGGACGCTGTGTGGTAGAAGTTTGTGTTTGCAACCGACATCTGAAAAGAGCAATAATTATCAATGAGCGGCAGAGACTCTACGTCCTGCCACTGCCTGGTTTCAGCATCGTATCTGATAATAACTGCCCTCAAGCCATCTTCACTATCACTGTCAACTGGGGTACGGGCAGCGACATAAACAAATCGGTCCTCTACAGAAACAGCTTTGACATCACGAAGGATCTTTGGCGCTGACTCCAGGTTATGCCACTTGTCTTGCTCGGGATTATAAACAGCTACATCTTTAAAGCCAGGACTGAAATTGCCATGTCCACCGATACTGTACAGGTTTCCTTTAACTTCGGTGAGGCCAAAGGAATGTTTTCTGGTTATTAAATTTGAGACCTGCTCCCAGATATTTCTGTTCGGATTGTACCTCTCTACAGTCTTGGCAAATCCCGGTTCCATGGAGCCAGCCACATAAACATAAGACTCCGTCACAGCCACAGCATGCCCATCGAGGTGGTTATGGATGTGCGGCAAGTTTACCCACCTATCCTCATCGATGAAATACCCCACGCACTCACTCAAGTAATCTCCTCCCTCCGACACGCCACCGATCACCATAATGACATCCATGTTTTGTCCAAAACGCGGGCAGCAACGCCACAGGACAGGCGGAGTGCTGCAGGTTACCGGACTGCAAGTTCTCAGAGCGCAGGGCGTGACTCTCCACGGCGTCCGACACCAGCCTGACGCAGGCCTCGTTGCTGGCCACCAGCCGCTCGGACTTCACGTGGCGGGTCAGGTACGTGGGCTTCATCTGGGACAACCTCAGCAGCTTAAAAAGCTCCTCGAAGTACCTCTCTCTTTCCTCGGGGCTCTTCTGAACCCACTTCAAGACGGTCTCGAAGAGGATTTCTTCCGAGTCCACCGTGATCTCCGAGTCGGACAGCCAGTCCCTGATGAGGTGGAAGGGCAGCGTGTAGAACTCCTCGTCCTGGATGACTCTGTGGAAGTTCCTGCGGATCATGTCCTGCGCCCGGAGCGCCAGCTGGCTCAGCGAGTACATGTGCGCCAGGCTGTGCACCGCCACGCAGTTGGAGAGGTTCAGCTTCTTCTTGAGGAACTCCCCGCAGAACTCCTTCAGCCGGGTCAGCAGGAACCTGCGGGACACACGGCCGTGAGGCGCTGCGCGGCGCTGCCCGGCGCGGCCCCGCCCCGCCCCGCTCACCTGTCGGCCATCTCCAGCACCTCGTGCACGTTGCCGGGGCTGACGCGGATGGCTCCGGTGTACATGAAGCCGATGACGGCCTCCACCGTGTCGGGGTCGGGGCCGCCCTCCGAGCTCCACTTCTGCAGCTCCACGCGGCCCGAGCGCGACTCGGCGAAGCCGCCCGAGAGCAGCGGCGTGAAGTACTCGGTGGCGGCCGCCAGCACGGAGCGGTGCGCGCGGAACTCGCGGGCGGCCCCGGGCCGCGCTCCGCCGAACGCCAGCGTGATGTCGCAGTAGAGGCCGTGGCGGCGCTGCTCGTTCTGCCGCCACGCCAGGTCGGAGCAGTGCGCCGGGCACCCGAACTCCTCCGCCTCCGCCTCCCCGTCCGCCCCGCCGCCCCGCGGGCCGCCGCTCTCCTCCTCCGCCGCGGGCGGACCGGGCCCGGGCTGCGGCTGAGGGGAGGCTGCGGCCGCCGCCATCTTGTCCGACATGGCGGGCCGCGGCTGCGCGCCTGCGCGGTGCGGTGCTGCCGCCTGGCGGAAGGCGGCGGAGAAGGGCGGGGGGGGGGGGTGCCCTACGAGCGCGGGAAGCGCTGAGGAGAACGCGGCGGAACGGAGCGCCCCGCGGCCCTCAGCGCGCCCTCAGCGCCGCGCGGAGCGGAGGGGACCGGACCCGAGGGGAGCGGGGCCGTGACGCCGCCGGGCGGGAGCGCTCCGCCGTCGCTCCTCACGGGCACCGCCGCCAGGGGGCGCTGCGCCCCGCCACGCGTTCCTGGTGCCCGCCGTCCCCACGCACACACACACCGCCGTCCCCACAGCCCCTCTCTGTGCTCTAACTTTGTGAGCTCCAGCCCTCAGCCCACGCTGACACACCGAGACACGAGAAGTGGGGTTTGCATCCCCCAGCAGCACGAACACGGCGCAGGGAGGAGAGCAGAGCGGCGTTTATTTCAGCTCGGCTGCGGTACACACACAGATTACTGAGATTATTGTCATAGGAGACCGACGTAGGGCTGAGTAGTAAAGGAGGAACTGTTTGCATAAATACAGGCACTGGAAGAGGAGTTTCACAGTTTTAACAGCAGAATATGGTACAAGTTTACATTTTAAATTACTACACCAACGTTTGAGTAACATAGGTTATACGGCAGCGGTGGTCCCACTGTTCAGGGTATGATTAAACCGATGAACACACAGTAAACAAACCGAAAAACATCGCCCAGAAAGCCCACACTGAACGGCCCAAACCCCCAAATCACAGCTCATGGAACGATGGGTGCTTCCCCCTCTATCAGCCAGGTCAGTACGATTCCATACCCACGAGCAAAATTCCCCCCCACAACCATTACAATCTTTCCTGGAAACAAAAAAATAAAACTAGAGTAGAAAAAAAAATAAAAATGAGTGAGAAACAGTATTAAATACAGCAGGTAACACGGAACAGCACAAGTTTTGGTTTGACTATGTTTCTATTTGCGCAGAACAGCTCAGCTGGGCAGCTCAGTGCCTGCACGCATCCGAGTCCCATTTGCTGCTGTCCTCTGCGCAGCTTCCAGCCTCCCAGGGCAGCATCTGAGGCACCACGGCTGAGCCTCACATGGTCATGTGCTCCGGCAAAACATAGGATATGTCATCCCACGGGTGACGGTACAGACCCTGCTTCAACCTCTTCTGATCCAGGTAGTGTCCTAAAAGGAGAGAGTCTTTGTTATGTTTCTGAGCCTCCTCTTAGTCTTACTTTGCCTTGAAACAACTGATTTCTGGATTCCCACAACTAGTATTTCACGGACTGAAACCCCACACATTTCCCCTCTGCTCATGGCAACAGGGCACGTTCCTGAGGGATGGAAGTGGCAGAAACACAGCAAACTTACCAATGAATCCCATACTCCTGCCTAGTACAAAGATACCATTAAGAGCTCCTATATCAATATATTCATCAGCTTCTTCCCTGCAAGAAAAACAAAACTACTCAGTGTCTGTTTCGAAACTCTGGCCCCACACAAACTGGCAGTATGGCTCCTATCGCTTCTTACAGGACCAGGATCCAAGAGAGAATCATTTACCGTGTGAAAGAGCCACAGTTCCTGAGTACATCCACAAAGGCAACTCCAATAAAGCCATCCACGTTCAGGATGAGGTTTGGTTTCTGAAGAAAACACACAGATAAAGATGTCAACAACGGCAGGTGATGCTCACCTGGTAACTTCCATACCCACGGGTAGTTTGAAGGCTGCCATAGGCAGACATGCACACCAAATGCAGAGGCTGTCTGACTGTGAGAAACAGCTGTGCTTGATGTGAACGATGGAAACGCAGCCCCAAACAGGGCTGTGCTTCATTTAATCCACAGAGATTATCTACCACCACCCCTCGTGTGCCGAGTGCCTCTCACCACGCGAACCCACGCTTCCAGACTACTGCAGGCAACTCTGCTAACAGGTTTGGGTCTATTCAGTGTTTTCCTCATGTCCAAATGTCTCCAGCCTTATTAAGATGTAGCTGCCCTTCAACAGTTTATTAAGCTCTGCTCTTAAAATGCATTATTAACCCCTGGTCATTCCTCCCCCAGGATGAAAAAGCTTGTGACAAGAGAAATTCTAGCACGTTTCACCTTGGAAGTTGTAATCTTTTCTACTTCCAGTGCGTAATCCAAAAGCGGCGTGGCAGGGAAGTGCTGCTTCACGTAGTCCTTGAGAATCTGAACTCTCATGTCTGGGTTATTTATCTACAAGTCAGAAACAAAGTCAGTGAGGCATGTAAGCACAGATACCTGCTGTAACACACCGCCAGAATGTACTAACAGTGCAGTTTTCTTACAGATTTGACTCTGTGTCCAATGCCCATGATCAGTTTCCCTTCTTTCTTCATCTTATTCACAAATTCCATAGGGATAATCCCACTGTCAAAGGCTTTGCTAAACATTTTAGCTGCAGCATCCAGCGCTCCACCAAACCGGTCACCCTGGGTTCAAAACACAAAGGGAATTGCAGCAAACTCCACAAGCAAAGGCACAAAACAAGCACAGGATTATCTTCCCCATCACCCACGACTGTCCATGAGGCAATCATGAAATCAAAGTTGGGCAGGGACCTGGGACAAAGCGTCACAAAGTGTTGGTACAGAGTCACAGCACCTGCACTGGAGATGGCACAAGGAAGGGAAATATGATCTGAATCATTACTCATCTGTACCAGAGTACATCAGCCAACCACAAAGGCACAATTTTGACAGCAATTCGGCTTCTGCAGAATGTTTCCAGCCTCAAACATGAGACACAATCTCATTCATAGAAAAATGGACTAGATCTCAAACCAAAAACAGATAAAATGAACAGTAAATTATCCATTTCCTTCCAGTAAATCTTCACTTTCACCAGCTATTAGCATGGAATTCAACAGAAACCCAAACTATGAATGAGCAGACAGGAGCCAGCGCACAGCTCTGCGGCTGCAGCAAAACAATAATAAAACGAGGACTGGGCAGCATAACAAAATCCAACTTCAGCACTCACAATAGTAAGGAGGCCTGAAGTGAGACTTGAAACAAGATCTTTTCCAGCTCTTGCACAGACAATAGTGTTGTGGGCTCCAGAGACAGCAGGCCCGTGATCTGCTGTTACCATCAAACACATCTCAATGAACTGGCAGGCATACTTTGGTAACCTGAGCAAGAGAGAGACTGAAGTCATTTATGGTAGAGAAAACAAGACACTCAGTATTAGACTGGGCAGTAACATCTATTTTTAGAGGGAGCAGGCACAAGTAAAACCTCAAGCTAAAGGGTCCGGGCTTCCACAAAAGCTACCTCACCTCCTTTGAAACCAGAGCAGGCCCAGAACCCCTCCAATTCCCATTTCTTCTTTGAACACTTCAGTGATTGGCATGCCAGCATAAATCAGCTCCTGACCCCTCTCATCACAGATGCTTGTCATAAAGGAAGCCGGCTTGCGGATCAGACCCAGCTCCTAGAACCACAGCACAAAGACGGGATCTTAAACAATGCTCTTCAGAAACAAGGGGCAGCAGGAGGCTTAAACTCGCCTCCAGGGCAGGTTCCATAACCTAGAACCAGTGCAGCCAGTGAGCTCACTGACAACACTACAAAGCCCAAGGGGTAATCCCAAGCCAACACCATTACCATTAAGCACCCAGAATTATACTGAACATCCCACCCGCTGCCTACGGAACCAGGAACCAAGTGAAGTAGCATAGCTCACCCTTGCCCAGGAATAATCCATTGGCACAGTTGGAGGAGGAACTTCCTCAGCTGGCTCAATCACTCTCTTTGCCACAAGATCCTGATAGACAGACCTGGGGGGGGGGGGAGAATCCTTTTGTTAATTTAAGTCCTTTTGAGTGACAGCTGAGATCATCTTAGTCTAGACCTTCAGTTCATTCTGAGTTCTTAAGTACTAAGCAGGACTATATTCCTTATCAATCTAAAGTCAGCACTCTAGTAGTTTTCATCCCCTGCTCAAGCAACTTACTGAATGACCTCTCCCAGCTCATCAAAGCTCCGTGGAACAAACACGCCAGCTTCTTTCAAGGCTTGATTCTTTGCAACTGCAGTTTCAGAAGCCTGGTTGGCACAAGCTCCTGCATGGCCAAACTGCACCTACAAACAACAGAAGCAACACCAGTAAGGAATGCAAGTTGTTTACCTGTAAAGGAGTACACAACTGAATAGGAAACTGGTCACAGGAGTACCAGACTGCACAATTCCTTATTTGGCCTAACAAAACTCCTGGCTACAACTGCAGCTAACTGTCTGCTCGAGGACCTTCAGGCTGCATTTATGAACACACTGAATTCTTTGGGAACCTCCAGTGGCAAGCTAAAGAAGAAAAAAGTTTTTATTGTTGATATTTAAGTTCTACATGCTAAGTTGCTATGGCTTAGGTGTGAGGAGCTGGCTCTTTTCCCCTTCTGTCACAAGTAAATACACCCCCACTTTTGCACATACCTCTGAAGAGAACATGGTGGCACAGGTACCAATACACCAGCACACCACTGGCTTGGTGATCCGGCCTTCTTTAATACCCCTGCAGATCTTGTACTCCTCTGTGCCTCCAATCTGTAGGGAGAAAGAGTTGATCTCATTTAAAAGCTTTGCACTTCTTTAGAAACCAGCTCTGCAATGCATGCAGAAACACTTTTTGGTCCTCTTTGCACTGTGTATAAGAGTTTCAGGCTTTATTTTTAAAGTGAGAATGAGTTTAATCAGAAGAAATTGAATATATTCAAGAAGCATGAAATAAAACTTCAGATTTCGAGTAACGGTATGAGGAGCTGCACTCGGTTGTAGCTGTTAGTTGTTATTATCCTTGCTGCTCAGTAAAACTCCACTACTGAGTTCTGGAAGCTCCTCTCCCAGACCCCACTCACCTCTCCCAGTACTACAATCATTTTCACTCCTGGGGTGTCCTGGTAACGCAAGACATGATCCATGAAAGTCGAACCAGGATACCTGGGTGGAAAACAAGGGGGAATGAGTTTCATTTCTTTCAGGAAAACTTATGAAACAAGACAAGTGAACCACCACCCCGCCCCTCACTCCCACATAACCCACGGTTCAAGAAGCTGCTTCTGTTGACTGAGTTAATCAGTGGTTTCTCTGTCAGGCTCCTACCTGTCTCCTCCAATGGCCACCCCCTCGTAGACCCCATCAGTGGTTCGGGAAATGATGTTGTTGAGCTCATTAGACATCCCTCCAGACCGTGAAACATAAGCCACGCTGCCAGGACGGTACAGTTTTGATGCCAAGATATTATCAAGCATGCCTCCTGTGTTGCCTATCTTGAAGCAGCCCGGTTTGATCCCACCAACCTACAAGAAAATTACACAAAGATGTAAAGCCCTTTAAAACAGACATGAGAGTTAGGAACACCTCTGTAAAACAGCCTTCTGTCAGCATCTATCCAAACAATAAAGATGGTAATGTGACCTTGAAATGGTCACACACACACTCCATGCAGCTACAGACAAACAGGTGGTAGGATACACTCTGTTCATCAGGGAAAACTGATGTGAAGATTAAGACAGGACAGACGAGAGGAGGAAGGGCATCAGTTCTTACAGTCGCAGGCCCGATGATGGTGACTCCTTTCTTATCAGCTGCCTTGATCAGCTTGCGTGTCAGTGCCTCTGGAATGCCCTCAGCAATAATGGCAATGGTGCGGATCTGCGGCGAGATAAGGAGAACCATCAGCATCCCAAACGAACTCCTGCTTTCTCTTTCTTCTTTCCCTCTGAATCCCTCACTCACCTGGGGATAATTCATCGTTTCAACCGTGCTGTCGTAAGCAGAACGTAGAGATGCAAAGTTGATGAGAACATCCACCTCCGGGTGCTTCCTCATGGCATCAGACATGTTCTTGTAGACGGGGATCAGGATTTCTTTGTGGCCCCAATAGAACTTCTGCCTGTGGTCACCACTGTGAAGGGGAAGATGAAAAAGCCCTGAGTTTTAAGGCTGCTGGAAAAACAAAGGGATACAACGCATGCAGATAGAGAGGAGTTTACAAACCCCAATTCTGATACCAAGACTGACTGTGAGACACTCACTAGCAAGTGAGTGTGTGTGGGGAGGGACCATACTAACAGCAGAAGGTTCTTCAGAGTATAGAACAGAGCAGCGTATGGAAGGAGACGGGCTAATGGGGACAGAGGCATCCAGCAAGATGAATAAGCTCTCCCACAGTGAAGTTACCAGAGCCTTAATTCTACTCCAAGCTGGAAGACAGAATGAGGCACAGAAAGAGTAATGAATGAGATGCATGCAAAGCTGTGTTACTGGACTGGAGCAAGTACTGGGCTAGGGGACAACAGGAAACCAGTATCTGTGGCAAACAGACACTCAGTTCCACTGCACTGGGACTCCTCGCCCTGCTCTCTACGTGTTCGAGGAGAGGCATCTAGGAAAGTTTCTAGGTGTGGCAGACTAACTGGGACTGGCTGAAGTCTGTACTCAGTCATTGAGGAGCCCAGAGATACGGGCCATTTCTACACTGTTATGTTTGTAACAGAACATTTCAGGTTCTGCCAGCTCAGCTTGCTCCAGAAGGTCAAGCAGAAACACACGATTGATTAACAGATAGCCTTAAACTTTTTATCCCTGTGGTTTTCTCCTCATTAAGTGACTGCAACGCTGCAAGGGGCAGCTACTCATCTACGGAAGTAGCTATGCCTGGGCTCCATTTCAGTACCCTGAGGTTTGCACTCGTTGAGAAGGTGTTACAGAGCTGCAATTACCATCAGCACTGCAGACCAACAGCACAAGGTACTTAATGGACGAGACAGGCAAAGTTCTCTGCAGGACGGAGCTTCATTAGACATCAGCTACCCTGGATGCCTATCAACATCACAAATTACAACAATCCTCTTTGCTTTTTGTGCTCTCATCTCACTGTCTCATCAGCAGGCCAAGTCAGTTGCTCCTTTCTCTCCACTACTCACTCTGTTCAAGGAAGACCTTCCCATCCCTCACACATGAGAGGCAACAGAGCAGTTTATGCACCACATCTCAGCAGCCATGGAGGGTCCTCCTGAGGTCAAACTGAAACAATGACTTCTGAGCCCATGGGCTGCAGGGATGAGGCCAAAGCAGGTAAATATCTCAGTGCATGGGGTTCTCCTGAAGGACCTACATGCTTCCTGCCTGCTGAGAAGCTGCAACTAATACAGGAAGGAGTTGGAACGAGAGAATTGGGATTTATTTTTGTAAACAATTTGGTGTGACTACGTGACAGATTGCCATGGCCTGATTAGCAAAGCTGCTCTGATTCTGGCTAATATTTGGAGGCAAAAAACACCATCAGTGACAGGCACAAATCAAGGTGGCAGACAAGTATGCAGCTAACAGTGGATCAGCAGAAGAGGCCGTATGTGTCCTTAATGCCCCTGGCTAAGCTAGTCAGCTGCTACAAAAAAACTTCACTAGCAATCCCTTCCTCACTTTGGAAGGGAGGAACAGAACTTGGACACCCTTGGAAAGAACATGATGTGGGACCTGAAACAGCTCAATGTCAGCTGCATAGCATAACTTGGAGCAGCCTGAAGTCAGCAGTCAAGGGAAGCAGGAAGCAGTCTGCAAAGCCAACCCGATGGTGGAAGGGAGCATAGGAGAAAATGTAAAAGCAGCAATGAGAACTAGGGCAGAACTGCACTAAGGAACAGAGACTGAAGGAGGAGGAAGCTAACAGAAGCATCTGAGGGATGCAGTTAGAAAAACAACATTGTTAACACAGGCTACTTACGTGAATGGATAAACCATGGCAGCTACAGAAGGTTCATCCCGAGAGCAGATATAGTCAAAGTCCAGCATCCCCTGCACAGCTCGGGTCTGCATTCCCCAGATGATAGCCTTGGTGTGACGGCTGAACAGGGTTGTAGCTTTACCTGCTCAGAAGGAGAGTGGGGAAAAAAAAAAAAAAAAAAACAACAACACACTCCAGATGTACATCTGTGCAAGACAAAAACTGCAACTTTGCTAACTGCCCACTGAAAGCCTCCCAGATAAGAACAATCCCCCTCCTCCCTCCGAACTAAATCCAACAGCTGAGCTGCAGGATGTTGCAGCCATACTGCCCAAATTAAGGAAGAAGCTGCAGATGACGCAGCATCCTCCTCCTCTTCCCAGGACTCTGAACACAAGCAGCCAAGTTTTGGTTTCACAAAATGGACAGGTGTATAGGCACAGGGTGGGAGCTGGTGTAAGACAGGAGAGATGTGAAGCGAGAACTGCCTCCTCCTCACATCCCTCCCAGATGGACTTATTCTGCAAAGCTGAAGAGGAAAGGATCTTTTTATTTCATTGCACATGGCCTCAGACCTGTGAGACCCATGGGAAGTTTGCCTCCTGCATCTGTCAGGGTGCCACAGTGTGATGGTAGGAAACAAAAAGCAAAATGCAGGAAATGAAAGAGACAGAGCAAAGGAGCACTACGATACTCAGCTTTTGTTTTCAGTTTTCTGATAGCAGAATCCAACACAAACTCGATGGCTCTAAGAATTTATATACAGCCCAAAACTTTGGCTTTGAGGGACAGAGTCACAGGAAAGGCAACCATTCAGCTAGTGAAGTTGAGTTATTTGCTTCAAGTACACTTACACCACTTGTCACAGCAAGATGTTGAGTTCCTCCCTTGGACTCCATACAGAGCTCATTTTAAAACTCTGAGCTGATCTCTGAGTCAGCCTACAGCTGATCTCTTTTGGGCTTTGAATCAAAGGTAGTCAGCATGAGGGAACAAATAAGATGGTATTCTCCCAGCATTGGCAATACATCAGTCACTATTTGCTCCAATACAACACGTTCACAGTACAGATGCACTGCTATGTGATTTGTGCCTAGGAAGCTGCCTACCCCACAAAAACCCCTTCGACTGATCACCTTGCAGGTGTCTACAAGGAATGATATCTGCACCCATAGGAAAACACAGGCTGCAAAAGGTGATATTGTTTGTCCAAAATTATACAAAGAAGAACAGGATTCTCCTGCTGCCTCCACTCTTATGGTAAGAGAAAAATAACTGGAAACCTCTCTTTGATTCAGAAGCTTAATCTCAGCTAGCACTGAGATGGAGCTTCAGGTTCCTGGAATTTCACTGGGCACAAGATTTAATGTCCTGTTGAACCAATAAAGTAACAAGAACATTTATTTCATTCATTGACTTTTCTGTGCCCTTCAAGGCTCATAAGCAGGGCATCTGCTCTATTACATTTCCCTTTAAGATGAAGTATTAGTTATTAGGAATATTTAGTGAGTCCTTTCTGAAAGCGGAGGGAGCTTTTCACAGTATGCTAGGGCTGCTTTTCTCCCAGTGGAAACATTTTTTGTGCAAAGGAGTATGTCATCTGCACTTCAAAAACAATGGAAATACAGTGCTAGCTAAATATGCTGGCAGGAGGGAAGGGAAGGACTGGACAACACCGCAAAATTTTGGAGAGAAAAAACAGCAACAAAAACTGAAAAGTCAGCTGCCAGCAAGGCCAGACACACTCAGGTAGTCACACATGTCCTACCTGTACCAGGTCTTGGAGCTGGGACTGAATCTGTTAAAGAGAGAATCACTCATGCAACAATATGACACAGTTGGCTGCCACCACCCCACAGGGGCACCTGTGACAGAGTGCTCGTTGTAGCTTCCCTCCTCCCCACAGCTCAAAGCTTTTGGGTTCTGCTTTGTTAAGAAACACACACAAAAATCCCACAAGCAGACTGATGCACTCCCCACTGTACTTTCTCTCCAAATCAAGTATTCTCCACACTGCAAGCTCCACGACTCACACCTTCAAAGCAAAAATTCTGTGCACTGTGATTAAGAGAGCAGTACTTGCTTCGTGTTGTGTTTCAGTGGAGTCAGATCCGAATCCCTCTGTCATTGTGGGACACTACTGCAAGCAAGATCGTTATCCCCTCACATTCAGGGGAGCAGCAGAGCAGTTCCATGCTCTCTCCCTACCCAGTTCTGCTGCTTTCCTCTTACCCAGTGAGGTTTCCAAGAAATACAACCAGGAGACCCCAAAGCTCAAGCACGTCACCATGCTAGAGAAACCTCCTACAAACTTCGGAACAAAAACTAACAAGCAAAAAAACCAGCAGAGAAATCCCGCCACCGAACACACACAGAGGAACCTCAGATCCTAAATGTTTGATCACTGCATCACAGCTCCTACTGAACTGACATGATTTACAGCACTGTTTGCAGATGGTTCACTCATCCACAAAGCTGCAACATGCACCAAGGGCTTTGTGAATACCCACACTGTTCCAACCACGTTCCATGACAAATCCCCACACAGAAACCTAAATGGAAAGCAGACCTCAGCTCAGCAGCCACAGCAGAAACTCTGTGCTGCTGTCTGCTGGCCTCACGTGAGGGGACATGGTAAAGCTACAGCTCTGAAATGGTGTTTGCCTGAAAAGAACATCACTGCAGATCGAGGTGGCTTTGACTCACCTCATGTACGAGTTAGTGGCACAGCAAGGGACAACATTCTAAAAGCAGTTAAAAAGGCAGACAGGGGCTGCGAAACTGCTTCTGCTTATATCCAGAAACAGCTTTATTCAAGTCCACACTCTCTTCTGGAGCAGAGTAGAATGGTAGCAACCATCTCTGGACTTACCAAGAGGTGCTGTTGGCTTTGCCTTCTTGGCTGGAGCAATATCATCAGGCTTGGATTCAGAGAAAGAAGCTGTTCTGCTTGGTGCTGGAGTCTGAAAGATTCAGAGGCCAAATCAGTAAAGGACAGCATGCCAGACAAGGCTTCCCAACAATTTCTGGGGCATTTAACAGGAGATGGTCACTTTGACTATGCTACCCTCCAAAGAAAAGCAATTTTGAGATTGAAGTGTTTCAGTCAAAAGGGAAAACTCTTGAATGCCCAAATTCCCAGCAGGTACAGGAGTCACATTCTTGCTATTGAAGGGTCACATTTTCTGCACAAGCGAAGTGAATACCAGAGGACCCTTCTTGGAAAATCACACACACAGTCACTGGTTTTCCCTCAAGCTTTTAGCTGCACAAACGGACAGTGGCTAAAATCTGTTTCTGACCCATTCAGACAGAGGAAGCTGCTTCCAGGAGGCTCCTGAAAAAGGTCTCCCTTTCCCAGAGGGGGTGGGGGAGCTCACCGATGGGCTGCCGCTGGCATTGAGCAGGAAGTTGGCGGTGTGGGCTGCAGTGGGGGGCTGGTTGGGGATAGGTCGATGGCCCAGTGCCATCCCCACAATCGCAGTCATGTGAGTCTCTGTGCCAAAGACGTGGATGGGGATCCCCGTGGTCTTCCCTGCACATGCATACAAAAACAGTCAGCTTTGGGCAGAGGAAAAGGAACCAGCATCTGCCAGAGCAAAGTATTTAGCCTCAAAAAGGCTCCATACAAAGCAGGTGGAAGAAACAGGAGGTGAGAACAACACTGAAGGAAATGGACGGTCCTTACCGACTTCTCCCATGACACGCAATCCTTCCTGGTAGTTGGGGCCTCCTCTCCGCACAAAGATCCTCACCTCGTGCTCCTTCAGGGGGCCCTGGTAATCCTTAATTGCTCTAACAATGCCCTGAGAAGGAAACAAAGGACAGGTGAGCTGAGTAGCCTAATGTTAACACATTAATCATCTCAAGAACTGCAAGAGATACGCTCAGCATCAGCACAACACGACCGCACAGAACGGTTTGTGGTTGCTGACTGTGGGCATTTGCCATTACTTCTGAACAGTCACCCACCTTAAAAGTGGCTGCTACATTGGTGAAGTTAGCAATGCTGCCTCCAATGATCAGGATTTTGCCTGAGAGAAAAAACAAGCATAAATAAAACAGCATTCTTAACGTGCTCTTAACACATTGCACCTATTGCACAGACCATGAAGTAGTGCAGGACAAAAAGCAACTACGCTGTGGTTCAGACTAATTAACAGTTTGCAGTAGGTTGCGTTTAACACAGCTTGGAAGATAAGTTTTGCATCAGGCAAGAAGCTTTCTGATAAGAATCTCTTCAATTACATTCGTGCTCTTTGCTATGTGGAAAACTACAAACAGCATCCCTGAAGCAAGAGCTAGGAGAAAACCATCGCTGTATGTTAAGACTGTAAGGCAGCTGGAAGTGTAGCAACAGTCCAGATTTGTTTGTTTTTTCTCCTGTGTGCTTTGAGCCATACATCCTGGCTAGCTTATTACAGCTTTTGCAGACGCACCTCCAGTGACTTTCTTACCTTCAGGGTGCTTCTCTCGTGTCATGAGGGAGAGGATGGTCTTGGCATAGTCATAGGTCTGCTGCTCACTTGGGGCTCCCGAGTACTCCCCATAGTTAGCCAGCTCATTCACACCCCCCAGGTCACAAATAGTGTCACTATTAAAAATAATTTAAGAGATCAGTTATAATTTTTGTGTCACAACAAAGGCCTTAAAACATTCCAAATTCCTGGGAAAGCAAGACTCAGTGAGGTCATGCTACCCACTGAGAACAAAGCCTTTCTCTTGGTGCCAGTCATGATTAATTTTGTCACACATCCTACATGTGATGGGAACTACCACAGCAACCATGTGAACATTAAGAGCTGACAGGCACTCTGTTTCTTTCCAGGTGGAAAAGAAGGCTTAATTCAACTTCCCAGAGTTTAATTACCACTTCTAAACGACACTGTATTCCACATCCTAAAATGAAACCTGCACAGCATCTTCCTCTCAAATAGGTCCCAAGCAGTCACAGTATGGCAGAGTCCCCTCTCCAGAGGAGGGCTTATTTCCTCTGCACCACCCCCTGCTCCCCAACCTTGGATGTGTTACCTGTAAACCACAGAGGCACCACCGCCAGCCACCATGGTCCAGATCCTGCCTTTAGGGTTGAGAATAGTAAGTTTCAAGCTGGCTCCACTCTTGGCATCCAGATCAGCAATGTAGGCTTCCTGCAGACACAGCAGCAAGCATTATTTAAACGTCTTCCTGGCTTTCTTTGGCTAATACCTGCACGCTGTGTTTTAAACCACAGTGCTAGTGGTGTTCAGCCTGACTTCTGGGCACGCAGAGCTGTCACAGCTCTGCTAGAGCAACAGCAGGACTGCAAACACAACTTTTGCTCTGATCTCTTCTGCAGACTGAGACTAGAGGAAGTTTAGAAAAAACAAAACCATCAAATCCAACACACCCAAGGGTGCACTCTGTGCTGCAGCAAAGAACATAATCACCAAGAGAGCCGTAATTGGGCTCAGCGTGGTGTTCTGGTGTCACAGGGTGCCTGCCTGTTGTGAAGTGCTTTATTGGGAGTTCATTAAGATTCTCAAAGACACCAACAGCAACCTTCACAGTGACTTGCCGAGGGATGATTCAGAGAGACAAAAACTGAACTAATCCATTTAAGAGCAAATTGAGTTAAGCATTGGCATCCAGCAAGCTACGTGGAGAGAAACAGCTAAATGGATTTCTTGGCCATGTTACAAAAACCTTTTCCAACTGATGCATAATTATAATTAATGAAATGAAAAAAAAAAAAAAAAAAAAAAAAAATCAGGGACAAATCATTCTGGGGGGGGGAACCTGAAATAAGTAACAGAACAATTAAGGAGAGCTCTAGTGCCAACAATCATTAAAGCTGCTGAGAAGCTGTGTATGAAGCAGCGTTCATGCAACTGGCAGTACAAACCCTGACAGCTCTGAGAGGGAAGACTAAGGTACTTCAAATACAGCAGCAAAACCCAACAGGAGAGGGAAGCTTCACTGCTGCAGACACACAGACAATGAAGAAGTCATCCTGCAGCCCACACGAGAGGGACTTTGGCCAGAGCAGGCTGTTACTTGCCTCTGGGTAAGCCTCCCTGCCGAAGGGAGGGGGGAACTCCACATCCCCCCATTTCACTTTGCAGATGTAGTCAGCAGTTGCATCAATCTTTGCAGCCAGGTCAAGGATGTAGACACCATCATTAGTCACCACTGTATTGGAAAAAAATATCAGGATTATCTGTGTTCTGTACAGTGACACGTTACTGACTTGCTCATAAAATCTGATACCAGATACCGTTAAAAAATAAATAGGCCCCCTCTGTTCTCCTTTCTCCACATCAACCATTTAGATCTAGCAAACCCAGAGAGCTTACTTAATAATGAACTTGTGATCATAGCAATCTCATTCAGGTGCTGTTTTATAGTGAGCAGTTCTCACGTGCTACACCTCTACTGCCCAGCCCTTTCAAG
The DNA here is from genome assembly GCA_023055505.1 of Callipepla californica brunnescens. NCBI lineage: Eukaryota > Metazoa > Chordata > Aves > Galliformes > Odontophoridae > Callipepla > Callipepla californica. Next base: position 3,882,551 of record JALIRH010000045.1, read on the forward strand.
GTAATGTATTGTTTTCACCAGGAAATAAGATAATAGAGAGCACTGCCTCCAAGCCCTTCCTATTTCATATTCATCCAGTTCATAGCTCCAAGACAAGTCACAACCAATTCTGTACTTGTTTTGCATTTGCCATTGTCTACAGTGGCACACAATGGAGAAGGCTAATCTACACATTTCAGTATTTCAGTACAGGTGAATAGCAAGCCACTCTGTGTAGGCTCCCAGAAGCACTGCTTACCTAATGGATTGATCTCGAGGTATGTGAAATACAGATCTTCGTAAAGATTGAACAGGCCACAGATGAAGCTGGCCAAGATGCTGCAAAAGAAAAAAAAAGAATAAATAAAATTAAAGTCATTACAGCAGCCAAGTATAAAGTACAGCTTGCTGTGCTTTATTTGCATTAGCCTCAAGTCTGCTTTGTACCAATTTATTTCACTCTCATTCATCTTCTCTGGAAGAAGCCAGGATAATGACTCAAGGAAAGACAGACCTCGATGACTCATCCTCATTACACTCCACCAAACTCTGCTGAGAACACACTTGTGAGCAACTGCCATGGAGATGCTCAGCCTGCTTAATCTTCCTGAGACAGAACTGCATCCTTGTCTCCTCCTGACAGATATGCACCCTTGTCAGAACTAAACTTCCTTAGCTGAGATGGGGAAGATGGCAATGACACTGAGACAAGGATCAAAATTCAGTGCGCATCTCCACCTCCTCCTCAGAGGTCAAAGCTTCAGTAGATTGAGAAGTGCTCCTGTCAAGTGAAGGCTCAATGCACCAGGAACACTCATTCTCAGTTCCATAAGGGGCACAGCTAAGGTCAAAGAACTTGGGCTTAGGATGCATGGAATATTCCTGAGGGCTGCAAGGAGGGTAAGAGAGCAAGTTTCTGGAGGAAGCAGTGTGAACGAACACTGCACTAAAATGAAATTAAGTTTCTGGGTGGATGGTTGTGCCCAGAGCAGGCACAGGAACTGGGCATCTGATCCACACTTACTCCTTTTTATTTGCTGGTGCGTGCTGCAGGAGATGCCTCTTCACATCTGACTCATTAAGCTTTTCATCCACTGCCACAAGCAGCTTCTGAGCTTTGGCATCAACATCTCCCACATCCACACCTCCTTCGTGGTAGAAGAGGACATAATCTCCCTCCCGGGCAGCATATATGCAGACATAGAACTCTTCCTCCTGCACCACAGACCAAGGCACAACCGTTAGCAATCACACCATTAGCAAGCACCTTGCAGCTCCTATCAGCACCAGGAAAGGAAACTGAGCATACTGCTAAGCCCTCCAAGGAGCAATAGCTCTGCCCAGACACCGCCCAGAAAGCTTCATCCATGGACAACAGCTTCTATTTTTGGAGAAAAGAACTCCCATCTTACACAACTGATGTACACATCAAGAGCCTTTCCTGGTGCAGTGAAAGCACCTACAGCCAAGGTAATTATACCCTTCCCAAAAACCATGGCACAGAACGAAGATTGCACCAGCACAAATTGAGACATCCCACATCAAGTGAGATAGCAGTACCAGATTCAAGGAGCACTGAGCTGCCTTCTCCCTTCCAAATGGATCCCTCTGCTGTGATCTGCAGCCTCCTCCCAGCACAGCAAGAGCAATTGTGATTGTTAACGACTCCTTACAGGGACTAACGCTGCACCGACAAGCAGCTCTGACAGCATGCATCACTGTCAGCTTCGTAACCCACTGCCAAGCTCCTGCTTTTGCCACTGTATCGAACCATCAAGCATGTGCCAGTCAGAAAAGACTGAGAAGCACTTCTAATGCTTTAATTGGCATGCCAACCTGTTTGTGAGGTACAAAGGGTTCAATCAGAAAATTCTTCAGGATTCCCTTTGCATTGGCAATCTGTGGACAGAAAACAAGGCAGACACCAATAAATACTTGTCTAAGACCCACATTTATGAGAGCATAAGGCAAGCTTAAAGAATTAACACTACCCTAAATTAAGTGATCCCTCCCAGGAACTTTTCTATCACATTTGCAGGGAAACCATACTCTTCCCTACAGTAAGGGCTCAGGAACCTGCAGAGATGCACTCCTGCCATCCAAAGCCAACACGTCCAGGCACAAGAGTCATGTCTGGGGTAGGTACCACCGCTCCCAAGGACACTGCTTCAGGAACCAGCACCACTGGTCACAGCCCCTTGGCTCAGGTTTCCCTTTGGATGCGACTGCTGCACTGTGCTCAACAGCTATTTCAACACCCAGCTTTCTGATGGGAGGCACACAAGATGCAGTTGCCTGCTGTTTCGTAACGGCCTTCAGGCAAGTCTCCCTAGCTCAGCCTGATGCTGGAGCCAGCAGCAAATCAATCAGAGCAGGGCAAGGCAGCGGCTGCCTTGAAGCAGAACTCCTGAAACGCAGCAGCTGGGATGGCAGGCATTTCTTTATCATTAGCATTGCAGTCGCATTCCCAGGGGAATAAATATTTCAAGACAGCACGAAGCTAAGAAAGAACTTGAAGTAACACCCAGCCACAAATGAGAACACCGTCTGGCTACAATGAGAGGACAATTTTATGACAGCTTTTATACTTGTCTTGTTAAAGCCACCTTAGATATTAAAGCGAAGCAGCTGCCCCAACTAGACACAGCATTCAAGCTATCAATACTGGCTTCCCTGAGTTAGCTCTGCTGAACTCCTGACACTGGCCTTCCACAGCAGATGAGAGCAGGGACACCAAGTTACCACAGTACGTCACCAACAGTGCTTATTTACCAGGAGGAGGTTCACACGCACGGCAATTTATTTTGGCACCAGTACAGCACACATTTCCAACCCTCCCCAGCTTACTAGAGAAATACCTGCAGACTTTTTGCTGCCACTCACCGTGGTCTCTTGGCCCAAACGCTGCTTGAGCCAAACCTTCACCTGATCCAATGTGAGGTTAATTCCAACCAGCCCCAGCTTCCCACGCCGCTTGATCAGCTGATCTGGCTTCACCACCAAACGCTGCAGCGTTGTGCAAGAGGGATTAAAGAAAGGATAATTAGAAACTGAGTTTGGTTGAGAGATTCTCTGCAGATGGCAAAGTGAAGCATTCAGTAATTTTACACAGCAAACATCCCTGTGGTGTTCCACCAGTCCCGTTTCTGTGCCTAACTGCTCAACAACTGTAACCCATCTCCTGCTACAACACAGCTGCCTTTCTTCTCCTCCCATCTCTGCGCTTTGAGAAGAGCTGCCTTGTTTCTCCTAAGAGTGGACTGCACATCAGCAGAGACTGTTTGTTCCAGGCATTGATGGTGGTGCTTCGGTGTGGTTTTCAGTGTAACTGTTGGGATGGCATTCAGCCACTCCCTTTCTGTAAAGCTTCACACTGAACAGCATCCAGCATCCTATCCATTTTGAGAAGTCCCTGTAAGATACACCATGAAAACAACGTTTCTCCATGAGCAGAAGCTCGCAAGGAGAAACCACCAGAGATGTGGGATGCCAAGCACGAGCACACCATCAGCTGCTTACCACGACAGTTTCTGCTGCCACTCCATCCCCCACGTGTGAGGCTGCCTGGGTCCAGCACTGTGCACACCTCTGTCAACTGACAGTGATAAGACACCCATGGAAGGCTGTTCCCAGGTGACAGATTTATCACTAGCTGGCAAGTCTGTTTTTGTTGTTTTGTTTTTTTGGATAATCAGGCCCTCTTGAAGGTGGTACAGCACCCCGAAGCAAGGTTTGTTTCCTCATCAGCACTGCAGGGCAGCAGCTACAACCAGCCCCTCAGGAAGGTCCCCAGCACACAGCCCTGCTCGCAGCTCACACAGTGAGCCCTGCCCTGGTGGGCTCAGCCCCCAGGAGGGCACAGCACAGCCCTTACCTCGCTCAGCAGCCAGGGGTGGTCCTGGGTGAGCCGTGCCCAGTCGGTGTCCGGGGTGACACGGGCATACTTGAAGCGGTTCTGGATGGCAGAGGACGTGCAGATGTACTTGTACAAGAACTCCTTCCCCGTCTGCTCGGAGATGGCTTTGGCTGACATGGCTGCCTAGTCTGGATGGAAAAGCAATTTGTCAGAGGAGTCATCAGGAGAGGGCAGTTGTCACACAGCTATCAGCAATAGCAGATTTGTTTCAACTGCCGAACCTTTATCAAGAAGATAGGAGACTCTGCAAGAGACAGAATAGCTTAACCACTAGAAACAAACTGGAGATGCTGCATCCAGCTAAGAAGGACGTCAAGCTCAGTGCAGAGCTGGTTCACAGCTGCCCTTTGTTAGTAATGGATCAATTTCACCTTATTATTCTGAGACAGCTTTTTTTCTTAATTAAAAGGGACCATCTGTGCACCAGAAAAGCACTGACCAAAGGCTTACAGCTTGATTATATGGTTGGCCAAGCTAGCTACAGAAGAAGACTGTCCAAAGCTGTAAAAGCAGCTGTATGTTGGGCTGGTAAGAGGCAGAGCTGTAAAACACACACCTTATTCTGTAAACATTCAGTCCCCTCAAGCAGCATTCCACTACCTTTGCCTTCACAGCTGCACATGCACTACACTGAGCCATCTGTACCACAGTGCTCAGAACTTCTGATTACAATTTTCACTTTGAAGCAGCATTATTTCCAGGAGCAAATCCCTCTCCCAGTTACCTGCAACTACTTATTTTGCCTGGCAGGAATACTCTTGCTTTCAAAGCTCTTAGAAATCCATCAAGTGCCATCAGAACAGCTCAATCAAGGCCAGGCCCAGAGAAAAAGCAGCACATTTCACTGCAGTAAGAGCTCATAAGAATGGTTTGCCATTTTATTTTATCCTAAAGAAAAAAAACCCCAAACCTACGTAATTTGCATTTCTCCAAGGTGACACAGAGCCCTTGAACAATGCTGCAGTTCACATTACAAATTAAAGTAATGAAGAGCTGGCATTAGCTACGCCAGTGATGAAGATGTAATTGTCTGCAACGGTAGAGAACCAGACCCAACGACCCAGGTCTGCCAAGAAAGAGAAAACCTAAAGGATTATTGAATAGGAACAGATGAATATGACAGAATCCGTGTGTGTCATGCTGGCTGTCCCATGGCAACACAGCAGCAGGAAGGAGACTGCTCTGCCCATGTTTCACACTTGGTAATGCATTAGCAAGTCTTTAATCACATCCCTCAAGCAGCTTTTACGCTGCTCTAACTCAGCCTATCTCATGGGACAGGCAGCATGAAACAATCCCTTCAGTGCACTGAACTGTGGAGCTAAAGGATCAGCAGATAAAGGTCCTATAGGGCATCAGCAATTCCGACCCATTTGTGCGTGTGCAGGCCCTCCATCACCCGGAGGGTCACAAGCAGAGCAGACTTCATTACCAGGAGCAGCTGTGCTACAAACACCGAGCAGAGCTCTGACCGGCGACCACCACGGAGCTGAGGAACAGAACCCCTGTGCTTCCCCCACCGCAGGGCAGGGCTCTCCCCCACCCTGAGGGGCCCCTCTGCAGCACACCCAGCACCCGCAGCTCTGATGCCAACAAGTGAGATGGATGCAGCTCAGGAGGATAACGTCCCCCCTTCATCCCAGGGTCATTTATTAACACAGCTCAAGAGCAGCCAATATTTCCTGCCCACGGCAGCACGAACAGTTACGTCAGCATCCACCTGGCAAACACGCTTTCATCAGACGGCAGAGGAGCTCCAGAGGAGAGGCCCCACAGCAGCAGCAGCCAACTCCACGGGTCACAAAGCTTCAGTGCCACTCGTTGTGAAACTCCTGGCACCGGGCTGGCGTGATGCAAGCTGCTGTCACTCGCTACGGTGGTGAGCACGTTCCCTACAGAATCTGAGCCCTAAAAATTCAACAGCAGCCAAGGAAAACAGCAGACTACAAACTGATTTAAGTCAGGTTACTGGAGAATGAAAGACCGACTCCAGATGTGCTGGGACACATCTGCTGCCAGGAATGGGATATCTGGAGCTCTGTCTTTAAAAATCAACTTGACCTGAAACACTGTGAGGTTCTGTGCGAGCCCATTCCCCGTGTCACCGGGGAAACGGGCAGCGGATCTGAGCAGGACTCGGGGCTGTGGCTGCTCACTGCATCCCCTGCCAAGGGACACAGCAGGAGCAGAAGCCGCTCGCAGGAGGACAGCAGCACAACAGCTCACACCAAAGCTCTCTGCAGAAAACCGCCGTTTTCCAAAGGCTGTTTGGATAACAGCGTTGGACAGGAGAGCGATACCCCAAGTTCCAAACACAATTAAGGAAACTCAGCAACCGCACAGATCCGCAGCCAGCACGTTCAGAACACACGCAGGCACTCGGTCGTTGGATGCTCCGCCAGAGAGCAAGCAGTTTAACAGAGGGAAACGCGAACCCCGTGCAAAAGGAAGAGAGCTTCCAAAGCTGCAAAGCGAACAGCAGATGCGCGCAGGTAGCGAACAAAAGGGCTGGAGCGCGGCCACGCGCGGCGCACGGGGCCGTCAGAGCCCCTCACCGCGCACACGGACCGTTCAACCAGCGAGAGCGGGACGAGAACCGCCAGCGGGGGGAGGAGGGCCGCCGTCCTGCCGCGAGAAGGGCCGGACGCTGCACCGGAGCGCCCTCGGGCCCGGGCCGCCTCCGCACGCAGACGCGGAGCTCAGGGCGCGGACAGAGCCCGTTCCCCCGGCCCCGTTAAACTGCGCCGTGCCCGCCCGCTCCGCCCCGCTCTGCCGAGGACGGATCCCCGCGCGCCCCAAGGTCAGAGCGGGAGCGGGGAACGCGGCCCCTCCGCCACCGGGGCCCGGCAGCGCCGGCTCTCACCGGGGACGGGCGGACGTCCCCGCCGGCCCGCGATGCTCGGCCCCGGGCGCCCCGCAGGATCCGAGCTCCCTCCGTGAGGAACCCCGGGGCGGCGCGGAGCTCCGCCCGCCGCCACTCACCTCACCTCACCTCACCTCACCTCACCGCACCGCACCGCACCGCACCGCACCGCACCGCACCGCACCGCACCGCACCGCACCGCACCGCACCGTTCGGTCGCGCTGACGCCGCCGCCGCCGCCGCCGCCTTTTGTTCGCTGCGGCGCGGCGCTGCCTCCCCGGCCCATCGGCCTACGGGCGCCGCCGCCTCCCATTGGCCGCCGCCGCCGTCACGTGTGCGTTGCCTGAGCGGCGCCCGCGCGCCCATTGGTCGCCGCCGGTGGGGCGCGCCCGCGCGGCCTTGTGGGAGTCGTAGTTCCGCCCCCCGCGCTCCGCTCCTCGGGGCCGCGCAGACGTCAGCGCCGCGCGCGTCCCCGCGCCGCCCGCCTGGAACGCTCCGCGCCTTTCCTGCTCCTTCCGACCCGTGCCCGCGGCACGAACCTCCAGCGCCGGAGCGAAACGCTCTGCGGTGACCCCTCAGAGCGGGGCGGTCACCACAAGTCGGCTCCAGAGCCCTTCCCTGCGGCACAGGGACTGCCGGACCGCCGCCTCCCGCAGCAGGAGCTGTGTCACCGCCCGCCCGCGGCCTCCCTCCGCCGGCGGTGAGGATACAGCCCACGCTGCGCACGGAGCAGTGCCGGGACGGACACGGCCGCTCCCACTCTGAGTCACTTCGCTGGAACAAACTGCCGCAAACATTCATCTCGTCAGGACCGTATCCAACCCCAAAATAACGTCAAGACGAAGGATGCCGATGGGAGGAGAACCAGGAGCTTCTCTCGTTCCTCAGCGCTGCTGTCCAGGATCGGACGCTACAGCGTGCCGTGACCAGCCGAGCGGAGGCGGTGGGCACCGCCTGCAGCACAGCACAGCACAACGCAGCGCAGCACAGCACCGCACCGCACAGCACAGCACTGCCCGTGTGCCGGGACCCGGCGCACTCTGATGAACTCCGCACTCCCGCTCTCGTTACGGCTGCGCCTCCAGCGCCGCTGTCGGCGAACACAGGCAAAGAGCCGATCCCGAGCCGGCGCCTGCTCGCCCTGTGCTGAGCTGGCCGGCTCGGGAAGGTCCACGCGGAACGCACCGCGAGTGTCGGCGCGAAGCCGCAGTTGGGATCGGCCGGTCCGAGCCACGTGCTTCCGGCCCCGCCCCCCGCCGGGGTGACGTCACCGCGTGGGCGGGGCTTCGCGCCGTGCCGGAAGTGGCGCCGTTGCTAGGCGACGCGCCGGACGCGCCATGGCGGAGGGCCCCGCGCCGGCCGGGTCCTTCCCGGGCCTCATGAGCCAGGGCGCGCTGCTGTCCCTGCGGGGCGAGCACGGCAAGGCCCTGTCCTGCTTCAACAACGTGAGGGCCGGGCTGGGCCAAAAACGGGCGCGTTATTCTCATCCGTCACCCCGACGTGCTCTTCGTTCCAGGCGCTGCAGCTCCGGGCGGGGGACAAGCGCGGCCTCGCCGCCCGCTCACGGTGCTACCTGAGGCTCGGAGACACGGAGAGCTCCCTGAAGGATGCCGAAGCATCTCTCCAAAACGACAAAACCTTCTCTGAGGTAAACAGCGCGGAGCTGGGGCGGCTCTGCGCGGTGCCGCGGGCCTCACGGAGCCGTCCGGGCGTGGGATGCTCCGTACAGCACTGTGCTCCTCTGCGGTGCTTCCAGAGCTGTGGGAGTGCTCAGTCCTCTGGGGAAGAGCTCCGGGATTGGATTTTATTGTACTGATTGTCTGCTTTGCTGTAGGGCTTTCACTTCTGCCTAGGAGAGTTGCTTAGAGGCTCTGAAGAATAGTTGGTTGGGTTTTTTTCCCCCTTTAAATGTCTTTTCAGGGGCTTTACCAAAAAGCTGAGACGTTATATACCATGGGTGACTTTGAATTTGCTCTGGTGTTCTATCACCGAGGCTGCAAACTACGCCCAGAGCTCCAGAAGTTCAGGCTGGGCATCCAGAAGTGCCACGAGGCGATCATCAACTGCATTGGAAGTAAGAAGTTCCCTTTCTCAGTGCCCGCAGGCACGGCTGGAGCTGCTCATGGTGTTTTATCACCAGCTGCTAACAGCTGGTGGCTGTTAACTCAACATGTTTCCTGAGGACCTAGTAACAGCAGTTTCTTCGGATTTCCTGAGCTCCAAAAAGAGCACAGCCGCATTCTCCTCTCTTTCTTCTTCTTTTTTTTGTGTGTCTGAATGCCTGTTCACATACAGTGTCTAATAACTTCAGTAACTTCAACTGAAGTGACCCCAGCACTTACATTTCTGAAGTCACCATGACAATGCTCTGAATGCAGAATAAAGCAGCACACCTGCTTGTGGCAAAATCTGTTCTGAGATCTTTATCCTAGTGTTAAAAGTTTATAGTGAAATCTGCCCAGTTACCTTCCCAAGATCCTGATTTTCCTCCAATTTACATTGCATAAGAGCAGTGAAACTGTTGACGATTGCAATTGCTTTCATAATTTCTGGTGTAAATCAGAGCACTGAGTCCTGCAAGCGACAGGAAAGGCCAAGGACCAGGTGATGTTTAGAACAAATGGAAAACTTTTCCCTTACTTTTTCTTCTAGCACTTCTCTCATGTGCAGACAAGCGTGGCCAGCACCTGCGCACGCTCCAGGCACACAGACACACTCAGCTGGGGCTGGCTGTGAGGTTGAGTGGCTTATCACATGCAAACAGCAACCTGTGCACAGCTTGCAAGGCCATTGCAAAACCTGCTGGGACAGTCAGGAACGGCTCAGGTGGATCCTCCAGCCCGGCAGCCTGTCCCATCACGGAGCTGGGACACACCCTGCCTGCACACCCCACACAGGCCTTGATCCCACAGATAACGTTGCTACCTCGCCTTGAAATCCCCGTCAGAGTTTCAGCCCACCTCCAGAGCTGCAGCTTGGCGCTGAGCCCCAGCTGCGTGGCAGCCTGCAGCAGCTCCTCCGTGTGTGACACATTCGAAAAGGCAGATAGAGCAATTTTCCAGATCTGGTTCACTTTGTTACTGCTGCTTTCTTAGTTCAGTGCAAACACCGAGACACCTTCACAACTCGCAGTGGAAATGCTTGTCATGCTTGACATGCTGAGCTGAATGCTTTAAATGCCTTCCAGCATCTGGACTGTATAGAAATGAACAGAATTAAAGCCAAGAGGTGTTCTAAATGTTTGGTAGCTCCTCAGTGCAGGGGAAAAGAAGCAAGGAAACACACTAGTGTTAGTTCTAGATGTTTGCTGTGTGTACGTACATGAATGGGGTACATCCCCAACACCACTTTACCCAGTGTGCATGGCAGATGTGTGAGCATTGTCACACGGCTGATCTCAGCCCACTCACCTTGCTGGAGGAAACGCATCCCTGGCAGCATTTGAAGCTGCTTCCTTCCTCCTGACCATGCCAAAACAAAGAGCTGCTTTTTCCCCCATCCCTTCACTGCGACAGTGGGCTCTGAAAAGCAGAAGTGAAAATAAAACAGGAATTAATTGTTCAGCACACAGAATCTCTGAAATATTACCACACTTACAAGCTTTCCTTCCACTTTAAGATTCCCTTTTATTTCCTTTCTCTGTACATGGGATACAGCACATCTCTGTAGGAAACATGTCCTGTGATAGGAGCCCTGTGGTACCATGTAAAAATAGCAATTACAATTCAGAGAAGAGCTACGTCTGTGAGCTGCAATTCCTGCTTAAAGGACATACCCACATCCACAGATTTCACATGGAAGAAATCTCTACTTGTAACAGGACGTTTCAGGCTTCACACATTTACAGTTATTTTAAATTCTAAAGCTTCTCTACTGCAGTTCTTGAGCACTAACAAGTATTTTCTCTGTATTTGCAGATCCATCCTCAGTTAAACTGGAGAACAAAGAGGATCTCTGCTTCATAAGCCGGCAGGCAGAGGTACAGTGCGAAGAGCTCGTGGTCCGGAAGCTAACTAGAGCTGTTATAATGCTGTTATGATCTGGAACACACACAGCATCAGGGGCTGCTGCAGCAGTGTGGATGGGGAAGCACATCCTGAGCACACAGAGCAAACTAATCCATCACGAGGATTTTTATGTGCATGCCTTTAATGCAGCTGTGGCTCAAGCCACACAAAATAGAAAGGAGAAGGCAGAAGGGCAGGGAAGAGCAACTGATGGGAAACAAAGCCCCATTTGAAGCTCCTCTCACAGCCTGAGTGGAGCTCCTATGGCGTGCTGCTGACCACCCAACAAAGGCTAATGAGTAACAGCACTGAGGTCAGAGCCAGGGTGCACTCACCCGCAGTGTTTGCTTTGGTCTTACCCGCTGTTTGAGGTTCACATTTCTGATAGAGGACACTTTCCCATTGCTTAATCTCGCGGTGTTCCTCTGAGGTGCCACGCTCCCCTTTGCAGGCAGTGCAGTGAGTGCTCGTTGCTTTCTTTCAGCTGGAATTATGGGTAGACACAGATTTAGAGACTTGACATACAATGAGGGTCGGCACTTCCAGAAGCCAGTCACTCCTGGTAATTTCAGGGTACCCCAGCAATCTTGCCAAACTTGTTTTTTTCTTGCTGTAGGGCAAAAAAGCAGATCAGAAACTCCAAATCAAGCTGACCAAGGATCAAAAGTACAAGAAGAAACAGGAGCCTGCAAGGAACCAAAAAACAGAGCGGCAGCTTCTGGGAGAGCTCTATGCTGACAAGGCCTACCTAGAAAAGCTGCTCCAGGATGAAGGTTTTCTCCATTGTGTTCAGTTAGATGTCCCTCCTACGCAGGATCTTCCCTTCTCTTATGTTCTGATCACTTACCTCAGAGCTCACACGGCCCATGGCATTTGCAGTGTCCAAACAGCTCAGGTGTCTTTGGAACCAGATCCAATATTCAGAGCTGAACACGTTTCCTTCTTTCAACCACAGTGATCTGTGCTGAGGAAATCAAAAGCAGCACCATTACGAATCACTTAATTTCTGGCACAGTGTTAAATTCCACTCACATTTGCATTAAGTGCAAAGTGCTGCTAATGAAACTTCCTCACTTGGTTATAAATGCTAAGAACAAGATACAGGATTCAGAAAAGTGCCTTATTTTAGAGCTGGGTAGAAAGGTGATTCCCATTTAATCTTTTGGGTTTTTTTCCCCCCTTCTAGGAAACCATTTACCTAGCAACAGAGGAGCAATTAAGAATTCAGCCTATTCATAAATTCATGGTATTGCCAGCATTAATAATACATAAAAGCCATCTTGTTTCCAGCCCCATAACAGTCCTCTCCATTTCCCCAGCATTTAAAGTGCCATCTGAGTGCAGGTGTCCCATCTGATTGCTCTGCCCAGGAGGGCCCACAGCTGCCCCCGTTATTGTGCTGCCTGTTCAGCTGCTGCCTTCAGAGCAGGTAGCAGTGCAGGAGCCGGGAACACAGCAGCTCTAGCTCGCCAGGAGGATTTTCTCTAATTTCCCACCCGATCTGAGGGGCACTGAAGACATTAATTGCAGTACTCTGTCAGAGCAGAACGTTCACAGACAGCTCAGGGATCTGAAACTTCATCCATTGTGTGCTATGATGCTCTCCTATTTTCAGACTTGATGAAGAGTGTCACAAAGCAGGGGGTCAAAGTGGAGGACATGGTGCTGGGTGGCATTGCCTACCTGGACACGCGTGCTGAGTTCTGGCAGCAGCAGAAGCCCATCTATGCCCGAGAGTGGGAGCGTAGGCTCAGGCGGCAGAATTGGACCCGAGAGAAGAAACCAAAACCAGCCGAGATGGCAAGATACATTGTGAAGAGCCTGGAGGACATAGATATGTGTACGTGTCCTGGCTGGAAACAGTAAGAAAGCAATGAGTGGTGCTTGTAACACTTTGCTGTAGCAAACACAGGCCAGAACTACACACAACAATGGGTGGTTCTTGGAAGCACACTGTAGATTGAGTGCAGGACTGTTGGATGTGCCTGGGGAGCCAGGGGCTCCCACCCTTCCCAGGCTTTCTCTGAGGCTTACGTAGCTGCACTTGGCCTGAGCTCCCCAGAACTGCTGTGCCTGCACGCCAGCACTAAACCTCTCTTTGTCCCCAGTGCTGAGAGGTGACTCTCCCGAAGAAAGCTGCAAGAAAGCAGAGTGTGTGCTGAAAACAATACAGGGATGGCCAGAGGATGAAGTTCCCAACAAGAACGAGCTGATTGGGAGCCTCCACAGCTGCATTGGCAATGCCCACTTCGAGATGGGGCGGATGGAGGCAGCCCTGAAAAGCCACAAAATGGATCTGGAGTTTGCCAGGCAGAAGTAAGTGCTGCAGAGTTCAGATGCTGCCTGCAGAGGAAAGTTCCTCTGTGTTTCATGGACCAGGGGCAGTGCATGCAGTGCGCGTGGAAGCGAAGCAGAGCAGTGCAATGAGTCCCAGGCTCAGCAGTGCAGCCCCAGGAAGGTCATGCCCCGGGCAGCAGTACGCTGTGCTGCGCTGCAGTTCAAACCTCGGGAGGTTTTCGGGCGGACAGGAGCGCAGCATCGCCGAGGAGCACTCGCCCTCTGGTGGCTGTGAGCGGCCGGCACAGCAAACACTGCTCCGCTGCTCCGCTGCCGTCGGCTTTTCCATCTGCAAGATGCAGATAGTCCGGGAGGGCCACCTCCAGAGCTGGGAATGGGACTAACGAAGGAATAAAGTCTGCAGGTTTATTAGAGAAGGAGCTGCCTCTGGCGGGGGGTAACGGCTCATTCGGAGCGCTGGGAAAGGACGTGTGAGCTGGAGGTGTCAGTGGGACCGCTCACGGCCCCGGGGCAGCGCTGGGAGCTGAGGGTGGGGAACCCCATGGGAAACTGAGGCAGAGAAAAGACTTCCATGAGGGCTCCCGGGTTTACACACAGAGGAACCCAGCATGGCAGTGAGGCGGTTCTCCCCATGGCAGCTGCAATGGCCACTGATAAAAACATTCACTTTGGTTTTATGGGTTTACACGCTCCGCTCTGCGTTACGTTGGGGTTGGAGAGCACTGCCAGGAGCAAGGCTGCCCCAACCCCTGCGACTTTCCTCTTCCTGCAGCAATCTCCCCGATGCCATATCCAGAGCCCTCGACAACATTGGCAGAGTTTATGCCCGGATCGGCGAGTTCCAGCAGGCGATCGACACGTACGTGAGGGCGGTGGTGGATGGAGGCTCTTCAGTTCTGACTGCCAGAGCTGTGAATTTGTTCATGGCAACAGCTGCGACTCTTCGTTCCTGGGTTCAGTGGTTGAGAGGATAACTGCGTGTGGGTGACACCCAGTGAAGTTTGTCTTCCTCGCTCTGCTTGCAGCTGGGAGGAGAAAATTCCAATGGTGAAATCCAGCGTGGAGAAGATGTGGCTGTTCCATGAGATCGGCCGGTGTTACCTGGAGCTCGGGAGGGCTGAGGAAGCTCAGGACTATGGAGAGAGGTCCCTGCAGTGTGCGCTGGAGGAGAGAGATGCTGAGTGGCAGCTCCACGCGGGCGTGCTGGTAGCACAAGCACAAGGTACAGACGGCACGGTGCATTTTGCTGGGAGGAGGAAGCTGCCCGTTGTGGTCGGCACCCCAATGGAAGCTCCCAGAGCTGCTGCTCGGCGTGAGGTTACGATAGATGTTTTCATTTGTTTCTTACAGAAAAGCTGAAGGACTACTGGTCTGCAATTATCAACTTTGAAAGAGCACTTGAGAAGGCAAAGCTTATTCACAGCCACGCTGCTCGGGAGGCCATCATTGCTGTGAGTGACCCCCTGCCAGGGGGGAGGAGGGGGCAGAGCTGTAGGGATGTGTCCTGCCTACAGGAGCTGTCCCTGCACAACCAACCTCACTCAGCCTGTGTCCTGCAGGACAGGAGCTGGTGGGGTGGGGTGCTCAGGGGAGCACGCAGTGTGTGTCCTGCAGGACAGGAGCTGGTGGGGTGGGGTGCTAACGGCCGCCAGCACTGCACGCCGAGGTGAAGCGTGTTGGTGTGAAGGAATGGGCAGAGGTTGGAGGAAAACAGGAGCAGTTTGGGTACTAAGAGCCCATATTGCTTCTCAGGCCTTGGATAACGTCAGCAGGAGCTTCATCAAAGACCTGAAGGAAAGAGAGAGAGAAATGGAAGTTCACGCTCTCAGAGGTAATTGTCACCTCGAGTTCTGCACCACATTAACGTGAGAATTCCCCACTTCCCTTTCCTGGTGTGGAGATGGAGCACTCTGTGCCCAGGCAGAGAGCAGCTGTGTTTCTGGACCCCACGCTCCGTACCCACTGCTGCAGGAATCCATTTAGTGGGATCCCATAGCACATGTAGAATTCATAGCTTCTTTTTTTTTTTTTGATGGGGAAGCTTTAATGCTCAGGACAGAAGTGGAGGAGCCTGGCTCTGCTCCTCTGCACTGCCCACATCAGCAGCTGCTGAGAGCAGCTCCAGTGCCAGGAATGCAAAATGGTGGGCAAGAGTCAGACCGTGACCGTGAAGGCAGCTGTGAACAGAGGGGACACACAGTGCTGGGGCCCCCAGGGCCTCGGCAGCGTTCCAGAGTGCGCGTAACGTGAAAGCACTGATTTTCCATCCCCACCTCAATGGCCATGCGTGCGGCTGGGACCTGCAGCGCGGGGCAGGACGTCACCTGCAGCTCCGAGGCACAGAGCTCTGCATCCGAACCCAGAGCGAAAGGCAACGCGAGCAGCCCGCCCTGCTGCGCTTCACAGCGCAGAGATGGGGCCGAGCAGCCCCCGAGGGGCAGCCCCCCCGGGCACACGGTGTAACTGCATGACATGGGGGGCAGGAGCCGTTCTTCCCTCGCCCCCGCGGTTGCTCGGTGCTGGATCTCACTCTAAGATTTCCCCCCCCCCCCCTCAGATCGCGATTTCAGCGGTGAAAACACAGAAGATGATGACCCTGAGGACACAGAGGGACGGGCAAGTGAGCAAAGCTTAGAGAACCAGAGCGGCAAAAAAGAAGGTGCTGAGAGCGATAAGGAGCGAGGGAACGAGAGAGAAGAGCTGAACGAACACGGTGAGAAAGGGAACAAAGAAGAGAGCGGCACAGGAGAGGAAGAGGAGAGCGAGAGAGAGGAAGAAGAAATGGGAGACGACGAAAGAAAGCGGTTCGATTTCCTGAGCGGTTAAAATAAAGCGGTCCGCATTCACACCGCGCTGCTCTCCATCCCACGGCCGCCGGAGCTCCGCCGCAGCCCGGGGCAGAAGGAGCGCGGCCGGGGCCGGGCACCCACCGGCACCGCCCGCCCCACGCAGGCGCGGCCTCGGGCGGTCCCGGGAGGGGGCGATGCTATGAAAGGGGCCGCGGTGCCGCCCGCCCCACAGCCGCACTCCCGCTCCGCATCGGCGGCCGCCCCGGAGCCGCTGCCCTCACCATGGTAAGTGCGGGGCGGCCCGAGGCGGTGCGGGACGGAGCCCGGGCCGGGGGGCAGCGGAGGGGGGGGGGACCGGAGCCGCGCTGCCCCTCGGCCGCACGGTCCCCTCGCGGGGCTCCGTCGGGGCGCGGAGGGGTCCGGAGCGGCCGCGGGGACAGCGGGGCTCTGTGGGACGGAGCTCCGCTCAATCGGGGATTGTTCGCCCGCGGCTCTGAGCCGCCATTGTCCCGCGCCGCCGCGCGGCTCCGCCGCATAAAGGAGCGCTTTCTCCGCGGGTTTGGCCGTCGAACAATGGGACCTGGGGCTGTTCTCTATTATTGTTCTTTTGTTCGCGCGTTTGAAAAGCGGCTCAGTGCCGTCCGCCCGCAGCTGCCCCGGGCACGGCCGAGCCCCGCAGCCCCGGGCCGAGCGGAACGCGGGGCCGTGGGACCCCGACCCCACCGGGAGCGGAGCGTCGTCCCCTTCGGAGCGGGGATCCGCTGGCTTTGGGGCTCCCACACGGCCCTGAGCGCCTCGGAACCGATCCCCGCGTCCCGGGGCCGGGAGCGGAGGATGGAGAAGTGCCGCTTCGAGCCGCGGTGCCCGCGGTGCCCGCGCCCGCTTTCACTTTCGTGTTCGGCGGCGGTGGGAGGAGCCCGGAGCGGCCGTTCCGCGTCGGGAGCCCCGGGCCGGGCAGCAGCGGGGCGGCCCCGGGAGCACCGCGGCGAACACCGCCGGCGGGGATCGCTTCGGCATTGCGGGCGGAGCCGTCCGCGCTGCGGCGTCCGACGGCGCTCCGGGCTCCGTTCCTCCCCTCGGGCCGCGGCCGCTCCGCGCTGTGGCGGTGACGTTCCCCTTTCGCTCCGCGCGGTCCGGGTCCCCTCCCCCCACCCCACGGCCACGCAGGACCTACAGAGCGGTGTTTTGTGCTTGAATTTCAGAACAGAGGTTTCTCGAAGAAGAGTCACCCGTTCCTACCTAAAATATTTAGAAAAATGTCTTCTCAGTCGGCAAAAGAAAGGCCCGAGAGCTTGCGGTTCCCCTTCCTGGACGATGAAGACACCATCTCCACGCTCAAGGAGTCCAAAACCTTCTTCATCCTCAGAGGTCTCCCCGGCAGTGGGAAGTCCACTCTCGCTCAGGCGATCCAGGAGCGGTACAGAGACGCCTGCAAAGTCATCGCCGCCGACAGCTACAAAATCACTCCTGGGATACGGAGCAGCGTTCCCGAAGAGTACTCCAAAGTGGACGAGGCTCTTGTTGACTATTGCAAACGAGATATCAGCGTCATCGTTTTGGATGACACTCACCATGAGAGGGAACGACTGGAGCAAATCTTTGACATTGCTGACAAATACCGCTACAAAGTCATCTTTGCGGAGCCCAAAACGCAGTGGAGGATGGATTGCTCGCAGCTTAAGGATAAGAATCAGTGGAAACTGACGGCGGAAGACCTGAAGAAGATGAAGCCGAGCTTGGAGAAGGAGTTTCTACCCATGTATTTTGGGTGGTTCCTGAGCAAGAGAAGCTCCGAGATCCTGAGGAAGGCCGGCCAGGTCTTCCTGGATGAGCTTGGAAGCCTCAAAGCCTTCAAAAAGGAGAGCAAATTCTGTATGTACAGACGGATCTCACCACGTTCCCCCTCCCGGTGCATCCCTGACGCTCAGCAGACGCACCGCGCTGTGTGTGCTGTTAGCGAAGGTCGGCAGCGATGGGAGCTGCGCAGGGATCCCGAGCTCTGCTCTCCACAGCTGCTGACACTGCTTTCAGCACTGAGAATGAAAGGAAGCTTTCCTCGGGAGTGGGCTGAGCGCTGAGGCCATGGGGGTGTCTGAGGAGCAGATGCAGTCACAGCTCGCTTTGCCCCTCTGGGATTTCTGTAGCACTGAGGGTGGGTCGGGGCAGAACCGTCCGCATCGCGGCTGGAAGGAGAGGAGAGGATTGCATCCGCCTCTTCCAGCAGTGAGGAGATGGGGCACAAAGGGTGGGTGAAGGAAGCTGAGACGGGGCTTCCTTTGAGGGATCCTTTTTTCATCCTAACGTTCTCCCGTGTTTGCAGTTACTTCTGAAGATCCCAAAATAAAAATAGATCTGACCAGCTACTTCGTGAAGAGGCCGCCCGGGGTCCTGCACTGCACCACCAAGTACACCGACTTCGGGAAGGCAGCGGGGGCCGAGGAGTACGCGCAGCAGGAGGTGAGTGCGAGGTTCCCCCTTCCCCTGGAGACCCCCTCCCGTCCGGAGCTCTGTGTGCTTTGTGGGGGGGTGGCGGGCAGCTTTGCTCACAGCTCACTCTGCAGGGACGTGTGTGCCCCCGTGGCCCACGCAATAGAGAAGCGATGGGTGTCGGAGAGCCGCTCCTCCCCCCTCCCCTCACCCCCACACACCGCGCTCAGCTCTGAGTGCCGCCGCTGTCCGACGTAGTTCGGTTTGGACGGCGGCAGATGATGGATTCACACCTCCAGATCACGGAGTGCTCAGGAGAAGCGGGGCTGTGCGGAGGAGGAGGGCTCTGACCTGTGCCCCTCTCCCCCCCCAGGCTGTGAGGGCTTCGTACGGCAAAGGCTTCACCCTGTCCATTTCTGCTCTGTTTGTCACAACGAAAACCGTCGGCGCTCGAGTGGAGCTGAGCGAACAGCAGCTGTTGCTGTGGCCCGGGGATGCTGATAAGGTCCAGGCCACCGACAGCCTGCCCCGCGGCAGCCGCGCTCACATCACCCTCGGCTGTGCCAGCGGCGTCGAAGCCGTCCAAACCGGGATCGATCTCCTGGAGTTCGTGAAACTGGAGAAGGCGGGGAACAAAGGGGATGAAGTGGGGGAAATCGGAGGAGGGAAGCTGCAGTATTTCGGTAACGGTATGTGGATGCTCGTCCTGTCCAAAAAGATCGATGTGAGGGCGATATTCTCAGGGTATTATGGAAAAGGAAAACTCGTACCCACACAGAGCACCAACAAACGCGGCTCCGCGTTCAGCTCCTGCTCCATCATCTGAGGGCAAGCGGGGCTCTCCCCTTTTGTTTTGAAAAGGCAAATAACTCGGTAACCTTTAAAACTGTAAAGAGAAATAATTATACCTTTACTAAGCAAACCCTTCTGCCCACCTCAGTACGAAACAGCTCTGGGGAGAGCTTATCGGCCTCAGGAAGAAAACAAGCAGCTCCAGAACTGCCCCGTAGCCCTCAGGATCCGGGCTGCTGCTGGGTGTTTGTAACAGAAGCAGCTCTCGTGGGGCTCTGCTTGTTTTCTTCCTCCGAGGAGGATCTCGTGTCGTCTTTTAGAACTTCCCTATGAACCACAATCGTTCAATCTGTACACGTCAGTACTTCGTGATGGAGCAGTGGCAGCCAGAGCCTGCACAGAGCTGCTCTGAAGCCCCAGGAGCTGCGTGACGTCCCCCCCGCTCCCGGCACACACAGCAGTGCTGGGAGCTGCACTGGGAGCTGCACTGGGAGCTGCAAGCTCTTTGCTCCAGGGCTGCTGCTGGGGCTCCCGGAGCCATCGGTTCCCCACCCCACTCAGTGCTGTTTGTGTGCAGAGCTCTCAGTGCAGTGCCCCGCGGTGTCTTTGAGCCAACGACTGCAGAGAAAAGCTCAGAGATGGAACCGTGTGCAGGGAGCTGCAGAACGGCCGCGGCCCGCGCTGCCCGGAGCTCCAGCAGAGCAGCACTGCCCCGGGGGGTTGGGAAGAGATGAACTGACGTCTTTTCCACCTTATTTTGTAGGAACTAAGATTATGTCCGGAGTACAGAGCTGTACTTCATGCCAGGTTTACTAGTTTTAGCTAATGCCCTGAATGGATGGAAGTAACACTGTAATTTAGGGAGTAAAGGAGGTATCGTAACTGCGTAACCAGAGTCTGCTCCAGCCCGGAGCGCGGGCTGGGGAGAAGTTAATGACGGAGCACTGCCGTTATTCAGGCGTTCCATTAGAGCTCACGTTCTGCTCAGCAGAACGCGGTCACTGCTTCCTAACACAGAGCCCAACTAACAGCTCCAGGTCCGGACGGCGCTTAACACAAATCTAACAGAAACAAACGCTCACTGTGTTCCGCGTGTGCTCAGTGCGGCTCCGGGGCACAGCTCTCCGTGGAGGCTGCGAGGAAAAGAGGACAACGAATCCCCACTGCATCGCCACCAAAACGATGCGCGTCCTTTGCTGCCAAACGGGCACCGGCGGCACCGCCAGCGCCGCGCTGCGGGTCAGCCCTGCCCTGCCCCGCTCCCCCTCGGAGCCGCTGTCCCCGCAGCGCTGCGGTGTCGGTCCCGCGGCGGCTCAAGAACAGCAGCGACACGGTCCTCACTGACGGCTTTATTGGTTTGTACAGCATATACAGTTCATAATAAAGTTAAACCCATTGCATACGGTTTTTGCTTCGGTCTGCGACATCGGCCATAGGAACACACGGGAACGGGTTACACCGAATGGAGTAAACAACGAATATTCACATCCCAGAAAGGAAAGGGGGGAAAGGAAACGGGGCCGACGAGGGGCAGTGCTCCCATGGCTGTGGGGCTGCGCACCCACGTGTGGCCGCTCCCACCCAAAATGTGCTCGCACTGCAGTCAGCATTCAGAGTTTGGGGTGGGAGCAATCGGGCAGCACAGAGTGCAGTGCCCTCTCCAAGTCAGCATCGCATCCCCGTCCCCATCCTCAGCGCAGCGACGCAGTGCGTCCGCCCGTGATCCACAGCCCCTGCTCCTGGGAAGCAGCTCCCATGGGGAACGCTGCAGGAGCAGAGGTCACCTCACAGCTGAGCACTGCACCGCTGCCGTGGAACACTGAGACCTCAGCACTACGTGGAGGGCTCAGAAGGGCCATCCACAGCCGCCCTTTCTGCTGCAGGAGGGGGAGGGTACAAGGCACACAAAGCCCGTCCACTCGAAGACAAGTGGACATCGTTTGCTATTAAACCAAGGAAGCAAATCCGAAGGACCAGCAGAGCCCAAACACTTGTGGTCATTCCATGGTCTGAGTGCCCCATGAGCGCAGCCCTCCCCGTGCAGCCCGAGCAGAGCAGAGCAGAGCAGAGCAGAGCTGCTGCCCACGCTGCTCCCACGCACCCACTGTGCATTCATGCAGGTATTTACAACGCAGCCAGAACCATCAGCACACGGGATCCAGCTTTACAGCGACACTTCCAAGTTCACAAACAAAACCAAATCCCTTCGCAGCAGCGCAGACAGTGCACAATTAGAGCAGCACAGTGTGCAGCAGAAGCACCACAGCCGTCCCCAGAGCCGATGCTCAGCACCCGGAGGGGCACAGTGCTCCCTGCAGAAGCTGAGACAGCATCAGATGAGGAAAGTAAATCCACGTGAGGAAAACAAACACAGCAGACCTGGAGGTCTACAGCTCACATCACTGCATGCACAAGCATCTCCCAAGCACTCACACCACGGATGCATCCCTCCTTTTTAAACAAGAAGTCGTTCCCATATCCACCACTACGGGTGGAGCAGAGCCCACCACGCATCCACAGTACTGCTGGCACAGCTCAGCTCAGCTCCTCGCACTGAGGAATGTCCCTCAGTAATGTCAATGCCCAACAAGCAGCCTCAGCAGTTATGGCTCCTGCAGTCGGGTATCGTATAAAAGCACCGGGCTCCCCCGGGAGGAGGCCCTGTACGTGTGTTTTCTCACCCAAGCAGAACTCAGCCCTGCTCAGCTCACTGAGTGTGAGCTCTGCGCGGCCCCGCAGTGCACACAGCGACCGCTGCCAGCGATGATCTGAACGTCACTTCGTGTTTCAGAGCTCAAAGAGTTCATCCACGTTACGGATCAGGAGCACAAAATTCACACGATGATTCCCGACAGAATCAGGTTCAGGAATTAAATGTTCGAGCGGATTAATTAATGAAACCAAAACCATACGGCGAAAAAACTCAAACTCACGCCCAGAGCAAATTGCACGTTCTCCTCAAGAGGACAAATCCTGGAGCAGAACACGAAGCCCTCAGCTCTGAAATCCATCTCACGTCACCGATCCCCAGCGCTCCGGCACAGGACGAGGACGCAGGCAGCCCCGAGGTCACTGCAATCCATGAGATCTGAGCCAACCTCAGCAGCTGTGAGAGCAGAGCAGATCCCACAGAGCTGAGCTGGGCCACCACCGCCCCACGGAGCCGTGGGTCACTCCAGGAGGAGTCGGGGAAATCCTGAGCTGAGGAGCACTCAAAGTACGGGCCAGCATGGAGGGACCAAAGGATTCAAAGCTTTATTATTTTCTTTTTTAATAAAGTTAACAGTAAAACAAAATTCACAAGCCTTCCCTTCCCAGAGCTGGTTTCCTCTTCACACACAAAAGCACACAAACTGAGGTCTCCAACCGAGAGAAATGAAACTGCTCTAAGTACGATGAGACATGATGGAGGAAGGAGTCTGAGTGTGTCCGTATTCAAGGCTAAAATGAGCAGAGCAGCTGAGCGCGTTTTAGCCAAACTGGAAAAAGAAATTTCCAGGCCCAGAAGCTGAAAAAGAAAACGAAAGACGTTAGCTCAAAGGCAATGAGGTTCCACAGCAGTGTGCAACAGCTCGATGCCAAGCCAGGAACTGGCCCAAACAAATCCATTCAGATAAGGAGTGTGAGGTCTGAAGGGACTCCAACAGCACAGCAAAGCCAGGGGAACTGGGCTGTCGGGTGAAGCACTGTGTGCTTCCAAGGCCATCAGCAGTGCACCTCCACCTACCTTCGAAACTGAATCCTCCTGGCCCACCAAAGAAGGCCTTAAATATATTATTTGCATCGAAGTCTGCAGGGAAGAAAAAGAAGTTGTAAGATGAAGTGAAACAGTTTTCAGTTTAGAAACTGCCTCTTCATTGAGGGCCCACGAAGCGCTGCTCAAAAAGCCGTGAACAAACAGCTTGCTTTGCCCACTGCAACACAGCAGCACAAAACAGGTAAGAGCAACATCCTTCAGAGCTTAACTCACAGAAACAACCTAAGGATTTTGGAAAAGCAGCATCTGGGGACCCCCAGAATGTGTGTGATGTGACTTTGTACACATGTGAAAGGCAGGAGCTTCTGCTCAGTGGCACTGACTGCCAAACACCCCACGCCTTAATCCAGATTATCTGCAGCTTCCAAAGGTCCATCTGCCATTCAAGTACTTCCATGGACCACACAAAGTCAGCCCACAGGGTTACTACACACGGGAGGTCAGGAGCTGCCAGGCTGCTTTAGGAGGCAGACTGAGCAGTCCTACCTTTCTAAAGCTGCTGTGGGAGAACACCACTCACCTCCCATGTTCAGCCCATCCTCTTCCAGGTCCTGCCCGCTGTCATAGCGAGCCTTCTTCTTGGGATCTGACAGGATGGTAAAGGCTTCACCAACCTCCTTAAATTTCTTCTCCTCTTCCTTCTGTACTTCTGCACTCGCCCCACTGTGTCGGTCTAAGAATATGAAACCAAGCAGGAAAGAAACTTGATGTTCCTACTCCAGAATGGAGAGCTCCATGCATTCCCTCTCCTATTCACTCCCCGCTCTAAGTGATGGCTGCAGGCAGCTGTGCACGGGGCAGGAGAACCAAAGCAGAGAGACATGCTCTAAAAACACCTGATACCTGGATGATGCATTAGTGCTCTTTTCCTGTAGGCCTTCTTGATCTCATCTTCAGAGGCGTTTTTGTCAACACCGAGGATTTTGTAGTAGTCTTTCCGTTTGCTTTTTTTCAGTTCCATCTGTGCATTCTTTAGGAGCTGCTTGTGTTCTGCAAGGAAGGAGGATGCCAAAGGAAGGCAGCTTTAGTGCCTCACACACTGCTTGAAGACACTGACACACCAAACGTTGCGGTGACGTGAGGGATTCGAGGGCCACAAGTTGCCAACCCACCTGCACTCACAATCAGGCAGCTAATTCAAGTCTTAACCCCACACTTAAGGCCGTTTCCAAATGTGGGTGAGCATCTCAGTGCTACTCAAGCAGTATTTGTTAGAAGAAGACTAAAGCCACCGCTGCATTTCATGTCAGGTGCTAAGGAAGAGTGCTGTCCACGAGGAACCGCAGCCACACTCAGCACCAAAACCTTCTCTGAGCCAAAGGAAACACGCACAGAACACACACGTTTACCTTTTGTTTTTTCTGTCTGGTAAACCTTTTCATAATCCCTTACAGCATCTTCATATTGCTCTGTGTCCATGTAACTGTGGGAACAAAGATCGCCAAGGTGAAGTGCACAGAGAGCACCAGCCAAGGGGGCTCAGGGAAACGTGCACTGGGCAGAAAGAACAGTCATCAGAGGAACCTGCAAAGGGCAACAGCTCCTGGAGGAGCTCCCTACGCACCCCAAGCTGTGGGAAACCTGCCATGGAACCTTCAGGCTCCACGCTGAGGCTGCCAGCTCACATTTCTACTATAAAGATCTTACAATTATTTACATTAAGTTCCCCACCTTCTCACACCATTCAGAAGAGCTTCGTATGGGGCCTCTGAAGACACCACCCTTCATTCAGTTAAGCTCCAGCTTTGCTGCCCCATCACTCATCGCTGTGGGGAGGAGGTTCCCACCCACAAACCTGCCCAGCACATCCACGAACGTCCACTTACCACTGCGCTCTCCTCAAGTACGCTTTGATATACGTGTCGTCCAGCTTCACTGCATTCGTGCAGTCATCTATTGCTTCTTCAAGTTTTCTAAGCTGCAGTGGCAGACAGAGGTGAACCCCAGAGAAAAAAAAAAAAAGAGGATCCACTAAATAGCATTATGGTTTTAGCAAATGAAAGCACAATCTCCTCATTACAAGGAAGGAAGTGAATAAGGATGCCTTCACACTGATGGAGATAAGGCCACACCACATTCCTTCTCCCCCTCCCACTCCAGGCAGCCCAAGCATTTGAGTTCTGTTTCAGTTTCTTTCGCTGTTTGGAATGCACCCAATTATTGTGCAGGCACAACAAGTGGAAATCTTGCTGACAGCGCTGGATGGTTCCAGCTGCCCCAGGAGCCAGGGCAGCTTTCCAGAGTGAGCAACCTGCTACTTACCAGCTCTGAGGAATAAGACCTAGGAGAACAGACCATGATGGCACCTCTTACCTTTGAATTAACTGTTCCCCGGTTGCAGTAGAGTTTGGCATTTGTTTTTATGTTATTAGGATCTATTCCTAGTGCTTCTGTGTACAGTTCATAAGCTAGTTTGTAGTTTCCTTCTTTAAACGCTTTATTCCCATCTTCCTTCTTTGCTTTAAGTGCTTTGGCATTCTGAAAGACAACACAGGCTGGATAAGGACACCAGGTGAGTGGTTTGGGGATTCCATGAGCCTTATTTTATGGGGTAGGGGTCCCAAAGCACAACCATTCTGATTTGCTTTCAGCCACCATTACAGGACAGAGAAGATTTAAGGGGGCTACTTCAGCAGAAGCAAGCGTTCAGTTTAAAGAACCAAGTCCCGATCATGCTGCAGTCACAGCCCCAACACCCACAACTTACACGGCAGGCTAAGCATGCTTTCTCATGATCAGGAGCCATTCTGAGTGCCTGGACGAAGAACTGCACTGCCTTCTCAATACAGTCCTCATAATAAAGGCAGAGTCCACGGACATACAGAGCATCCGCGTTCGTTGAGTCCATCCGTAAGATGTCACTGTGACAAACAGATTTCTCAGTTACCTACTGCAGTTTTCTTTGCATCAACAAAAGCATTCTCCTTCTGCTGAGACAGTCATGTCACTCATCAGATCTGTGGCAGGGATATAATGAGAGTGCATGAACTTGCTCGAGCAAGGCTGCTGGTTATTAAATAAGCTTCAGCAGAGGTCCCCAGTGCTATTAAAATGGGAGAAGGATGGGATCAAATTTTCTGTCAATGTCTGCATGGAGGATTTTGGGTTTGTTTTCACGTCCCTCATTATTTTAGACTCTGGAGAAGGACACCAGCTGTTTTTTGAGACCTTAAGGATACTCACCTTGCTACAGACTGTGCTTCTGGGTAACGACCCAGCAACGCCAAGCACTCAGCCTTGAGGATTTTGAACCTATGACAAGCAGGAGCAAACTCCAAAGCACGGTCCATGCAGAAGACGACCTGGGGTGAGAAAAGCAAACCTTAGTTTGAAAGACTGCACCACCACCAAACATGAGATCCCCTATTCACCTCTGACCAGGAAGGGAAGCAGGAATCCTCTTCTGCTGGATCCACTCCTCCCTAAGAGTGGTTTTGGGAGGTGGCATTTTTTTTTCTTTGATTTGTTTTAAGAAGGGCTTTATGTCCAAAGGTACGTGGGCACTGCTACGCTGCCACAACAGAGCACTAGACAGAAAACTCAAGGAGCACCTGTAGAAGTTCAAACCCTTTAACTCCACTGAAATTGCAGCCCCCCAAAGAAAAGGCCAAGGAAGACAATTCTGCCCCTGTTTCCAGCATTATAAAGGCATGTGGGAGGGACAGAAATTCAATAGACTGAGACAGTTTGGACTGGACAGAACACAAAAAAGTACAGTGCAGGGACTGATCTTAGACTGGTCTGACTGCAACGGGCAGGGTGATCTAATGGTCTTTTTCCATCTCTTTCTCTCTGGAAGAGACATCTGCAGGAGAACGGGGTGATTGTTCCACCAAGGTTCATCTGCTTTCCCAGCCTGTGACATCACGATTGCCCGCTGTGGGAAGCACTGTGCTTCAGACTGAGAAGCCAAAGGCTTCTGGGTGAGAAAGGAGCAAGAGCAGCACTCCAGAAACAAAGATCATTTCATGCGAGTCTTCCCAGCGAAGTGAGACAGCAGAAGTGAGGGGACAGATGCAAAAGCCCAGAACAGGCAACACAGGCAGGGTGACTCCTACACGTGGGATCCACACTGACCACACACCCTTCTTGCTCCTCATAACAAGGTGATGCAAAGTGGAATTTATGCTCCTAAATCACTGAGCTTATCCTAAGAGCCAGCAGCCCAAACAGTGAACTTAGTACATCAGACAGACTCCTTTCTACAGACCTTACATGCACTGAACAGAGTTTCATGAGAAGTGTTAGGTGCCTTCCAGGTTTCATGCTGTCACTTCTTGTATTGGGTCAGGGCTGGCTGCATCCCAGTACAGCCCACAGCAAGAAAGATTTGGGAACTGCAACAGAGAATGCCCAGTGTGGATCTGCACTACTCCTTCAGTGACCCCTTCTATAACACTGACAGGAGACTGCTTTTTTTCCTTTAATGAAGAGTTGAGAAAGAAAAATTCTGGATATGTATTTTAGGAGCAGAGTACAATCAAGTGCTGCTGCTGACAGAGTCTGTTTCAAACAGCTCACACATGGTCCCTGCAGAGCAAACAGTCACAGAGGACACTCAGCCTGAGCCAGTCACCACTTCTCATCTGCTCAGTGCTATGAGACCACAGCAAAACTACACTGCACAGCACCTGCCAATAGGGCCCAGCCAGAGGGAGGCAGGGATGTTAGATGTGAGATATGTCTGCTCGTGATGCTGCAGGAAGCAATCAAGTTCATCTTACCTTCCTGAAATCTCGCTTCTCAAAATCCACTTCTGCTATTTTCTCATACTCGAGCACGGTACTGGCATTCTTCAGCTAAAGACAGGAGCGCACAGTAAGTGTTTCAAAGCAGTCACTGGTCTGTAACACAGCTGAGCACATAAGGAGCTAGTCCCTCCAATGTCACAAGAGGGAAAGCTACTTCAGGCCGCAGAACAGCACTGTGGACCAGGTGAATATTTTTGCCAGCATCAAAATCAGTTTGAGATGCAGAGGCCTAACTGGCAGCTCTGGAAGACGTACACTTGTGAGTGAGCTGCAGCAGCTTTCTACACGCTGCATTTCCATGCTCCCTTACCATCACTCTCCCAGCTTACCCTCCGTGCCTTCCTGCCAAGAAGAGGCAATCACACACAAAAATATCTGCAACTAATTGGTCTACTGGGAAACAGATAAAGAGTCTCCATCACCACCTCATTTCCCTTCACCGTTCCGAGGCACGCAGTCGTTACCAACCAGTTCAATCCATTTCAGTTTCTTACCTCTTGCTGTGCCTGAGTGTTCTTGTGATCCAGTTCTAGAACCCGCTGGAAGCAGCGGCTGGCAGCCATGGCGTTCCCCAGGGAGAGGTGGCACTTCCCTTCCCGTAGATGGCCCTGAAAAGACCGTTAACACGGAGCTGCAGGAGCAGGCAAGTGCTCAGACCCACGTGAGAAATACGACAGCTTCCACGTACCCTCACAAAGCTGTCGTCCAACCTGACAGACTGCTGAGCATCTCCCAGCGCTTCTCGGAACCTCCCCAGCATCATGAGGGTGGCAGCTCTGTTACCATAATAACTGGCATTGTTAGGACAGGTATCTGGAGGAAATGGAAGAGCATTTGCTGGTGCGTAATGTAAGCAGCTATGCAGCTTGTAGAACACACTCAGAAGTCATTGTGGGGTTTAAAAATATCACATTCCTTCCCAATTTCTAATATCACCAGAGTGGCTTACAAAGGTGCACAACGCTTCAGAATAGGGACCATAAAGCACTGCTCCTCACACCATAACTCACACAGAAAAGCATTCAGCCTGACAGCGCTGCTGACCCTGCATCGGATGGAAAACTGGATGGGTTTCTTGTTAAAAATATCTCGGGTGGAAGAGAAATAAAAAGCTGCTGCAAATCACCCACGTTCGCACCGACTTGCATAATCGATCCAGGGAAATTCTGCTAAGTAATTAAACCAGCAGAAAGTTTTCACCCAGCCTGTGCCGTCACAAACCAAGAACCAGGGCATTCTGTCCAGCAAAGGTCATCACTACCACCCTCTGCTCTCACCTATGGCTTTTGTGTAGTAGTTGTATGCTTCGTTGTAATCCTTCTTGGCGTAGTACGCGTTCCCTTGTTCCTTGAAAGACTCTGCTTCTCTAGAGGAGGAGAAACAAAAGGGAGAGCATCAGAGCACATTCTGACCACAATCAAGCCTGTGATCCCCAGCAATCCCAGCACAGCTCTGCAGTGCTGCAAACTCTTCATAGCTGATTGCTGCAGGACTTTGTGTTCATTGCTCACGAGGAAAGAGCACAGGCCAGGCTCTCAGTCCAGCACAGCACAGGAGCACAGCAGCACGCTGAACAGTGAGAGCAGCCTTTCCCAGACACAGCTCTCTGCAGCTCAGCCTCAGGTGTACGTGTGCTCCCGGGTGCACAGCCTCAGCAGCCAATGGAGTCAAGAAACTGAGCGCTCTCTTTCAGAAGCAGTCCACATCTCTGAGAAATGGGGCCAAGAGCAAGTTCTGCGTTACAAGAACTACACCAGGGAGAAGGACGGGTGCTTCTTGAGGCTTGCGTGGCACTGCCTTGGCAACAGGTCCAGAAATAGTCCTCGCACTCGAGATTGAGCATTTGCAGAGACAATTTAGGACATTTAAAAACATACAACATATGGTTTAAAGCTGCATCCTTTAAACTCTTGAAAGCAAAGTTTCCCCTAATGGAAACTAAACCCTTCCCCACCTCCTCTCATCTAGCTTCACCGTTTTACATAAGCAGCCCAAGAGGGAACTTAAACTTCACAACACCATGGTACAATTCAGCGGTATCACATCACTCCTCCTCAGCCAACTCCGCAGAAGCACTGCCCTCTCTAAGACGTGGCATTAATACCTGCATTAATACACTCCCGGGCCAGCACTGCTGCAGTTACCATGTTGGTAAGGCCGCTCAGGCCTGCCCTTGGCTGCTCCCACACAGCCCCCTCATGCAGAGGGTTGTTTGCACAGAAGCACCACAGTTGTGCCAGCTGGCAGGACAATGGACACAGGGCACTGCTGCCCTGAGGGCCTCCGGGGCCACAGAGGAAAATAGGAGCAAACAGCTCTCAGAGCCCTGCTACCAACTGCACTCGCACAGCGGAGCAGATGCGGCCCCTCTGCTGACACCGAGCACTGGGAATGCAACGTGTTGGGGTGCTGAGGGGTGGGATGAGCAGTAGGAGGGCAGCACGGGGCTCAGCAGCACCTGGTGCTCACCCCATGCACCATGAACCCATCTGGCCGAGGCAGGACACAGCCCTGCTCCTGTGCTGCTCCCCCACCACGGAGCTGCTCGCTCAGCAGCCCCGCTCCCTCAGGAGCTGACGCACCCCATGCTCAGTGCCAGCACAGCTCCGGGCTCCTTCAGCACAGCAGGGAGGGCAGGCAGCGGATCCGTGCTCCGGGAGGATCTGCGGCACCCAGACTTTGTAGGACTACAAACGGGCCCCAGCACAGCCCTCTCTGTTACAGATCCCACGTTCATAATGCACTGGAAGAGAAGAAACAGTAACAGCACTGCTTCGGCAGCATCAGTTTAAACACAACTTTATTCTAATTTCTGCAGCAACAAATGGAAAAGAAAATCAGTTATGGACTCCACTCAGAACCTTCACTGTACGGACTGAAGGACAGACAGCACCGATGCAGACCTCAGCCCGAGCTGCCCAGGCAGCCCATCCAGCTCAACGATGAGAAAAAGACCACAAAACGAAACCCAAAATCTCCTCCATGGCACAAAGGCAAAGGCAGCTGCTGGAGGCTTGTGGCCTCGTGTCCCAGGCACAGAACAGAAGCATCTCTCCCCACTTGTGCTCCATTGACATAGAAAGCACACTGAGAAAACAGTTCTTGTTTACCACGGTCTCTGGCTACAACAAGAAATGCAGATCTCCTGATATCACTGGTAATTGTTTCAATCCAAACAGATGCTGCAGCCTGAATGAGATCATTCTGCATCTCACACTGATGTAGGCTGCGTTCCCCACTTGCTACTTTTGAAACTGAAGAAGAATCATGCTTTGCTAAAAATATGACGCAGGCTGAATGCGCTGCTTTGTTCCCAGCAGGCAGAGCCTCCTCAGGGCTCTCTGCAGCCAACACAGAAGACAGGGAAGAGTCGCACCAGGACCTCAGGAAGAAGCTTGTCTTTCATTGCGTGCGTGCAACCAGGGCTCACAAGGAAGGGGCTGCTAGGAGTAACTGTCCCTGCAAGCTAGTTGCTATTTTTTTCCCCTTTCATAACACTTGTCACAGCCTCTAATTCTTCCCCCGTCCTCCTGGAAGACCTGCCACGTTCAGGCAGCAGCCACATGCTGCCAATGCTGCAGCAGCAATGCAGCCATCGTGAGGCTGCCCTGCTCCGTGTGCACAGCCATCCCATCCCGCAGCACAATCCCATGGCTGCTGACAGCTCCTGCCTCCTCCCCAGCACTGGCAGCCCCCACACAACACCGATCGCTGCTTCCCCGCTCCTGCTGCAGTGAGGAACACGCAGAGCTGCCTGCCAGCACCCCTCACCTGCCCAAGCCACCAGCACCCTGCACAACGCACCTCGTGGGGCTGGCAGTGCTGGCACGGCCCCGCTGCAGCTCCAGCTCTCCGTGCACACCCCATGTAAGCAGGCAGCAACTTACAACTGCTCAGCACAGGACCACCACTCCTACTTCATCTCCTGTCTCCAGGACGAAAAAAAAAATATATGGGATTTAAGGGATGTTTCCAGGCAGGGATTTCAGAGCGTAAGTAGCACACAGTCAGCAGGGCACTGTCTGAAACCATGAAATCTACGGGAATGGGAACTTTAACTGGGCCAGCTTCTGCCTATGAGGTGTCCAGAGCCTCAAAAACCTATCAGGCCCCCACGTCCTTCGGGATGCCCAAACCCAAAGGGCACAGCTGGCTTCTCTGAGCAACCCCAGCGGAGACTTTTCCTTAATAGCACATGGTGCCTCCACCCCACAGTTTCCCTGTTGGATTCTAGACGAGATTCTCAGCTGTCAGATGTTACTCAGCTGCCTGGGTAAAATAAGTTGAGTGATCTCAATACAGTTTACACTGGGCAGATGTCTGGAACTTAAAATTAGCTGCTGTGTCCCCCACTGGGCATCCTGCAGCCTCCCCTCCCTCCTTTCAGGGCGCAGAATTGGAGCCAGGCACTCAGCACACGCTTCTTCCAGGTTAGGCTGTGTGCTTTGTGACTGAGGAGTTCAAATCCTATTCTGAATCTGATGTGAAAGAAGAGTCCCCAGGGACAAAGCACAGTCATGTACAACACAACCATCACCCCCAGGAGTGGGATATCCTCACGCCGACCCCACGGTGGCAGAGACCAGAAGAGCACACCACGAACACATTGCTCTGCACATCAGCACCCCCCACTGAGCAAGGAGCGGATCTGCTCCCAGCTGCAATGCAGCACTGAGAATAAAGGCAGTTACTTGCAGAGTGACCCAGCACCAGGGGAATCTCGAGTCTGTACGTGCAAATATCTGCGTGGATCGTCCGAGGGTTCACCAACTGCAAGGGCTGCCTGGGACCCCAAGTCCTTCACAAGAACTGTCAACAGTGAAATCGCAGACATTTAGCCCAGAGGTGTCCAAAAAATCCACACTGTCCTCCATACACACCCCAGAACATTCCCAGCACCCGAGGACAGGCAGCCATGGGAGGCCAAAAGCCACAGGAACTAAAAGATGCCAGGAGCAGAGAGCTGCAGCTCAGAAAGGAGCCGGTGTCCCCTGCAGCACTCCGTGCAAACAGCCACGAGTCCTGCACGTTAATCAGGCACTTACATAACACACCTCGCTAGCACAGCTCACTACTCACCCACTTAGTTCTAACAGCACCGTCGCTGACCCCGCGGTCTCAGTGCCCGTGAGAACCCCCAGGACCAGGAAACCATCCAGTGCAGGAACTGCACGGGGAGACAACGCCGTGACTCACCCGAAAAACACGGCCTCGGGTTCAAGAAAGGCTTCACTTCCAAGTACCGAACTCCTTCTTTGTGCTGCATACAGAAATTACCCAATTCAGAGCATTCAAATGCTCCGCAAACGTACAGGAGATCAAAGATCTGTGTGAGGAGCTTCTGCCATTCCTCATATTATCCTAAGATGATAATTACACCTTTGTAGAACAGGAGAGACTTACAGCAGAGCCCGGTGACGAGCAGAGCAGGAATCCCAGAGCAGCCCATACCCACAGCCACAGTCCTGCAGCCAAGCATCCCCAGGGCCCAGCAGTGCTCCTGCCCCGGAGCAGCCCAGCCTGACTGAGACACATTGCAGCAATGGAAAGAGCCTTCCCAACCATCCACCCCTGACAACCTCCAGGTGACATCTGTGGATCGGTGAGCCCAGGTCAGGCCAAGTCTGGAAGCTCCTGTCTGATTTCTGCATAATTTACTGCGTGAAAAACTTCACATTCATTGTTTTATTGAATTTAATGACTGCTCCCTGCTCCGTCACCAGACCTGAGGTCCGTGCTGTAACAGCAGTACTCCGTGCAGATCATTTCACAATATTTTCCAGATGATTTGAGATACCTCTCTGCAGAGGCTGCTGTTTCCTCCAGCATCGAAGAAAGGGGAGAGAGGTCGAGCCCTGAGCAGGCACAGCTCAGATCCCAGAGCTGCAGAGGGGCACAAAGAAGCAGAGCCCAGCACACTGCCAGCAGCCCCACGCTCACAGCTCAGCTGGGCCAAGGGAGGAACGGCTCCAGGGATCACAAACCTTTACCATTTAGGAAATGACTTCTGGGGGACGGACCCCTCCCTGCACCAAAGCTCAGCAGCCCCCAGCAGCTGCTCCCTGGCAGAGGAGCTAGAGCTAATGGCACCGTGACCCAGAGGATAAAATTAATGCCCTTA
Source organism: Callipepla californica brunnescens (assembly GCA_023055505.1). NCBI lineage: Eukaryota > Metazoa > Chordata > Aves > Galliformes > Odontophoridae > Callipepla > Callipepla californica. The sequence continues at coordinate 3,916,251 of JALIRH010000045.1, forward strand.
CATCAACCCTCTTCCACCAGGACCCTCACCAGCTATGCTGCCACAGCCAATAATTATCCCATGACCACGCTCTATTCCTGTCCCTGAAGCCGCCGGTGAGTGAACCGCTCCACGTGTTTACAGCTGTCCCAGCACGTTACGGTTGTACTGAGCTCCACCATTACCACTTTCATCTTTATTAACCTGCAGAGCACAGAATCACACTCAGTTTCTTTGCTTAAGGGCTGACCCTCGCCGATCTGTGCCTCGTCACGTTGCAGTTCCTAAAGAGAGCATCGGAAGCTCGGTGCTGAGTTACAGCAGCAGTTCAGCAAAGCTTTTCATTTATTTTTTGCTTTCCAATTGAACCTGGCCCAGTCGCACCATAAAGGCCGCGTTAAATCAGATTCCAGAGTACGCCTGTGCAATTAACGCCGAGTGCCTGCGCAGCCCTCGCGTGGTTCACCATGTTTTACAAACATTAAGCACCTAATTAAGCCTCCAGCCACCCTCCCTAATTCGGTGACTATCGCCCTCATTTACATTAGATCAGCTGAGAGATAGAACTTGAGCAACTAATGTGAGCCCTGAGGGCGGGCGCAGAGCGGGGCCAGCACACAGGAGATCCCCGTGGATCTCCAGGAGCTGCCCTGTGCTCTGTGAACCCAGCAGCACGCAGAACTTCAGCTCCTGCTCACACACCCCTCTTTAAATCCCAGCAGCAGAAAACACTGCAAAAGCCCCTATAAAATCCCAGGAGGAGCACTCAGCAACGCCCGTGAGCTGCAGCTCCGGCCTCACTGCACCGGGAAGCGCAGAGCAACCCAGGCAGGATCAGCTCCTCGCGGCAGGACCATCCTCCAGTGTGGGACAAGGACAAAACCCCCACCCCAGGGCTGCTCCCCGCGCTCAGCGAAACTCGGGAAGGAGGAAGGAAGGGCAATGTCAGAGGACAGCACGAGACGAGGGCGCCTCCGGCACGGCTCTTACGTTCGGGTATTTTTAACACTGCAGTCGTCACCTTCCATCAGCCCGAGGACGCGGACGGCAGCAGCAGGCTGCCCCAGCCTCACGGGCAGTGCCGCACACACAGCACACGCGAGTGCCCCTTCAGCAGCGCTTCGCTCCGCTCCTCAGTGACATCACCAGGAAGCGGCCGCGTCCCGGCACCGCTCCCGGAGCCATCCATTCCTCACTGCGGCGCGGAGCACCTCGGGCCACCGCCACCGCTCCGAACGCCGCGTTCCTCAGGGGCCGCTTTCAGTTTTGTTCCTCGTTCCGATCGCACCGGCCACCTGCCCGCAGCACCAGCTCTCCCCTCGCGGATCCCCGCCGCAGAGCGCAGCCCTCCAACGCCACATTTCCCCACCGCACCGTCCGCAGCGCTCGGCCCCGAGAGCCGCGATCCCATCACCGCCCCGCTACCCGGGGACGCTCTTTAACCGCAGCAACGGCCTCGGAACGATCGTGCTCCGACACAGCCGTGCCACGGACCTCCCCCCCGTGACAGCGCGGAGGAAGCGCTGCCTCCCGCGGGGCTGAGCCGCGCGGAGCACCGCGGGGGCGGGGAGGGAACCCGGGGCACCCCGACCCGGCGCGGGGCCGCCCCTTCGCTCCCTCCTCGTCCTCGGCGACGGAAGGAGCTGTCCCGGACGCGGCCTCCGGGCCGAGAGGCGGCACCGAGGACTCCCTGCCCGGTGCTCCGCGGGGGCACGGAGCGAACGCCGGTGCGGCAGCGGGGGAGGGGCGGACGGAGCCCCCGCACCCCGCGGGGCCGGGGCCGGGCCGGGGCCGCACCCCGCGGGCAGCGCCGCTCCTCCTCCTCCTCCGCCGCCGCCCCGCGGTGCCCACGCGCCGCAACGCACCGGGGGCCGCGGAAGGAGGGACAGAGCGGCGGAGCCCGGCCCGGCCCGGCGAGGCCCCCGCCCGTCCCGCCCGCGCTACCTCCGCGCGTCCTCGTCGCTCTCGGCGTCGCCGGGTCCGTCGGGCGCCGCCATGATCACATCGCACTCCGCTGCCGCCGCCATCTTACCGCCGGGCCGGGTGGGGGCGGGGCGGCGGGCGCCGGAAGGGGCGGGGCTTGGCGGGGACGGCGGTGCGTGCCGCCGGGGGCGGGGCGGGGCCGCGGGAACGCCGCGTTCCGCCGCCGGGGGGCGCTGTGCGGCCGCGCCCCTTCCGCCGCCGCTCGGGTGGGGACGGCGGTGCCGCGCACCGGAACGCGGCGCTCCGCGGCGGACCCGGACCCGGACCCGGACCCGGACCCGGACCCGGACCCGGACCCGGACCCGGACCCGGACCCATCCCCATCCCCATCCCATCTCCGTCCCCGGCCCCGCCCCCGCTCTCTGACTGCGCCCGGAGCGGCGCCGCGGCGCCATGGGGAAGAGCTGCAAGGTGGTGGTGTGCGGGCAGGCCGCCGTGGGCAAAACCGCCATCCTGGAGCAGCTGCTGTACGGGAACCACGTGGTCGGTGCGTGCCGGGCCGGGGGCGCGGGCCGTGGTCGCGGGGCTCCGCTCACCCCCCCGTGCCCGTCCCGCAGGATCGGAGATGATCGAGACGCAGGAGGACATCTACGTGGGCTCCATCGAGACGGACCGCGGCGTGCGCGAGCAGGTGCGCTTCTACGACACGCGTGGGCTGCGGGACGGCCTGGAGCTGCCCAAGCACTGCTTCTCCTGCACCGACGGCTACGTGCTGGTGTACAGCACCGACAGCAAGGAGTCCTTCAAGCGGGTGGAGCTCCTCAAGAAGGAGATCGACAAGTGCAAGGACAAGAAGGAGGTGAGCACGGGCTGCTCTGGGCGCTCCCACCCGCGGAGCCGCCTCCCCTCGCTGTGTCACGGCGGGGAGACCGAGAGCTGCTCCGTAGGGCTCTCACTCGGGAGCGGCTGCTGGCCTGGGCTGTGTGCTGTGGCCCCGCTGCAGAGGGGCTGCAGGTGGACGCAGGTCTGCGTGCGCTGCCGATGGGGAGAACAGCGATCTGCCCCTTTGGTTACTTCACAGGGGGCTGCTGGTCCTATTGGCGTTGGCTGAGATCCCTCTTCTTGGCTGCCCGGGTGGGACTTTTCCTGCAGGCTTCTGCAGTGCTGTGTGTGCAACCCCTTCCATTTTGGGATTGGTTTGAAATGAACCCAAAGAGAAGGGTGAAACTGTCCAAAGGGAGCACTGGGGAAGGCGTTCTGAAAGGGGGAATTGGCTGTGTGGCAGAGCCTGGCCCTGGAGACGCTGCTGAGGCAGAACAGGGCAGCACTGCTCAGCTCTGCTTTTGTTACCAACCAGGTTTTTTCCCTACCTGTTTCTGAACAGGTCACTATTGTGGTTTTGGGCAATAAATGTGACCTTCAGGAGCAGCGCCGGGTGGACCACGAAGCGGCCCAGCACTGGGCCAAGGGTGAGAAGGTGAAGCTGTGGGAAGTGTCGGTGGCCGACCGCCGTACATTGATCGAGCCTTTCATCTACCTGGCCAGTAAGATGACACAGCCACAAAGCAAGTCTGCTTTTCCCCTGAGTCGCAAGAACAAGGGCAGCGGGTCCGTGGATGGCTGAGCCTTGTGTTGCACTTCTGTTGCCACCTCCTGTCCCTCACCTCTCTCCTTCCCTTGCACATACCGCCTGCTGAGCCCGTTTGGTGATACGGAGCCCACGGGAAGCGTGGTAGCATGAGGAGTGGGCTTTGCAGGGCTAGGGTTGGTCTTCAAGGAGGAGAGAGGTGACCCATCTCCCTGTACTGACACAGGAGCTGTTTTCACTGCCCAGGCCCTGGCAATGTTTAAGGCAGTACGTTAAGCCAGGATTCACCAAGTGCACCCCTTTGCTCTCAGGGCACAGGCTGACACCCAGGGGACAGCACGGGGCTGTCCAGCAGCCTGGGATCAGCGTTGCACCTGAGCACAGCCAGGCCACAGGAAAAGATTCCCCCTCTCAAGAGCTGCTCTCTGTACTCACTGATCCAACATGAGACGAACCCATTTGTGGACTGTGCTCCCCCAGTGTCCCCGGCCTCCCCCAGCTGGCTCTGTGGTGCTGCAGCTTTGTTTCTGCAGGCTGCTCCTTACCTGGCCACATCCTCTGTACCTCGACATGCAGGAACATTCAGTCCTTGCTGGAGCTGAGTGCAGCTGAGCCTTCTGCCCCTGAGACGCACAGTGCAGAGCAGGGCAAGGTGCTGTTACCGAGGGCAGGGTCAGGCCCCGTGTCTCACAGAGCCCAGCACTCCTCTTGCTGAGGACAGACCCAGTCCTGACCCGGGGGGTGCAGGGCTGTGCTGTGCCCACGCACACATGGGGACAGCTCTCACCACCCCACGGTCACGATGCTGGCTGTCCTCAGAGCCACCATGAGACAAAAGGATGGTCCTGCCAGTTCTGCCCGGCAACACGTGCTCCCTTTGGCTCGTCTGGATCTAGGAAAAAAATGACAAGAAAGCCCTGGCTTGTTTATACTTGTTCCTTTTATTTACTGAGTAACACAATAAAGCGATGAGATTCGATTATCAAAATATTTTCCTTTTTTCTTTTTTTTTTTTCCCCAACAGTTATAGTACATCAAAAAATATACAGTGAACATTACAGGAGGGGTACTGGCCAAGTCCCTAGAGTCTGTTATTCCATTTTTCTGGTTTTTGTTGGCTTATTTCTTTTTTGGAATCAAACTGTTCACATCACTCCAAGGTTATTTACAGAGGGGCACGCCTTACTGAGCGCTATGGACTATGCCCTACTATCTAGTACAGCATATGCTAAGTCAAAGGCAGTAAATGCTTTGGATTGCATGGGAGCAGGGAGGGGTCTCTGGAGGCAAAGGGGATGCGATAGAGGCAGGATGTTCTTATGCAGCTCATTGCAGTATTATTGTTATTAGAAGGAATGGCTTTCAAGGGTTAAAGTGCCAAGTGTAGGAGTGTATCAGGACTCCACTGGTGGAGGGGTGACAGGAGCAGCCACTGCTGGCTCCAGCACAGGCTTTTTAGAACAAAATGCAGGGGAAGAACCCACCTGGTGCCCAGCAGCTCCTGCAGGCTGCAGCACGGCCACAGCTATCTGCTCCCTGTGCTCCGGGGCTGGTGTGTGTGTGTGCAGGGGAGATGTGCTGCCCTCTGCTGCAGCCAGAGCTGAGAGGAGGCCAGGAGAAGAGCACAGTGAGACAGGTACGGTGAGGGCCTGGGTGGCTGCAGGCTGCTTGGCACTGAGATGCTGTCAGAGCCACATCCTCCTGCAGCCTCTGAATCCCAGCCAGCATGGGATCCTGTCCTGGGGGATGTAGGGGTTGTCTCTTAGTCTGGGACACACGTGTCCCCTAGGCTGTGGGGCTCCCTCCCTGTCCTGGCTGAGGCCACTGCTGTGGGAGCCTTCCACCCTCAGCTGCTCTCCTAGCTGGGTCTCCCCACCACCTCAGGACCTTGTCTCAACTCTGATCTTTCCATAAATGATCCCCCTTCCCCTGATGCCCTCTCTCCCCTTCCCTCCCTGAGGTAGAGGGAGATGCCCTGAGCAGATAAATCCATACTCAGATGCTTCTTTGCACTCTTCTGCATGGGGAACACAGCAGCAGCAGCACTCCGGGGCTCAGCAGTGCTCATAGTGCGGGCAGAGTGCTCTCCAGACACGGGAGCTGTGCTCTGTGCCAGCGGGATGGTCCATGCAGCAGTCCCTGCTGTCACCCAGGGTTCCCACTCTTGGGAACAGAAGCATTAAGTGGCAGCAGGTCCCCGTACACCTCCAAGACCTCGTCCTGAGCATTGGCAAAGCACGCTGGGCAAAATCCTCCTGAAATCCAGGTGTGGCTTATGGTCAAGATGTCAGATATGTGCGCTTGTGCGTGTGGATTCCCAGATGTGCAAACCACCTCTTCCCAAGGGCTGGGCAAGAATGCGGCCTCGTGCCAGGATGCTGCAGTGGTCTCTGAGCCAGCACCCGGGCTGGGGACGGGAGGGGACAGCACAGCAGAGGAACCACCTGCAACAGAGCTGAGTGCTGCTTCGTGTCCTTTCTGCTCCAACAACACTCCCAGCCCTACAGACAGCACGAGCACCAAAAATGTAGACAGCAAACAACGAGCCAGCTGCTCCCGTGGGATTGCATAGATCGGGGTGGGTTGTCAGTCCAGTGTGAGGTCCATTTGGGTTGCGACTTTCCTGCAGGTTTCTATTTACAGCAGCACTGGAAACGCGGAGAGCTGCGGGTACAATTTTCAGAGCAGGTCCTTGCTGGGCCTTCTGAGCACAGTGAAAAGAGAGCATCCGAGGGAGACCAGCAGTGCCTGCTCCTTCCTCCCTGATTGTCTGGGCTGCCGGGACAGGACGCCTTCGCTTGGCGGAGTCACAAACTCCTTGGAAGCTCCTAATGGGGATGGGGTGGATGGCGAGCAGCGACAGTGCCTTCCTCTGGAGAACCAAAAGTGCTTTTGGGGACATTCACGCAGCCTCAAAGCATCTCCCCTGAGGTAGGGGCAGGATTGTCCCCCCAGGGGTGGGACTGAGGTGAACAGCCGGAGCCAAGCAGGGCTCAGAGCACAGCATCCCCTCCTTCCCACCTCAGGGAGCGCAAAGCAGATGGGAGCAGAGCCTGTGCCCAAATTCTGTGCTTCTCGGGGTGCCTGGGAGAAAGGCTGTGTGCTTTCAGAGGGCAGAGGAGCGTGTCCCAGGCTTTGCCTATTGCTCTCAGGCTGAGGATGTGACCACCATGGCCAATGGCTCTTTGGCGTGGGACAGATGAGACCAGCAGGGAACTGCTCCATCCCCGAGGTACCAGCCAGCTCCTCTCCTCCTGGCCTGGGAAGAGGGAGGCAGACAAGAAGCACAGCAGGGTCCTGGTGGCTCCAGCACCATCCTCACCCCACGTGGGCAAGGGGAGCGGCAGGAGAGGGCACGGTGGGGCTGGCTGGGCTCCTCCAGAGCGTTGTGCACCAACAGGAGCCAGCTGGAAGCAAAGGGGAAGCCTGGGTCGATGCCTACTGCTACGGTTTCCCATCAGCCAGGAGAGCAGTCAGTGCGGGCGCGCTGCCCCACGCAGCCCCTATGGCACAGCTGACGGACCCCCAGCGAGCGGCTCTAGTACGGTGCGAAGACAATGGGGCCCGGCGTGGTGCGAACGTGGGCCGGCGGCGTTCGGAAGAGGGCTGGTCCGAGGATCGGGGCTTGGAAGAGCGTGGTGGCTGCAGCTGGCCGCAGGGCGAGGGGCCCAGGCATGGCACACACGGCCGTGGTGAGCGGGCTGGGCAGGAAGCGTGTCGCCAGCGTTTTGGTGAGGTGCTTCTGCAGAGCCAGCTTGGACTGCGGGAGGGAGGGGAGAGCACGTGAGAAAAGCACCGGGTGAGAGCTGCCCCGGCACTGTGCAGCCCCGGCTCCAGGGCTGGTATTTCTGCCACACCAGGCAGGGAGGCTCACGTCTCCACAGATATACATTTGGGCTTGGTTCAGCTGAACCATGCCAACCCCAGGCACCCGAGCAGCACAGCTGCCTGCTGCCAAACGTGAGCCAGGTGGAAGGACCCCAAGAGCTGCAGCTGTTCAGAGTGCTGCTGCCATAGGGATGAGCTCTCCCCGTGCTTTCCTTCACATGAAGGGAAACCAGAGCCTCCCCCCAGCCCCACACCCCTCCCCAAGGGGATCCGTGGGGTGCAAGGAGCGGAGGCTGTGAGAACAACAGAGTCTTCTTGCAGGAGATGTGTCATGCAGTTGGGTGTTGCAGCCAGCCAGCGGGTGGGTGATGTGCTGGGAGACAGATACCTTGAGAATACTCACTGCGAGGGCAGCGTTCTTCTGCAGCTTGTTGTAGGGGCTGTACTTGGGCTTGGGTGGCTTCCCAGCCAGCCTGTCTTTGTGCCGCCGGCTGCTCATGTGCTGCAAGAGGACAAGGACCAAGCGATGGGCACCACGGTCACAGCTGGTCCCCCCTCAACCCCCCCACCAAACCTCTGTTCTCCCCACATCAGGGAAAATCCACAGGGCTATGGCAAACGCATGCAGATTCCCTTTGGCTTAAGGGAGGGATTTCAAAGGGATGTGTCCTGTAAAACCCAGGACTTAAGAGACGCTCCTCTCCCACAGCCACCGTGCTGATGGACGCACACCGAAGCCCCTTCCATGCCATCACCTGTTTGAGCTGTGTCTCCGAGTTCACGTAGATCTCGCACACTTGGCAGTGGAACGCCTTGTTCTGGATGTTGATGCTGCCCTTGTTGCCGATTCTCTTGGCCTTGTGCCCTGCCCGGGCCAGCAGCTTGCCCCGGCTGCGCCGCAGCTGTGCACTGTGTCCTTCCAGCATCGACTTGTGCTTGGCACCTGGGGACAGAGAGATGCTCAGCAGACACCGAACCCGCAGTCCCTCTGCAGCAGAGCTCCGTCCCAACCCACCCTGAGATGCAGGAGCCCCTTCCCAACGCCCACCCAGCTCTAAACCACAAGCCCTTGGCTCCCAGAGACGCCTCCCCCCACTCCTTCCACACTCAGACCTTTGGAGGAAGGTCTATTTTCAGCGTGTCCTGGAGCCGTCGCCCTGCCCCGGGCATTAGCACAGTGTGCAGCATCTGCATCGTGCCCAAGGTCAGAGCGGTGCGAGCACAGAGCTGGGAACAGCTCAGTGGGGTCACAGGGGGCAGGGAAGGAGAACCCCAAATCCCACAGATGTGGGGACACGGTGCTCCGCCTGCCCCTTTCCAGCGAGAGCTGGGGGGTGGGCGGGTAATTCAAGCCCCCGCTAATTCCTTCTATTTTTTAAGGCGTTAAGCAAGGAGCCTGAGCTCAGCGCTGCGTGACAGCCGGAGCGGCAGCCTGAGAACGTTTTGTTTGTTTGTTCTTTTTCCCCAAATCAGTGCCTGTTTTTGTAACCGGAGCTGACAAAAGCCAAAGGACACGTTTGCAGCTAAGCCCTGGGGCGGGGGCTGCCGGCTCCCGCTGTTGTGGGGGGGGGGGGGGGCTCCCCCTTTAGGATCAGGGCTGCTCACGCTGAGCATCGCGTGCAGAGACTGCGGCACCGCGGAGCTGGGGGGCACTGGGGGGAGCCGCAATGTGGGGCTCATTCCCCTCCCCACGTGGATCCCAATGGTGCCGGGCTGCTCTGGGCAGGTCCAGGCACTGCGGCTTCTGTTAGAGCCTGAACTGAAACAGAATACTAAGCGGCCGCCAATAAACGTATCTGAAAAGGTCTTTAATTAAGCTACACGAACAATGAGGGAGCTTCTGACCTCGCCAGAATTCACTCCTTAATCCGCAGCGTAGGTAAACCACCACCACCCACCTTTGCAAGCCGCCTTCATTAACCCTTTTTAACTAAAGCAACGCTCATTAACTCTGCGCAGATCCCATCCCAGGCGCTGCCCTTACCCGTGTTGTGAGCCTCCAGCTGGGACAGCGAGTTGACGGTCACCTTGCAGGTGGGGCAGTACAGGTGCTGCTTGCCCTTCCTGCCCTCCTTCTCGCTGTCAGGTGCTGACCCGGTGCTGCTGCCCGACTCGGCCGCCTGCGTCTCTGCTCCCGGTGCGGCCGAGGAGGTGATGCTGGCAGCGTCGGACGCGGCCTCGGACAGCTCAGAGGGTGGAGGGGAGCCCAGCGGGGCCGCACTGCCCGGCAGCTCTGCGGGCGGCTGCTCGGAGCCGGGCAGCAGTGCCACGTCGGGGCCGTCACCATCTGCCTCCTTGGGGTCGCTGGGGGGGGCTGCCGGGAAGGGGGGGAAAAGGAGGGGGGTCAGAAATCAACTGAAGGTGAAAGCTTTCTTATCCTGATTGGGTTTTAAAGCACAGCCCTGAGCCCGGCCCAGGGGCTCTGCTCTGGTGTTCCCATCACAGCTTATCTCTGCAACTCATTGCAGCTGTGCTCAGCCCTGAGGATGAGTGACAGCCCCTACAGACTCCGTGATTGAGCGGGGAACACTTTGTTGCCACAGCCATTATCTGTGTTTATAAGCATCCCAAACATGGGGAAAACACCGCAGCACAGCGGGATGGGGGCTGCAAAAAAGGGTGGGGGCTGCAGGGCCGCACAGCTCAGCCCCCAGGGCCTGCAGCAGGACTAGGTCCCACCCACACTCCTTGTTGGGGGGTTGGGGGGCTCAGGATGCTTTTCCCACTGTGCATAGTACTGCAGGTGCAGCAGTTGAGTGCAGCCTTTGCCTTGAGCACTCCTGCCCCAATAACCAGCAGCAAGCAAGGCCCAAACACGGAGCAACTCAAGGAGACCAAACCCACACTTCAGCTGCACACTGCTGATCAGCGCTGCTCCCATCTCTGCAGCCAGGATGTGACCCCAGAGTGGAAGCATCCCCAGCCCTCCTTGCGCCCTGCAGCTCCACAGCTGATGGCTGAGGGATGCTTGGGCACACGGTGCTGCCCACAGCAGGCTGGGTGCAGCACCCAGACCACATCATCCACTGCTGCACCACGAGCAGCAGATGGTCGCACAGCACCGGGGCTGTGCCCTAACCCTTCCCGTACCTGCACTGCTGGGATCCTCACCGCCCTCCACACTGGGGCTGAAGTCGGTCACGTCGTCCCTGCCCGCGGCCCCCACCACCTTCTGCTTGCTCTTCATGGCCTCGATGGCCTTCAGCCTCCGGGCGTGCTTGTGGCCTTTGTAGTGGGCTTCTGCCTGGTTCTGTGGGGGAGGCAGAGGGGGGCACTGCATCAGTGCTGCGGATGGACAGACAGACGGACAGACAGACGGGGGGTGCAGGGTCGGTCCTGGCAGCAGCAGCTCAGACAGCCCCCCAGGGCACCGCTGGCTGTGTACACACACCGCAGTGCCCTCTGTCCCTGGAGGTGATATTTTTTGGCCGGGAGTGGCACAGAGCTGCACTTCCCCTCCCACCGAACCGCTCCGCACACACATTCAGACCGAGGCATCACTGTGCAAAGCCTCCACTGCACCGCACGGCCGAGATAAGGACCCCGCTCTGATTAAATGCGCCAAACCTCTTCTGAAAGAAACCTTCAGAGAAATGCACGGCTTCAGAAACATACGGTGAATGGCAAGCTGTAAAATTAAAACTGAAAAACACATTGGTGGGGAGGACACGTCCCCCATTGTAACCTAGCGGGCATCTGACATGCCATTTACATCCAGGGCTCCTTTCTCCCAGAGAACGCTGAATAATGAAGTGCACATCGATGGGTCCACGCCTGCACAGGGCAGATAAAAACATCCACAAAGAGAGGCACGCAGACATTTGTGTGCTGAGCGCTCACGGACAATGCTGCATTGTCACCGAAGGCAGCCATGGTTCAGCACTTCATGGGGGCTGAACCCAACGTGAGCTGGGATACCGTCCCCGAGCGGCACTGCTTGCTCCCAGCGCTGCCCCCCACGTCCCAAGGGCAGGGGATGGTGGCTGGGAGCCGGGTACGTGGGAAAGAAAAAAGGCCCATCCAAGCGCACGGGCACAGCAGAGCCTCATTAGCAAACACAATCAGCTTCCATCAGTTAACGGGGTTTGGACGGGGGCCGGGCTGCAGCGCAAGTAGGTCACCAATCCCGGCTGCAGCTCTGCGCACAGCGGCGTGTGGTCCCCATCTCCGTCCTATGCAGCCCCAGCTCGGGCCGGGGCAGCCCCACGGAGCTCCGGGCAGTGCTGGGGGGGGAAGGCAGGGAGCATCGCCTTCGTGCACCGCGCTGCCGCCAGGGAGCGGCTGGGAACGGGAGAGCTCTTCCCAACGGGAACGCTTCTCCCAGCGCTGCTCGGTTGCCAAGCAAAATAATTAAGCCTGCAGAAGCTGTGGCTGGAAGAGACGTTCAGGGCTGTGCTGATGCAGCACAGCCGCACTGGGAGCACATCTCTCCGGGTGCAGCAGTGGAACTCAGAGCCAGCCCAGCACACCCCGCTGGGTGCAGCACCCATGGGTGCAGTGGGAGCAGCTGCAGATGCTGAGCTCAGTGCTGGCTCGAGCAGATGAGCCGTGCTCAGAGCTTTCCTGCCTCACACCCAGCTCTGCACATGATGGAGCAGCAGCGCAGAGAAGCAGAACCACTGAGAGTGACCTCTCTGAAGCAGCTCTGTGCTGCTCATCCCTGCAAACCGTCCCCTTCACGTGGGGATGCACAGCGTGGTGCTCCGCTGTACCCACAGTGCCAGCCCAGCAGCACACAGCTCAGCCCCCAAATCCACTCCTGAACACACGGAGGGGCTCTGAGCGGCTGCTGCGAACCTCTCCTCCAGGTGCTGCTGGGGTATGAATGAGAACTCCCTTTCCAGCTGTTTAATCTGTTCTCACCACAAAAGATCAGCTGCGTGCAATTCATTACCGCGAGGATCAATGAACGTTTCCTTCCTCCCCTCCTCAAGGTGGTTAATTTACTCTGAATAAAAGAATTCAGGAAAAAAAAATCAACCCCAAACCTAAAACCATCTGTGCATCAGAGCACTGGGAGGCCAGCACGGGGAGTGCACACCCAGCTCCCGAGGAGCAGATAGAAACTACATGAGCTGCTGTCCCAGCCAGAGCACAAACACCACAAGAAGGGCAGCAGGGAGCAGAGCTGAACAACCTGATGAGGAGCAGGGAGACAAAAAATGAACGGGGGCAGGGAGAGCTCTGAGGAGGGGACAGCAGGGACCCCAGCCCCGTCCCACCGCGACGTACCGCAGAGTTGAAGCGCAGGTGGCAGATGTTGCAGGAGATGAACTGCTTCTTCTTGAGCGGGGCGGGCACGCCGAACGTGTGGCTGATCACGGCCTTCTGCACCGGGTCCATCTGCAAAGGGAAGGCACAGCTGTGGGTTGGGGTCCCCGCAGTGCTGCACTGCCGCGCTCACCGGCAGCTCCAGGATCCGGCGGATCCAGGATCCATGGCCTGGGCTCCCGCAGAGCTCTGTGCTCCCTCTCTTTCCATATATGACCTTACGTATGCAACCTCACATACAGCCTCTCCGGGGTGCTATGTACCACTGCTCTCCTATGTCTCTTTTTGAACCATCCCCTCACACCCCACAAAGCTGCAGAGCCCAAATGCCCACTGACACCTGGCAGAGGGAAGCCGGGGTGTCATAGGATGTCATGGGGTGCCCATGCAGAGCCACACGGGTCCCCAGCCCCCACAAGACACACCTTCTGCCTGCTGCAATTCCATTACAATGCTACCAACTGCATTGCACCTCAGCTGCCTGTGCAGCCCCAGTGCTCTGTAGGACACGTGCACAGGGAACAGCTCAAATTATCCACTGGGAGCTGTGTCTTTCCTCACCAGCATCCACGGGCAGAGTGGGGGCTGCTGGAGGGCCCACGCGTGCGGGTGCTGACAGCCCCCAGTGCTCCTGTCCCTCCCCAGCACTCAGCATCATTCCTCCTCCAGCAAACTTGTTCGAGAAGCCATAATTGTTTTAAACAAAATGCATTTATTAAGGGGGGGAAATAAGAATAAGCTCTTTGTTCGAGCGTGGCTATAATCTATAATGCAAGTATTGTTCCACTACCCTGTGGCATAGGAAGATTATCTTATCTGAGTCCTGCTGTCAGTGCAGCCTGGGGTTTGAGGCGATCGTATTTCTCTGCAGAGCTATTTAGTTGCTGAGACAGGTGCATCAGTCTTCAAGGCACATGCCTGGACAACAGAGCCATTATCAAGACCCCAAATTCCATTCCAGGAGTGAGCAGAATGGTGAAGGCGGTGATTAATGAAGAGCCTCTTTGCTACGAGATTTTGCTCACTTATCCAGAATATAAATGAAGAGGCATTTGGGGTTCAGTGGAGAAGTGGAGCGGTCTGCAGATGGTGACGATGCTGCTGCACCCAGCAGCCCCATCGCAGCAGCTTTGCTGGGAAAGAAGGGCTCACCTCTTCCAGGCACAGAGGGGATAAAGGCCCCAAGCAGTGCAGCAGCTCTGGGCCGTGGGATGGGGACCAAGAACCAGTGGCCCTCCTGCCCCTGCCCCGCAGGGATGAGCGCTGGAGAATGGGGTATTGAAGGAGCAGGGTGTCTTTGCTGCTACACCTTTGCCATTCCCGTGTCTGTTAGCTAACACTACATCGCAGCCTCTCAGGGAACTCCGCTTTCCATTCTGGATGCTCTGGGTAAGGGAACCCCACCGGTGTGGAGCACTGCTCTCTCTTTGCTGGGCCGCTCAGTGCCCTTCGTGGGCTCCTCCCACCGCCACAGTGCTCAGCACCGACCCCACCTCCTCCTCCCCTCAGCCCCACAGCTCCTCCAGGCGCTGCCCCTCTGCACCCCCCACCCACGGCTCCGCAGCCCCCCCTCATTCCACCACCACCACCGCATCTCCAAACGACCTCAGGAGCCCCGGGGTCCGCACACGGCTCTGCCACAATGCCCTCAGTCCCCCCAGTGCCCTTCCCACCGAAGGGAACGCAAACACTCCATCAGCTCCAGCCGGGAGCGGAGCCCCGGGCGCTGCGGACCTACCTCGGCTCGTCCGGAGCAGAGGGGGTGGGGGCCCGGCCCCACGGCAGCGCCGGGAGCCCGGCTTTATAGCCAGTCCTCATTGACTCAGATTACTTTATTTATCGCTGCGTGTTCCTACCGGTATAAATAGAGATCTCTGAGCTGAACTTCCTGCCAGGAGCCGGGGTCAGCACGGAACGCGTGGGGATGGAGCATCAGTTCGGATTGCATCTGCTGTCTGCAAGGCGCTGCTGGGTCTGGCGGATTTGCAGCATCGCAAGGGCTGGAAAGTGCCTTTCAAGCATGAAATGCGCCTTCTGCATTGTGCTGTGTTTTTTTTTTTTTCTTTCCCTGTTGTTGCTTTAAGAGCTCAGTTTGGAAAGGTTTTGCTCGCTCCGGAGTCAAACATCTGCTGGGTTCATGAGAGCTGCGTGACCCGCTCCGAGAGCACAGCGCTGGGCCGCAAACAGCTCCTGCCCCGCACGGCACAGCGGGACGGAACCGGGCAGCACCGGGCCCAGCATGGACACAGCTCCGGGAACCGTTCTCCAGTTTCTTTGGGTTTGTTTTTTATTTTGAGCTCTGGAGAGCATGTGCCAAAATGGGGGCAAGCGAGCACCGAGCAGAGCAGCGGGGCTAAGGACGGGAGCACACAGAGCAGCTCCATCGGGGAGCCCGACCTCGATGGCCGGGGGTGTGAAGGAGTTTACGTGGCTGAGTCCCACGCAGCAGCAGCACAGATCTGGTACTTAATTTCTACGGCCAACTTTGAAGATCTCGGTGATAATTTGTGCTTTTGGAGCACGTTTAATCTCAGAGCCACTTACAGAGGGGCGGTGACAATCAGTGATCGTGCAGGGGTTGGGGGGTCAGGAAGCCCCGCGCTGGGGCTCAAGGGGAAGAAGCAGAGGGTGCACAGATCACAGCCCCGCTGGGACACACACAGCACCGGGCTCACCCCGGAGCCGCCCCTCCTCCTTTTTTTCTCCCTTTATTTATTTCAAAACCAACAAACCGCTCTCCACAGCTACTTTATTACTATCGATTCCCGGAGCAAACCCCATTCATCTTGGTTTAGACAAACCTCCTCCTTAATTTTGCTTCCTAAGAGCAGCAGATGGGGCAGGAACCAGCTGTGGGGTCATTACCGCTGCCCACCCACACCATGCTCACTCTGCGTTTGCTCTGATGGAGGGACAGGCACATGGCACAGGTGTGCAGCCCTGAAGTTAGAGCAGAAATCACCTGGCTGGGTCAGGATCTTCTGGAGGCGTGGGGGAGGAGGTGCCCCCTGGCCGATGCCCCCCACCCGCAAGCACTCACCGTGTTGAAGTTGGGGAAGAGGTTGAGCGGGGATGTCCCGTTGAGGCGGAAGGTCAGGAAGTGTTTGATGTCCAACGGGGAGTGCAGCGGTCGCCCGGGGATGGGCAGCGATGCGAGGAGGGGACTGCTGTGTCCAGAGGGACCTGGGGGCAGAGGGAGAGCAGCGTCAGTGCGGGTGGGTACCACCTGGGCATGGGGACGGGGCGCAGGGAGCACCTGAGTACTGCGATAGGGTGGGGGTTGCAGCCCCCACTGTGCACGGGTGTGGGACTCGGGGTGCCCCGGCTCTGCCCCTCCACTGCTATTTTTGGGTGGAACCCTCCGTGCCCCCCCCCCCCCTCCCCGTACACCACCCCCGGCCGCAGCTCCGCCGGCTGCCTCACATCTTCCCCCGCACCATTGTGAGCTCCGGCTGCCAGGTAAAAATAGCACGGGTATTAATGATGTTCAATTTTAAAGAAAACACCATGGGGATGGGGGAGCAGCAAACGGGGCGGACCTGGAGGGGATGGCAGTGCCCAGGCAGCAGTTTTCCATGGGCCTCCCCTACCCCTGACCCCTTCCTCCCCCCAACGGGGGCTGGGATAAGGCTGAGGAAAACGGGAGAGTCAATGTACCAACGAATGAATAAGACAAAATTAAATACATTAACAAAGGTTTCAGAATACTGTGAGCCACAAATCCCATTCGCATCACCCACGGCCCCACGCCTGCTCCCTCCCACACTCCATCTCAGCCGCCTGGGCCGAGGACAAGGCAGAAATTCCCTTTTGTTTTTTAATTTCCTGCTGCTTTTTTTGCCTCATCTTCGGGGCTTTGCTCTGCTGGGGTCACAGCATTGCACTCAGCGCACTCCCCCTTCCAGTGGGGGAAAGCAGAAGGCTCTGCCGGGAGGGAACGCAGCAGGAGGGGGACAGCAGTCCCGCACCCACTGCCCACGTCCACGCTTTGCTTTCCAGCCCTTCTGTGGCAGAGAGCAGCCTGGCACCGAAACCAAAATCTGATATTCAAAGTTTGGGTGATTTTCCCGAATTTCCGAGCAGCGTTTTCTGCCCCGAGGGCAAAAACGACCTCTTCTGGGAGAGCGCACACGGCCGCTCCTTCATCTGCGCGGAGCGGCCCCTGAGTCAGCCCTGACTGCCGGGGAAATTCACGTTTTGCTTCGTCGGGCGTGCACTGATCGAGTTAATTCCAGAGTCACCCAGGAGGGAAATCTGTGAAACTGCCCAAAAAGAAATAAATAAAACAGCAGCGGCAACGAGGGAGCAGCAAAAGGCAGCGGGAGCGGCTGAGCCATGCACCATTAACCTTGTGAGCAGTGAAGCACTACTTCTGCCTCAGATCCCTGGGGATGCAGAGCCCCACGCCCGGGACCCCCACGGCCCCCCCAGCACACACACAGCCCCGACTGCACCACAGCAGCACTTCCAATGGAGGCGTTTGGGGCGATCGTAGGGGATCACTGCTTTTGTCAGTGCTCTGTGCTCTGGTTGTGCCGGTCCTAAAACACAGCTTACATTGCATGCAGCGCTGGGAGCAACAGCGGGGAGCGAACCAGAGCCCCTGCCCCACTGAGGGTAACGGAGCGTGGGGGTCTGCAGCTCCTGCAGTCCCAAATCGTGGGCTAACACGCGTGGAACGGGGGGAAGGTCAGGTGTGAAACAGAGTTTGGGGAGCCCCTGTGACCGCGACCTTCCATCCCCAACTGGAGCAGCAGTGCCTGCTGCAGCCCCAGGGAAGGAAAAATGGCTCAGACAGCGCTGTGCAGAGCTCAGTGAGGAGTGGGGCCGTGCAGGGAGAGGGCACAAATCCACTGCAGGCAATGGGAGGAACGGCGAAGGGCAGAGCTGCGTCTGAAGAGGGGAAAAGAGGAAAACAATCACACGGTGTGGGGACGGAGTCCCTGCCAGCTGCAGTCTGCCATAACCACGGGTGATCACAGCAGCATGAGGGCTGCGGGCAGGCGAGCAGCACAGCTGCAGCTTTGGGGTGAGGGGAACTTCTGGTCCCATCCTGAGCTCCCAGCCCCAACCTGGGGCCCGCACGGTGCCGGGGGCACCTCCCCAAGGTCACGGGGCCGCAGCTCTCACCTTACCTTTGCTGCAGGGCAGATTCCGGCAGCAGCTGTGGGCTGTATTTTTAGGTATTAATTAGACGCTCGGTTAAGGGGATTTGCTTCGGTGAGAGCAGCGGGGCCTTCGGGTCTGTCTAGGGTGACACGACCTTACCCGAGGGGACGGGGTAGGGGTTGGCAGCTCCGAGCAGCACCGTCCCCATGAGCGCTGACTTTCTGCCTCCCCCAGCACTGGCAGAGGATGCCCGCAGCTCACCCCGCAGCGCTGCTCCTTCGGTGCTGCCCAGGAGTGCTCCCAAAAAGAGGGCAGCGAAGGAACCCGGCACAAACAGCAGAGAGCGGCTGAGCCCCACGCCCAGCTGGATTCTGGTGGAGGAGCCAACCTGCAGCCTTTGGGCACCCTCAGAGCCCCCACAGCATCGCCCCTGGGGATGGGAGCAGCGCGGGGCCGACCCATCCAGCACAGCAAAGTGCTGTGCGTGCAGAGCCCCGGGGCTGCGGTTCTGCTCCAGCCACACAGGGACGGGCTCCGTGCACCGCACAGCAGCAGTGTGCAGCTCCTGCTGACCCGTTAGGGGTCCTCAGCAAATCTCGGTGGGGGCTCGGATTCCTCACCCAGGGCTCTAAGAGCTTCCGACTCCGGCCAAGTGTGGACTGCATGCGTTCCAGGGGCTCGCTGAGAAACACACGTGTGCCCTCCTGGTGCTGGGGATGGGTGAGAGGGAGATAAACACACCCAGGCGTTCTGTTAGACATCTCTCAACACTGGGAAAGTGAAGGTAGATCATTTTAATATATATATTTTTATATATATTTATATATATCTACATACACATATCTACACAGTGATGCATTTAAAAGTCACCGCTTCCTCAGCCATTACAGTATCGCTCTCTACATCACTGCTTTTGAAATGCTCAGGAGCCGATGGCACCGCTACACACCTCGGAGAGGACAGTGCCGGTCAGCGCTGACACGGGGACACGCTGCCGTCCGCGTCCCTTCCCCAGGCTCCAAATAACAACCATCAGATATGTCTGCAGAGATAAGCCGCCAGGCATTGTCGTGCAAAGGCAACGTGAGCTCAAGAGAAGATTTGCTTTCATCTCCGATGATAATAAAACCAAAACCCCAGAACGAGCTGAGCACGTGGTGGGATGCCGGCCACGGGGGTGCCAGCAGGAGCACCCCGACACTGGAACCCCGGGCCAACTCACACACGTTTGGGGGATGAAGGGAGGGCCGGCAGTGGGACCGCTGTGACTTCGTGGGCCTTCCCGTGCTACCAATGTTGGTCGGTACCTCTATGGCTGCTGTACGAGCTGGATCCTGCCCGCAGGGCTCTGCGTCCAACGCTCACTTCACCTGTGCCTTGATGAAGCCGGCCTCCCGCATGCCCTCATAGTACTCAACAGCCATCCCAAAGTCGAACTCGTCGACGGCCGGCCCATCGATGGCGATCTTCATGAGGTCAGACAGCCCCTCGTCCTTGGGGCAGCGCGACCGCCCGCGCTTCAGCAGCTCCCGGCCACGGCTGATCTTCTTGGCGAGTGCCGAGCCCAGCGGTAAGGCCAGGGCGATGGCCGCGAGGACGGCGAAGTCCGGGAAGAGCTCGTGCATCTCGGAGCTGCTGTAGACCAGCTTGACGCAGAGGTCCCTGAAGGACAGCTGGCCGAGGCTGAAGACGATCCGCTTGAAGAGGGGGAAATCGCTCAGGGCCCTCTCGCTGACCACCACCTGGGAGTACGCCTGCAGGAGGAAGTTCAGCTCGCTGACCCCATAGCTGCCGATGTCCTCCAGAGACTGGGGGTAGCACTTGGGGTTGAAGATGGCCAAGAAGGAGCTGACGGCCTCCAGGACGCCGCTGGGGAACCTGTCCAGCAGGCTGCCCCGCACGCTCTCCAGGTACGTGTCCTTCAGGTGCTCGAAGTGCCGCAGGTGCACTGGGGAGCAGTTGGCCAACTCCACGCCCTTGTAGAAGAGCCGGCCCTCGCCCTCCCGCTCGCCCCGCGGGTGCTCGGTCATGGCGCTGAGGAACTCCTGCAGGTTCTGACCGCTGGAGCCCTTCTGCGCCTGCAGGGTGGTGGCCGTGGCGGAGACGATGGGCTTCAGGATGGAGAGGTCGAAGTCCTCGATCTGGAAGAAGCGGCTGAGCTTCTGGAAGATGGGGAGGATGTCCAACAGGATCTTGGTGAAGGCCACAAAGTGGAACTTCTTCAGCTCCTGGCAGAGGCCGAGGGCCACGGGCGACCGCTCCGCCTCGCTCTCCAGCAGCAGCACCAGCGTGGGCCACGAGGAATCGATGGCCTCCACGGCCGGGAAGATGGAAGTCCAGCAGATGGCCCTGGGGCTGCCGAGGTCAATCTCGCAGAGGTCCAGGACGCTCCACAGCTCCCGCAGCCCACTGCTTTCCCCCGTGGGGTTGGAGTACAGCCTGTAGATGGCGTCCACCGTGGTCTCGTACTTCTGGAGGTACTCAATGCTAAGGCTGCTGTGGGCGGGCAGCAGGGAGCTGCCGTGGGACAGGCAGTGCATCTCGGTGAGCAGCGGGCAGAGCGAGCTCAGCGCAGTGCCGGCCCCGCTCCGCCGCTCAGCCCCCAGCGATGCACTGTGGGCACTCAGCCACGTGAGCTTCACGGCCGGGATGCCGAAGGCGTGCAGCACCTCGCCCACCTTGCCCGTCACCGTGGCCGCCTCCCCGGGCGGCAGCTCGAAGCTGCCCAGGAAGGTGGCGGAGGTCTGCCCGCTGCAGGGGGCCACGGTGGTGCTGAACACAGCCAGGCTGCGGTGCTCCAGCGCGTCCACCGTCTCATCCAGGACCAGCCCGACAAACGGAGAGGCCTTGATGCGGTGCCTGTCCTCGTTGTGCAGGACCTTGGCGATCGCTGCCTGGGGCAGCGAAGGATGCACAGGGTAGGAGGGAGGGAGAGAGAAATACAGATGATCTTTAAAGGCACGCGGGAGGGGCACAGCACCCGTCGCAAAATGAGCTGATGGATCCATGCTGGGATCTCCCCAAAGCTCCCACCAGCATCAGATGCACTGGGTGTGAGCCTTCAAAGCCAAGTGCTGCCCAGAGGAATCAAAGCCCATTTGCTCGTGGTTTAAGCTGCTCACTGATTCAGCCAGGGATCTTATACTCAAGTGCCTAAAGATTGCTCTCAAGCTCAGAGTGCAGATGTTGGCAAATTCTGCCCTTTTTTAGGAGCCAGAGAAAGTCAATGGGGCATTGGCACTCTCAAAACAGCAACTTCCAACACGTGCTTGACACCACGAGTGACTGAGCACCCTCACCTGGACGACAGAATTTCCCTGAACTGCAGCTTAAAGCATGGAGTGCATCCACTGGCCACAGCCCTTTGTCACGGGAGTACAGAGCACAGCTTTTGGTGGACAGAGCCATGGAAACGTCCCTGCCAACATCACAGACAGACAGCCCGTGCTGCGTGCCCACCGCATCGCTCACAACTCGCTGGGGTTCATTTTCCCTCTGTTCCATCCAAGTGCACAGCAACAGCACCGCAACGGCCACCAGTGCTGAATCACTCTGCAACAGCACGTTATATCACCCCGGCGTCTGCAGCCCTCAGAAGCAATTTCAGCGCCATAATGCTGTGCAGGTTGTCTGTACGAGTCAACTCCCTGCTGCCAACAGCTCTCTCTCTCCTAATTCGCTGCCTCCCCTCTCCTGTGGCTGCAACCCAAGCACAGTGCAGCTCAGCACTGCTGGCCCCGAGCAGCCCCACACTGCCCACCCCACATCCTACAGGCTCCCACACCCTCCCTGCTTCAGGAGCCCACTAATGCACCAGAACCCACTTCTTCAGCTGCAGCTCCATCACTCCTGTGCTTTACAGGCAAACCACACTCAGGAGCAGCAGTAAAACTCCTCAGCATCCCTTCCTTTGCTCCGTTTTATCCACTTGGTGGAAATGCCCCCACGTCTCGGGGAGAATTTCCTGATGTGTGCAAACGCTGTGAGCGGTGCTCCAGGACGAGAACTCTGATGAGAGGACGAAGCAAAGGAGGGCTCTCTCTGTATCCAACAGGCCTGGCAACCCGCCAGGCTGCGCTAAAAAATTAATTGGATTTTAACAGGCATGAAGCGCTTGGAAAATTAAGAAAACCCTCTGTCTGCTCAATCTTCTTTGATCACCCAATTTAGGGTCCAAAAGGAAAAAATCCTGTGTGCTCCTGCACTGATTCTGTGCCTTCACCCCTCACCCCGCAGTGCTGCCCCGCAGTGCCCGCATCTCTCCGTGCACTCACGTGGCCGTGAGCGTGGAGTGCCCTCAATGGCCCCATTGCTTTCCCTAAGCTCTCCATCCCCTGGCCTGTCACAGCAGGGAATGACACCAACTAGATTAGCAGATATACATATATTTCACGTGGAGGCACTGCCTGCAGTCGTGGGGAGCAGCAGAGCTGCCTGGCTCTGTCACCACCTCTGGGCAGAACGCAGTGAGGAGCAGTGGGGGATGCACTCCAGCTCCACAAGGAGCACGGGCACTCAGCTTGGCCTCGCACGTTGGAGCAGTCCCTGCTGCAACAAGGCACTTCTGGTGCTGGTGGGCAGAGCCTCAAACCCTCCCCATGGGATGGAGCACATGCATGCAGCTCCCAGTGAGCTGCAGGCCGTGCACGGTGCGAGCTCAGGGTGCTGCTCAGCCCCCAGTGCACCAAACTGCTCTGTGATTACCAGGGGCACATGCAGCCCCAAACACCACGGGGACGCCCCAGGAGACCGCACCCCGTGGTACACACCTGCATGTCCCGGAGGCTGCCGGCGTGGTAGTGCTCGCTGTGCTCGGAGGCGAGCAGCGCCTGGCACAGGTTGAACTTCTGCAGCTCCAGCAGCGAGGAGCACTTCTCATCCAGGATCTCCTCCTTGGCCATCCAGTACACGGTGGTGAGGACGGCCACCTTGGCCGGGTTCACTTCCACTTTCAGCGCCGGGCGCAGCTCCGCGTGCCCGCGGGCCCCGAAGGACGGCTGCTCCCGGTTGACGGCCAACGCCTGGCGGTGCGCGCCCGACGTGACGTGCCGCAGCAGCGCGTGCCGCTGGAAGTTGTCCGTGCCCACGGTAAAGGCGTTCTCCGCTTTACCGTGCTTGTTCTTCACCAGCGCCTGCCGACACTCGACGCAAAACATGAGTTTCCTCTCATAGTCAAACTCCAGCCAGGTGAACTCTTCCTTCCAGTGCTCGTTGAAATAGCGCTTACACTTTTTATTGGAGTTGGAGGTCTCCCCTGCTGGCTTTTTCCCTGGAGGCACCATGCTGCTGTGGTGGGGAAAGCAAACGCTACGGCTGAACCGAGACGTGCCTTGGAGGAGCAGCCTCTACATTTAATTGGGTAAGGGAGGTCTAGTACCACTTTCCTGGTTTGACTGGAGACGAAAGAGACACAAGGGGAAAGGGATTAGGGCCCTCACAGCACTCAGCTTTTGCTGATTGTTCTTGCCGGAGAACCAAAGCATGGGGACACACGGACCTTCCGCTGGTGCAAGGCAGGACGCACTCAGCACAACTCACTGAGAGGCCCATGAGGGATTTAGTTTGTTCCTATAGAGCAAAGCCCCCACGGGCTGGAGCCTCTCCCACAGCCACCACAGAAAGCACTGGGATTTGGGAGAAAAGTCCTTCACCTGTCGGGCACTGAAGCAGCGGAGCACTCCGTGCCCTCGCCTGCATCACAGAGCTGTGCTCCCTCTGAGCCAACCATCCCTCTGCAGCACGGGGCAGCCAGAGGACAACCCCCAGCCCTGAACAACCCTGTGCAAAGCTGCAACCTCACCCACAAAGAGCATCTGCTCCCATTAATTAGGAAATAGCAAGAGTGCGGAGCCAAAGCCAGGACCTGTCTTGCTCAGCGTTCCCTCTGCAGTGGGCAGGCCAGGCCTGTCTGCTGCTCCCTGGGATGCAGGCTCAGCCTGCCTGGGATGGCCTTGCTGGCCCCATGCGAACCCCAATATCTGCCCCAAATCGGGTGGGCACCGATCCCAGTGCCCGAGATGCAGCAGGGACAGCGTGCGCTCCCTGCACTGTCCAACACAGCTCCGCGCTGCACCCACGCGCTCGGCCCAGCAAAAAACTCCTCTCCTGGACAGAAACATCTCCATCTCTGAGCGATGCTCCCGGTTTGGGGGGGGGGGGGGGCGGTGCAGGGGCTGCAGGAGCCGCGTCCCGCCCAGCAGCGCAGCCCCACGCACGGAGTTAACGCTGTCAGCACCGCACCCCACCCCACTCCCACTCGCGCTGCTCCCCCACTCGCGCCGGCTGCCAGGGACTTCGGGCAGGGTTTCTTCGAGCTCCTGCAGCGCCGCAGGTCCCGCAGCCCCGGCTGTGCCCTGCGGTGCCCGCCCGGCTCCGGGCACAGCTGTGCGAGCAGAGCAGAGCCGCATGCCGCTGCCCCGGCCCCGCACACCCGCCCGCCCTCTGCACATACGTACCATGGAGCCGCTGCCATGAGCTTTAGGGCGGGGGGGAAGGGGGGGGAACTTCCCAGAATTTGTTTTTTAAATAGCAGAAGAAAAGAAAAAAAGCAAAGAAAAAAACCCCCAAACAACGCCGACCGTTTAAAAAAGAAAAAGAAAGAAAAAAAGGAAAAGAAGAACTCGGCCCCCAATCCCCCACCGCGGGACGAAGCACCGCAGCCCCCGCCCCTCCGGACCCCGCTCCGCGCTGCGCGGCCCCGAGCGGCTGCGGGAACAAAGCCCACGGTCACGGCGGCACGGCAGCAGCGGGAACAAAGCCCACGGTCACGGCGGCACGGCAGCAGCGGGAACAAAGCCCACGGTCACGGCGGCACGGCAGCAGCGGGAACAAAGCCCACGGTCACGGCGGCACGGCAGCAGCCATCTTGCGGCGAGGACCGTCTGCTCCGCCGGCGCTCCGGGAACCGGCGGCGGCAGTGGCCACTAGCGGCGGCGGGGACGGGAAGGCCGCGTGGCCGCGGTGTCACGGCGGTGTCACGGCGGTGTCACGGCGGTGTCACGGCGGTGTCACGGCGGTGGGCTGCGGCCCCGAGGGACGCCGGGTGCTTTCGTGTGGGATCGATGGAGGGGACGGCTGCGGGGCTGGGTGCGTGCTGCGGGGCGAAGCCGTACAGCCGTCGGGGGGGGGGGGAACTGCCAGGGCTGAGCAGAGCGGGGACGCGAGCAGCAGTGCGGGGACAGCAGCCCTCGGGCCCCGCGACGATCACCCGGGAGCGATCCCTTCGCCGGGAGCTCCGTGGTGCCGTTATCCGCCGCGGGGCTGTGCACCCAGCGCAGCATCTTCCACCCTCGGCGCAGGTACGGCTTGGAACGCCTCAACCTCACCCGAAGGAATGGATTTTCCGCCCTCCCTCTCTGTCCCCATTCGTGACTCCAAAGAACACAGCGGGGCACGGCAGCGCACCGGGATCGCGGCTCCAGCGCCGGGGAGGGGACCCCACGTAAATTCCTCGACGTGGCCCGGGGCAAAAGGCTCCGTCTGTGCACGGGACATTCCTGCCCGCCACCGCGGCTCGGGGTTAATGCTCACAGGAATGGGGTGAAACCGGAGAGCCGGCTTCCAGGGCTGAAATATGCACCATTTATTCTAGTGCTAATGCAAGCGAGAAAAGAGGACTTAAGGTTTTTAATCAGTTCTGAGGCATGAGGCTGCTGCATCCTCCGCTTCACTCCCTGCAGGCGGGGACCTGGGGCCCTGCACAGCTCCTGTGGCCGAGCACCGACGTCCCGTGGGGCACAACAGCGATCATTGTTTTGCCCTTCGGTTTTGCAAAGGGAGTGTGGAGGTCAGGAGTCAATCACAATATTTCCATTCGCTCCTAGGAAGCAACAGAAGTCCGGATTGGATGCTGTTTTCTCTCTGTGACATGCCCGGGGCTGGCGGGCAGGTGACCCCTCCGCCAGCATCCACCGTTGGTGCAGCACAAAGGCCCCACTGCCCATGAGACGCAGCAAACCAAACGTCAGAGCTGCTGCTGGGCTGCAGGGGCACGGGGGCAGCTCCAGCCCCACGTCCTGTGTCCGTTTTCCCTATAGCTCTCTTTTCTCCTGCAGCTTTTTCCTCTTCGCCTCTTAGAAGCTGAGCAGGAGAAACTGAAAAACCAACTGCATTACCCTGCAAGATCTTAAATCCCTGAGTCCAAGCGTGTTTATGAGATTTTGATTTTCTTCTGTGCATTAAGATCTTTAAATTCATCTCTCGGGAGTGACTCATGCCTTCGGAGCAGGGCAGAGGAACTGCTCGTGCTCCCAACCCCGCTAACAGCAACGAGCTCCATCCCCTTTGGGTACCCAGCCCCGTGCCCCCGATCCAACCCCAGCTCGAGGGACCATGGGGCATGGGGTGAGGAGCCCTGCAGCTCCCAGCCCCCCCTCAGCAGCACAGAACTGAGATGCAGCCCCCGGACCCCCCTCCCTGCATGGCACTGGGATGCAGCCAGGGCTCGGGGCAGCAGAGCACAGAGGAGGGTGAGGGGAGCGCTGCAGCAGCATCCCTCAGCACCCGGAGGTGGTGACAGTTCAATTTAATTTCTGCTGTGCACAGAGGAGGAAGGAAAGCTGCAGAGAAGCCTCGGTCTTGTGTAGGAGCGAGCCATCCCCCTGCGAGGGAATCAGTGCTCAGCGCCGTGTCAGCTCAGACAGATGAGAAACGCGCCCAGAGCCCCAGGGCTGGGCCCGGGCAGGATCTGTGCTCTCAGAGCATCACTGCAGTGGGGATGGAGGGTCACTGGAGGAGGGGGCACCTCAGCTCAGGGCTTCCCAGCGTTCCCTCCAGGCCCAGCCCCGCTCCCTGGAGCCTTCCCCTGCCACCATCACCTTCCTCTGCTGGGTTGGGGGCTCCGAGTGCAGCTCGGGTGGATGCCCGGAGCCCCAGCGTGGATCAGCCTTCATTCCGGGCACCACTCACATCATAAAAATCACAGCCGAGCCCAAGTGATTGCAGCCAGGGAGCAGCTGACAGAACCGAGAAGGGAGAGGAGACGCACAAATTGATGCTTTCCCACAGTTCCAGTGAGATAGCCAATTTGGAACACATCATGGACTCCTTCTCCGCCGCCTTTTGAACTGCCTCCGAGCAGACGCACATTTTTCATTGCGCAGCGTTTCCTCTCTGGCACTGATCATTATGGATTTCTATTAACGAAGCACCTGCGGGCGGGGGGGGGGACAGCAGCATCGCACCCCTCGTGTGCTCCACGTGGGACCAGCCCTTCTGCAGCACTGATGGAGACAAACGGGAGCAGAAGGGATGAGAGCTCAGTGGGGACGGGGACATGCCCGTGGTGCTGGAGTGGGGAAGAGCCCGCGCCGCTCTCGGCACCCCACACATCCTTCCCCTTGATGAAGGTCAGAGCCCGCTGCCCTCCCCTCCTGCTTTCTGCTTGCAGCATTGTTCTGTAGCAGCCCCAGATCAGGGGCTGTCGTGTCTGCGCTGACAGCTGCAGAAGTGCATAACTCTCCTCTAAGTCTGCCCCGGGGCGAGCCCTGGTCACAGGCAATGTTTGGAAGCAGACGCGCTCCTGTCATTATTTTTTAATTAGATTTTTATTTCCTACCGCTAGGATTTCATTGCCATTTCCGCCACTCCTACCCAGGCCGTGCTAATATAGCCACTTCAGGGAAGAGTGGGAACAGGCGGCCCGTGTGCCCCAACGTCCCGCTCCACAAACGGAAAATCGGGGTCTGCAAATGAAGCATCACCTGCACGGACCTCCCCAAACCTCCTGTGGCCCAAAGCGTTTGGGGCTTTGCTTTCTTTTGGTTGTTAAAATGCCAGCTCTCCCCCAGCTCCACGTGGGACACCGCGGTGCTCGGTGCGTTGGGAGGGCTTTGCCCAGCAGGATCCGGGAGGAGGAACCCCAGCGCTGCAATGTCGGCAACGGCTGAGAGCAGCAGATGTTTTCCCAGGGACATTTCTGAGTGAGCCCCCTGGAATAAAGCATTGGCTGCACTGATGGGAGAGTTCACCCACAGCAGCCCAAGGAGGGGCTCAGTTCCACCATCGGACGGAGAGGGCACAAAGTGCTCCTTTTGTGCCACAGACGCACCCGCATCGGTCTCTTCCACCAAACGCAACGGTGACAGCAGAGCAGTGCACCCAACACCCGGTGACATCCAGCTCCCAAGGAGAGAAACACCTCGGGGAGAGCCAAGAGAGCCTGCAAAGCACTCAGACCTCACGGCCTCGGAAGCAGCCGTGGTTTTGTCCCCACAGTGGGAGCTCCTGGAGCCAGGAGAGCCGCAGCCACGCACGGAGCAGAGCAGGGATGGGAAAAGCAGGAGGGCAGAATCCGGATTTAAACCTCAGCTTGTGCATAAAAATAAACAAATAAATAAAGAGTAGTGCTGATGGCTTCAAATGTCAGCAGTCACCCGCGGCACGGAGAGCATTTGCTCCGTGAGTGGGCACAGAAACGTGGAACCTCTGCTCATCCTCTGAGGGTCTGAACACGGGGGGGGGACACCCCACGCTCACCCCACACCTCTCACACACACCGGGGGGGCCCAGCAGACACCGGGATGCTGGGGGGCTCCTTCCCCAGCTCTGCCATGGGGGGAGAGCTCCACAAACACACCCAATGCTATGAGGAAGGAAGAAGGAAAAACCACATCAAATGAAATGCCCTACTATGGGAATGTGCACGGTCTGCGTGCGTCCCTCTGCCTCTGCTGCATTTCAGAGATTAAAATTAAAGCTTCCGTGGCTTTACAGCGTTTCCTACATATTTGAGGCCACATGGCTGAGAGCAAGCTCTGCTCTGCTTTGCTCTGCTTTGCTCTGCTCTGCTTTTTTTTCTCACCTTCCTTTGCTTTTTCTCAGTAACCTGCTTTGCCCGAGAAGCAGTATTCCAAATCCACACCCCAAGCAGTGCTGCTCCGCGGGGACACGGGGCAGAGCAGCACACGGAGGAAGGACCGCTTCAAACTATTGGAACCATTAATGATCCGTCTGAGACGGCTGACAGGCGAAGCCGTGGGCAGGAGCAGCCCCGTGCCCAGGCACTGCCAGATGTGCCAGGTCCACAACTTCTGGACTCGCTGCCCTCAGAATGCCCCCAACCCCGCAGAGCACACGCCTTGCACACACACACACACGTATTAACCCAGGAATGCGTGTGCCTGGAGCAGGGCAGCACGGACACAGCTCTGGCACCTTCACCGCGGTGTGAACGACAGAGCCCAAATCCACGCACAGAACGGGCACGAGAGAAAAGCACTGCACTTCATCTGTCGCTGCAGCTCGGCTCAGCAATCCCGAGGCAGCCGACAGAGCCACACACATCACAGAGCACAGCGGGCTGCGAACCGCGCTCCCCGCTGTCCCCACGCAGCCCCATCTCCCACGGAGGCACCGAGTGAAATGCGGCCCAGTGCCCCACGGCCAACGCTGACCCCGTGAGCACGGCAAGGACACCGCACAGCCTGCCAGCCCCCACCTGCTCCTTCCTCTTCTTTTTGCAGCCTTGGGAAAAAAAAAATCAATAAGATGCAGCGAATCCAACGCGGCTTGAATCCCGCAAGTGATTAGGATTAGCAGGCTGAGAGCCGAAGAAACGAGGCTGCGTGTGTGCTGGGGGTGCACGACGCGGGGCTCGGGTGCTCCGAAGGGAAGAACAGCTCTTCAATGGCGTTCCGGGCAGGATGGAAATAGGGAACAACGGGGATCTGATTTGCTCTGAGAGAAGATGAGTGTAACGACGGCAATTTAAGGCGGCAAAGCCCCGATGGGTGCGGGAGAGGGCACGGCGAGGGCCCTACAGGTGCGGAGCTCAGCGCTCAGTTCGCCGCCCACCCCGAGCCGCGGTGCCCGACATCCCACCTATTTCTGTAGCTCCCTCCCAGCGGTAAATAACCCGCGTCAGTTTTTCCCTACTGAGAGTTGAGCCTACGGTCAAAATTGCAAAGGGGGAACGAAAAAGACCCCCCCCCCCCCCCATCCCCCCCACCCCTCCACAATCTTAGCAGCGCTACACAGAAATAACACCAAAATAAAAGAGCGACGCATATCGCGACTTCTCCCCGTCTGCTCAGGTAACGCGGCGGAGGGCAGAGCCGGCACAGCGCTGCGGTCCCACCCGCACAGACGGGGTCACCCCCGCCCCGCACCGCCCCGCACCGCGCACCCCGCCGAGCCCGGAGCGAACCGCACAACGCACCCCCCCCACGGAGCCCACGCGTGGCGGTGGGAGCGCGATGCCGCGGGCTGCGGAGCCGCGCCGTACCCACCTAGCAGCATTTTGGATCCGCGTCTCTCCGCGCTGCTCCCTGCGCTGCTCCGCGCGGTGGGGCCGCGCTCTCAGCCTCGCACCCCGCGGAGCTCCGCGCCCACCGCCCCTCCCGAGCGCAGCCTCTGCCGGGGAGGGCCCGGCCCAGGGACGGGATTCGCGTGGAATCGGGTGGGAGGGAGCGCAGGAGCCGCGCCGCGGTGCCCCTCTCCCCGCCGCTCCTCCTCCCCTTCCCCGGAGCTAAGCACAAGTGCTCTTTTCTTCCCGAGCCTGGCTCAGAGTAAACTCCGGGGCTGCCAAAGCAAAGAAACTTGGAGCGGAGACGAGGATCCTGCAGCCCTCGGCTCCGTGCCCCCAGACGCGCTCCTCCTTTGCCCCCTCCGAGCGGACGGGACCGCCCCCCCCCCCCCCGCAGACACCGCTCCGGGGAAGGGGTCGGGGCGCGGCCGTGCCCGTTTGTTTGGGGGGTGGGTGACGGCCGCAGCGGCCACGGTGGGAGCCCCCAGAACCCCCCAACCCCCGGCGGTGCTCGGGATGAGCAGAGCGGCTCCGTGCAGTGGGGCCCTCCACGTCCCGCACGTGTCCACACACATCCCTCCAATTTCAGGCTGGTTTGGAGCCCGAGCAGCTCCCGCAGGCCCAGGGGCTTTCAGGACTCGCAGCCAGGACACGGGGCTCACCCCCACACCTCCGCTCACCCCTTTTTTGTTCAATTCAGAGCTTCGGGAAGAAGCATTTCTCCTCCAGGTATGAGCAGAGTGGGAGCATTAATAGCAAAACACCCCGACCCCGAAGTGCTGCTGCCCAGACGGGCGCTTTTGGGGCAGCTTCTGATGCTTTGGTGCTGTGGCACAGGGTATTGCTTTCAGGGTCATTAGCAGCAGTAAGTTTAGCCGGGCACTCGCTAATCTGGAATTGACAGCTGGGTCGGAGCGCCCACTGCCAGCTCCCAGCAGGCTATTTAAACCTGATATTAATTTGTTTAATGTCAGCAGCACTTTGGCGTTACTGCCAGCGAGCATTAGGCAGAGGGAACACGGAGGTGTAAAGACCACGAGGACGGGGCTGACACCCGATGAGAGGGAGGGGCTCGGGGTCACCCCCTGCTCGGGGGGGCCCGGTGCCCCACAGCCCAACCCCACAATCCCACCCGGTGCTGCGACGGATGGGCGATGCTCGTGCTCTGCTCGGGGCTGAGCTCAGCACAGCACAGACAGGACTGGGACAGAATCACCACGGCATGAAACGAAGGGGTGGGAGAGAAACGCAGCGTGGGCCAGCGCGGTGCTTTATGGCTGAGCCCCTGCGGCCAGCTGGAGGAGATGCTAATTGCAGGTACTGATTACAGACCACCGCTATTAACGCCTCCTGCCCTCCCCTGCCCAGCTGCAGCTGGTAGATGGAATTCCCCCACGCGCAGTCGTGGGTCCGGCCTGCATAGCTTGCTATATTTGTATGGGGCAGCAGCGTGCATCCTCCCACAGGGTCCCCGACCTTCTTTGCCCGGTGCCAGCACTCAGGGGAGCACAACCTGGGGCTGCTCCTTCCCCAGCAAGCAGCCGCTGTGGGCTGGGGCTGCGCAGGGCTTCGCGATGCCGTGGGAGACCAAATAACACCAGTGTCCTCAATAGACGCAGTGCCAGAGGGCATTGCCGTGCAGGTGCTGCCCATTCTGGCACAGGTTGTTGGCCGAAGTCAGGGCCCTGATGGCAGAGCACGAGGAGAAGGAGCAGTGATGGAAATGGAGGCTTCTTTGCAAAGACGTGGGGTTGCGTGGGGGGCTGCCTACACCGGCAGCCACGCTGCAGCCCCCGCAGCATCCTCCCCTCCCAGTGGCCAAGCGGGGGAGTACGGGGACTTCCCCTGGCTCTTGTTTTTTGCACAGAGCCCCTGCAGCACACACACAGCATCCAGAATCCAAGGGGGCAGAAGGGGCCAGCACAGATGGGTAGGAGTGAGCCTGGCATCCTCTGAGCTCTGAGCAGAGCCCCAGCGAGCAGCAGTGCGGAGGGAGAGGGGGGCAGAGCTGAGAAATCATGGACAGCCCCCATGGGACGAAGGAGCTGCTCCTCCACTGCTCTCCAGCTTGGGCGTGGGGTCAGCAGGCTCTGGGTGAGGACAGACTCCTGGATCAGGGATGATGGAGGGGTTATGCTGAGCTCAGCATTGCTCCCAATACACGAGTGGGGCCAGAAGCCTGCAGTCTCCCGAAGCAGCCCAGCAATACCGACCCAACCCAGCAAAGAGCTTCAAAATAAATCAGAAAGGAGACAGAGGGATAAAGCGCCAGCGGGAAGCTTCCCCCAGGACTGACGGGGCTTCCTGGCCGCCTTTGTTCTCGAGGATTTAGGGTATAATTTGGGGGTGAAAGACGCCAGATAGGATCAGCACCGATACACCTGGAGGACCCGTATCGGTTTTCCTTCTGCTCTGTAATTTGAGCGCAGTTATAAGTGGAGCGGCTCAGGCGTGCAGCGAGCAGTGGGTGGGTGCAGGAGGGCCGTGCTGACCTTCCTGCTCCCGGCCCCCGGCTGGAGATAACAGATTTGGAGGGCTGAGTGCCCCCGGGGGGGTTCCACACAAAGAGGAGGGGGTTTGCTGCCGGACAGAACCATGGAGGTTGTTTTTAAAACTGCGATCCCTTGATCCTTTAATGAATTAAGTCATTCATTTATTTACTTCAAGAATTCTTCCTGGAAATTTGTGCGTGTATTCATCCAAACGGGCACTGCTCACCGCAGTGGGACCGCAGCCAGGGATGCTGAACCCCAGCTCTCCCCACGAGGGGTCCCCTCGTGCTGCCCGTGCCCCCAGCACACACCTGGGCTGCGCTTTTCTCTCTGCTTTCATCTGCCCTGCTTCAGGAGCAGATGACAGTATCACCCTTTCATGAATCCCAGCTCCTGGGAGAAGTCTCAGCGATGGGAGCACTCCATAATGCCCTTTTTGTTGCAGCACAGGGCATTAAATCATTATTTTCCTCTTCCTTTTAGTAAGGATCCACCTCAAATATAAAAAAAATAATGAAGAAAAGAAGCTAATAATGGCTGAAATAGCAGTAACAGCACTGCAAGGCCTCCCCACGTCTGCTGCCACCAAATCGGGGCCCAGCGCAGTGCCATACAGCCAGGGCACACAGATGGGTGCCCGCACAGAGCTGTGGGTTTGGTCCCCACCGCCCCAACTCCGGCATTAATTCCCTCCTTTCAAAGCGAGATGCCTCATTACAAAGGCATCCAGGACGGCTGCGAATAGGTGGAGAAAACCGATGACCTAAAACTCCTTAATTACTAGGAACAGGCACGGAAATTACACCTGGAGGGTTTCAGAAACTGTGTCATATTTTCCCTTTGATTTAGGAGGACAAGGCGCTGCAGATGAGGTCTGTCCCGGGCAGCACAACCCCCCAGCTCAGACCCCACACCGCTGTGGGGATGTGCCCCACACAGCCCCGCACTGAAGGAGCACTTCACCCCAATTCCCCCATTCTGAGCTCTCCATCCCTGCCACGGCCTCGCGGTGATGCTCCGGGTGCTCCGGAGCTGTGCTGTGTGTGAGTGCTGTAACAGTGGGAAGGGAAAGAGACCTCAGTGCAGCATGATGAGCGCGGATCAGAGGCAGCAGCCCCACAGACACGGCTTTCTCCCCCTGCACACACGTGGCATCTCAAAGGAAGGAGAGATCACCCCGGGAAAGTGACACACAGGGCGACGAGGGGAGATCATCTCTTCATGCGGAATGGTCTATTGCTTACGACTTACTGTCTGGGAACATAAACCAGCTCGAGCAGCCGGCCCTAAATCACACTGACAGCTTCACGCTACCCACAAGCCTGCGCTCCGTCCTACCTCCCCCTCCCCGGCATTGCTCTCGGTTTCATCACAGCGACGCGTGCCCCCTCTCCTCCTCCTGCAGCGCACAGAGCTGGGGCAGAGCCCACGCTGAGATCCACCCGGGATCCCTCTCCCACATCTGCAGAGCTCCATGAGAAACCAAAGTGCTCTGTGCCCGCATGTTCCCCACCACTCCTAATCCGTTTCTCGTTAGGATCACATCCCCGGGTTAAGTGGCCATAAAACGCTGAAGCAAACGGGAGAAAATTACAGCGAAATCCAAGATTCAGGACAGCCCACTCAGGGCATGCAATGTTTTCACATAACACGAGGCAATTCCCTCCCGAATTCGGGGTAAAAGCAAAAGCCATCAGTGAGCTGAGCCTGGCAGCATCCTGCGAGGATTTTTGGCCATGGGCTTACATTGTAAAGACCTTTTCGTTCAGGAAAAACAAACAGAAAACCAAAGGCATCATTAGGAAGAACGAGAAGAATAAAATGCAGCCACTGTCAAACATCAGAGACCCTTCCATGTGCTGGGCGGGGAGGAGGGGGCTGAGGAAAGGTTGGGTGGAGAGTAAATAAATACATTATATATGTGTGTATATATGTATATACATGGAGGCTTGGGGGAAGCAGGAGCGCCCTTCCCATCACTCAGCAGAGGCGGAGCAGAGCCCGCACTGCACCCCCCCATGCCCTGATATCTGCAGCTCATCCCATCAGCTGCCGTTACGATCACGGGCGCGCTCGGCCATGCCAGACTGCGAGCACAGCTCAGGGCCCAGCTGCACCCTGAGCCCTGCCAAACTCCTCCTGAAAGACCCCAAAGCAGAAAAAGGCAGAGAACCACCGCAGGGATTCGGGTTGGCTGGAGGAGCCACCCACCCCCTCTGCTCCGCAGCGCTGCGGTGCAGCTCCGGCAGGGCAGGACGGGCTCTGCAGCAGCACCCGCACCACGGGCACCTCTGCTCCGGCCATGCACGAATTGGGAGCTCTGCTGACCCCACAGTACCCGTCCCACTGCACGGGGCTGCTTAGAGCACAGCAACGCACGGAGCAAAGCTTCGGGGCTTCGTTCACTCAGAGGATGTGCAAACATGGGGGGTTAAAATCCACGCGTCGGATTTTATGGCAGAGAAAGCACCGCAGAGCATTGCTCTGTTTATTAAAGACAATTAGAGGATTCCATGCATAAAAAAGCAATTAGCTCAGCACCCATTTTCTTGGTAACCAACAGCTGAAGAGATCTGATAGCATGGAGCAGAAGGGAGAAGGCGGGGAGGAAGCTCCGTGCGCTGACCTCGGATGTGAGCAGCGTGGCAGCAGAGCAGCAGCCGCTGCCCGAGGTCAGAGCACATCAGGGCACTGCTTCCTCAGATGGAGATGAGGAGGGCATTCTGGACACGAGCACCAGCAGGATCCTCCCAGCCCAGCAAAAAGCACAGCTCTAAACCAGCCCTGTCCACTCGGTGCAAAAGCCGCAGGGAACCTTCATTCGCCGACTGCCACTGCTTTGCACCAGGAGAAGTGACACCAGGCAAACCAGCTCCATCCATCCAGCACCGCCCTGACCCCTCCCAGGGCTCTTCCCAGCGCTGCAGCACTGTCAGCTCTGGTTTGCTGGGCTCTGTGACCTGGGGTCAGCTCCCGGGGTCCTCACGGAGCTCTGAGCCCATGGGCAGAGCACTGAGCCCCCACACGTCCCCAAAGCCAGCACCGCATTGTACAGCACTGCCAGTCTGCCACCCCAGCCCCCACCCTGGCTGACCCTGACCCCCCTACAACCCTCCCCCCATATCTGTCCCCTCTGCTGCAGAGCTGGAGCGATGCTGAAGCTGTCACAGTGATTTCTCTGTGCATCTCAAACCCTTCTGCTCTGCAAACGCGCGCGGACAGACATGGCAGCAGCTAATTGGGGAAACCTGAATTCTTTTGCTTTGTAAGGAAAAGTTATTTTGGTGCTGCGCTGCTGAGGCAGGTAGAAAGGCACCCAGGGGAGCTGCAAGGAGAGCTCTGGAGCGAAGGTCTGGGGCTTTGTGGCACACAGGGAGGCACCAGGCACAGTCAGTGCCCAGGGTTGGCTCAGCTCTGCCCACCCCACGCTGCACAGAAATGCACTGTGCAGTCTGCAAATGTGTGGGAGAGGAGGTGCACCTTTATGCAACACCAGGAACGATGGGGTCTGCTCCTTTCGGATAGCAGTGAGAGTGAACGCAGCGAACTCAGACACCCCTGACAGTGCCAGGCAGCAATTAAAGCACTCATGACCCACTTGGGTTGGAGCTGGCGTCTGCAGCATGAAAACATCCCTCATCTGTGGGCATCCAACGCCTAATTGCTGCCTGCTCCACTGTTCAACACAAGACAACAGAACCGTGATCTGCTTCGTAAGAAAACGCCTAACGAGCAGCAATTTGTTTTTAAGTTGGGGGTCTTTCTGGCATAGAGCTAATAAACTGTAATAACACTGATTACTGCATCTGTCTCCCCAGCTCTGCTCCACGCACTGCCTTACAGCCTTTGCAGAACAACTGCTCACAGTGCTGGGGGAGCGGGGCGGAGCTGAGCAGCGCCTTTGATGTAGCTGCGGATGTCAGCACGAGACGGAGATTCCAGCTCAGAGGAATATTCTGTCTTTGTCTAACTCGATCATATCACTTAATGCAGCGCCTTTAATAACCGCCCCTCCCCCCAAGCTGCTCGGGCTCTATCTCCAGCCTGCCCTCCCCTCATCGCGTGCCGGGACACTGCGGGGCAGAGTGGCACTGAGCACGGTGACCGGCAGCGGGGGGACGTGGGCATCGTGGGTCCCAGCCCCAATTTGTCATTTGCAGACATGTGCCCCCCCAGGCTCACGCTCCAGGAGGTTGGGGAAGGTTGGCAGTGACAAAACTGGAAGTGACATTTCTAAGCAGCAGCACGGGGGTGAAGGTCGGCTCCGGATGAGCAGGCTGCACCACGGAACCCTGCTGGGGACAGCAGAGGGATGGGACAGAGCAAGGAGCAGATGCTGCTGCCATCCCCCTGCACGAGCAAGTGGCAGCTCCACACGAGCACGTGGGGCTTCACCTGGAATGCCAAGGGCGGCACGCAGCGAGATTCCTTGGCTCGGCAGGAACGCGCTGATGGCATCCTCCCATCGAGATCTGGGGCAGAGCCTGGAAGCTGCAGCCTGGAATTTATGAGCTCCGTTCCCATTAACATAGCAGGCAATATTTCCATCTGTCAGTAAATGATGATAAACAGAGCAGCTCCTTTGCATATCCCAGGCCTTGCTCAAACAAAACCACCACCGGGGAGTGCAGGGCTTGGCACACAGCTGACAGCTGCCACGCTCGGGATTTATGGCTGCAGCCTGCACAGTCTTCAGCAAGAGAGGGAGCAAGAATCTCTAGGAACCATTCCCCAGGGTCAGCACTGCAGCTGGACCCTCACCCACAGCCATTCCCAGTGCCACACTTTGCTGTGCATCCTGCCCCAGCTGTAAGCCAGCAACACGTCTTACCCAGAGCCCACTGCTTGCTAGCTTGTGTTTGCTAAAGCTTCATATGTTTATTTGCCAACAGCTTAAATGTTATTAAACAAACACTTCCTGGCAGGAAAATAGGACTGGTGACTTCTTACTGCTCTTCAGAGCAGCGTCTCCCAGAGGGGCAACACCACAAGAGCAGCAGAACCACAGCACAGCACTGCCACGAGACGTGGCATTACAGGAGCACAGCACTCTCATCCCCTCAGCACAACCTCACTGCAAGCAAAGGCTCCATCGAGCCACTGAAGTGCCTGGGTGACCTCAGCTCATTAATCCGATGAGTAATGAGTCCGTAAGGACAGGAGGACAGGCACTGGAAGCGGCCCAGGAGGCTGCAGCTCAGTCCCCAAATACTAACAGAGCCCAGGGACGCCCCAGCGCTGCCCCAGCTCAGGGCAGCGGGCACAGCCCCGGCTCTGCCAGCCCCCAGGGAGGACCAGATCCTTTGGTTTGCTGTTCAACACATGCAAACCCTCAGCCGTGGTCAACCCTTATTGCACGGTGAAATTTATTGGCACATTTCGCCGCTTTCATGCAGGAAGAATCCTGCAGCAATCAGCTGTGGAGAGAGCAGGTCAGGTGAACGCCAGCAGATGGCAACGAGTGCCCCAAGCTCCTGTCCTACACACGAGGTGCACCAGGCCCGGTGGCACAGCACCTTCTGCATCCCTGTGCCACCGCCGGGCGAGGGGACGGGCACTGCACAGCCCCTTCTTATACAGCAATGATCCCACTGAAACAATGACAAAAATCATCCAACAAAACCCGAGATGTTCCCAGGACACGGACCACAGGCGCACACCCGTCCATCCATCCATCAACAGAGCCAAACAAAGCTGCCGAGGCCCAGCAGTGACAGTGGGGTCAGGAAGTCCCTATAGCTCAGGGACAGCAGCAAGGAGCACCGAGGGCACGACGCAGCGTCCTCGGGCAGCAGTGCAGCACCGTGCCATCCCTGGGCAGCACCAGCCCCGCTCCTACCTGGGGCCGGCGGCATCTTGCCCTTGTTGAGCTGCTTGAGGCGCTTCTGGTGGGACTTGCCGTTGTAGTGGATCTGCGCCTGCGCGGCCGAGTTCAGCTGGATGTTGCAGACCTCGCAGAGCGTGAACGATTGGTGCTTCTTCTCCCTCTTCATGCGCTGCTCGGGCGGGCAGCTGGCCGCCTCCACCAGCCGCAAACCGCTCTCAGGGCTGTGGGATGGGCTCAGGGGTCGCTTCATGCCTGTGGGGGGGAAGGACAGACCCGCCGTCAGGACAGACGGACCAGGATGGAGCAGGTGAGGTGGGGAAACACAGCCCATGTCTGCTGAAACCTCTCCCGTTCACTGCCAGACTGCACCGCAGATGGGCCAAGGGCAGTGCAGGATGAAACCAGCTCGTGTACTGGGGGGCTGCGTGCAGGGACAGGGTGCCAGGGGCCATGGGATGGGCCCCAGAGTCACTCTGCACATGTGACATGACGGCGGAGGTGCTCAGAGTGATCTGTGCGTGCCTCGGGCATCAGAGACAGGACCAGAGGCTTTGGTCCACGCAGGGGCAGCGTGGGACGGCCCCACCTCCGCTGAGGCTCAGCGCAACCTCAGCCTGGAAAGAACAGAACCTCAGCATCACAGAGTGACAGCGGAACACCCGCGCACGGAGGCGGCTGCAGAGGAATCCCCGGAGCCGCGCAACGCAGCGCAGCGCAGCGCGGGCACGGCCCGCAGAGCCGTGCAGCTCCTGCCCGCAGCCTCACGATGGCGCGGCCGCTCTGCGCTTTTTTTCACCTCTGATACGGTCGAAAAAGATGAAAAACGAGCGAGGGGAGGGACGGCTCCGTCCCTCTGCCCGTCCCATCCACCCGTGCTCCCGCCCCCCCGTGGGTCGGAGCCTCCGAGCGACCCCAAAGTCGGACCGAACCCCGCGGATCTGCTGCCAGAGCTCGGGACGCCTCGAGCTTTCTCTCTCAAGATCTCAGGATTTTTTCCTGAAGCTCTAACTTCAGCTCCGAAGGAAGAGAAAACGCACGGGGATGGGGCCCCGGTGTGACACACGGGAGCAGAGGTCCCCGGCGCACTCTGCGCGCTCCCTCCGAGGGTATTTTTAATGCAACCACATCCACGGACGCAGAGCTATAATTGGAACATTATGTGGACAAAGTATCCCCAAAAGCCCCTTCATCTTATAAAAAGGAACTGCTGTTGCTTTGATTAGACCGAGGCTCCCGGGCCGGCTCCCGTTGCAGTGTTTAAAAGGTCTGCCCTAATCGCGTAAAGCACCCGTCTCATTCACTTAATTTCTCCTGCGCCTTCAGGGCCTGTTCTGCTTCTCAGGTATCAGGACCATAAATTTGGCCACTCGTGGCTCTGACGACCAATTGGGTGCGCAGGGAGCAGTGTCCCCACGACTGATAGAGCCCTGGGGGAGATTCTGCCCTTGCAAAGAATCAAAGGCCCCCAGCAACCCCCCGAGGACCCCCCTGGGACACAGACCCTGAACTGCACCCAGCCGGGGTGCTGTGCCCCCCATGGGAAGGACTCCCTTCACAGAAGGGAAACTGAGGCAGAGTGGAGGCATTGCTGCCCCTCTCCCATCCCCCCAGGCCCCACGCCTCCTCCACGTTGCCCTTCCCACAGCTCAGAGCCACGGAGCAGAGAGAGGGGCTCCTGACGGGTGTGAAACACTCCCCGACAGATGTCTGAGTCTCCCTGAAATCAAAGAAGGTCAGAGCAGCTTGGGTGTCACCACAGCGGCGCTGCCTGAGTGCTCATCCCCCCCATGTGAAGTGTTTCCAGTGCAGCCCAGCTGGGTCACACACAGCCCCCACCCACTGCAGCCACGACCCCCAGCCCCGAGCACCCCGTGTGTGCCAGCCCAGGCCTGCAGCTCCCCACTCTCCCGGCCCAAGGGAGATTTCCCTCTCATCATCCTAATTTTTATCATTTTTTAATCGCTTGCAGTCATTTGGAACAACAAATCCCCCGTAAGTCACGGTGCTCTGACTGCATCCCTCAGCCCAAGCAGTGCAGCAGACCGCAGGCACGCAGCGGTGCTGCTGCTCGATGATCCTAGGGTCATCGTTATGCTCTTGTACCACACTCCATAACCTCAGGTCTCTCCCTCTCCTCCTTTAATAATGCCATAAATGCGTTGTAAAGCGGTGACAGACATTAAAGAACCGAAGCCCAGACATTAAATACCTGAAATAGGAAGCGCTGCTCTGCAGCCAGCAGGGCCTGCCTCCATCCCAAAGGGCACTGATGGAGGCAGAAGGGAAGCAGTGGAGCAGAGCAGTGCTGGGCTGGGACATGCAATTTTATGTGCTGCAGACAGCTTGCAGCCACTGACCACACAGCACAGCCCTCCCACCCCCACCAATTTCCCCCCAGAATCAAGCCCAGGTGCATTTGCAAGCTGCTGCTGCACCTCGCAGCAAGCCAACCCCCATCGTATTGATTTGGGATTTAATGATGGGTGAAATGTATGGAAATGAAGGGCTGGAGCAGGCAGAGTGATAAAGCCCTCATCCTCTGCATCCCACTGCACTGCTCTGCCATTGATTTCTTCCCTGCACCCTCAGCTGTGCCAGCACTGGAAGCTGGAGCAGCTGGATCAGAGCATCACAGTGCTGCCAGCTCCGTGCTGTCCGTCAGGGGCACACTCGTGTGTTTTGGCTGGACCTCAGAGCCACAACACCTCCCTAGCCCCCCAGGTGTGTTCCCAAACAGGACCCAAACTCTTCCAAAAATATGAATTCCCTCATAAGCTCCAGGCACCAGAAAGCAAGGTCTCCATTAACACATGGCTGCTGCTCTGCAGGCATGGCAATCACCCAGGGGCACCAGGACATCCCCAGGGACACCAGGACATGGAGCCCCAGGCCTGGAGGACACACCTCCAGCATCCACGGGCATGGAGCAGCTTTTCCTTCAGGCATCAGGAGCGGGGGAACTGATGGGTCAGCACCAGCAGCACCTGCACAGTGCTGACACATTTATGCACCCCGGCCATTAAGTGAGAAGCTGGAGCCCAGGGCACGTGGCAGAGACATTGCCACCCACACTCTGCCTCCTGAAACCTCCAGAGCAGCTCCTCCACTGCACAGGGAGCAGGCAGAAAAGCAACTACATGGGACAAGTCATTGGCCAACAGAAATACTGACAAGAGATATTTGGACCTTCGCCTCGATTCTGACGTTGAGGACCTGAGGACAGATCTAACTGCGCTGCCCCTGGGTGTCACACAGCCCAGACAGAGCTCTGCATGAGTGCTGCCAGAGCACTGCCCAGATTTGTCCCCAGATCCCAGGCACCCATCACCAGGCTCATTCCCACGTCCCACAGCAGTTCCATGGGGCCTGAGCACAACCGACACCACAGCCACAGCCACAGTAAAACCACGTCCACTATGGAGCTGAGCAGCAGCTGAGGTCGCCCCCATCCAGCAGTGCCGGATCAGAGCAGCAGAGCACCTCACCCTGAGGCTTGGGTAAATTTGTGAAGAGCAAGAAAACAGAAATCTGATTTGAGTTCACATGATTTCATAACCTTGAATCCGCTTTATCTGTGCTTGAGGGCATATAACACTGAATAAAAGCACCAGAAATAGAACAATTAGCGTGAAAGTCACCCCAACAGCTGTCACCGAACCCCCCCCACCAAGCAGCAACCACAATTTGCAATTGCTCTGCCCGTTCTTGCAAAGATCTGCAGGAAAGCCAGGAAACACCGCCGCCCTTCACCCCAGCATAAAATCACAGCACCTCATTCGCGCTTATCGGTTTCAATGCGCGACTCAGCGGCACTCAGCTCACACCCGGAGCCCACTGGTGCCACATCCCCGTGCTCTGGGGGTTCCCCACTCCCATGCCAGCCCTTGCCAGCCCTTACCTGGCTGCAGCCAGAGCCCTGCCCAGCTCGGCCGTCCGCTGTCCGGCTGCTCCGTGTGTGCGGCCGCCCCGGCGCTGCCCAACGCTTGGCTCGGGTTTCAAGGAGCACTTCGTGTGCGGTTCAATCGCCACTAAATCAGCCCTCATCAGCAGCAAGCTGCATGAGCAGCGGCAGCTCAGAGCCTGCTCTCAGCAAGTTCCGCACGGCCCTGGGCGTCACGCGGGACAGCAGGTGCCAACTGGCAGGGGGCTGTCACTGGGGGAGTTACCTCGAGCCAACAGCGGGGCGAGAGCACCTGACATCAGCTCTATTTGTGAATGAGGAGATGGGGAAACTTCCTGGGCTGTCTCGAAGGTCAGACCTTGACAGTGCCCCCGGCAGCTTCATCGGGAGGTGCCAGGCTCAGGATGGGGGGCTGTGTGTGCTTTCGGCCGTGCCCTGCCCAAGGTAGGGCAGAGTGCAACGAAGCCACCAGCACAGAGATGCTCTGACGGCCTGGTCTAAGGGCTGAGCAGCTGGGGGCCGTCCTCAGCATTTCATAACACGGCATAAAACCCACTCCCTCACCCTCCCCATACACCCAGCATATGTTCTGCTAATGCCGGGGTGAGGCACATTTTGGGATCAGTGCATAAACCATCGCTCATCAAAGTGAGGATTACTCTGAGCCCGGGGACGGCTGCTGGCACGGGGCACGGCGGGGGCTCCTCCACCCATCTGACCCCTCCTGCCAACACCCAGCTGCCTCCTGCTG
The DNA here is from genome assembly GCA_023055505.1 of Callipepla californica brunnescens. Lineage (NCBI taxonomy): Eukaryota > Metazoa > Chordata > Aves > Galliformes > Odontophoridae > Callipepla > Callipepla californica. The sequence continues at coordinate 3,959,164 of JALIRH010000045.1, forward strand.
CCACACAGCCCTCGCAGCCCCCGGCCCCATCCCCACGTGCTGAAGGGCAGCGGGACATCCCAGTGCCAGTCCTCTCATTTACACGCTGGCATCATTAACGCGGTGCATTCCCTGAGTCAGCACGTCTCAGCCCTGCTCCCAAGCAGTGAGGACAACCACAGCCCAACCCAGGAAACACACTGCCACCCCACAGCAGCACTGCAGGGCATGCCCACCTGCCCCGGGAAACAAGCAGGGAACGCTGCTTTCCCATCCCGGGGTCCCACAATCTGTGCTCTCCATCAAACTCATTAATCAGCTTCACCAGCGACAGCAGAGGGGCAGCAAGAGAAGGTGTGGAAGCAGCAGTGCAGGGGTCATGCACTTTGGAGCGGATTAGACGAAGCCATGCCCGGTGAGCACACAGCACCTCGCTCCTGCACCTGCATGGGTTATGGGCGGGCTCTGTGGGCTCTCCCGTGCACGCCATAGATCCCACAGGTGCCCCCCAGCCCACTCCCAGCACTGTGGATAGAAGCTGCACCCCGCAGAGCCTGACCTCGTGTCCCCGGGGTTTAGCTGTAACTGTTCGCACCGCGTAAGAGAGCAGCAGGAGAGGAAAGATTGAGGAGAGCCATTCATCATCCCATCTGGCTGCCGCCCTCCCGGCCGAGGAATTTCTGGCACGGGACTTTCAGGATCATGAAATCCTTTCGGGGTTTCTTCAGGACAGAGCTGTGGATGCTGCACCCACAGGAGCTGAGGGGCCGTGGTGCCCTGGCCCCATGGCACAGCTGGCACCATGGACATCGACACGGCGAGTCACAAAATGCACACACTCAAACCACGGGCACTCGGCACACACACAAACACTGCTGTGCGTGGCTGCAATCAGAGGTCCTTCTGCAGCCCTCGCTGTGTTTCCACCCCAGCTTCCCAAGCCTTTATTTAGCGGCTGACTCAGCCCTGGCAATGGGGCACGGCGGCAGTGGGGCAGCCGGGCAGGACCCCGACAGCACTGCAGCGGGGCAGGATGCTGCAGCACAGGGAGGGCACGAAGCTGCCCAGGAGCAGCGGGGTGGGATGGGAGCGGAGCACGGCTGCCTTCTGCCCGTGTGCTGCTGCTGCAGAGGGACCGTGCTGGCAGACTCGAGAGCACAACCCGGCAGTTAAATCCAGGCACTGCTGGTGCAATACAGCAAACCCCCCCCGCCGGACAGAGGGCACACGCGGCCCTCCCCCCCACCTCCAGCTCCCCCCAAACTCACGGGAACTGTGCACAGAGGAAACCCCCTCAGCCCTCGTGGGCTGCGGGTCGGGGGAGGACGTGATGGACCATTTTGCAGCACTCGGATTATCGCATTAAACTCTCAAAGTCACAGCTCAGGAAGAGCACCAGCGAACGCAGCGCACTCAGCAAAGCTGAACCCAGGCTGCTCCAGCTCCTTCTGTGCTACAGCCCCAGGAAGCAGAGCTCAGGAGCCTGGAACTGCAGCGACCCACGGGCTCTGCCCCTCTGCCTACATTTGGGTCACGAGATTTTGCAGCAGAGTTTGGCTCTCAGGTGTTTGTGTACGGCTGCTAACACGGGACAGCTCCAGCTTCAGTCAGAGCTCTCTCGGGCTACTGTAATACAATCTAAATTAATTATTTCATAGTGCTAAGCAAGTGACATTTGAAATCCAGACATTGCAGTGGTATCAAATAAAGATATTTGCAATGTGATCTGCTTCAATCCGTGCAGCTCTGAATCAGCGCATCAAAGCAAACGCACGACTTTATTAGAGGAAAAGTCACAGAGCTGCAGCGTGGGGCTCAGCCCGAGGGCAGTGCAGTGCTCAGAGCCCCACCACCACAGTGCAGCTCCACTCCTTCTGCCCTCTGACTGCCAGCCCCCAGCGTCTCACCACCAGCATGGGATGGCAATGCCCAGACCTCTACAACTCAGGATCGCGCACAGAAGAGCTTAAACTCATGCAGGAGCCGCACCAACCACCACAAAAGTCGAAGTAATTTCTTCCCAGATCTGGATCCCCCCCCAAAAAAAACGACAGAGCACATCAGGACCCACCAGGACCGCTGAGGTCAGGCTGCTGGGGCAGAGCAGAGCCTGCACGTGGGGCTGCTCACTGCCCAGCACCTGAGGCTGCCTTGGGGGTTCAGCTCAGCAGAGAGGGGAGATCACCGAGCACACCTCCCCATATGCTAAAAACACTGTCTTGTCCAAACAGGAGAAAACTGCCCTCTTGAGCATCCCTAAAATGTTCTGAAAGGTAAAGGTTGGGGTGGGACACTGTGCAGCAGAACCTGGGCAGCAGCGCCCGGCTCAGGGCGCATCCAAGGGAATACTGATGTACAAGTGCAGGGCTCAGCCCAGCGGCCTCAGGGGGAACTGAGCACTCCATGAGGGCCTCTCCACCCCAACTCTGCTCCCCGTGGGGCCACCAGAAACCCAGAGGGGAAGGGCTGGGACGGGAAGCACGGATGGGTGCGGAGCTGAGAGCTGTGCTGCTCCGTGGCACCGCGCGGTGACGGCTCTGAAGCTCCCGACTGCCGGGAGAAACTCGGAGAAACCTCCCTGGATGACAAATGAAAGGAACCCCGAAGTTATTGGGCTTTTTTTAGAATTCAGAGTGGGAGGATGGAAAATGGGACGACCCATGATTTTTTAATGCCTGCAGTCGGCAGTTCCGTACTTAATGCGACAGCATCCCTTTAAGAAAAAACACCTCCGTGCACGGGGAAGGAAAGAAATCGGCAAGGCAATTTGCTTTCGAGCCCGGCCGACGTCGCCCCGCACACACACAGTGATGCCCCCGCGGGGCAGTGCTGGGCAGCAGTTCAGTGAGGGGCTGAGGACCACAAACCCATCTGCACCTCCTGGCAGTAATGCATCCCAGAGACAGAACAAAGAGAGTGGAAGAAATAATTCATCGTGCGTGAGACGGAGATGCGTTGTCACGTTATCCCGCTGACAGCCCAACACAGACAGGGATGCCTGTTACGGAGCCTGAGCCCAACATGATCAAAAGAGCTGCTTTATTTGGGGTAGGAAGAAAAAGAACTGAAGGAGAGAGAAGGGAGAAGGAGCTAAATCAAAGCCTGCGCTCACTGCTTCTCGTGGAAGAAACTTGAGAGGAATGTTTTCTGCACAGCAATTAGAGAGCGGGGTCTGTGTGTGGGCAGGACCCACTGCTGCCCCCCTGGGGGCACCGACCCCACACAGGAGCCCGGAGTGGACCCCCTGAACCCCACAGCCACCATTCATGGGGACAGAATGGCAGTGCCAGGGCGTGGGGAGCTCAGCACCAGTGCTGTGCATCTGCTGGAAGCAGAGCAGGCAGAAACACGCTGCAGGAACGATGGAGTACACACAGCTCTGTCCGGAGGGTGGGAGGAGGGAAAGAGCCAGGCTTAATGCCCAAGTTATGGCCCTCTCCTCTGCACACTCCTTTGGTTCTCTCCAAAAACGGCATCTGGTCCTCCCCGCAGCGCTCTGATGGCCGCAGGAGCCACGTCTCAGTGCTGGGAGCATCCTTCGAGGCAGCAGAGGTCACAGTGTTCGATTAAATGGAGGAACCTCCGCTGTGAGGGCCGACACAGCACGCTGGCTGGCAGCACGCGTGGCAGCCCCAGCATTTGTTTGGGCAGCACCATTAACATCATTTAATGAGCTCTAGGGGGTGGATTTCCTGTCTGAAGGGAATCTGTGAAAGGATTCACAAAAAGCTGCTCATCTTCTCCCATACCAAGCAGAGGGCTGAGGGAGGGGCACAGGGTGAACCGTGGGGCACGACGGGGCGATGGGGCAAAGGAGCTCTGCAGCACAGCAGCCTCACACAGCACGGAGGTGGCATCCCACTGCAGCCCCGGGGCAGAAGGAGCGATACGGGTGTTCCCCACTCCTCTGAGACGCGGGCAGAGGAGCTGGCAGGGAGCATCCCGTGATGTATGGGCTCCAGACAACCGCCAAAGGCCACGAGTGGGCGCGGTGCCACCTCACGGATGGGAGGGGAGCAGGCAGCCAAGGCACGGTGCGAAGTGAGCCCGGTGCGTGAGCTGGAGCAGAACGGCCCCGAAGGGCTGCCCGTGTCACTGCTGCACCCGGGGCAGCACCGCGGTGCCCGCGGCACGGACACGCGGGGCTGCGGGCGGAGGATGGAGCCGAGCTCGGTGCTGCTGGCAGCTGGCGGGAGGTGGAGGCGTTGCTGTTATGAAAACATGCGAGGGCTGTGTCTGAAAACATTGCAAGAAGCCAGCTACACAAATAGGCCCTTCATGGCTCCCTCCTGCTCGAAGACAGGCCCTTTCAGCAGCGCCTGGCTCCGGCACGGCAGAGCTGCTCTGCTCAGAAAGGTCTCCGTGTTGGGGGGGAGGCTGAGCAGCAGCACGGCGGCAGAGACCCCAGCCCCACAGCGGCAGCCCCCACCTGCACCCACACACAGATGGGTCAGGGGGCTCTTTCCAGTGTTAACGATCCTGCTCATCTCACCGCTTTTTTTAGCACCACGCGGATGGAGCTCAGAGCCCAAAACCCACGGGGCGCAGCCGTACCCCTCAACCCTCCTCCAGGGAAAGCAGAGGGCGGTGGGACGGCCCCAGCAACCGCTCAGGGCAGAGCTGGAACTGTGCAACGGAACAGCCCGGGGTCGGGGGCAGCAGTGCCGCTGATGCCCGAGCACCGCAGCTCTCCCGTTCCCATCAGTGACTTCGTGCTGTAACCGAACATGGGACTGCGCCCGGTTCAAGCTGGAGAAAATCAATTCCCTCCTCACTCGAGACTTTCTAAGAGAGATGAACTGAAAATCTCTCCCGCCTGAGTAAAATATTTATTCAGCCTGGGAACAGATTTACTGCTGAACCTTCTATAAATACAGCTGAGGGCACCATTTAATCCTTTACCAGAAGACCCAGTTTTACTTGCTTTATGTTTTAAAATACTTCTCCCTTTTCCAGTGCCCTGTCAGCAGGTGACAGAGGGCAGAGGTGCTGGCATCCCCACAGGAGTGGGGCCGTGGGGGGTGGGGCTGCTGATGCAGCTCTGACTGCTGCTCACTTCTGTACTTACACCCGAGTGGAGGAGCTGCCGGGGACAGGGTGGGCCGATGGAGGCTGAATCCTGCACAGAAGCACCTTTGTCCCCGCTCACACAACGTTCCCCTGTGCTCAACCGCTTGGGAGGGACCCCACGCCCCAGCCCTATATCCTCCCCTGCCCACCAAGGCCCAGCGGGCAGACCGTGCCCACTTTGGGGGATTCCATCCCCCCACTCCATCCTCGAATCAGCCCCTCCTCGCTCCTTCCCCACGCAGGAATGCACTGAGAGCTCTGCTCAGCTCCAGCCCTGAGCCCCAAACCCCTATCGCTCCCCTCCCTGCCTGCATCCCCTGCCCCGGGCTGGGAGTGCTGGGAGATGAGGCTCCACGCAGCCAACGCAAGAAGAAAAAGCTCTTTTGGTCTGGATCAGAGGGTGGAGGAAATTGCTTCTCCGCTGCGAAATGGGAGGAGGAAATTGTGCAGTGTGCCACAGCCATGAGCATCAGTGCCACCGCCTCTTTCAAAAGGAGAGGGGAAATTCCTGCAAGGACACAGTGTGCAGCTTTGCACTGCTGAAGCGGCCAAACACAGACAGCTCTGCTCCCGATCCCCAGTGCCCTTCGGGCTCTGCTCAGCACATGAGCACCTCGAGTTGCAGGTGGCTGCAATAGGAGCTCATACTGCCCAGGAGCTCTCAGCCAAGAAGAGCACTGCGGGAGATAATGGAGCATGGCAATCCTCCTCCCGGAGGAGGTCGGGGTCCCACGGGATTGGCAGCACGGTCCAGCCCAGCTCTCCGCTCCCCCTGCACTCACAGACCCGGATCATCGCCACATTTCCATCCCCTAGATTCCGACCGCTGCTGACCCCTCTCAGCGTGGAGCCAAACCCCGGGGTCACCTCGTGTCCCTCCCCCGACCCTATCACCTGCCGAGAGCACACTGACCCAGAGACAGAGCAGGTTCCTTCACATCACCAGATAAAAGCAGCCTGGGCCATCCCTACCTCATGGAAGAGCTCCTCCGAAGGCGCCGCATGCCGTACACCACGAGTGCCTTTCTAATTCGACACACTTATCAAATTGCTATTATGCCTGCTCACTAATTACCTCCTCAGGAGAGCAGGGAGGACAGAAATTTGACATTGAGAGGTGAAAATCTGCAGACCTAGAAACGCAGAGCTGCAGCAGGGCTGGGGTGCCCAGCAGTGCAGGATGGCAGGCTGGATGGGTCCCCCCCACAGACACAGCCGCAGCCCCACAGGAGCAGAGCAGGGAGCGCTGACCTCAGGACCCCCCGCATGCCCCCAAGAGCAGCCCCAAAGTGCTCGTTCTGCACACTGTGCCTCAGCAGCAGAGATTAATCCAAGCACACATTAATCCCTTAAAGCCCTTTCATAATGATGCTCAGAAATAAGCCTGCAGAGTTCCTAATACTTCTTGAAAATTTGGAGGTGGGATATTTATGGGCTTTGCCTTTGCGTGGTCACCGGTGGGCTCTGCTTGGGGGACCCAACGCTGTGCCCGCCCCGCTACCACCGCGGCCCCGCAGCTGCTGGCTCAGCAACAAGCTGCTCTTGTCGGGGATATTTTTTCCCCTCTCTCTATAAACATCTCAGGGTTCCTCAAAAGAAACTTCAGCCGTACAGCGCACAGAACATCCTCTGGTCTGAAACGCTCCCAGCAGTTCAAACGAATGCAAAGCAGCAGCTCCCGCCCAACACAAACAGGGCCGTGAGCGCCTCTGCTCCTCCGGGTGGGGGGGAAACACTAACAGAAAAAGTGACACATCAAAAAAACACAAATAAAAGAGGCCTTGATTCAGCAGGAGCCGCGCGGATCGCAGCCCCACCTGCACTCGGGTTGCTCCCTTCCCGAGCTGCAGTGTGCTGCTGGCAGCTCGAGGTCAGGCTGAGCACGGCTCAGCACAAGGGCGAGCAGACAGAGGTCCCCCAGGACTGCTTCCCCTCTCGGGGTCGTTCCTCACCACGTTGGGGACGAGGCCACTCCGCGGGTGGGGGCAGCCCCCAGAGGGCAGCGCTGGGAGGACATTGCGGCTCCTGCCCACAGTGGACAGCACATCCCATCCTCTCCACCACCTGCGGTGCCCCAGAGCGAGGATTTGGGGTTTTAAGCACGTCCATTCTTAGCAGCATGAGCCCCAGGGCCCCACACTGCTGAGCAGCGATGGGGAGCGGTGAGCAGAGCGGGACCACGCACCCGCAGTGCCACCAGGTGAAAGTCAAGGTCACAAAGCCATCGCTCCGAAAGCTTCCAGGCCTTCACAGTGACAGGAGCCACTAATTAGTCTCCCAGCCACTGCACGACACTTTTACCCTTCTGACCAAACCCTTCCTCAGGTGCCACCGTGCTGGGGTCCCACACCTCCCACCCTCTGAGAGGCTCAGAGCAAAACCCCTGACGGTCCCTCTGCTCTCTGCCACATTCACAAAGGATCGCTGTGCTGTGCCCCGCAGTGCTCGTCCCCGTTCAAAGGCAGCAGAGCTCCCAAAGAGAGCAGCCGCAGGAACCCCCGGTGCATGCAAAGGGAACCCCCAACCCCGCACCTCCTGCAGCCCTCCCCGAGCTCTGTGCCGAAGGAGCAGCTCCCGTCTTCAGGCAGACACGGGCACGGATTAGGACTTAACCTCAAAACATTTCCCTTGCAGTTTCCAAATGATCTTTCTTATCAACTAATTAAAAAATTTCCATAATTAGGCCGGAGAAAATCACGGCTCGGGAACGTTCCCATTTCCAAACAGCCCTGAGCTGTGTGCGGTGCGGGGTGGGAGCCGGGCCCCCCGGGCAGCACTGACCTCCTTTGCAGATGGGGCCCACAGTCGCTGGGTTCGGGGGAGCAGCCCCCACTGCCACCCCTCCCCCCCCCCCGGCATCCCCCCACCATGCAGCACCAAGATCTGCATGGTTTGAGCCGTGTGTGCAGCCGGGACCCCCCCACGCACCCCACCACCACAGCGTGCTCCCCGAGCTCCCCACGGCTCCTGAACGCTCAGGTCCCCTTTTCTGACTTGCAAGCACATTGCTGTGGCTCCAATAGGAAATGAGCGCTCGTTACCACGCAGACACAGACCGACTTTCCTTGAGAGCACAGATATAATTCCTGACAGCGCTTCTTGACATGTAAATAATAGTGCTCTTTTGGAGACGATCTGAGAGCACCCGGCGCAGAAACAGCTCCGAACATCACAGTATCATTCCTAAATTGACGAACAGGGCCTCCTGGGCTTCAGTACTCCACTCCGGGCTCAGGTTTTTGCATTTTCCTTTTCCCTGGGCAGCAGAGCCGTGCGCTCCCACATGGGCTGAGACACGAGGATGCACTCTGCAGACTGCACTGCACTCCCAGGACCTGTCTGCTTCCCACCCTGCAACCCCACAGCGTGAAGCACTTTTCCAGATCTGCACACACATCCTCGTTCCTTCTCTAACAGCCGTACATCACACGGCCCTGGAGGGTGCAGATCTCCCCCGTGGTGTCCCCGCAGCTCTTCTCAAAGTGCCATCCAAGCTGGCACCGACGCCGAGGAGCACATCATCACGCAGAGCACAGTGCACAGAGCACCCAGCGCTGCACTCCGAGCGCTCGGGGCAGAGCTCCGCACGTTTGCACGCAGGATTACACGAGCTGCTTTTACAAACGCACGCGGCGGATTACGGAACAGGCAAAACCAAATCCCACAGCACACATTATCGCTATCCCGGCTCCAAACTCCACATATGGCGAGAGTTTACCGTCGGCAGAGCTCCGCCGGCAGCCGCGGCGGTCCCTCCCGCCCCGTCGGGGCCCGCAGCAGCCGCAGCCCCGCAGCCCCGGCCCGGCCGGCACCGCCACATCCCGTCCCCGTGTGCGGGTCTGGCAGCTCCCAGCCCTCCCCAGCACAGCCCAGCTCGGAGCGCGCTCGAATCACGGACAGAAACCGCTCCGTGGGCCTCCGCGAGAAGTCCTCTGCTTTAAAAGCTGAGTACCCCCGTGCAGCCCCGCTCCGTGCCCGCTCCCCTCCGCCGCAGCCGTCCCAGCCGTGCCCGACCGTGCCACACTGCGACGGCCGCAGTCGGACGGCCGCAGCCGCGGCCCCGCGCAGGTCACGCCGTCCCCGACGGCTCACGGCCACCTCGGCACGCAGGCCGAGCTGCTGCCCACTGTCACGGCCCCGCGTGGGCCGCACTCCGGGTCCATACAGGAGCCCCGTGAGCCGGGGACTCCTCACACCCCGCGGGTCTCGGCTCCGCAGCGAGACCAAAGCAGCGCGGGGAGAGGGGCTGCGGCCGGAGCTCCTGCCGCGATTCTCGGGACAAGTTTCCCTCGCGCCTCCTCCCGAGTGGGGCAGCGGAGCCGATGCTGCGTCCCCGCTCCGCCGCCCCGAGGAACCGCCCGCTCCCGGGCTCCGGAGGGACGGCCGGGATGGAGAGGGACCGCGGAGCGGAGCATTGCGGCGCGGGCACGGCGCTGACACCGGCACGCATCCGGCTCCGCTCCTCGGAGCCTCTCGGAGCATCCCCCTCCTCCCACAACTTTGCTCTGGCCACGGCGGTCCCGACCCCGCTCCGGATCGCGGCCCCCGCACCGCCCTCCCTACCTGCCCAGCCGCCCGCCTCCGCCGCCGTTTGCAGCATCCTCCCGCCGGCTGCTCGCTCCCGGCTGGGCGAGCGCGCTCCCGGAGGAGGAGGAGGAAGGGAGGAGGAGGAGGAGGAAGGGGGGATGAAGGCAGCGCGCGCGCTGCCGCGGTCCCGTCCCTCTGCTCCCTCCCAGCGGCACCGCGCGCATCCCGCACGGTCCGGCACCCCTCGGTCCCGGGGTACCCGTGGAGCTGAGACCCCCGCCCGGTTCTGCCACTGCACATCGCAGGATTGGGGTCAGTGGATGCCAGGGGTGGGCGCACGGAGATGGGTGAGAGGAGGGCACCCAGGCTGGGGACAGATGGTGCCACCAGCACCACGCACCCAGGGCTCGGTTTTGCCTCTGAGCTTTCCCGATCACCCCCCAGAAGTGGCTCCCACGTCCCGCAGGTGCGAGCATCAGCGGAAAGCTCAGCCCCGACGGAACCGCACACCCCGAAGGCAGCGGAGGCGGCACCGGGGACTCCACGGGAGCTGTGGTTCCGCAGCCCCGCTCCGACCCGGGGCACGGGGACATCGCCGTGCATCACTGAGCGCACATGGGGGGCTCAGCTGCCCGGGGAGCACAGCCTGCTCCTAAGTCATCGCTGCTGGAGCTCGAGGCACCGCGGGGCAGAGGCTTCTCTGCTGACACACGGCCACCTCGGGCTGAGATCAACACTCTTTTGAGTGCAAAAGCACATGTTTTCCTATTGCTGTTGCCGTTATTAATATTTTAGCAGCTCCCAGAACCTTTAAGTGGGGCCACGCAGCGTTGACACGGGAGAGCAGATTTAAAAGAGCCCCACTCCCCACCCCAAGGAATATTCTGTCTAGACACGTTATGTAAGCACATACTGCCCTCCTCCAGGACATCGCACAGAGGATCTCAAAGCACTCCACGAGCTGCTAATTAAGCTCTGCAGTCCGGGTGTGGGGGAATTGCTGTGCCCCGCCGGGCTCCCCGGCCAAGAGCACTCTGCTCCGAGCAGACGCACTCAGGGGCTCTCATCTCCAGCTCTCACCCTCACGCTGCTGTGCCATAAAAGCAGAACCAGTGCCAGGATAGAAAAGCCTGATCGGCCCCGGAGCTCCTGGCAGAAGGGCCGAAGACTTTCAGGCTCCGATCACTGCAGAGCACACAGAGCCCAGCAGAGCTCACAGGAGCACCGCAGCCCCCAGGAGGTGCAACCCATGGGGCAGAGGCACAGTCCCCAGCACAGTTTCTGGGCCTCAGATGTCAGACTGCTCTTTGGTGGCCCAGCAGCACTTGGCGTTGCCTGGTCAGCCCCAGGTCCCCTTCCTGGCCACCACCTGGGTTGGGAGAGCAGAGCAGCACCACGAGCTCTCGCTGTTTTGATTTCTAAGAACCCTTTCCCCAAAGCTCACTGCATGTTTTTGCCACACCTTCTGATTTTTACAATGTTGGGTATTTTTTTTCCTCCCTATAAATAATTACAGGCCCTCTAATGGCTCTCAAACCTTGCATTACCTTTGCTGTCAGGAGCTCGACAACTACAGCAAGCCCTCCTCTCCATGAAGCACACAGGGCTGCAGCTCCTGCACGCTTCATTCACTCACATTGACCCCCACAGCCTCTGCCTGACCCTCCCCAGCACGAACACGTACCCCACCTTCCAGCCATGGGCTGCACTGGGCACCCCGGGCTCCCACCTGAGCAGCAGGACGGGGAATTGCTCTCCTTCCCTCACAGAGCAACGCCCAACTTACAGCAACAAAGTGCGGCACAAAGAGAAGGGGCAAAGCATCACAGGCACTGCCAGGAGCATCCCTGCACGCAGCCCATGGGCACAGGGGGTCGTGGAGCAGCCAGCAGGGATGGGACACCGCATGGGCCCCACAAAACCATTGCTCGGGGAGGAATCAGTCCCAGCTCCACTTTCCAGGAAGCCTCCCTGGCTCCTCGGTGGCCGTGCTGAGCCGTGCCAAGCTGCTCCAGCAGCTGCTGCGGCCGTTCAGCAGCTGTTAAGCCTATAATTGCTCCTTGAGTCATAAATATATTTTTTTTCCTTGGTGAGAGCAGCGCTGTCAGGGAATTAAAATCTTTGCAAAAAGCCCGTAAAGATTTCATAAATGTTTCAAACCCAGATCAATGGATCTTCACGGCTGGAATGAAGGGGAGGCGACAAGGAGGCAAGGCAGGAGGAGCACCTCCAGCCAGCACTGCTTAAAGGCAGCTCTGCAGGGTGAGCAGGGACAGGGGGACATCACGGTGGAGACATGAGAGAACAGGGGCAAGGAAAAAAGCAGAGTGCTGGATGGGGTGAGCACGGTGCAGTGGGTGCTGTGTCCTGGCCCAGATCAGGACCAGGCTCCTTGGTTTTATAGCAGAGCACAGCAGAGAGGACCAGAAGCTGCTGCGTGGTGGGGATGCTCCAGGCCCACAGAAGGGACACGGCGTGCAGGGTGCCCCCTCTTGCCTCACAGCAGCTGGAAGGAGCAGGGGGCATTGCGTGGCTTCAGCAATAAGCACTGGGGACATTGCTCCCGTGTTTACAGGGTTGCTCAGCACCGCTCACCCCTGCGGCCGCCCCCACTCCATCCCGTGCACCAGCTATTTTTAGGTGCCAACCCTCCTCTGACGATCCCTGCGTTAACACTGAGAGACATCCAGGCAGGAGGAGAGCAGCTCTGCACCCCACTGCCCTCCACACCCGACCCCCAGGGCCGCGCTGCTGCTGGCACCGGGTACCACCCCAGGGCCCCACATCCATCCCCGTGCCCCAAAGGATCACCTGCACGGCCCTGTGAGCATCACATCCCACTGCTGGGAAAGGCCTTGGCACACCGGGCAGGGTTCTGGGAGAGCGTGGCAGTTGTTTTTCCCTTCCTCCTATAACTTGTAATTAAAGCCTGCAAAAGACAAGACAACCAGCCCCACTGCATAATTGCAGGGAGTAAATTTCATTGTATAGAGAAGCAGTTTAAATTTTTAATAGACTTATATTTAAGGAAGAGCAACGCTTCGAAGGGATCCACGAGCCCGGGTGGCATTATCAAAGGCGAGGAGAGGAAGGAGGATGGGTTTATTGTGCATTCCCAACAAAACTGTTATTTTAGGGGAGTTCTGCGTTTCCTCCTAATGAGAAACGAATCACATCAGCTTCAGATTAAACTGAAACCGTTCTGAGGCGCAGCCCCTGGCTCCCACCTCACCTCCCGGCCTCACTGCAAAGCTTGCAGGCATTCCAGAGATGGGACTCGTTGTCTACATTAATTATAAATAAATTATCTATACGGAATGTTTTAATGAAATTCCGAATCAAGCTTTATGTTTAAGAAAACACCAGCACAGAAATGCTGATGGCATCCGGTGGTTGGGGTGCTCGGGGGACCCCCGGCCGGGCTGAGTGGGGCAGAGCCCTGAGACCCCGAGCACAGCCCAGGGGGTCATCCCATGGGGGGACACCCAGCCCCATAGAGGGCACGGCCATCCCCCCAGCTCCATCCCTGCCATCTCCTGAAGGTTACTGCTGCATAAATGGAACACCGGGGCACAAACCCTCCACCCTTGACACGCAGCCCTCCCAGGAGACCGCAGAGAGAGAGATCCGGGACCACGCAGCATCCAACCCACGCAGCAGTGTGTGCCCACTCGGCCGTCAGTGGGATTTGGGCGGCAGTGCCGGTGCTGGGGGGCAGGAGGAGCAGTGGGGTCACCTTCGGTATCGCAGTGCTGCGCAGCCCTCACTCTGCAAGGGGAGCGGTATCTCATTTCTTCCTCAATTAGCTCCTGATTATCAGTGTCCCAGGGCCCCTTTCCAGTCTCTGTTTAATGCACCATTAATAATTCATTTCTCAGATAGCAGGAACGCAGCGCGAGGTTAGGGCTTTGTGACTAATAACTACCAGAGCAACCCTCATCTCCAAGGGACAAATGAAGGGAACAAAAAATAAAGTGAAAGAGAATCAAAGATAATGTGTTTCGTGGCCTTTAATCAAACACTGGATAAAGGCTGATCAGCCAGGTGACAAACACACAGGTACACACGCTCGGCAGCAGCAGGCTGCTCAGCTCCCACGCCTCGCTGACCCCACCACAGCCTTGCTGGGACCACCCACCCCCGTTCCTAACCCCAACCCCATCTCATCTCCATTTCCACCCCCATCCCATCCCCATTCCAACCCTTTCAACTTCCCCAGTGGCAGGGAGGGAAACTGAGGCACCTAGAGGGAAAGCTCAGTGATCATGGAAGCAGGAGCGGGGCCGTGCTGCCCAGCTCTGAGTGCTGCTGTAGGGTCCTGCAGCTGAGGGTGGGTCCCCAGATGGAAAAATCTGTGCAACTGTGATTGCAGGTGCCAAAGTCCAGCCTTGTTCTACCCACAAGTTCAGACAACACCACCAGCACTGGGATGGGAGGTGTGACAGTCCTGCTGTAGGGCAAATAACCTCCAAGAACAGCACCCAAAAGAAATAGTGCCGAAGACGGTATATTTTAGATGGGCTTAAGTAGATGGTATACAGATAATTAATAAGGAAACAGTGTCTCACCTTTGAAGATGGTCAAGGCTTGCCAACAACTCCACTACGGAGGGATCTCCAACCAGAGATCCTTCCCTGGTGGTGGTCAGCCCTTAAATGGGGTCTGGGAGAGTGGAGCCAGACTCCACCCCTTCCAATCACACAGGTACATCGCCTTCACCTGTGCCCCTGCAGCTGCCTCAGTGCTCGCCTCAGGTGATCAATCAGTGGTTCAGGCCCTGATTCAACAGTTCCCATACACCTGCTCTGCTGATCTGGATGTGAGGGAGCATCCTCGGTGTGCTCACGGAGGGGGCTGAGCGGAGCTGCCCCGCTGGGTGCTGGGGTGTGTGGGAGGAGCAGGGCAGCGCACAGCAGCCATAAGGGCACCCCAACACGGGGCCGGGGCAGCACCGCTCCCTTTTGCCCAACACGTGCCCAGGATGAGTTTTCTCTTTCTTTCATTTTTTTCAGTAGCAGCTGAGGGAGCAGCTGTGCCCAGCACTGACTGCAGCGCAGAGGAAGGTTGGGATAAAGCTGGATCAGAGCTGTGTCACTGTGCCCTGGCTCTGGCGGCTGGGAGCTGCCGGGCAGGCAGATTTGCCTTTGCACCTGCAAAGCTGCTTCGTGCTGTGCCCGGCACGCGGGGACTGCGGGGAGCAAACTGAGCTCTGCTACAGCCCTCGGGCAGCAGCTCCTGGGGCTCCTTAGGGTGCTGAGCGGGGGCTGCAGCCCCTCTTGCCCACCGCACGGGGTGAGCATTGTGCAGAGGTGATGGGGATGGAGTCGCCCCATAGTGCACACTTGGCAGCAGGTTGGAATGCCCCTTGATGCAGAAATCTCCCTCGTCACCTTCGGGCTGCCCCAGGAAAGGTCCCCTCCGCGTCCCCAGGCTCAGCAGAGCGCAGGAGATCGAGATGTGCTGGGATGCAAAGTTCAGCCCTTTGCTCCCTGTGCCCACCGGAGCCACCAGCACAGCACAGCACAGCACAGCACTGCCCTCGGAGGGACCCCCAGCAGCCCCCAGCTGCAGACCCGAGCCCTGTCCTGATCTTCTATCCGTCTGACTTGATCTCCACACCTTCGGTTCTCGCTGTTCCTCACTCTGCAGAGTTAAATGGCTTTAAGTTCCCGGCAGTTTTCTCCCCAGGAGGTGCCCGTACGCGGCCATCGGGGCACATCTCGGGCTGCTTTTCGACGTGCTGAACGCCCGGCCTTGGGAAGGGCCAATGCTCTGCAGAGCTCCTTCCAGCAGGAGCACCGAGAGGCGAATTGCCGCTCTGTGATGTGCCAGCGAGAAACGAAATGGGCCGTATAAAAATAAATCCTCGTGTTTTGGCCTTGCTCAGGAGAGCTTTGTGGGCACACAGTGCTGCGGGGTGGGACGCTCCGGTGCTGTGAGCCCACCCCACACTGAGCCCACCCCCACCTGCAGCTGAGCGGGCAGAAAACACCTTCAGCTGCAGAAGTTGCTGCTGCAGCTGTTTGCTCCGGGTGTAATGGTGCCTGACTGTGCTTACAGGCAGGGAGTTATGATGGCCGGGAACGAAAGCGCTTTGGGGAGCTGAGATAAGCAAAGATGCTCTGAGCCACGGGCTTAAATCCAGGGGTTATTGACAGGGATGTGTCAGTGAGCAAGGACTGCTCCAGCAGCCCTCGCTAATGCCTCCGTATCGACAAGGCAATTGTAGTGATGAAGTGGGGCTCTCAGGCTGTTTTAATCACAGAAGTCTGCCCGGCCCTGGGCTGCACGAGGTGGGGGGAGGGGAGCGCGCACCTTGCGGGCATGGGGACCCTCAGCCCCTGTCCCTGTGGCTCTGAGGTCAGCACACGAGCACGCTGCAGAAGGGGGGGTTGGGGAGGGGGCCCTCTGAAGGACGATGGCTCTGAAGGACACCAGCCAAGGTCGCAGCAGCAGTCGCTGTAGCTCGGCTGCTCTCTGCCCGAGCTCCGGGGGGGGGGAGCAGCCAGGTGAGGGTGGGGATAAAGCAGGGATGGGAGGAAAGAGAGGACTGATGCAGACCCACCTCCAAACCCCGCACTGCCCCACATCACAACGCTGTCCTGGTCCATATCCCATGGGATCTGGGGCACCTCTAAGGATGGGGAAGCTTGAACCAACGTTGCAGAAACTTCGGTTTGGTGGAGCAAAGAGGATAAAGGGACAGCCAGCTCCATGCAGGCTGAGAGGTCAGTGCTGCAGGCACCGTCAGGTTAACTCGCAGCCTCGATTCTCCAAGCACGAATCAGGACAATTAGAGCTGAGCAAAATGATCTGGGGTCCCTGCAGACGGGCCTTAGCCTGGGGAGACGCAGGAGAGGGCACCGCAGCCCACAAAGAGCTGCAAATAACTCCCGCGGCCTCATTACCCGGTTTCAGCCTCTCGCTGCCCCCAGGGAACCCCCACCTGAATCTGTGCTGAGCCCCACGGCGGAGACAGAGGAACCCGAACCCGCGGGGCTGCCCGGCCCCGCACAGCGCCCGCAGAGGGACGGGAGTGGGCTTCCCTCTAGCGACCGCCCGCGGGAGAGCTGAGCGGGCAGGGATGGGGACGGGGATGGGGACGGGGATGGGGACGGGAGGAGGAGTGGGGCGGGCACAGGAATAGGGCAGCGCGCTCTTTGCGCCGTGCCCTGCTCGCTGGATGGAAGAACCGGCACAGCGCTTTCCAGGCACCCAGCACACGCACGTTTTCAACCCGAGCAAACCGATCGCACCTCGGGGCCGTCGGTTCCCCGTGCGGGAGCTGCGCTGCGGGGTCCCCAGCACCGCCGGACGGGAGCGGCTGTCGCCGTCGGGGCCGCGGGGGCTGTCCCATCCCGGTACCGCGTGGCCATTGTTTGCGGCGAGAGAAGCGAGGGATGACACGGCTGCAGGGAGCATGCCAGGTGGGGATGGGAAGGTCCCCCGGCCCTGGGAGCAGTCCTGATGAGGCAGCACTACAGGAACTCGTCCTGGATGCTGGAGCAGTACTCGACATAGCTGAACGCCTTGATGGGGAACGTCACCCTGCTCCATTTCTTGTATTTCCTCCTCTCATCTGGGGTCACCACCACGAAGTTCTTGATGCTGAGGATGGGTAACTTCACGTTCTGGTAGATCATCTCAATTCCCCACTCCTGCGTGGACAGGGAGGGGACGGTCACACCCGCGGGGACAGAACCCTGGGCTGCAGGACCCTGCACCGGGCCGTGCCTGGAGGCAGCTCCTTGCTCCCAGCACGTCTCCCTTAGCAGCTGCCCACGGCAGTGTTGCACATGTGAAATGCAGCTCCTGCTCCTCGCTGCACGGGCTGTGACACGGCCCAGGAGCTCACCTGCCCGCACTCACTGCACGCAATGCGGCACCCGGGCTCCCAGTCCTTGAAAGTCCTCTCAAAGTATAATTTCCCAGATGAAAGCGTATAATAAATCCTGTAAGAAAGGAAACAAAAGTCACCCTAAAGGAGGTGGCCCTGGGGACAAAACTCAGCTCTCCCACAGCCCCACACAGCCCCCGTGAGCTCCCTGGCCCCACGTCCCCACGGAGGAGCAGGCGGCAGCCACCCGCTCTGCCCACCCCGTCCTAACCTGAAGCTGGGGTTGATGTTCACGTGGTGCATGGCCTCCACCGTGCGGATGTCACTGCCGCGGCACACGGCCACATTGCAGTTGATGCAGTGGAAGTAAACGTCATCCGGGTCGTGCAGCTGCCGCCTCTCGCTGTCCCGGGCTTCCTTCAGCTGCCAGCTGAGAACGGCACTGCGCTGCAACTCCATGATCTGCAAGGAGGGCAGAAGGCAGGAGGATGGGGACAGTGAGGATGAGCACGGTGGGCTGCAGCCCCTCCCTGCGCTCACCTTCAGGCGGTACTCCCGCTCGGGCATGGCCTGCACCGCTCTGATGGCACTCTCCATGAGCTCCACCAGGCTCTCGTTGAGCTGCTCCCGGAGCACCTCCCGGCTGTTGGCTTTGGCGAGGACGGAGTACACACTGTTCTGGGCACGGGCACGGCCCCGGGCCTGCAGCAGAGACAACAACCACTGCACCTCCACGGGCGATGCTGTGCCAGGGCCGGGCTCACCCCCAGGGAGCTGTCAGCAGGCACCGGGGCTGTGGGGGGGTCCCCAGCTGCCACCCAGCTGTCTCGGTGCAGGGGGATCCTGGGTGCTACCTGCACCATGGCAATCTCGTTGGTCATCAGCCCGTAGCGCACCACGATGTTGCACTCGGGGATGTCCAGGCCCTCCTCAGTCACGCTGGTGGAAAAGAGCAGGTTGAGCTCTCCATTGCGGAACTGCGTGATCACATCCTGCTGCTCGTTCTGGGGAAAGAGGGGGGAACACTTCAGGGGCACCCCAGGAATGAGGGCTGAGCACAGCCCCGAGCCCCCAACAGCATACACAGCACCCACAGAGCGTGCAGAGAGGGCTCGCGTCGGACCCCCACCCACCTCCACCCCATCATCAGCGCTGCCCTGGAGCACTGCGGGACCGCGCTCACCCCAGGCCCCCACCTGTGTCATGCCCTTGGTCTGGTTGCTGTATCCGGCACCGGTGACCACGGCCGCCCTGATGTGCTGCCCGCGCAGCGCGGCCGTGCCCTGCAGCCAGCTGAGCAGGCTGTGCGCGCTCTGCCGGGTCCTGGTGAAGACGATGCCTCGGGATGAGCCCTGGGGCTGGAAGTGCTCCCGCAAGATCTCCTCCAGTTTGCTCAGCCGAGGGTTCTCGTAGCGCTGGTCTCCGGCCACCGCCAGCAGCGCGGCCCTGTTCTCTGCACAGAGCAGTGGGCGTGAGGGCCGTGCCCCAAAAGCAGCCTGCACCGCCCTGCTGCTCCCCTCCCCCACCACTTTACCCTCAAAGGTGGTGGCCAGGAAGCGCTCGGTGGGGTCCTTTGTGTCCCTCTCCCCAGCGTAGAACTGCTGCAGGCACTGGAAGGCGTCCGCCATGCGCACGGTGTCGTTGATCAGCAGCGCGTCGTTGTATTTGCGGAGGTGCAGCGCGCACACCCGCGTCTTGCGACAGAACATCTCCGCCGCTGGCAGGGAACACAGACAGCGCGGTCACGTCCCACCCCGCCAGCCTGACCCCCCCAGAGCCCTCTGCCTCCACCTCCTCACCTCTGTTCTCCAGCTCCACGATGTGCTGCTCGTAGCCCTGCGTGCCGAAGTCCCGCGGCAGCCCGGGCACCTCCATGTGCTCCTGGATCTGCGCCATGATCGCCTTCAGCCGCTGGCCAAAGGGGTCCTGGGGGCAGAACGGGCTCAGGACCCACGGGATTGGGGATATTGCTCTGGTTGGCCGCCAAGCAGCCAGGGAGGGACCCCCGGCTCAGCAGCAATCGGGAGCTTTGGGGTCAGAGGGAGCAGCTCTGACCTGCGCTCTCTCCTCGCTCAGGTCGTACTGCCTCCTGGGCCGGGGCACGTGGCTCTGCAGGTGCTGTGCGTGCTCCTGCGCTGACGCGATCACCTCGGTGTCCAGGTTGGCACAGATCTGAAACGGGAGAGCCCGGCAGTGTGCAGTGCACAGCACCCCAGCCCGCAGGGCGCAGCACCCGCCCCATTCGGAGCCCCAGGAGTGGGAGCAGCACCCACCCTCAGGATGTGCTCCACGGCGCCTTCCAACGAGGTTTCCCCGCCGGTGCCGGGGGATGCGGTCAGGCCCAGGATCTGCGGCAGGCCGCGCTGCCCGCTCAGCTTCTTCTTCAGGTAACTCAGCATGATTTTGTTGTACACCGCCTCCTTGTGAGTGTGGTGGCACTCGTCAATCACCAGCAGGGAGAAATCTGCGTGGATGAAGCAGGGCAGCGGGGTGAGCCGCTCATCCCGGGGCAGCCGCTCATCCCACGGCCGTGGGGTGCCGCTCCCACCCGTGGGGTGCCGCTCCCACCCGTGGGGTGCCGCTCCCACCCGTCAGCTCCACGCGCTCCTCCTCCTCCTCGCTGAGCAGCGCGTTCTGCAGGATCTGCGCCGTGCAGATGACCACGTCGCTGCCCCTCGCCAGCTGCCCGAAGAAGCACTTGTGGCTGCTGTCCCCGCTCACCGCCGTCACTTTGAAGGCGTCGCTCAGGACGTGGAACTCCTTCTCCAGGTGCTGCTGCACCAGGTGCACCTGGTGGGCGCCCACACTCCGTCAGTCGCGGCCGTGGCCCCGCCCGTCCCCGGGGGTGTGGGGGGGTCCCCGCGCACCTTGTTGACCAGCACCGCCGCGCGGCCGCCCCGCCGCCCCTCCAGGTGCCGCCTGCAGACGTGCACGGCCGCGCGTGTTTTGCCGGCGCCCGTGGGCAGCCACACGATGATGTTGCGGCCGCGCAGGGCCGGGGCCACGGCCTCGAGCTGATACTCGGAGAGCTCCATCGCCGCGGATCCGGACGCGAAACGGAGCACGGGAGGGACGGAGGAAGGTCGGGAAGGGAAAGCGGGGCCGAGCTGCGCCGGGAGGGGAACCTCGGCCGCTCCGCACCGCTCCGGGACCGCCCCCCCCCCGCCGCGAGCCCCGGACCGGAACCGAAACCGAAAGCAGGCGGAGCTCCGCGGCGTCACCGCGCCCCGAGGGCGGCCCCGAGGGCGGTCCCTCGCCCCCCACATGGGCACCGTGCCCCCCAACCCGCGCCCGCCCCCCAACCCGCGCCCACCCCCCGACCCAGCGCACCCACCCCGGCGCGCGCTGCCCCCCCCCACACGCACTGTGGGGCACTGAGGCCGGGACCCCCGGCCCGGGGGGGGGCACAGGGACGGCCGGCTCTGCACAAGAACGTTTATTTAAAAAATAAAAATAATTAAAAAAAAAAAAAAAGAAACGAAACGAAACGAAACCAATCCGAACAAAAACTGTCGCATGGAAGGGGCGGACGGGAACAGTGGGACGCGGTCCGGTCCCACTCCAGCGAGGCCACGGAGCCCGCAGAGCAGCACCAGAGCTCACACAGCGAGAACAGCACCGGGAGGGGGGGGGGACACAGTAATGCTACGTGGGACACAGCCCAGCACAGCTCCCAGGGACACACGGGCACCACGAGGGACACACACAACAGTCAGCCCCAACCCCGGGGGCTGCAGACAGCAAGGGGAAGGGGGGGGGGGGAGTGGCCCCCACCCATTGCAAGGAGCTGGGAGAGCCCCCACCGCTCCCTGCAGGAGTGCAAGCAGTGGGGGGGGGGGGGGGGCAGCGCTCCTGCGGGAGGGAAGAGCTGAGAGGGGAACGGGGACGGCCCCCAGCCCAGGGACCCGCGCAGCACCTCCGCCCCGCAGCCTGGGGGGCAGGGACGTGCCCCACAGTACATTCAAGGAGAGGGGCAGGCGCTGCCCGTGCACGGACGGGAGCAGGGGCTGAGGTCCGTGCAGAACACCAAAGCACTTGTGTGCCCCTGCCCTGGCACCGAGCGGGGGCAGAAGGCACAACCCTGGGGGGAGAGGCAGCCCCGCTCCAGCCCCCCACCCTCACACAACCCCCACGAGAGGGACTGGCAGCACCGCTACCCCCAGACCCCCCCAGCAGCAGCAAACCCAGCAGCAGCCCCTGCCCACAGAATAGGGCTGCGTCCCAGACCGCCCTTCTGGGGGCAGCAGCAGCCCTGCCAGCGGGAGCAGCGGGGGTCCCGGCAGCCACAGCACATCCAGAACAGCCTCTACTTGTCGATGAGCCCCCCTTCCTTCAGCTTGAAGTAGAAGAACTTCTCCAGGGTGTTGGCACACTTGCAGTAGTCGCTGTCGGGGGGGTTGTACTCGCGGCAGTTGGTGATGATGCGCTGCAGGTCGGCGATGAACAGCTTCTTGGTGACGTAGTAGCGGTTCTTCAGGCGCTCGGTCATGGTTTTCAGGTCTGGGGGTAGGAAAGAGTCAGCCCCCATCGCAGCACTGTGCCCAGCCCTGCAGGTAGGGCCCCCTCCCCCGGTCACAGCCGGGGGGTCCCCGGATGCCGTCCCCCCACAGCCCCCAGGCACCCACCAATGGGGAAGCGGATGATTTCGTAGTAGTCCGGCGCCTCTGACTTCTTCACGGGCTCCATGAAGGGCCACGCGCTGGGGTGGGTCTGGGGGAGAGGGGCAGAGTTACTCCACTCCCTGCCCCACGCTCACAGCCCAGGCTGAGCCGCACTGGGGACAACCGGCCGCCCCCTCCCAGGGACAGCACGGGGGTACAGCAGTGTGCTCCCACCCCACACCTTGATCTGGGCCAAGAGGTTCTTCAGGGTGTTGTAGAGCTGGTCCGGGTCCTTCAGCTCCTTCCTGTGGGGCAGAGCAGAGCCCATCAGCACGAGGCTCCTGCAGCCCGGTACAGGGTGGCTGCAGGGATGGGGGTGGCACCGAGCAGGAGCCCACAGCTCCACTGCACCCTGGGACCCCTCACTCACCCCTTCTCCTTCCCCAGTGGTTTCCAACCTGTTTCTCCTGGAAGAAAAGGGTCAGCATCACCAGAGGGCTCTGCACCCCACGGAGGGGTCTGGATGAGCCCTACCACCCCCACCCCCTGGGCAGCACAGAGAGCTCACGGATGCCAGGGACGCTCTCGATGGGGATCTGCCGCACTCCCTCCTTGAAGCAGGTCAGGCCAGGGTAGACCTTGCGGATCTGCGCTTGCTTCCTCTCAATCAGCTTCTTGATGATCTGCAGAGCAAAGGTGGCACGTCAGCAGGTGCTGCGGGACATGAGGCCCCGACAGACCCAGAGCAACAGCCAGGAGCAGCCTCCCCCTCCCCACAATGGCACCGCAGCGATCCTGCGCGCCTGGCTGCAGGGGTGAGTGAGGGAATGTTCCCCCCATCCCCTCACTTCTGGGGGGGTCAGAGGTACCTCCTTCTGCTTCTTGATGATGTGGGAGAGCTCGGTATAGGGGATGCGGGGGTTCAGCTCACATTCCATCAAGGTCGCCCCCTCGTAGTCCTTGATGTAGCCCAGGTAGCGGCTCTTAGGGACCTTGATGTCCTTGGAGAAGCCCTGGGAGGGGAGGAGAGGTGGGAGGGAGCTCAGGGATAGCGGGTCAGGCTGTGGGGGAGCGGCAGGGGAAGGAGCCCACCTGCTTCTTGAAGTAGCCAATGGCATATTCATCGGCGTAGGTGAGGAAGTAGAGGATGTTGTGCTTGATGTGGTACTCCTTCAGGTGGTTCATCAGGTGCGTCCCGTAGCCCTGGGGGGGCTGCCATGAGACGGGGTCCCTGCACCCTCACACGGCCCCGTAAGCCCTCCCAGGGGGGCTACGGCCTCACCTTCACTTGCTCGTTGGACGTCACAGCGCAGAAGACGATCTCGGTGAAGCCCTGGGTGGGGAACATGCGGAAGCAGATGCCCCCAATCACGCGGCCGTCCTTGATGAGTGCCAAGGTCTTGTGCTTCCTGCAGCCAAACCAACAGTGAGGAGGGGGGAGCCCCACGCAGCCCCCGCACCCCCCAGCACCCACGGGTCGAAGACGAGGCGGGTGATGTACTCCTTGGGCATGCGGGGCAGCTGGTGCGAGAAGACGTTCTGCAGGCCCACCAGCCACATCAGGATCTTCTTGTTGGACTTCTGCGACAGCGAGTTGCCGATGACGTGGAACTCAATGATGCCGCGGCGCTCCTCCAGCCGGGCGGTCTCGTCCCGCGCCGCGTTGGCCGACAACAGGCTGGTCTGCATGGGGGGCAGCTGAGCCCCCCCAGCCCCAGGACCTCAGAGCCCCTGAGGTGCCAGCACCCCACGAGCCGTGCCCCACAGCGGTGCCGTCCCCTCGTGCCACCCCCCTCCCCCCAGCCCGTACCTCAGGGCCCAGCATGGCAGCGGGGTCGGTGATGGTCAGCATCACCTCGTTCACCAGCTCCATGGGGATGTCGCCCATCACGCGGATCCTCTTGGCATCCTCCAGTGTCAGGCTCTCAGGCAGCTTTCGCTTCTCCCCTGGGGCAGCACGCAGCCCATCAGGCGCTGGGCTGGAGCTGATGGCACCGCTCCGGAGCCCACGGCACCACGCTCGTCCCACTCCCTGCACCGCCCTACCCGGCAGGGGCTCCGGTGTGCCGGCGTCCATGCTCGTGGCCAAGCTGCTGCTGCTGAGCTTCTTGCTGAAGAGCGGCGTGGTGGGCACTGCGACGGCGCTGACGGTGGCTGACGGAGAGCAGGCAGCCGTGAGCACGAGGAACCCCCATCCCCACCGCTGCAGCGACAGCAGCAGCGCAGCCAGCACCCTGCGCTACCTGCACGTGACCCCAGCTGGGTGCCCTCTGCGGCCGGCACAGTGAAATCCGCCTCCCAGATGGGTGAGTTCTCGCCATAGATCTCCTCCTCCAGCATGGACAGGAACCTGGCGGGGAGCAGAGCGCCGAGCTGGGGGTGCACAGCCCCGTGAGGAGCGCGTGGGAAACGGCCGCGCTGACAGCGGCCCCGCGCCAGGCACCCACTTGGGGAAGTGCGTGAGGATCAGCGTGCGCTTCTCCGGCACCAGCTTGTCCTTCTCCACCCGGAACTTCTCCAGCAGCTGCCGCCGGGTGACGGTGAAGATGGACTTGAGGAGGCTGCGCCCAAAGACGTGCGTGGTCTCGTAGCGGGGAAGGCTGTCGCAGCTCTGCGGCACGTGGCAGTAGCACAGCCACCTGCGGGAGAGAGCGTGCACTCCTGGGGCTGGGACCCCCCCCAGCAGCAGTGCTGCTGCAAAGAGACCCACGCAGGGGCAGCCCCCCCCCCCCCTCACCTGGTGTAGTTGACCTTGTAGGTGGCCACGTCATCGTTCTGTGAGCGCTGCCGGAACTGCGACGGCGTCTCCAGCTTCCAGTAGTTGAGGCAGAGCAGGAACATCTTGGAGAGCTCATACATCGTCTGCCGCTCCTTGGGCGGGAGGTGACTGAACTTGTACTGCACGAAGTTCAGGACCCCCTGGGGGAGAGGAGAGGGTTGGGGGGTGCCAGGGCCGCGGGTCCCCAGCCACCACACACAGGCACCTCCAGGAGCCGTGCGGGAGGGCTGGAGAAGCAGCAGGAGCAGAGGGTCACCACCACCACACACTCTCAT
This sequence comes from Callipepla californica brunnescens, assembly GCA_023055505.1. Lineage (NCBI taxonomy): Eukaryota > Metazoa > Chordata > Aves > Galliformes > Odontophoridae > Callipepla > Callipepla californica. Next base: position 3,984,232 of record JALIRH010000045.1, read on the forward strand.
TTTCCACTCTCATGGACAAAGCTGAGGGCTCCACACTGAGCTCAGAACACAGCGTGCGGGGTCACCTCAATGCCACAGCACCGCCGTGTTTGCTCAGTTCAGAGTTTTTGGCGCAGCCCATCCCCAGCTCACGTCCCCAGCACGGCCCGGGGCGGCCTCACCTGCTCGATGTTGGGTTTCTCGAACGGGGGGCTTCCCAGCGACCCCTCGACCACCGGCTGGCTCATCTGCAGGATGCACTTCCTGAGGAGCTGCAAAGACCCCATGGGACACTGTCACCCCTCCAGAGCCCACTCCTTCCCCGGACACCCCCATTCCTCACAGATCACACACAGCTCTGAGATGGGGCTGCGCAGCCACAGTGCTGCTGCTGCAGGTCGGGCAGGGGGCAAGGACGCACCTTGAACAGGTAGAAGTAGACCTGCTTGGTGTCCGTGTCCTCCTCCTTGTGCACGGACATGAAGAGGTTCTCCACGTCCACCACCATGCCCAGCAGACGGTTGATCTCCTCCTCCGAGACGTTCTCCAGGTGGGACACGTGGTCGGCTGCAGCGGGGACAGTGCGCGGTGAGATCGGGGGTGGGCACTGCTCCCTCTGTCCCGGGGGTGCCCGCACAGCGCTGGGGGGGGGGGGGGGTTACCCAGCGCGTGGCCGCAGCTGCGACACGGCTCGCTCAGGTTGGTCACCGGCTGCTGCAGGTCCATGCGGGGGGCCGTGGGAGGGTTGGGGTTCTTCCACCCGTTGCACTTGCAGGCATCGTTCGCCTGCGAGGATGAATGGGAGAGGATGGATGGGAGAGGACGTGGCACAGCGGCGGCTTCGCCCCGCACCCCCCACAGATCCTCACTGCCCGTCCCACCCCAACGCGTTCCGTGACTGCGGGCACCCCACGCACGGCGCCGCACACCGCGTCCAGCTCCGCGCCTCCACTCACGCATCCCTGCCCACGCGCGGTCCCGCACCCCGCACCCCGCACCTTGCAGGCCGAGAACACCCCGAGCTTCTCCAGCTTCTTCCCGCGGGGGAACCCGCGCACCTGCGCTTTGCGCTGGCTCGCCCGCTGCTGCTGGCTGAGCCCGGGCCGCGCCGGATCGCTGGAGCCCGCCCCGCCCGCCCCGCCCGGAGCCGCCCCCCCGCTCCCGCTCCCGGCGTTCGGCGCCGCCGCCGCTCCCGGGGCCGGCGGAGGTCTCCCGGGCTGCGCGGCCTCCGGCTCCGCCATGCCGGGCCCCGACGTGCGCGCCGGGCTCACTGCGCGTGCGCGCCGGGCACGCCGGGAACGGTAGTTCGCCGAGGGGAGGGCCGAGCCCGGTGCCCCGGAGCCCGGGGGGGGGACGGGGCGGGGGGATGCGGCCGAGGGCTCCGAGCACCGCGTCCCGGCACCGAGGAAGCTCGCCGCGGGCACACCGCGGAGCCGCGGCTCCGAGGGCCCGTCCCGGGTGACGGCGGTGCCGGAGCTCCGGTACCGGTTCCGCGGGAACGGATCCGCGCGGCCCCGTCCCCAATACGCGGAGCGCTCCGCTCCCGTCCGGCCCCGTTCGGAGCGGCACCGCCCGCAGCGCCGCGGCCCCGGGAATCCCGGACGGTGCGAACCACGGCGGCGGTGCGGGCGGTGCGGGTCCCAGCGGCCGCCCGAGGAGCCCCGGGACCCCCGCCCGTCTCTGCAGCTCCCGGGCTGGCACAGCGAAACCAAAGCAGCGGACACGAGAGCCGCGTCTGTAAAACTCAGCGACGTTTATTAAATATCAAAAAGAAATCTACACGCTTTGGCCACAGATCCCCACTCTCCAGGCCCCGCTCTGCGGCCGGCGGTGCCCCCGCGCCGGGCTCAGCCCGGCCCCGCACGGCTCCTTCACGCTTTGGCCCTCTCTGCTCCGTCCTCGCCGTTGGCCGCCGGCTGTGCCCCCGCTGGCGGCAGCTGGATGGGCACGTTCCTCTCGTTGGGGGGCGGCAGGGCCAGCCGGGGAGCCTCGATGCGCAGCTGCCCCTCTCCGGTCAGGGAGCAGCTCAGCGCGTCGGCGTCCACCTCCTCGGGCACGTCCCACTCGCGCTTCAGCACCTCGTACTTGTAGGAGAAGGAGCCCTTCTCGTCCGTGCTCTGCGTCTCCTTCTGCCCCACCAGCACCACCTTCCTGCCCACCACCTTCACCGACAGCTGCTCGGGGGCGAAGTCCTTCACGTCCTGGCACACGGAGAAGCCGTTCCCGGAGCTCTGGGTCAGGGCTGTGCTGCTGCCCGGTGCCCGCTCGATGCTGACGCGGTTGGAGCTGCTGCTGCTGCTGCTGCTGCTGCTGCTCAGGAGCTGCTCGAAGCTGCTCATGAACTGCCGAGCCCTCTCCATCTCCATCCGTATCTCTCTCTCCAGCTCAGCAAAGAGGGTGTCCGGGTGCGGCCAGAGGGTGCGGACGGGTCCCAGCCACGGGAGCAGGGAGCCGGCGGTGGGCGGCATGAAGTGCAGGCGGCACAGCATGGCTATGGCTGCAGCTGGACGCGGGGCTGGAGGTGCTGCGCTGCCGCTGCCACGCGGGGTTTTATCCTCCTCTCCCCGGGGGTGTGCCCCTTCCAGAACGCTCTCTCCCCGCTCGCCCTCTTGGAGCCATCGCCTATTTTTGTGCGGCTGATTATCCTCCGGCCAAAATAGCAGCGCCTGCTTCTGGGGACGAGTCAGCCGCCGCAAATAGGGCGCTGCGCTCAGCGCCGGGCTCGGGTTTCTGCAGAGCCACCGTGATGCAGCACGCGGGACCGAGGGGGCCGACAAAGCAGAGCCCCACGCCGGGTCACGCCGCGCAGGGACGGTCCCACCCCGATGGTGTCACCGCTGCCGGACCCCTCTCGCACTTTCCAGGCCGACCCTGAGCGCAGTGCCGCCGCTCTCCGCGTGGGGGGGGTCACGGGTCCGCTTCGGTGTCTCCCGTGGGTCCCAGCAGTGCCCGGGGGGTGGGACGCGGAGATAAAGTGGGGTCCTGCGAGTGGGGCAGGGGGGGGAATGGGCCGCGGGGAGGGGGGTGGCAGAGAGGAGGGGAGCCCGGCCCCGCAGCCCCGCTCCGGGAAGCACAAAGGACACGGAGTTTTGGCAGCTCCGAGGCTGAGGCGATGCTGCTAATTATACGCCAGGAGAGCAGAACTTCAAGACTAAGAGAGAAGGTATGCGGGCCGTGAGGTAAGAGCTGCCCCTCCTCGGCGATGAGTAACAGGAACGAGCTGGAACGGCCCAGAAGGAGCCGCGCTCTTCTCCCGGCGCTGACGCCATCGGGCGGCCCAGGCCACTCCTCCCGGGACGGGCAATAAAAGCCGCGGGCGCTGCGGCCGCAGCACAGCGCTTCCAACCCCTGGAGAGGAAACAGCTGAGAGCAGCAGCAGCAGCAGCAGCAGCAGCAGCAGGAACAACAACCACGAGATCCGCAGCGATGCTTTGCCGGATGCACCTCGCTCCATTCGCCTCCAGCTCCCTTGCCACCCGGCTGGGCACGGTGAGGACCCTCTGGCCGCACGCAGAGACCATCTTCAGCGAGCTGCAGCAGGAGATGGAGAAGGCTCGGCAGTTCATGAGCAGCTTCGAGCAGCTCCTGAGCAGCCAGGGACCCATCGCCGCGGAGCAGGCACCGAACAGCAGCACAGCCCCGGCCCAGAGCTCCGGGAACGGCTTCTCCGTGTGCCAGGACGTGAAGAGCTTCGCTCCCGAGCAGCTGTCGGTGAAGGTGGTGGGCAGGAAGGTGGTGCTGGTGGGGCAGAAGGAGACGCAGAGCACGGACGAGAAGGGCTCCTTCTCCTACAAGTACGAGGTGCTGAAGCGCGAGTGGGACGTGCCCGAGGAGGTGGACGCCGACGCGCTGAGCTGCTCCCTGTCCCCCGAGGGGCAGCTGCGCATCGAGGCTCCCCGGCTGGCCCTGCCCGCTGCTGCCGAGAGGAGCGTGCCCATCCAGGTGAGCCCCGCAGCTCCGCAGCTCGGGGCGGCCAAGGATGGAGCTGCCAGCACAGCCCAGGCGTGAAGGGACAGAACCTCGGTCGGGGTCGGGACCAGCGGGGACGGCAGCGACCCTGGGTGTGGCTGTAGCACAGACACGCCGCATCCATTGCGTTTTTCACTATACTGGAATGTGTTTTTGTATCCAATAAAAAATCTTTTTGCATAGAACCTGGTGGTGGTGGGTTTTCATTTTAACTTTTTTTGGGGGGGAAATAGTGGGGAGGCTGAGCTGCCTCTCTGTCCGAGCAGATTAGAAAGGGGCTGCGGAAGATCCCTCCTGGAGAGCAGAGCGGGAGGGCTGGAAGCAGGCTCCAGCTCCGTCCCCACCTCCAGCACCTGGGGCCAGGCCTGGGCAGGTCTGCAGGTATGCAGGCACAACACCCAGCAGTGCCAAAGCTGCTCCGAGCTCAGGCAGCCGTTCCTCACAGCAGTGCAGTGCCAGCAGCACAGAGGCTCCGCAGAGCACAGCCCCAAACCTCAGCCCCTCAGAGCTGAACAACACCCCGAGCATCACAGCTCCTCCAGGGAGACCCCAGGGCACAGGAGGAGCAGAAACCAAGTCCTGTCAAGGAACACTTGCACAAGAAGCCAGCAGATGGCAACAGCTCCTCGCTCCGTGTTCTCACCGCTGCCCCACAGATCCTTCCTCTGCTGCGGGGAGAGAGGAAATCAGCACATGCCTCTGCCTGCCCGGGGAAGGACGGGACATGTTCCCCAGAGCCCTGGCAGAGCTGCCCTCAGCACAGCTGGTACATTCTGCTCCCCCCCCGCTCAAGAAACACGAACATTGCTGATCGTGGGAGGTTTATAAAAATTTTCTTTTAATCACACAAAACTGAAGTCTGTGATGAAGACTAGCTTGACAGTTCCTCTTAAATACCAGGATGCGTAAGACACTGCGTTAGGCACTAGGCAGCAGCCAACATCAGTTAGAGTCTGGCAAGAGAAGCTGCTTTAATACCTCCCTTCACACCGTGTGGAGTTACAGGCTTTTGCAATACAGTTTGCACTGACAGGATACCCCGGGTTCCCCTGCCCCACTTCTGTACATCAGTAAACCGTGTGCATTCACACCAGAGTAGGGTTAACATCAGTGGCATCACAACCATCAAAAAAGGACAATTTTCTATACAAGACCTTTTTTTCTTTTTTTTTTTTTTTTTTGCAAAAGTTGCAACAGGATTAGTGCATCACGACAGAACCAGAGATAGAAAAGTTGGCATGCTAGAGTCCAGCACAAATAAAGACAATAGGCAGCTAGTTGTATGTACTATATTGACAAGATACTGATTGGTTACATGAAGAAACATACAATACAAAATACAGAAGAAATCAGTTCTTCTTCCCTCTGCCCCACCCCAAAATACTCATCATCGATTTGGTCAATAAGTGGCCGAAGAGCCAGAGTTTGTCACTATAATGCTACAGTTTAGTGGTTGTTTAGGCATACCGTACTGCCATCCTCCGCAGCTCTCATGTGTGGGTAACTCTGAACAAGGTCTAGCCTCAATATCCCTTTGTTTCCCATAGTGAACTACAGTACTGAGGGACCTGGGTGCTGCTGGCCCCACCCACGGGGGGTGATCTGGCTGGGCACACAGCGGGTCACGCAGCCACCACCACCAGGAAGAGGGAAGAGCAGAAGTTCATATATTAAAAAAGTGACTTAAGACTTAGAATTGAATTAGTATTTGTACAGAAAGGTGCAGGCGGAAGGACCCCCTCCAGCCTATGATCAGAAAGGGATGGAGAAATCACAGCGGCCGCGGGCAGCAGCCGCTCTAAGTGCGATCGTAAGGGGCTCCGCTCGTGTCCCCCCAGCACAGCCCCGGGGCATCAGCTGCTCAATTGCTGCAGCACTGGCTCCTGCTTGGCTGACTGCTCTCCTGAAGGTCCACCACCCGATTCCTGCCCGCACCACCTGGAGCGTTCTGGGGTTCATTTTTTGGCAGTTTCTTGGCTAGGAAAGAAGCAAGGCATCAACAGGCTCCTCTAGAGGCCAACCTCCTCCCCAGTGCAGGGCACAGGCTGAGCTCAGCCCTGCTCCAGCCCAGCGCCTCTTAAGGAGCTCAGGATTGGACACTGCCAGCAGCACAAGAACATTAAACGTGCTGTTAGCTGTCATCAGTTCTGCTCCACCCTTATTCACTGTGGATAAAGGGAGAGAGGGAATGAGGTCTGCACGACCTGGGTGACCTCACACACAAGTCCTGGTCACACAAACACTCCACAGATCCTCCAGAACCCGGCTGACACAGCTCCTATGGTTCTCAGTGGGCTGTACTGCTCAGAGCCACTCCACACAGCTTTCTCACACACACTCTTACCTATTGCCATGAAGATTTCATTCACATTCATTGCTGTCTTCGCTGATGTCTCCATGAACAGCAAGCTGTTGTCATCTGCGTATGTTTGTGCATCCTAGAAACAACCACATCAGAGTGATAAAGGCATCCTGCCAGGAGGAGGCCCATGCAAGCTTCACATACTCTACTTGCTGGCAAACTAAAGGCAGAAGGCAGCCTCTGTCTGGCCCGAGTCGGGCACTCCCAGCCCAGCCCAAGCCCTGCCCGGCCAGGGCAGCTGGGAGGCACACACCACTGACACGACCACGTGCCTGAGGTGCCAGCAGCAGAGCCAGGACACAGCAGCACAGGTTGGTTGTCAGCTACATGCAGACGCTGTGTCTCAAGCAACTGAACACCTCGCACTGTGGTTGGCTGGGGCATTAATACGCCTCGCAATGTGCTGCAAGCAGTCCTGTGCAGAGGTCTTTGAGATAAGAGCTTCTGCTAGGAAGCCTGCCTCAGACAGGGTCAGGGTTGTGAAGGCTAAAAACAAGCTGCAGGTGTCTTATCAGGAAGATGCCACTTCATACATTGCTGAAGACAGCAGCAGAGGCTGACAATACAAGCCTGCTCTCTCTGGGCCTTCATAACTTAACTCCTAACTGCTGCCAACAAGAGCTACACGTATTGTGACAAACGTGCACGGGGGAGGCAAGCTTCAAGGGGCATCCTGGGGTCCTCAGTAGCATGGATCTCAACCTGCACACTTTGAGGGCAAGTATCTTTGACATAGACACCTCCTAGAGCTGACTACAGAGCTGCTTTCCTGACTGCTCAGGCAGCAGCTGAACCAGATTCCCACTTACCTGGAAGTCCACAGCTCTCTTAGTAGCAAGGTCTGCCTTGTTTCCTGCTAGTGCAATTACAATATTGGGGCTAGCCTGCCTCTGCAGCTCTTTCACCCAGTTCTTGGCTCGTACAAATGTGTCCTGGAAGTAAACAGGAGGCAGTCAGGAAAGGCAGCCCCTGATTAACACACAACGAAGATATGATTAGAACATGTCTTTCCTGTAAGGAGCATTCTGCCTCTGCAGCACTTTGCAGCAGGATTCTTTATCAGCTTTGACAGCCTTGGTCAGAAACAAGGAAGAGGCCATGAGTTTCAGAAACTCAGTACCTGCAGGCAGGCACCTGCAGGAGCCCTGAACCCAAAACTGTCCCAGGGAACCAAACAGCACCAGATACAAGTGCAGATACCTCCATCCCAACACGCACTGAGGGCCCTGGTGCAGTACTCACTGTGTTAGTGATGTCGTAGACAACAATGGCTGCCTGTGCACCCCGGTAGTACATGGGTGCCAGGCTGTGATACCGCTCCTGTCCCGCTGTATCCCATATTTCAAACTTCACTGTTGTGTCATCCAGACAGACTGTCTGCGTTAGGAAGGCAGCTGAAAGAGAAGGGGCGTTTGCCTTACCTCCAGCTGGAGAGCTCCTACAGCAAGAGCCGGCAGCTCAGAACAGCTCTGCTGTAGCACAAGAGCTGGCAGAAGCCCAGGCAGGCCAGCACACTGCCACCTGCTGTGGGAGTCACAGCTCTGCTGTGTTACAGCCTCCTTCCACACAGGAACCAGAGAGCCACCCAGCAGCAAGCTGCCAAGAGAAAGGTGGCTCCAAGCACCCAGCGAGCAGCCTGCCATTTCAGAGCTGCTCCCTTTCCACCACCCAGACCACACAGTACAGCTGCAGCATCCCCAGGATTTGCTTTGGGGAGTGCCTCAGTGCCAAAGCACTGCAGTCAGCCCAGTTACACTGCACTCCTTGGTTTAGGAACCAGTTATTTTCTTGTTCCAGCGGATATAATGCCATACTTCCGTCACCGTTGTAACACAACCAGGCTCGTATGTGAAGTAGAGCAGCAGATTGCCCTCACAGCCCCCTGTGGCAGAGCACCCAGCCCTGCCTGCCCGCGAGCTGCCCTGCTCCGCTGTGGGTCACTGCAGGGGCACACAGAGCCTCTTCTCAGTGCCCCTCCTCACATTACTGCCCAGAGAGCCGTGTGCTGGCTGACCTTTGATTGGTGACACCACACTGACTATTTTAAGCTGAAGAACTACAAGGCCTGAAGGAATCGTGGAAGTAGTTTACTTTATCAGGCTAGAAACAAGCCTGATAACCCAGGTCCTGGTCAGAAAACATAATTAAGGGCTATAAACTAAGCTGAATGCCTCTGTTCTAATTAGAAGTCGGAATTCAAACACTGGAAGACGCCCCAGAGGCAGAACACTCGTGGTTGCCATAGCACTGTTCTCTAGTGCACTGATCTTCACACTAACAAATGCAGACCAGGAGGTAAAGCATTAGCTGCCTCACTATTTATAGCAAAAAGCCCAGACCAGACCGAAAGGTTCCGAGACCCCCGGGCTGGGTTAGCGTGGCAGAATCCCTTCACCATCAGCAGCTGGCACTCACCTCCAATCGTGCTCTCCTGGTACTCGTGGAACTGCCCCTTGACGAAGCGCAGGACGAGGCTGGACTTCCCCACCGCCGACTCTCCCAAGAGGACAAGTTTGAACTGACAGATTTTGTTCCCAGCAGCTGGTCCGTTCGGTCGAGCAGCTCCACCTCGACCTGCCATTGTGGCCTAAGTGCAGGAGTGCCAAGAGTTAAGGATGCTGCGGATTCGGCACTGGATCTACCTGGAGGCAGGGTGCAACTGGAAGAAGAGGTCAGAGTTAGCGACACGCTCCAGAGCAGCCCTACCAGTTCCAGAGGTGGCTCTGACCTGCAGCCACCATCAGCTGCTGGCTCCTTCCCACCGTGGAAGGTTATTGGCTGCATGCACCACAGCACATCAGGCAGTGTCTGTCAATCAGCAGCTCCCACAGCATCCGAAGTTGTCTGAGCCTCCTCAGAGAAGGGATATGGTAACAGGAGCTCTCCCCCCACCGGGCCACGTTACACACCTTGCTGGGGCAAGGCAAGCAGAAAACAGCCAGCACGCCAGCCAGGTCATTAGAGCTTTGTCCTTTCAAACATTACTCAGTTGATGGAGGTAGCTGAAGATGACCTTTAACTCCTTCCTCCTCTCCCAAGTTCACCAACAGCAGCTTCAGAGTGCCGAGGAAGGAGAGATGCTCACACGCCCTCTGTGAGCCACGAAGGAAAGCAGCACTGCCCCACTCCTCCAGACCACAAGAGAAAGTCCCTATATGCAGAACTTTAAAGGCCCTCACACAAAGCCTCTTCAAGCAGCCCTCAAGGCCACCTCTGACCTCCCCCAGGCCCAAAAGCAGCTGCCCCACCGCTGCTGCAGGCGGTTATCAGCCAGCAGAAGTCCAGACAGACTTATCTGGAAGCGGGGGCAGCACCCACACGGCAGCAGCACTGAGACCCCACAGCACAGAGAGCGAGACAAGCTGTTCTACAGCCACAGATAACCCCGAGTGAGGGCTCAGAGCCTCCCAAGCCACGAACCACAAGGAGCTGTACTCTGCAGGTAACATTCCAAGCGCAGTCCCACCGATTTCAGCAGATTTCCTGTATTCAACGTGACAAAATGCTACAACTGATCTGCTCTGTACCACCACCTTCCCTTCAACTCTTACAGCCCAAGTTTCTCATCAAAGACAAGCAGTAAAAAAAAGCCCCCGATGAACCCTTCTCCCCACAGCACATTCCTGCCCCGAGGAAACTGAGCCATGCTTCAGAGCAACAGCTCCAAAGAATACGGTGATCTGCAGAGACATTCAGCATGAAATCATTCTGATCAGGAGCGATCAATCAGAAACCTACTGCTGCAGGAGCAGCATGCACTGAAGCAGGCAGGTGGGAAAGAAACCTCGAGGAGCAACACACAGCACTGAGAGGCTCCAGGAGCCCACGCTGAGAAGCAGCCATTGGCAGCAGTGTGCAACCAGAACCCCACCTCCCTGAGCAAGGAAGGACCAACACTGTTTTGATGGGATGAGAAAGCTTGATAGCAAGCACAGAGCAGCAGCTGCATTGGCTGGAGGGTGAGGAAGCAGCACGTGGCAGCCTGGCCAGGAGCTGCTCAGGTCTCACCCTGTGGGGCACACTGAAGCCCCACATCGTACCAAGCCGAGGACGTTCCTGCCTGTTGCAGTCCCTCCCCAACTCAAGATTGCAAAGCAGCAGCGTTTGCTTGTTTAACCTTGTATCCATTTACCAGGGCCGGCTATCAGCAGACCGGTGAGCTCTGTCACCACTTCAGACCAACATTCTGCACATTAAGGGCCACGTGAATCATGCCTCGACTGAGTTATGACCTCCTGAAACACGATAGGGGCGATTCCCAGAGCAGGGACATGAGCTGCTGACATCCTCGAGTCTTTGTGTGACCTACATTTCAGAGACTTCAGTCCATTTTACCATGACTTCTGACAGAATTGAGCAAGCAGGTCTATGTCCAACTCGCAGAACCAAGTTACCGAGGACTGCTTCTGCTCCCTGCTACGTTAGGAATAATTTCACTGCACGTTTGTTGGCTCACAATCAACATACTCAAGACAAAAGCCCCAGTGAAATATTTATCTTGTTAAACAGCTGACAGCATCGCACGAATTCCTTGGCAAAGATAGCCCTGAAGGTTTTGCTTCATCTACCTCTGAATGGCAGCTGGCCACAGCAGCAGGAAGCTGCTGATACTGTGAGGCCACCAGCCCACAGCTACTGCTCCGTGCACTGCAGATGCTGTGCAGCTGGGCTCCGCAGGACAGCACCACACTCGGGCACCCACTCACACCAGTCAGCTCAGCTTTGGGTCCTGATCGACCCCTCTAGGACCCGCTCCAATTTTTGCGAGCTCCAGGCAATCCCAAGCCACATGCACTTCACTTCCTAAACAGAACACGCAGGGCAAAGTGCAAACAGACTCAAGTTGTGATTTCAAACTCATTTAAGAAAGCCACCTCAAACACCACTAATATTCCCAGCTGGGCACTGAAGTGTTCCACTGAGCTACAGCAGCAAAGATCAACCCTCACTCCTTCCCCTGCCAAGCAGCACGGCCATGCAGTTGGTTCTCAGGCACAAGCACAGAGCCCTGGGGGTGCTCCTGTCCCTCTGCCAGGCTCTCTCACCCCCTCCAAAGGGGTTATGAGGCTTTAGCAATTACCCTTCACCTGAAAGCATCTAATGAGATGCAAAGCTAGCAGACCGGGATTCTACCTTCGGAGGTACAGGATTCAATGCTCAGACAGCTGAATAAGCACCATCAACAAGAGCTATTACCATATCGGCCACACCAGCACTACAAAGAAGCTCGGTGCCTAATCCAGTGAGGGTTTTAATTCTGCAGAACAGCATGACTAATTGCTTTCAAAACTGCAGCTAGTGCCCTATTAGATCACCACGGGCTGAAGAGAGAAACATGCAATTAGGGCAGGCTGAGGTACTGTGCTGCTGCCCTTCCTCGTGCTTCGGGACAGCACTAGAACCTACATGTGTCCAGGGCACCGCATCCCATCAGCTGACAGCACAGCAGGTGAGCTCGTTCCAGATCAGCGTGGTGGAGTCCCAGGCATGCAAGCTTCCAGCACAGCTTCATCCAAGCCATGGAAACAGCACGCTCGTAAGGACTGCTTTAGGAGCAGCAGGATGAGAGGCGGCAGCTTCCGAGGAAGTGTTAGCGAGGCATAAATTGCAGCACACAACTTCTGTAGATGAGTTCTGCATCACCCTCATTTTATATAAGCTTCTCAGCAGCTGTACAGAACAAAGTCCCTGCATCCCAGGAACCAAAATCCCCCTGCTCCCACGTTAACCCCCTCCTGGAGGTCTTGCCTGCTTTCACTGTGAGAACTCTGTCCTATTTCCAGAAGCTGATGCACTGCCAGGTTAAAGATACTCCACATTACGGTGCAGACCAAGTCAAAACGGAACTAAGCTTGTCATCCTGCAGGCAAGGTTCCCGTACCTCACGCTCCTTCCTCCCCAGGCACTGCACACTCTCAAAAGGCCCATCTTCATTTTGACCAGAAGTCCACCAACACACGCCCATAGGCAGCACCTGCTACTTGTTGAAAGAGGCAGATTGTTAAAACGCAAAGTAGAAAACAGACATCTTCACCGCAACAGCACCAGTGACCTTCATGGTATCTTTCCCAGGCTGCACAACGATCTCTTGCCTCCAGTGGCTCCTTTCTCAGAGCACCACCGTATCAAAGCAAACATGAAAACTGGTGTTCCTTATCTGTTTATGTAGGACTACTCCAACAGTTCATTCCCATGCTTCAGGGGAAGTTAGCAGTCACTTCAGAATTAAGACAGAGCACTACTGTTCCCCATAACGCCACTTCCAGGAAGATGCACTGTTTCTGGCTGCAGATGGAACATTTTCGTGGTTCCTGACAATTTCACAGAACTTGCATAAGAGGACTTCAAATTCATATCCCAGGGGAAGAAAAGAGCTGACTGTGCCATTCCTGCCCTCCTCTAAGCATGCTGACCAAAATACTTCGGGCTACACCCATTTCGTTAGAAGCGTTCCCATTTCACTTCCTGTGCCTGGAAGGACTTGGCTCTGTTCCCCCCTCCCTTCCTAAGGAGGTGTGTGACCATCCCGTAGGTGACCACGCAATTCTTCACGGCAGGACTGAGCTGAGGACACGCAGGGCCCAGGGCAGTGCTGGGGCTGTGACTGCGATGACGATACTGTCACTTCTCATCCATCACTGCTCCTCCGCACCTCGAGGTCTGGCCAAGCACACGGTATGAGGCTGCTGCTCAGCTCTGCTTCAGACAGTGCCCGCTCCATTACTGGCCTCACTACTGTAGCAAAGTGACACAAATCCAGCTCTGCTCACAGTAAAACCAGGTTGTTTGATTTTACCGCCCCACGTATGGAACTTGCTGCCCCCCATGCTGCTCTCTAACTGAAACCCTTCCTCACGACTTCATTTTATCTTGCTCCTTCCTACACACGATGGGGTATTAAAGCCTTACTTAAACAGCTTTAGTGCCAGGCAGTGCAAGTCCCTTATCTTAAAATGAACGTAGTTTGAATTAGCCTATGGTATCTCAGAGGGAAAACTGCCTCTAGAGGTGGACTAGCTATGGAAGAACCCAACGTTAGGCCATCCTGTTGAGACACAGTCACCAAAGCCAAGCCTGCCTTTCCTTAACCTTACAGGTGTGCACAGACTCCAGCTTTACCTGCTGTCCTCACTCCAAGGTGGCATTAAGGCCAGCACTGCCCTGCAGCAGTCTACAAACACCACTGTGAATTCCTCACCCTTCTCAGTCACAACTTTCACCACTGAGCAAACAACATGAAGAGCCAAGGCAGGAATGAGCATCAGTGGTGCATTCTGAGGAAAGTCACTCAAACAGCACGGCGTGCCAAGCCAACATGAAGCAAAATTGTCTTTCTTTTTATGGTCTCAGTCAAGCTTCAGGGCCCTGCCTTGAGAGAGAGTCAGGACTCCAGTTCTGCTTCACACTACATGAGGTGTCATGCTATAAGTAGGGTGGCTCAAGCGTTTGGAAAGCCACCAGACAAAAAACTAAGAATAGTAGACGTAACTCGTTCCACATAAGACTTAAAATAGCATCCTAGTGTACTCTTCACTCAGATTTCCTTATCCATTTGGAAACCATCAAGGTCAGAGCCCCAACGGCCACACACAACAGCAAAAGCAAAGTGCTGTAACTCCCCGGCAGGCTGACTCACAGCAAGGGGCTGCCATTAACACACAGCCCTCAGGAATCAGAGCTCTCCCACATTCTGAGTGTGACCAGGTGCAGCTCACACCACAGCTTGCTGCCCACCGTGCACCTGCAGGATCAGCCCCGTGGTCACACAGCAGCTGTGCACAAACACGTAGCTGTGTACTTGAGGTCCCTTCCAGGGAAAGGACAGCACCGAGGGCAGCTCTGTGCCACCGCACTGAACTCCACGCGTGCCCCATTGGACAAAAAGACGGGCACTTTCCACCAGCAGCAACGCAGAAAGGTCCCAGCCCACCAGCAACCACCTGCACCAAATAAAGCCACAGCCTTCATTTAGGCCGCGCTCTGCCGAGGAGCCGGCCGGCTTCCAGCCCTCCGGAGCCCGGCGTCCACCTCACCGTAACGGAAGGTCAGACCGCCGTCCTCGCAAGCGCCGCACCTTCCCCAACCGCACCCGAACTCCAAGCGCAGCAACGCGAGGACCACCCGGCGGGGAACGCAGCGCTCAAGGAACCGCAGCGAGCAGCCGCGGCCCTCCCGGCCACAACGCGACGCGGGGAGCGCCAGCCCGGGGACCAGCCCGGGGTCCGCCGGAGCACTGCGCGCTCGGACGGCCCCGCCCCGCACAGCCGCCCTTACCGGAGCCCTCCCGGTGCCGTTCGCAGGCAGCGCTCCGCCCGCGGCAGGGCCGGGTCCTCCCGGGGAGCTCCGCCCGCCCCGCCCGCACTCACCGCCCGCACGGCCGCTCCGCCGCCGGTGCGTCTCGCAGGCCCCGACCCTCGCTTCCGCCTTTACCCGTTCCGCTTCCGGACCCGGCCACCGCTTCCGCTCCGGCCTGCGAGTCACGGGCAGCCGCGCCTGTCAATCACCGCTGTCCCGCCCCGCGCGTCCCCGCCCCCCTGAGGGGAGAGTCGTATCACGTGACCCGCGCCGCGCTCCTCGCGGAGCACCATGGGAATTGTAGTCCTCGGGAGTGCCCGCAGCGCCCCGCGGCGCGGGGCTGTCCTGGGCCGCGGTCCTCGGTCGTGGTCCGGGAGGGAGGGAACGGGAGGGAGGGAACGGGAGGGAGGGAACGGGAGGGAGGGAACGGGAGGGAGGGCCCGGTGCGCGCAAACCCCACCGCCCCACCCTGAGCACCTCTGCCCCATCCCATCCGCGATCCCCCCCCCCCAGCGCACCTCCGGAGCTGTAAAAATAGAGCTTTTATTTCCCGTTCCGCTCTGTGCGGTGCGGACGGGCACAGAGGGGCAATGCCGAGGGGGGGGCACCGGCCCGGGGGTACCGCCATCGCCCCGAGCTCCGCTCGCAGCGGCCCCGCGTCGTCCCGGGTGACGGCCGGCGTCCAGCACCGGGCACGAGGGCTGTGCGGCCCCGGGGGGGCGGGGGAATTCAGAGAGTATCAAAACCGGTATCAAAATCCGTGCAGAGAGGCGGGGAGCGACGCGAACCCGGACCCGCACCGTGGGGGGGGGGGGGGGGGTCCCGGTGCCCCCGCGGCTCAACGGGCGCTGGCGGAGCCGGAGCGGGGCTGCGGGCGGGCACGGGCAGAGCAGCCCGGGAAGGAATGGGCAGAACGGGGCGGCACCGCGGGCGGCGGCGGCGGCGGAGTGGGGGACTGCGGGACGGGGCGGGACGGGCGAGGCGCGGGCTGCGGGGCGGCGGAGGACGGAGGGAGCGGCTCCGTGCACAGCCCCGGGGCGCTGGAGGCGGTGGGAACCGAGCGGCTGCGGGCGGGACCGCGGCTGAAGGCGGGGGGGGAGCTCCGCGAGGCGGCGGGGGCCGGCGGGGGTCGGGGGGGCGGTGAGGAGGCTCCGGGAGGGCGACGAGGCCACGCAGGGGGCGGCGGGCGGCCCTGGAGCAGCTCCAGCACGCGTTGCAGCTCCCGGCCGAGCTGCGAAACCTCGCGGTTGAGGTGGGCGATCTGAAACGAGGACGGAAAGACGTGAGCCCCGACGGGGCGGGTGGGCCCCGTACCCCCGGGCGGCCCCGCACCTCCCGGCTCAGCCGCACGATGCTGCGCTCCGCCGCCTCCACCTCCGCCGCCAGCGCCGGGCCGCGCTCCGCATTCCCTGCCGGGAAGACACCACACGTCGCTGGGACCCCCTGGCTCCCACCCCTCCCCAGTTGGAGCGGCCGTACCTGGTGGTGGGGAGCCCCTGGGCGCGCCGAAGCAGAAGATCCGCGCCTCGAGGGTCCCCACGTCGTCTTCGGTCCCGTCCGCCACTCTGCGAGGGGGCGGTGAGGACCCTACCTCGTCCTCGCCGTGTCCCCCCCCGCGTCCCTCCCACCCCGGACACGTGCAGCCCCCGCCCTTACCTGGGGCTGAGCTCGGGAGGTCCGGGGGCGTGCAGGGGGGGGGCCGAGGAGCCGAGCCGGCCTCCGGCCCCCACCCCCCTCCACCTCCCCCCGGGGCCGCGCCGTGGGGCTGCCGCGCTCCTCTCCGCGAGAAGCAGCTGGGAATCGCGCGGTGCTGCTACGGGGGGGGCAGCAACGGCTCGCGGGGGGCGACGGCGGGGGGCGAGCGCTGGAAGACCTCATCCGCCTCTTCCTCACCCTCCGCGATGCGGGGGAGGGACTGCTCCGGGCCGGCGCCGCTGTCCGAGCGGGGCTGCGGGTGCGGGAGGAGCGCTCAGCCCTGCTCCCCATACCCCCGCCGCTCCCCACCCCCCACGGCACGAACCTGCGATGCCTGCGAGAGGCGCGGGGAGCGGGCGAAGCGGCCGAGACCCTGCGAGAGAGATTTGGAGGCGTCGGCGGGCAGAGCCGTGCCCGCGTAGGGCTGCAGCCCCACAAAGTGCATTCCCCCCGCGAGCGGGGATCGCAGCCCACGCGTCCTCTGCTGCTCTCAGTGCTGTGCTGGGCCCCAGAGCTCAGCCGGTGCCACGGCGGTGGGGAGGGGATGCGCGGCTATTTGCGCCGCAGAGAACCCCCCAGCAGCATGAGCCAACTCAGCCGCCTCCTGGGGGGGGGGGAGGGGGGCTGAGCTTCCTCCCCTCCACCTCCTCCCACCCCACCTCCAAACCCCGCATCCACCTCAGCCTCCGCCGCTGCAAACGCTCTCGATTTGGCTTTGAAAGCGCCTGGCTTGCACAGAGCTGAGAAAAGCCGCCGGGACATACCTGCACGGGGCGGCAGAGCCACGGGGCCTCGGGAGAGCGAGAACGGAGCAGACGAACTCCCCATCCCGGCCACGCAGAGCCCCAGCCCTGCTCCCAGCTCCGGGGACGCGAGGACGGGAAGGGGCCTGCGGGAGAGGACACGCACCCACCTCCATCTCGCTGCCCTCCCGCAGGTTGAAGGTGAGGTCCTGGTGGATGTCCGCTGCGAACTTGCGGGCGTACTCGGGGTAGAGCTGCAGCACCTCGCGCAGCCCCCGCAGCCCGACGTACTGCAGGTCGCAGTAGGTCAGCGCCTTCACGTCCGCGTTGGTTTTGATCACCGCGTCCCTGCCGGCCATGTCGGCGCCGATCAGATCCCCTTTGCCTGCAGGAGGGGACGGGGCGGGGGCTATGGGTGGCAGCCCCGCGCCGGGCGGGCAGCGAGGGGCCGCGGGGACAGCCCTCACCCAGGATGGCCAACACCACGCTGTCCCTCAGCACCTCGAGGGAGCCGGAGCAGACGAAGTAGTCTGCCTGCAGCGCGTCGCCCTGCCGCAGCAGGTACTCGCCCGGCGCGCAGAACGACGTCTTGATGTGCAGCGAGAGGGAGCGCAAGCAGCCGCGGCTGGCGGTCTCGAAGATGGGCAGCTGCAGGATGTCCTTGTTCAGGTGCATGGCCACGTCGGCACGGAGCTCGTCGGGAAAGTCACGCAGCAGCTGGCGACAGAGGAGCCGGGATGGGGGAACGGAGCATCCCCGCGCCCCGCACAGCTCCGATCCCTCCGGCAGCAAAACGCGGACGCACACACGCACACGCACACGCCTGCACTGCCGTCGCTGTCCCTGGGTGCAGGACAGGCGGGTGCAGCCCTGCCGAACCCTCCTACCTCGTTAGCGTCTATGCCGTTGTTCACCGACCAGGTGGTCTGGAAGTACTCCAGCATCCGCTGCTTGAGCTGCTGGGGCAGGCGGTGCACGCGGATGAAGTCCTTGAGGTCCTTCATGCGGGTGTGGTAGAGCGAGCGGCGCGAGTACATGCGCTGGATGATGGCCGTGACGTTGCCGAAGACAACGGCGTGCATCAGCGCTGGGAACCAGGGGGCAGCGTCAGCCCACGGGGGGGGGGGAGGGCCACGAGGGGCTGTGCGGCGCGGGGCTGAAGGCTGCAGCTGCAACCCCATCCCCCCCCGGCCCAGTGCCCGCCTCACCCCCGATGAGCATGGTGCAGATGGAGAAGATCTTCTCGGCGTCGGTGTTGGCGCAGACGTTGCCGAAGCCCACGCTGGTCAGGCTGCTGAGGGTGAAGTAGAGGGAGGCGATGTAGGCGCTGCGGATGGAGGGCCCCCCCACGGAGCTGTTGATGTAAGGAGCCTCCAGCCTCTTGCCCAGCTCGTGCAGCCAGCCTGCCAAGCACAGCCCCGCTCAGCGCCCGCACCGCTCCGCACCGCCGCGGCCTGGCTGCGCTCTGCAGGCGAGAGATGCCCAGCACCGCTGTGCCCGCACCCACCGATGTCCCAGGTGAGCGGGTCGTTGCTCTCCATCTCCTTGCGGCCGATGACGTACCAGATGCACGCCATCCAGTGGGCCAGCAGCGCGAACACGGACATGAGCAGCGTCAGCACCATGGCACTGTACTGCGAGTAGCGGTCCAACTTCTGCAGCAGCCGCAGCAGCCGCAGCAGCCGCACCGTCTTCAGCAAATGCACCAGGGAGGTCTGGGGAGCAGGCAGGAGGGCAAACCTGGCAGAGCTGCACGAAGAGGGGGAAGGACCCCCACCTCCCCCTGCGGCAAACTGGGCTGACATTGTTTTCCTGCTTGGCAGCACTGCTGGGGCACGAGCGGCCCCACACTTGGCTCAGGGGGCAGCTCCAGCCCCAAGCACTCCCTCCTTCCACGCAGTACTGCTCTGCCTCCAGTAACTGCAGCCACAGCCTGCACGTGCCCTGCTCCTCCTCGCCCTTCTGCAATTAGCAGGGGGTGGTAATGGGGCCTGGGACAGCGTCCCTGACCACGGTGCTCTGTGTGTGTGCAAGATACTTGCACGTGTACACAGAATTGCTCAGACCCAGACTTGCTCCGGGCCCATGCAGCTCCCGGAGCAGTCAGCATCACCTGTAGCTGCCTCTGGTTAAATTCAGACATGCAGCTTTCCCTCTATCGCTGCAAGTCCTGCTTCCCCCGCCCCCTGCAGACCCAGGGCAGACTCCCCCACAGAGCCCCACTCCCCGCCCTCACCACAGTCACGTTGAAGATGTAGAGCAGGTCGAAGGGCAGCGCAGCAATCAGGTCCACGAAGAACCAGGTGGCCACGTAATGGATGCAGATGGAGTGGGGCTCATACACCACCTGGCCCGAGTGGCTCACGTACGTGGTCCGGAAATTCAGGATGATGTCTGCCCGGGGGAGCACGGCGGCCCTGAGTGCCCCACTGCAGCTGTGGGGCCGGGCTGGGTCCCAGCCGAGGACATCCTCGTGCCCTGGGTGGGTGCTCATCCCCAGGCACAGACCTACCCAGGATGAAGAGCATTTCCACCGCGATGTCGCTGACGATGGTGCTGCGCGCGGCTGAGAGGTTGTCCTCCATGCTGGTGAAGCAGACGTTGTAGGGGACGGTGACAGCCACGTAGAAGGTGGCCACCAGGATCAGCCAGTCCCAGAGCGCCTTGAAGATGCTGTAGTGCAGCACGATGAAGTGGGCTTTCTGCACCGAGGCCACTTTGTACTCAGGGATGGAGGGCTTGTTCTCAAACACGTTCTGGGGGAGCAGAGGGCAGCGGTGGCACAGGAGTGGTCCCACTCTGCAGACCCCCTTTCCTCGGGTGCCCCTGGGCCCAATGACACGGTGCTGGATGCAGCTGCCTGGTGGGGCACGCAGCACACGGGCTGCACTGAGCTCACCCCAAAGGCGGGCACGGAGTAACCGATTGCTGCTGTAAATTGGTGTTGCACTAATGCTATTAACAGCCATCCATTGTCAGGGCCAGCTGCTGCCCTGAACAGCCCCACGTGCAAATTCACACGCAGTGGGCAGAGCCCACCACCACCCTCTGCACTGACACCGATGGCATCGCTGCCTCTCCTGCCCCTTTTCTCCCGGGCTCAGCACTGCTGGCACAGTGTGCTGGGAACCTCTGCTCACACACCCAGCACCTGGAAACAGTGCTCCCTAGGGCTCCTGGGCTTCCCCATAGCTCGTGCGGAAGAATCAACATGCAGGAGCTGCCCAGAGCTCTGCTTTCCCCACAGCATCCCCTGCTCTGCTGCCTACCAGCAACCTCAGCACGGTGCAGCTGCCTGGGATCGAGGGCATTTTGGTGCCCTGGGGGGCAGCGAGGTGCACAGCACAGGGAGAGCACCCCGGGGATGCCAGGCTCTGTGCACACCCGGCTGCTTACCCGGTTGATTTTCATCTCACCGCGGTCCCGCCGTGCCAGGTGGCTGCTGAGCCGGTGCAGCACCGTCCGGCCCTGTCGCCGTGCCGCCCGCAGCTGTGAGCTGCCGGGTTTCTTGCTCCTCTGCTTCCCTGCAGAGGTGACATGCTGGCTTAGCAGGAGCACCGGGGGGGCCCTCACACCCGAAGCTGTGGGAACGAGGCCCATTGCTCCATTCCCTTTTCCTGGGAACCACTGGGAGCTCAGAGCAGTCCTGGGGTCCCTCCTGGCACGAGTGGCACTGAGATGGCACGCAGTGCCAGGCAGGAGCAGCTGGAGCTGGGACCGCCACGTCCCCACTGCACACACAGCTGTGACCCTCGGATCCCCTCCCACCCCGCCAGCACGGCTCACCCTCCTTCCTCTCGCCTGGATGGCTCTTGCCATGGCTCTCTGTGATGTCCTTGAAGGAGACGAGGAAGAGCACCACCTCCCCCTTCTCATTCTTGATGGGCATGATGTCCAGCAGGCACCAGAACGCAGTCCCTGTGTGGAGGAGAGGAAAGGGGAGGCAGGACAGCCCCACCGAGGGCTGAGCCCCGTCCGGAGCCACCTGCGGGGCCCTGCACCCCGTGCCACTCACCACCCTTCTTGTAGAAGCAGACCTCAGCCTGCTGCTCCTGCTTGCCCTCCAGGACCTTCTCGATGCGCTGCAGGACGGGCTCGCTGGTCTCGGCCCCGCAGAGGAAGCGGCAGCTGCAGTTCTTCTGCATCACCTCCGTGCGGGCGAAGCCGGTCAGGTCGCAGAAGCCGTCAGAGCAGTAAACAATGGGGAATCCGCGGCGGACCTGAGCGTTGGCCAGGATGAAGTTGCTGTCTGAAAGCAGACACAGCTGCCCCTGAGGGCTCGGGGCCGTCCTGGGGGGCACGGATGGCCCCTGCACCCCAAAGCATGGGGGTAACCGAGAAATCCCACCCCGTCTGTGTGTCCACCTGGGAGGTCCCCCTGCTGCTGCACCCGTCCACAGACCCCTCTCCTCCCCAGCAGAGCAGAGGCTGCACAGCACCGTCTGCTCCAGGGGACCCACAGCACATGGCTGCACACCCCACGCTCATCCAGCTCCAGCAGAGCCAAGGGGAACCGAGCCCTGTGCTGTGAACTGTGCCCTGCATGGGGAGACCCCAACACCGGCCCCCCTTTGCTCTGCCAGCCCACGGGTCCCAGCTGCAGGCAGGACCCCAGCCCGGCCCCACAGCACTGGGAGGGAAGGAGCTCACTGCAGCCCCTGGCTCCTCTTGCAATGAGCCGCAATCCCACGCGTGGTGATCCGCACTTCCCCCCACCATCTGCTGCTTCCACCTCCCCGCCGGCTGCGGAGCTTAGCAGGGGACAGCGAGCACGGCCAGGCACCGCGGGCCCCTGCCCCACCAGAGGGGCGGGAGTGATGCCACCGAGCCCTGAGCCCGCACAAAGCCAAGGGAGGATGGAGCTGAGTGGAAATGCTGTGATCTCGGCTGTCACAGCACTGCGGGGCTCACGGCCTCCCCGCATCACCCCTGCCCTGCAGGACAGCCCTGGGGCTCTGCCTGCGGGGCTGCTCAGCGCTGGCCACAGGCTCAGTGCCAGCCATCCAGATGGCTTTGTGCTTTAGCCCAGGGAAGGATGCGCACAAGGGCAGCGGGGAAGTGGGATGCATGGCCGGAGGGGGCTGAGTTCACACACACTGAGGGCAGAACGGGGGCCAACATCCAGATGTGGTCGCAGCCCAGCAGCCCTGCACTCCGCACCCCCAGCACCCAGAACAGCCCCATCTTCCCCATTTCACAGCTCAGGAGGGGGAGGCCCACAGCAGATTACAGTGCAAAGCTGCGCCAGGACAGTGCAGCCTGGGCAAGGGCAGCAGTGAGCCACACACAACCCTGGTGCAATGGGAGGTGCCACGGGGCCACCACGGCACAGCTCAACCCCGGATTAGCTTGGAGAAGCAAAAATAGCTGTGACTAAGGCCAGATTTTTGCTCTGGGGAGCTGGGATTACTGTGGTGTCCAGGGTGTGTTATTAGAAAGGAAAAAAAGGCTCTCACTGGGGAGAGGCACAGCCACGGAAGGGACTGCAGCCCCACTGTGGTGCTGGCTCACCTGGATGAGCAGTGCAGGGCCTATTAGACAGCAGCTGTGCGGGAGAGGCAGGGTTAAGTCGTGCCGTATATCACTGCAGCTAAAGCCCCTCTCCATGGCAGATAAAGCCGATAAGAGACACATCAAACCCGCAAAGCCAGACACTATTTAAAAGCACCCGCAGGGCGGGTTCAAGCCATCAAAGTCAGGATGCTGTTGGCCACCCTCGCTCTGTGGGGCAAGCTCTCAGTGTGGGCACGCCTCAGGCTCCAAGCATCATCATCTCCAGTCCCAGCACCACAAGAGAGGGGAATCCTGGGGGGCTGGGAGATTTTGGGGAGACTTGGGGCCAGCATTGGTTACAGCCCATCCCTGGGTGGCTGCATGGTGCCGTAAGCTGGCACATTGCACCCCTGCATAATCCCCTCCCCAATGTGCCAGGGCTTTAATCTGTCCTGGCCCCAGCTGAGGGGCATGGAGACAGGGAGCAGCCCAGTTCCCAGGGGTGCTCCAGCACCGCTAGCTGGGAGAAGTGCCTCCAGAGTGGGCAGTGCTCAGCCCCAGTCCACACTGCCATCGAATATTGCTTCATGGCTTGAGCTGGAATGGGACCTTAAGATCATCCAGTGCTTGTTGCAAGCAAGTGAGATGCTCCTGGGGCTGGCAGAGCCCAGCCCAGCACCTACGCTCCAAGAAGTGGGGACCGAGGTCCAGCACAGCGCAACTTCGGAGCTCTGGAGCTCCAAACCACGCTGGTGGCCAGAGTGCCATGTGCCACGGGTGCAGCAGGCACGCGCTGCGCTGCGTGGACATCCCACGGCATCCCCCGAGTGCCCCGGGGTCCCGGGTTAGCACCCAGCCCCTGCTCCCATCCCCGGAGGCTTCGGATGTGGCTGCTGCTGTCGCACCGGGCACCGGGAACACGGGGCTGGGGCAGAGCACGGCGAACCCCGGGCCGGGGCCGGGGCCGCCCCTCCCCGAGCAGTCTGTCCCCGGTGCTGAGCGGGGCCGGGACCCTCCCGGCCGGTTCGGGATCTGTACGGGGGGGGGGGAGATTGAGCCCTGAGCCCGGCGGGGAGACCGACAGCGTGGGGGTCCGCGACCCGCTCAGCCCCGAGGGCTCCGGTCCCGTCCCGGGGGCACCGCCTCCCTCTGCCCCCCCCCCGCCGCGTCCCGGGGCGCAGCCCTACGTGTGCCATCGAAGCGGGTGGCGATGGTGTCCAGGAAGGTGTTCTGCGGAGCCAGCAAGCCCTTCATCACCGGCATCGTCCCTCCGGGCCGCCCGCCCCGGGCTGCGGGACCGGGCTCCGCCGCCCCGGGGCCCCTCCGCAGGTGCTGCCCCACAGCCGCGGGTAATCCCGGCTCGGCCCGGCCCGGCCCGCCCTGGGCTTCGGCTCCACCCCCGGCCCCGCCCCGGGCACCGGGAGGGGTCTCAGTACCGGCGGGCAGCGGCAGCAGCTCGGCAGCCCCGGGAGGTAACGTCTCCCCGCAGGGGAGGGGTCCATCCTCGGCAGCAGGACCCCAGCCCCACAGCAGAGCTGTGCCCCCGGGCCCCTCCAGGGATGAAGCAGAGCAGGGTGACATCAGGCTACCGTTTATTGTAGACCAGGTGCCCCGAGCAGCCTTGGCCAGGCTCACAGGAGGTATTTAAAAGTGCTATTTACACCGATCCCCCCCCGGGATGCCCCGCAGCCCCCCGCCCATCTCAGTAAAAGCTCTTGGTCGGGTCCCTGTGCTCCTGGCACTCCCTGGGGGTGCCGGCCGTGCCCCTCGGGGTGCCCGTCGGTGGTGTGCCGGCAGCGCAGCTCGGAGCGTCGCCGCAGGCGGTGCCGGGGAGCCCGTCGCGTTTGCCCATGGTGAGGATGCCCGCCGCGTGGTTGCCGGAGCCGTGCAGCAGGCGGTACAGGCGGCTCTGGAAGGCCGGCGGGATGCTCTTCCTCTTGCCCAGCGTGAGGATGCCCGCGGCGTGGTTGCCCATGCCGTGCAGGAGGTCGTAGATGCGGCACGAGCAGGTTTTCTGCCGGCAGCACTCGGGCAGGCTCTGCCGGGCCCCGGCCAGGGAGCAGAGCAGCAGCAGCAGCAGCAGGAGGCAGGCGGAGCGCTGCGGGGGAGCGGCCGCGTCGGTGCGGGGCTCAGCTCCCACCCCGCGGGTCAGCCGCTCACCTCCACCGTGGACGGAGGGGACCCCAAGGAGATTCGCTCCTCCCTCTCCATCGCAGCCCCAGAACCACGCCGTGAGCAGGAGTCGGATCTTAGCCAACGCTCACCTGCACTGCCACGCAGTGCCACCCCCCACCACCACCACCACGGGAAGGCGGGCAGGGCTGAGCCCCCCGACCCCAGCTCCCAGGGGAAGCAGCCCGGCCCTGGCGAGCCCCCAGCGGTGCCCCTGGCCGCCCCCAGCCCCACCTTGGCGTCGGGCACCTCCATCCTTCCTCGTGTCTTCTGGTGCACGTCCCGCGGGGCTGAGCTCCGGGCCTTTATAGGGGCGGCCCTCCCCGGCCCCGCACAATAGCGCTGCCAAAAATACCGTCCGGTCTCCGGGAGATGTAATGCTCTTTGTTGTCGGTAGCTCGGAGACCGGTCAGGCCTTTCCCCTCATTTGCAGCTCTGTATTATGCGGGTGCAGCGCGGGACCGGGGCGCGTGGCACTAATGAAGCCGTAATTACCCGCGGGACCCGCGGCCCCACAAAGCGGCGTGAAAGGTCAGCGCCGACGGCTCCCGACAGCGGGCGGCTGTGGTCCGGCCCCATTAAGCTAATTACCGCCCGAACAAAGCGGTGCCGCCGTGCCCTATTCCCACTGCCACCCGCCCCACTCGGTGACCCCATCCCCGGCGCGGGTCGGGACGGCAGGGCGCAGCGTGGGTCCCGCACACTTTATAAACAGAGCGCTCCGCAGCCGCAGACCGCCCCTCCATCACAGCCCACAGCTGCGGAGTGCCCACCCGTGGGACAAGGCCAGGATGCGTTCCCTCACCCCACAGGACACGGCCCCTGGCGGCTCCGCTCGGCAGCAGTCCCGCAGCCCCTGACCCGCTGCCAGCTGCCCTACAGGTGCCCGCCCAGCTCCTCTGCACAGCAGGGGCCGGAGGACACCTGGGGAGATCCTGGGAGAAGGGACAGGGGTCGGCCGGGCCCCTTGCAGCCGTGCAGGCTGCCTCCAGGGCTGGCAAAGCAGAACCTGCAGCCCTGAGAGCTGGAGCCCACCCCTGGGGCAGATCTCATGGGGGGGGGGGGGGCATGCACACAGCAGAGTGCCACCAGCCCAACCCCGCAGCCCCACAGCACAGCACCCACTCTGGAAGCAGATGGAGCAGACAGGAGTGACCCCCCCCCAGTTCCCTGCAGTCCGCAGGCAGGTGAATGACTGCACCAGCCCCACCGCAGCCCCTTGGCACCCTGCCCCTTCCCATCCCCAGCCACGCCACGGCGCTCCTGTCCCTGTTCCTGCAGCAGAAGCTGCTCCGTGGGTGCCGCCCGAGCCCCACGCCGGGGTCAGCAGGACGCTGCATCGCCGCCTCCTTCCGCCTCGGGGATGGGCTCCAGCGGTGCACGCAGCCGGGAGGGCTCTGGAGAGGCCAAACCATTCCTGCCAATGCCGCAGGACTGCCCCGCGTTGTGGATCTGCCAGAGGTTGTCCAGCGCCTCCGCCTTGGCGTGCTTGAGAAGGTCAGCCTGGCCCTGGGGGGGGGGGAGAAGGCATCAGGGAACGTCCCCTCGACACCAGCAGGGTCAGCGGTGGGGGGGACGGGAGTGCAGCGTGTTCCCCTCACCTTCAGGACGGTGATGTTCCAGGCAAAGCTCTCCAGCGCTTTCTGCAGCTTCCGTCCCCGCAGTCCCTCCTTGGCCTCGATGCGGTGCAGCTCCTTGTGGAAGTCCATACCTGGGCACGTGGCACACGGAGCTGTGCTCAGCACCACGGAGAACCTCGTGGTCAGCCCCAGCAGCCCCGAGCCCCCTCCCTTTAGGGAACGATGTCCCAGCACGGCCCCAACCAATTCGCCACCACCTCACCCCCAGCCCTTGTTGGCTTTGGATCCCAAAGGCCGTGGGATTGGGATGGGCTGCAGTGACCCCAGGCAGAGGCACGGCCCCTGCACACCACGGCCCACCCGGAGGGGCTCCGAGAGGAGCAGTCGGGCCCCCCCACGCTGGAGCGTGTGCCCCCACACTGCACCGCGTGATGTCCTCGTGAGCGGGTGCTAAATTTACCCCTCCCTGACGCAGCGCTGGCTCCAGGCCCACACGAGGGCTCCCACACACGCCTGCTCACCCACACGCTGCCAATCAGCTCACCCCTCCCCACACCCCCAACCCCACTGCCGGCCCCCCCGGCCCCCACAGCGCCCGTACCACTGCAGCTCACCCACGGCTCCATGGGGCAATGCGGGGAGCAGCACCCAGGCAGAGGTCGTGGCTGCAGTTCCCCAACGTGGGGGTCAGCGCAGCCCGGACCTCCGCCTCCAAGGAAGGCACGGACACGGGGCGGTGCTGACTCCTGCAGCACAGCACAGGGCTCCCACAGCAACCCACCTCATCCTGCACCCCCAGCCCTCTCACTGTGCTCCCCATCACTGACAGCAGCAGCAGAACTCAAAGCCAAATGTTTGGGGAGGGTCCCGGGCTGCGATGCAGCCAACGCACAACCAGGGCTGCTGGCAGCAGCTGGTGCTGATAGGGGCAGCACAGCACGGACCCCCCCCTCCCCATCCCCCCCGTGCCTGGCAGCCCCCCAGCCCCACAGGGTGCCCCCACACGGTCCTGGGGCCAGCACGACCCTGGCGCTGCCCATTAGTGGCTGCCAGGAGCACGGTGCTGGCAGTGGGGCGGCGGTGCAGGGCAGCATCGGGGCAGGATGGGGTCCGGGGCCGGGTAGGGCCGCCAGCAGCACCTGCCTGTGTGGGTTCAGCCATGTGTCTTTTAAGTCATAACATTCAGTTGCCACTTCTACCGTCAGCCTCAGTCTGTTATTTCTGATGCTAATTATATTCCGGCGTTTGGCAGCTAATGACTCTTCTCCGCTTCCTCATCAGCCTCCTCCGCTCTGTGCGCTCCGTCCCAGCCCCCCCGCAGCCCCCCGCAGCCCCCGGCCCCAGCAGCGCTGCAGCACCGGGCAGCTCCCCGCCCTTCGGAGTTGATCCCAGGCGGCTCCGAGGCACAGCACCCTGCGCCCAGCACTCAGCACCCTGGGAACGTCCCCCAGACCCACCTGCCTGCTGCGCCTGGATCAGCTTGCTGTGCACCGCGTCAGCCGACTCGATCAGCGTGCGGCTGGTCTGGATCATCTGAGGAGTGAGGGGCAGTGAGAGGAGCGGCGCAGCCCTGAGCCCCCCCGTGCTCCCCACACCCCCCACCCGCAGAGCTCCTCCCAGCCGGTCCCCTCTCCTCCGGGGTGGGACCCATTCTGGCACTCCCTGGGTGCAGGGAGGCACCGCGGAGTGGGATGGAGCCCGGAGCAGCCTGCCCCGGCACTCACCGTCTCGTAGGCAGTGAGGACCTTGCGCAGCAGGTCGGGGATGGGGCCCTGCGCTTCCATGGGGGGGTACTGCTCGGCCAGGTTCAGGGTGACGCTGGGTGTGCTGTCGCTGTGCAGCAGCCACGCAGCCACGGTCAGGATGCACTGCTTCATGTTGGCGGCGGGCGTCAGGCCGCACAGCTCCTTGAAGGAGACCAGAGCGTTCTGCGGGCAGAGAGCAGCGTGGGGCTGGGGCCGGGAGCTCCCCCAGCACCCCCAGCCCCACACCACCTCTCCCCAACCCCGCGGTGCCGCGTGGCTCCGCTACCTGCACGTTCTCCCGCAGGTCGGTGGCTTCCCGCAGGGGCTGCGTGGCCGTCCGGAAGACCTCATCGATGGCCTTGATGCCGGTGGCTTTGGTGGAGGTATATTCCCGCACCCGGCGGCCGCGGCGCCCTGCCAGCCCCCGGCGGTGCCCCTTGCCCCCACCACGGCGGTCGGTGATGGCCACGTGCACGAAGAGGGTGGCATGGGGCAGGGGCTCCCCGGACAGCGACTGGAGCGGGACGTGGCGGTAGCCAGGCTGCAGGCACTCGAAGGGGATGGTGTACTGCGCGATGAACTCGTCCCCGATGTAGTCGTCATCCAGCACAACGAAGCGCAGCACAGCCAGCTCAGGAAGGTTGATCTGGAACTCCAGGCTCTCATCGAAGACCGGGTTGTCCCCGCTCTGCAGGGCTGTCTTGGTGCGGTGCTCGGCGCAGTCAGCTGGGATGCCGTGGATCTCAGCACAGACGTAGGGCTCCACCACCTCCCCCTTGGCCCCCGAGCCCTTCGGTTTGGGCAGGTTCTGCCCGCTGATGACCTTGAGGTGCAGGAGCTGCGCGGGCACCCCGGGCAGGGAGTCCTTGGCATTGGCACTGAAGTAGGAGACCTCCTCCCGCATGATGGCAGGACGGAGGACGTACCCGCAAGCCCCGTTCTGCCGAAACCAGCCCGCGTTGAGGTCCATCATCAGCCCCGGCGTCTGGTAGTTCATGGCCACCATCTGGCAGCCGCACTTCCAGAAGTCCTGAGGGTTCATGTTGCTGGCGTCGATGCGCATGGGGCTGGGGTAGACACGGGAGAGGAAGCGCTTGTTGTAGCTCACCAGCTCGGCCGGGCACTCATTGGCGAAGCGGCCTGCCTCCACCTCGCTGAAGGAGCACATCTCCCAGTAGCGCTGCCCGCGCCGCGAGCTCTCAAAGTCCTGGAAGGGGACGGCCTGGCAGAGGCTGACCAGCTCCGACAGCTCACGGCTGAGCCGCACGCGCCGCGGGACCCCCCCTTCCGCCGCCTCGCCGTCCTCCTGGCCCACCCTCCGCGCCAGCTCCCGGCCTTCCTCCTCATCCGACACCTCCCCCTCGCTGTCCTCGCAGCTGGGTGGCAGCTTCTTGCCCTTGATGAGGATGCGGCCCTTGAGCTGCTCCGGGGAGGGCAGGTAGGAGGCGGCGGGGTCGGGCGGCTCCAGGTAGAGCTTCTCACCCAGCGTCTTGCGCAGGCACTGTGCGGCCAGGCGCTGCTGGGCGGCCGAGCAGCGCACCACCAGGCAGAGGATGAGCGGGTAGGAGGAAGCAGCGAAGGCGTGCTGGTCGATCAGCCCCACCACGGTGTGGAAGGGCACACAGGAGGCGGCCGTGGGGCCGGTGTAGACCACGGGCTCGCCCTCGGGGCCGTCCCACAGCACGAGCTCGATGCTGCGGCAGCCCAGCCCCAGAGCACTGACGTACCCACTGATGTCTGAGCGGCCCCAGAAGTTGTCCTCCAGCGGGCAGGAGCTGTGGGCAGAGCTGATGTAGTAGTGGGAAAGAGGTTGTGCCATGTCCTGGCACACCCGGCGGTGCTGCGGGTCAAAGATGGAGCAGTCGGAGGAGAGCAGGTAGCGAGTGAAGCCGTCGATGGCCAGGTAGCCCTTCTCCCGGCCCTCTTTGGAGGGCTCGTACTTGCTGATGATCTCCAGGCACTTCTCCTCCGTGACGCCCTCCATGCCCTGCTCCACCTCCAGGAACGTCAGCAGGTCCTTCAGGCCCAGGTACTCCTTGTTGCTGGAGAACTGCACCAGCAGGAAGAAGATCTCGGGGCGGGTGCAGAGCTCGCAGTACGCCTCCACAAAGAGCTCGCAGGTCAGCTCGGTGCCGGGACGCTCGCTGGCCTTCTGCAGCTCCTTGAACTTCAGCTCGATGGTGGACGCCTTCATGCCGGGGTTGAGCGCCTTGATGAGCTGCACGGCGCGGGGCACGGGGATGCGGCCGGACTTCTCCAGGTCGGCGAGGTCGAAGACGGAGGAGATCCAGGAGGTGCGCAGGCTGGGGTGGCCGGTCCCCAGGGCCTCGGGTGTGTGCTTCCCGTAGGACAGCAGGTACCGCAGCCCCATCACCCAGGCGCTCACCACGTCAGCTGAGCTGGCCACCAGGTCCAGGGACTCGTAGTTGTCTCCGTAGATGATGGAGAAGGCGCACTCATCAGGGAACTGCTCAGAGAGGCCGTTGCTGCGCAGGATGGGCGTCTTCTTGCCCACGCGCACCTCCTTCACCGACTTGATCTCGATCTTGGCTTTCTCTGAGTCCTTCTTGGAAGGCTCCCAGCGCACCGAGCGCATGTCGGCGTCCAGCACGAAGAAGCGGCTGTACATACGGGAGTTGGAGCGCACCTTCTTCAGCTCGCAGCCCTCCAGCATGAAGGAGATGCAGGCGGCCGCGCTGTTTATCTTCCGATCGTTGGGCATCGTGCTGAAGGAGACCGTCTTCTTCTGCATGGGCCGCTGCCGGGAGCCGTCCTGCCAGAGTGGCAGAAGGGGCAGAGCCATCAGGGCAAGGCACCGCGCACTCCCCACCCCCCAGGCTCCCAGCCCAGCCCCGATGTGCAGCGAGGGGTCCCAGGAGCCCCCCATGCCATGCGGAGCTCCCTGCACTCACTGGGCCCTCTCTCCCATCCCTGGAGGCTGGGAGCTGGCTCCAGCTGGGGCCTCCCCCACTGCCGGGCTTATTTTAACTCTGCATTCCTTCCTTCCTTCCTTCCTCCCTGCTCCCAGCCCTGAGCCGGATCCTGCCCCACTGCTTGCTCACCCCTGGGGGCAAAGCCATGCACAGGCACTGCCCAGGTCAGAGGATGCTGGAAGGGAAAGGCCCCGGCAGGACCCCCCCGCGCCCACCCTGCACCTCCAGGCACCAATTCCAGGCAGTGCGGGAAGGGGGTCCCCATGGAGGGGAAGGGAAGACCCTACCACCACTGAGCTGAAGTGAGGGGGACAGGATGGGGAACAGCAGGGCTGGGAGCATATTATGGGATGGATTTCATTAAGTAGTGCAGCAGGGAGGTTTAATCCACTTCTTCAAGATTATGGTGAGTCACCTCTAATCTGGTGGTGTCTCCAGCACATGCAGGCTCTTTCCGGCTGCCAGGCTTTGTGAACACTGGAGCGTCCCCTCCAGCACCCCAAAAGCTTTCACATCTCCAGGCAGAGCTGCCGTAGCAGCCCTGATCAAAGCAGCCCTGACCAAGGGCAGTCAGGATGCTGCTGGATCAGAGGGAGAAGCCATGGGGACATCTAAGGACCCAGCTCAGCCTCCCCAGGCAGGGAGAGGATGCTCACACTGGGCATCCCATTGAGATGCTCACCCCAAGGCTGAGCCTCGGAGCTGGGCAGAGTGCTCAGCATCAGGCTCGGGGGGAAGGCTGAGCCTCTGCACCACTGTCAGGATGCTTCCTGCGAGCTGCAATCTGAGCATGGCTCTGCCTCGCAGCTCCAGACCCGGGCACACACTTGCAGGTGCCCTGTGGGCAGCGGGCAGTGCAGCCACGCTCCTGCACCGGGGCCAGACCTGCGGGCCCTGCAGACCCACACCCCGCCCGGTGTGCACCCCACCCCTGCACCGGGCCCCAGTGCAGAAAACAGGAAATCCATCCGGAAAGGAAACGCGGGGCGGGGGGCCTGCTCGCACCCAGCAGCTGCCGGGACCTTCCAGCTGCTCCTGAGCCTGCCCTTGCCCACTGCAGGCAGTGACCCCAGCCCTCAGGAGAGCCCTTGGTGCACAGCACAGCGTGCTCTGCTCCAGTGCATCGGCGTGCATCCACACCCAGCTGCCCGGTGGACTCACCCCTTGGCTTCCCCCACTGAGCTCGTGCACAGGGAGAGCGAAGCTCTGGCATACTCAGCTGGCTGAGCTGGGATGTGCTGCTCTGTGCCCAGTGCTCGGCCAGGTGTGGGCAGCAGTGGGGCAGGCAGAGCTCTGAAGGTGCAAAGTAGGTCAGCAGTGTGGGTGGGAGCAGCTGGGAGAGCCCCACCACCACCTGTGGGGAGCACGGAGAATCCCAGCCATGGGGCACGGCTCCAGCACGGGGCAGCACTGCCACGCACAGTGTGAGCATCACAGCCACGCAGCCCGGACAGACACCGTGATGCTGAACACAGTGCTGACCACCGGCATGCGGATGGGCATGGGCAGCACGTCCAAACACAGCTCTCCACACCCTGCCCAGATCTTCAGTGTGTGCTAAGCTGCACTTTAGCCAATTATCTCCAGTGATTAGTGCCCTGGCAAGCACAGCAACCCTAATCTCAGCTGCCACGTGACCCTGCTCCTTACCCGGCTAAGTGAGTGCAGGGCCCGGCCCATCAGGTCACGGACCCATCAGGTCACGGAGCTGCCCTGCTCCCTTCCCATTATCCCTGGGGGAATCTCCAGCAGCACAGCAGCACATCACAGCGGGATGCACAGGAACCGAAAGCCTGTGGGGCTGGGTCACACTGGAAGGAGCCGCAGCTCTGCTGCCCAGTGGAGGGGAACAGGACACCTTGACCCAGCACAGTGTGTTTGGTGACACAGCTGTTCCTGAGTCTAACTGGGGCATGACACATCTGTCACCGTGTGCCACGTCCCGTGTCCCGGTCCTCCCTGCTGCCCCGGCCCGGGATGGGCAGTGTGAGTGGGGTGTGGGCAGCCAGCAGCCAGGAGCAGCCACGGTTCTTCTCCACTCATCTGTTCCCTGCCAAGAAGACCGAGTGACACATCCACTCCCCGCTGTACCAGCTGCCACTTCCCAGCGAGGGGCTGCGGAGCCCGGGCCCCATACAGAGCAACGGCACTGCTCCAAATCTTACACAGCGAGGGGACAGAGCAGAGTGCTGGGAAGGGTCACAGCCTGCAGTGGGAAGGAATGGGCGCAGGAACCCCTCCAGCATTATCCCAGATCACCAAAACTCCCTGCTTCCAACTCGGGGAAGGTGCATGGAGCAGATCCTCCAGGCAGACCCGGGGACACTGCCCTCCCCGCTGCGTCCCCACGCAGCCCCGCTCCCATTGCTGCATGGGGCCAACAGCCCCAACCAGCACGGCCATCCCTGGGCTCCCCCAGCCCAGCACAGACATCGGTTCTGCTTTCAGATTCACTCCTCCAATCTTCTCTGGAAATCCCATAGAATAACAGAGCCCACAGCTCTTCCCACATGTGCTTCCACTTAGTCACCAGGCAGGGTCCGCCTGCAGCCCACCATTAGTGGGTGCCCTCAGCCTGAGCTGCAGCTGGGGGGGACAGGCTGGCTGTGGCACACACAGCCCCAGAGCAGCCACAGCATCCTCGGGGGATTTGGGGCCAGACAGCTGCTCCCCAGGTGCTGCTCATAGGGACACAGACACGGTGGTAAGCAGGGACCAGGACGGGGTTTGGAGAGGCAGCAGCTCCCCATGAGCCTGGACACAGTCTGGGCAATGGGTCCCTGCTGCTAAATGGCAGAGGATGCGCTCCATCCCCTTTTCCTGCTTGGGGACACAAGAGCTCCCCTGGGGACATGGGCAGGATGGCCACATCCGAACGGGGAATAGCAGAGGAGTGCAAGGAGCCAATGCCTGCGTGCTCCTGCAGGCAGCGTGCCCACCCACAGCAGCCTCACCCAAAGGAGGGGCTCAGCCCATGTGGTGCCCGGGGCTCAGCCTGGGGAACCCAGAGCTGCAGGATCCAGCACTGCACAGAGATAGGAACATGCAGCCCTCCAGCAGCAGGGAAAAGCCAGGCCTGCAGGGACCCAGAGCCATGTGGCAGACCAGGAGGGGCTGGGGATGCCGACCCAGGCTGACCTCCTCCAGCAGTGCCCCCTCCAGTGCCGGATCAGGGCCACCTGACCTTCACCAAAGGCCAAACCCTGCGGTGACGCACAGCAGCACCAGGGCTGCGTGCAGCAGAGAGGCAAAGAGATGTGGAGCAGCCCCGTGAGCTCCCACTCATCCCCACGGGGAGCAGACACAGCGGGGGCTGCCGGAGGGACTGGGGAACCTCATGAGGTCCCCTGGGAAAACCAGGACCATGCGGCCCTCGAGGTGCCACGGAGCCCGGGGAGATGTCCTCGCCCTCCTGGTGATGGGCAGCAGTGCGCAGGAGGTCCCTGAAGCCGGGTCGCTGGGGCAGGAGGGCAGGCAGCACGGAGCAGCCCCCACACGAGGTATTAATAGTACCGGAGCTCTATCAGCTTAAAATAGGCTGCCAGGAGTGGGGAGGCGGGCCCGGGCGGACACGACCTATTGTGTCAGTGAGCAACGCCAACGTAAGCACGATTAGGGGGGCAGCTGGAGAAAAATCACAGCATGACCCACTGCCCGCTGCCGTGGGGAGCCCGGGGGACCCCACTGACCCACAGCCCTCCTCTGTGCCCCTGCCCACAGCTCAGCTCCCGGGGAGGCGGCAGGAGCCGGGCCTGAGGCTCAACGCTTTTGCAGGAGGGAGCTCGGAGGATGCCCAAGGTCCAGGAGCAGCCGGCACCCATGGGTGCCCTCCTGCAGGCCGGGGAGATGCTGCCATGCTGTGCCCAGCACAGGGGCAGCACGGTCACGAAGGGAACCCACGAGCAGGCGACGGATGCTGCTATTCCCGGAGGCACAGAGCACGGGCCTGGCCCGAGGAGCACACAAAGCCTGGGCTGGGTTTGCCCTTGGGGGACCCCGGCTGCGGGCAGAGCGAGGGACCCGATGTCAGCGCCGGTGGGAGCGGTGCCCGGCAGCAGCCACGCACCTGGAGCGGGGTCCGCAGCTCCCCGCCGCTCCGCCACCGCCCGGGGGCACGGCGGACCCCGGCCCGGGGGTGCTCGGGGGCAGCAGAGGAGGCAGCAACCGGAGCACGACCGCTCCGAGCGGGTGGGCTCGGCCCACCGAGGCGCTCCGCAGTACCGAGCGCCGCGCAGGTGCCGCCCGGAGCCCGGGGTGGGGGCGAACAACGAGGGCAGCCCCCAGGGGAAAGGAAACGGGAGGAAGCGGGGAGGGGTCGGGCCGCAGCACGACTCTCACCTTCATGATGCTGGCACGGGGCGCGGCGGGAGCGGGGCTCCGCTCCGCTGAATCCTCGCGGCTGCTGCTCCCCGAGCCCGAACCGGGGCTGCCGCCGCGGGGCCCGTTGGGCAGCGGAGCTGCGGGGCGGGGCGAGCCGGGCGGCGGGGCGCTCCGGGGCCCCTCCGCCATCCCCGCGGCTCCACCGCGGGGCCCCGGGCGCCCCGGTGCTGTGCCCGCCGCCGCTGCGGGCTCAGTGGCGGAGCGGGCGGGAGGCGGCGCGGCCGGGAGGAGGGGACGGGCCGGGGCCGGGGGCGGGGACCGGGACGGCGCGCCCACCCCCCCCCACCCCCCATCCTCCTCCTCTTCCTCGGGATGTCGCGGCGGTGACAGCGCGGCCGTGCCCCGGTACCGACAGCTTCGAGCCTCCGCAGCCCGGTACACCGCCCCAACCGGCACCCTGCAGCCTGGTACCCAGAGCGAGCTTGCAGCTTGGCATCCTGCATCCTGGTGCTCAAACCCAGACTGGCATCCTGCAGCCTGGCGCTCAGATCAGCCCTGCACGCTGCGCTGAGGCATCCTGCAGCCTGGTACCCACACCCAGCCCACACCCTGCAGCCCGTACCCAAAACCTGCCCGCATCCTGCTCAAATTGCCCTCGCACCCCGCAGCCTGGAGCCTGCACCCAGCCCACTCCCTGCTTGGACAAGCAGGAGAGCTCAAGTTTTTGCTGTGGGGCACAGTGGGGCGCTGGGGAAGGGCACAGCAGTGGGATGCGATGCACCACAGGGCTCCCCTGGGCTGCACCAGAGGGCTGGGAGCACCACACGGTGCTTTATCCAGCACCCACCAACACTGCCCCCCAGTAACGCCCAGCCCTGGGCACACCTGATGCTCACTGGCCCAGCACCAGTGTCGCTATCGGGATTCCCAGGGCCTCCAAACCCTCCCCACCGTAAAATCTCCTCCTTGCTTGCTGCAGGAATTTTGCTGCAGGGTTATCTCCAGCGGGGCCTGGGAGGGAAGGGACCTTCCCACCATTTCTGTCGGTGGCAGGAGGTGGTGGCCGCGCTGCGGGGATGCTTCATGCCTGCCTTGTTTAAGACAATGTTCCGCCAGCAGCCTTGCTTGCCCCCACCCTGTACCAGCTGCGTGCACAGCAGGCACTCCGAGCACCACGGCTCAGTAGCCCTTAAAATAAACCTTAACAAGCAGGGAATGGTCCGCCCCCACCCCCCCAGAGCTCCAAACAAACGCTGAGCTGCTTAAATATTCATGACTGACCCTTCCCCAGGACCGCGGCGAGCGGATAACAAAGGCCACTTCTCATCAGCACAGAGCCGGGGCTGTCACCGACAAATCCCTTAACGAGGATTAAACATAAAATAAAATAAAATCAATCCCAGAGCGCTGTCCTTTATTTATATCTGAGAGATAATCCTCTTTTATTCCGCATCTGTTTTCATTTTTTTGTTTTTGCGTCTGTCTGTTTTTCACACTAAAAAGCCCCCACTGGAGCTGACGCTTCCGAACCAGCGGAGCCGTGCTGGGGCTGCGGAGGGGCAGCTCCCACCGCTGCCTCCACACGCACTGCCCGGGGCACACGGGGCACAAAGCTGCAGAGCCCCGGGGCTCCCCAACCCTGGGGACGTTTCTCCTGCATTGGCCACCGGCTGTGAACCCACAGTGACCCTCAGGAAAGGCACAGGCACCGCTGCCCTGAGTGCGGCAGCACCCGACGGGGACAGCCTTCGCGGCCCAGGAGATGCCCGCCTGCAGCCGCAGTCCCACCCCGTGCCCCGGGGGAGCCCTGGGAAGGGCCAGGGCCGGGCTCTGCTGGCTCCATTTGCTCCATCGGGTGCCCTCATCCCAGTCCCACTCCGTGCGGGGTGGGTGACACCAAGCAAAGCCCAGCGCTGCCCTCAGGAGATGACAGCACCCTGGATGACGGGCAGCAGCCGCTCCTCCCGCAGCACCCGGGGCATGGGGACGGGGCAGCCCACGGCATCCCGCAGCCGCGCGAAGGCCCCGGCCCCCACCAGGTGCAGGCGGAGGGGTCCGATGCTGCCCTTGAAGCGGAACGATTTATAGATGGGGAAATCCTCCTGCAGGCAGTGGTCCAGCTGCACAGAGAAGGGGAGCTGCCATCCCCCGAAGCCCCCGCAGAGCCCCCGCTCTGACAGCACACAGGGAAGGAGTCCCTCGGCCGCTGCACAGCAGCAAAGCCGACCCGGAGCAACGCGCTGCCGACGAGCACTGCCACCGCGTGGCGGCCGGGGAGGCACGAGCGGGCAGCCCACCCGCACCCTGCCCGCCCCGGAGAACCCCGAACCCCCTTACCTTGTGGCGTTGCCCCTCCGACAGGTCCCGCAGGCCCCGCAGCTCCACGAAGACCTCGTAATGGGGGGCACCGGCCCCTGAGGACGCACCTGCGGCGGTGCCACCAGCACGTCACGGCCACCACAGCCCCCAGCTCTCGGTGGCGGAGGTGACGGGCACGCTTTTGGGGGGCTCACCCAGCAAGGTGCTCTCCACGCAGATGTAGTCCACGAGGCGGGCACCCGGCCACATGGCCACGGCGCGGCACAGGCTGCGGCAGAACTGCTCCTCTGGGATGCTCTCACCACGCACGCTCAGCGCTTGGCTCTCCCTGCGGGAGCAGCAGAGCGGGGTGCCCTGCAGCGGGGGTGCCTGCAGCACCGTGCACCCCCACAGCCCGCCTGAAGCTGAGGGGCACCGGGGTGACCTCACCTGCGCACGGGCTCCACCACAGGGCACTGCTTGTGGAAGCCAGCCACCCGCAGCACCTCTCCAGCACGGCACCTATGTGGGCGGCGAGGGCATGAGGCCGGGGAGGGGGGCACAGCCCCCCCGAGCCCCACAGCAGCAGCACCTGTACTCCCCAGGCCGGGCGGTGAGGATCAGCGCGTACTCGCGTCCCTCCCAGAGCTCTCCCAGCAGCGCCGTGCGCTGCTCCTCCTGCTCCTCGGCCGGGCAGGGCAGGAACTCACAAAACGACCACTCCGGGCACAGCATGAAGCGAGGCGTGGGCTCGTTCGGCCACAGGTTGACACCCAGCAGAGCTGGGCACGGAGCTGCACGTGAGCCCCACAACGCTCTCCTCATCCCCTCCGCAGAGCACAGAGAGGCGACGGATCCCCGCGGGGGGGACGCGGCCCCCCAGGCACTCACCTCCTGCCACGCGGTACCAGGGGCAGTACAGGGGCAGCCCCTCGCAGGCCGCCCGCCGCAGGGCATCGCAGTACAGCCGCTCCCCGCCGCGCACCGTCCCCACCACCACCACCTGCAGCTGCGGCCACAGCCGCCGCACGATGCCCTCGAAGCCGCGCTCGCACTCGGCCCGCAGCTCGGCCGCACGCGCCCCGTCGGGGACGAGCAGCGCCCGCAGCCGAACCCGAACTTCCTCGGGCAGCCCGGGCCGGGGGCTCAGCGTGCCCAGCTCCAGCTCCCGGGCCAGCTCGGCCCAGCCGTCCCGCAGTGCCGCCAGCGCGTCGTGCAGCTCGCTGGGCAGCCGGGCCTCGAGCACGCGCAGCGCTCGTGCCCGCAGCGCGAACAGCAGCTGCACCCGCAGCGCCGCGGAGCGCGACGGCAGCGCGGCGGCCTCGGGGGGAGTGCAGTACAGCGTGGGCAGGGGGCTGAACCCCGCGCAGCGCGGAGCGGCGGGCGCCCAGCACAGCACTGCGGCGCCGCGGAGCGTCAGCGCCTGCGGGAACGCGCCGTGCAGGGCGTGCAGGTACAGCAGGGCCCCCTGTGCGGACAGACGGCGGGGGCTGCAGGGCGAAGCCGCGGGGCACCGTCCGCCCGCGCTCCCCGCGGCCCCTCGCTACCTGCAGCGGGGGCTCGGCGCTCCAGCAGCTCCGCAGCGCGGCCCGGACGCTCAGCGGCGGCGGCGGCGGCTCCGCTCCCTCCCCGTCAGCGCAGCCCGGGCTCGGCGGGTGATGCTCCCGGAACGCGTCGGACCCTGCGGGGCGGACGGCGCGGCTCAGAAGGGCGTCCGACCCTCCCCCCCCCCCCCCCAACCCTTCCCCGCCGTCCTCTCCCCGCCGGGCTCACCCGGGGCCGCGCCGTGGGGCAGCAGCCGCCGCAGCCGCCGCTCCTGCCCGTGCCGCACGTCGGTGCTCTGCAGCTCCATGCGGCGCCGCTGCCATCCCGCGGCCCTCAGCAGCGCGGCGCGGAGCAGGCGGTGCCGCAGCGGCGGGGAGGAGGGCAGTGCCACGCACACGGCCACGCACACGGCCACCAACACCGCGAGGACCGCGGCCAACATCGCCCCGGGGACAGCGGACGGCAGCAGCCCCGCACCCGGCGCTCCCGGCCCCCCCCGACCGCTCTCTGCTGTTCCGGCTCCGGCAGAAGTGACGGCACTGAGCGCGCCCGGGTCCGCCCGCTGCCCCCCCCCCCCCCACCCCCCCCAGGGAAATGAGCACAGAGCGGCTCCGCCTCTGCGTCCGCACACGGGGTTTATTTTCGTTTTCTACGTTGTGTTTAAGAACAAAAACCAACTGTCCCCTTCCCACCCCTCCCCCTCCCCAGCCCCGACGGGGCGACGCGAGCGGAGGAACGAATCGCAATTGAAAAACGACCACCAACGCAGCCCGACGTGCACCGCTCGGCACAGGGCCGTCCTTTTATTACAAAAAAAATAATAACAACAGCGGAGTTCGGTTCGCTTTACTTTGCCCGGGGCAGTGCCTCCAGCTCCCGACCCTCACTGCCCCTCGCCCCTGTGAATGGGGGCAGGGGGCAGCCCCCCATCGCGAGGGGCGCGGGGGAGGGGCCCCGTCCCCCCTCCCCGAGACGCACGTGAAACCCAGAGCTTTTGTGTTACAAAAATAGTCCGTGCTTTATTTACTCTGTGGTAGAAAAATAACATCGCCAGGGAACCAGAGGTTCTAGGACACGGATGGGACGGACCTGGGAGGGGAGGGGGGGGAAGAGGGGCCCCTTCCCTCCCCCGCCGCCTCCTGCCCGCCCCTCACTGCAGTTCCTCACACCCCCCGACCCCCCCCCCCCCCTCCCCGCAGTGCCGACGGAGGGGACAGAGGGGACGCGCCCGGAGCCGGGGGGGCTCCGCAGCCGTCGGGGACAGAGGAGGAGATGGGGCCCCGGAGGGGACCCCGACACGGCAGACTGCCACCCCCCGCCCGGGGAACACGGTCACTGCGATAGAACACCGATGCGCACATTTACATCCTTAGTGACGACTGCAGAAAGCAAACCCGGGCCTCCCCGGCCCCCCCGCGTGGCTGCGGGGAGTGGGGCAGCACCAGCGCGAGCAGAAGCGGAAAGCCGAAGCTGGGCCTTGTAAAAGGAACATACAGGAAAAACCATGCGACAAATCCGCTGCCTTTTATACAAGGGCATAAACATCACAGAGCTGGACACCACCCTGCATTTTGGGACAGCACAGAGCAAATCTGTGGGGTGAGAACCCCCCCATGGCCGCCTGCCCCTCCGTAGGGCACAGAGACACGAACACGGCACAGTCCCCGCAGCGCTGGGGGTCGGTGTGGGGCCGCGCGGCCACCGGTCACGACTGAGCGTGGGGGATCCACTGACTGTCCATGGGGCGCCGCAGCAGCTCCTCCACGTGCTGGGCCACGTCCATGGTGTCGTCCAGGTCAAATTCACCCTCGGGGTCCAGCACGGTCTCGGGGCTGCGGGAGGTGAGGGGGTGAGCGTGGGGGCCAGCGTGGCCGCGGGCGGGACGGGGACGTGATACCTACTTCTGCGTGTACATGTTGTAATGGGGGTGGGAGCAGACGGCCGGCGACGGAGCCTGGTCCATGTAGGTGGCCCCCCCAGGGACGGCGTCACCTGATGCACTCACAAACCTGCGGGGATTGCAGGGGGTGAGCGGAGCGTGGCTGCTGGGAACGCTCACTGCCCCCCAGCCAGGATCCACACCCTGCTCCCCAGCCCAGCAGGGACACGCGGGGAGATCCGGGCCCGCAGGGGAGCAGCACAGCTGACTGCTGCTGGGCACTCTGTGCTGCTCATCCCCAGCGGTGCCAGGAGGGCACTGTGGCTGGGAGAGCCCAGCTGGGGTGAACCCACAGGACACGGCACTCTCGCACTTACTCTGGCACAACTTGCTTGATCTGTGGCTTCACGTACCCATCCACAGCTTTAGCTAGAGGAAAGAAGGCAGCACTGACGCGTGGAGCTGCGGGCACCCTGCACACCGGCGGAGGGGTGGGGCCCCCAGGGCTGGATGTGCTGGCGAGCCCGGCCCCCCCCCAGGGGAGGCACAGAGGAGTGATGCGTGAGGGGTGAAGGGCAGCGCTACCTGGCGTGGACTCACAGAGAACCGGCGTGTAGTACTTGGAGAAGACCTCATCCTTGGGCCGGTCGGGGAACACGTAGATGAGGTAACTGAGGTCCCCGAGGCGGTCGGCCAGCGAGCGGATAGAGAAGTCCCTGGTGGTGAAAGGCATCAGGTTCCAGAACATCCTCTCAGCTGGAAGACAAGAGCGGGGACCGCAATGATGCCTGGGGTGAGCCTGAAACTGTGCCGAAAATCCTGAGCTCCCCACCCCCCCCAAAACTTCTGGGCACAGAGCACAGCGTGACAGAACGTGGGAGCTCAGGGGAGCTGCAGGTACGTGCCCCACGGAGCTGACTCCACGTGGGGAGGTGTGGGGGGAGCACGGGGGGGGACACGGAGCACAGGGGCCGCCCTCACCAGAGTCGAACTTCCACGCGATGGTGATGCCGCCGATCTCTGAGTCACTGAAGCGCAGCAGGAAGGTTCCGTCGGGCTTGCTGATGAGCAGGTCGTGCGCCTGCTGCTTGTTGACGAAGCCCAGGATGGCCCTGAGGCAGAGCGAGGTGTCAGGCGGGCGCTGCGGGGCCGCGGGCGCGGGGCACGAGGGCTCTTACCCATCGTTCCAGTGCGGCTTCAGATGCTTCTTCAGCACCTCCATCACGCCGTCAAACCACTGCCAGAAGGTGTAGTTCCTCCCAGGCAGGTTTTCCTGTGGAAAGCCCCCAAAAATGAGCACTCCTGCCTCCAAACACACAGCGCGTGAAGACCTGGATGGATGCTGCAGAGCTGGGCACCCAGCAGCCCTCATCCCACAGTGCCACTCAGCACAGCCCAGGGAGCACCAGCAGTGACCCCAGGGACACAGAGCACGGCTGCAGCCCCCAGAGGAGGAGGGCAACGCCTCCTGCCCCACCGCAGCCAATACCTGGTTGGGTTTTGCACCGATAAAACACACAACCGCTCTCTTTGGGCATAAGTGCTGGCACCGCAGTGCAGCCAAGCCCATCCTGGCACACGGAGCACCCCGCTCACCCGGTTGAACTGGGACCAGGACACCGTGGTGCTGCTGTAATCCTCCAGGTGGGAGCTGGTGCTGTTGAAGAGCTTCTGCGCCAGGAACACTAAGTTCTCCTTCGTCAGCCCACGGCTGC
The DNA here is from genome assembly GCA_023055505.1 of Callipepla californica brunnescens. Taxonomy (NCBI): domain Eukaryota; kingdom Metazoa; phylum Chordata; class Aves; order Galliformes; family Odontophoridae; genus Callipepla; species Callipepla californica. Next base: position 4,026,955 of record JALIRH010000045.1, read on the forward strand.
TCTGCACCTCCGCCTTGAACTTCATGTTGAGTGCCTCGCAGAGCTGCGGCCACTGCACTTTGTCAGGCACAGCAAAGGGCACACGGCCCTGGGGAGGACACAGCACGGGGTCAGCATGGCCACCACCCCCCCTGGAGCACACCCCCACTGGGCAGCACTACTCTGCAGCCCCGGGGTGGATGGAGCCCGCCCGGTCCCCTGTGGCAGTGGTACTCACGGGCTCTGCAAAGGCATTGTCCCAGAGCACGGTGGCCGTGGCATTGTTGTCCTGGCTGCCATGCACGATCACCACCACGGGCAGGGACAGGGTCTGCCAGCAGGAAGAACAATGGCACAGAGCTGAGGTGGGACGTGGCCATAAGATGGGACCTCCCAGCACACCCCACACCCCAAACACACGCCCCATCCCAGTCCCACAGCCCCGACCCCACAGCTCACCCACAGCCAGTGACGTTACCTTCACCTGGAAGACCAGCTCATTGCCACCGACGCTGAACTGCGACTCGAAGAGGATGGTGAACTTCTCCTCCGTCACTGACTCAGCGCCGCGGCGATCCGAGCGCTTGATCCTCTTCAGGGACTGCGGAGACATGAGCGGTGAGCACAAGGGGGACAGGTGGGACTCAAGGGGTGAGCCCACGGAAGGAGGGTGCAGGACAGATGGGGACACGAGGGGTGAGCACAGGAGGGACACACGCTGAGGGCTCGGGACTGCTGCTCTCACCATGTTGCGGAAGTGTGCGCTGAGCGTCCCGGTGGCCTGGTGGTACTCCATCACACAGCAGTTGTTGAGGATCTCCCCGCTGCTCTCACTGCATGGGGACAGAGGGTCAGGATGGCAGCAGCCCCTCGCACCCCCCGACCCCACCGCCTCCGCTCCCCCAGCCCCGGCCCCTCAGGCATTACTTGCGGGTGCTCTCGTTCTTCAGCAGGGCCTTGGCTTGCTGCTCGCTGATGATGGTGGCCTTCACCTGGGGGGGGTTCATGTGCACGTTCAGCTTCCCCCCCACCAGGAGCCGCACGGTGGCTGCAAACTTGGTCTGCGTCTTCAGCACCTGGGGAGGCTGCTTCTCGATGATGAAGGTGCTGGGGGGCAGAGAGTCAGGCGGGCAAAAGAGCCCAAGGAGACCCCCACCCCCCGAGCTGCCCCCCTACCTGGTGACCAGGGCAGAGATGATGTCGGTGATGGTGCCGTTCAGCTCCGACAGCATCTCCTCCACGGGGCCAGGGATGGGCAGCTGCTGGCACAAGTGCTCGGCGCGCCGGATCTGCTGCCGGTTCTGCCAGATGATCTCCGCCAGCTTCTCACACCTGGGAGGAGGCAGGATCAGCACCCACCCCCATCAGGACCCACCCCCATCCCCCCCCCAGCACCCACCAGGTCTGCAGCACATCCAGGGTGCCCTCGGGGGGGCCGCCGTTGCCCGCCAGCTGCTGCCGGCGCTTCCATTGGATCAGCTCGTCGTCCAGGATCGTTGTCTGCTGTTTGCGCAGCAGCTGCAGCGTCTTCTGGTGCTTCTCAGCCAGCTCCTGCGGGCAGGACGGGGTCACAGCGTGCAGGGACAGCACGCGGCCGCTGTGGGGACCCCCCCCCCAGCACTCACCACGCGGTACTGCTGTAGTGTCTGCGCTTCGCGGTGCAGCCAGGCCTCCAGCGACGCCTTCTTCTGCTGCAGTGTCGTCTCCCGTGAGAGGCGCTCCTGGGGACCCAGCTGGGACAGCTGGGAGAACTGGGCTGGGGATGAGCACAGCGTTAGGGCACGGCCGCGCCCGGCCCCGTGCCCCCCCCGGCCCCTCAGGCACCTTGCAGGCGCATGTTCTCCTGGTACTGGATGATGAAGTATTCCTGCGTCTGCTGCAGCTTCTTCAGCTCGTTCTCTGAGTCCTGCGTGATGAGCCGCAGCTCCTCGAAGGTCTGATTGATCTGAAGGTGCTTCTGCGACATGGCGTCCACCAGAGCGCCGGCGGGCGAGGGGCTCTGCGTGCACGGGGACACTCAGCACGGCCAGGGATCCCCTATGGGTGCAGGGGGACAAAGGGACCCTCCCCAGCCCCACCGAGAGCCGGAGGGCAGTGGGCACCTCCCCATTCCCTCCCCATCACCCTGACAATGGAGACCCCTGCACACCCGCCCGCAGGACCCACTCCCTCACCCTGCGCTGGTGACGCCCGCAGCCCCACTCACGTTGTTCGCCTCCCGCACCAGCCTCTGCTCGTGGTAGAGGATGTGCCGGATGCAGCGCACCAGCTCCATGGGGCAGCGGTCATACGTGTTCTGCACGGAGATGTGAGCTGAGCCGGGTGTGGGGCAGGGAGCCCCAGCCCCCCCACCGCAGCCCCCTGCTCACCTGCAGCTGCGTGACGTAGTGCCCCAGCTTGATCTTCAGCAGGAAGCCGTCTTCACCCACCTGGTGATCCGCCTTCTTCTGCAGCTCCTGGATCAGCCCCTCCAGCAGCTGCGTGGCCTTCACGTTCTCCTGGGGGTTGTCGAGGTCGATGGAGTCCCTTTGGGGGTGCGACAGAGCAATGGCAGCGGGGGGGCTGAGCACGATGGCAGCGGGGGCCGTGCGGGGCCGCGGGGTTCGGCGCGGGCGGACTCACCACGCCTGGCTCTCGATCCACTGCGACAGGTAATGCCGCACCTCGATGGGGAAGTGGTGCCCATAGAGCGCCTGCATCTGCCGCAGGGCTTCGCCCTGGAGCTGCTGCGCCTGGATCCACACCGCCATGGCTCAGCACCTGCGGGGACGCATCGTCAGCACCGCGTGGGGACCCCGCGCCACGCACCCCCACAGCCACCCCAAGGGGACGCGGGGATCCCGGCTCCGTGTCACCGCTCCTTTCCAGGAAAAGCCATCGCGGAGTTTGGAGGCATTCTCAAATGGCTCCGCTGCTTTGGCCACATCACGGTCAGGGAAGGGACGGCCAGGGGATGCAGGGCTGCCCCGGTGTCAGTAGGGCCGAGCGGCCCCAGCAGCACAGGTTCTGGATGCAGGCGCGTGGCCGTGGCAGGGAGCAGCCACACACACAGCAAACAGCCAGGACTGTGGAGAGACGGCACCTACCCAGTGCCAGACCTCTCCCCACCCCACACAGGAAGAGGAACAATAACCGAGTTGGCTAAAAATGATTTTTTCCCTTATAAAAAGCGAGGAACATTTCCCCATTCACGGAAGAGACAGTGAGCTAGAAATTCTGCTGGAAGGGAGGGCCCGGGGGAGGCGATGCAAACAGAAAGCAATAAGGAGAACGGGAGGGGGCAGGCCGACAGCAAAGCACGCGCGGGCAGTCAGCAATTGCTGCCAATTGATGAGAGGCACTGATGGAAACGCCGCCGCTGGCAGAGCTGCACGCAATGCCAGGAATGGTTCTACCACGCCAGGAAGGGATGGAGCCCCGGGAGCAGCCCAGGCCCAGCACGGAAACATCGGCACGGACAAAAGAACAAACGCCGCTCCTCCTATCAAGAAAATGGTGATATATTCCATCTTACAGCAGCAGAACACTTCCTACTCCACTTCAGCGGGTTGTTAAGCAACAAGTATTAATCTGCCGCCGCGGTCAGCTCAGCACTCGGGCACACAAAGGGCTCTGCCCTTGGAGCAGGAGCTGGGAACATCGCTATGGGAATGGCGGGCGGGGGGAGCGGGACAGCCCCGAATCGCACCCCGTGGGGGCTGCTATGACACCACAGCCGAAGCACAGCGTTACCAGCACAGCCTCGGGCACTGCTCCATGCTGCCTGCCTTCTGCCTCGCCCGCAGGCAGCGCAGTGCTGCCGCTGCTGTGCGTGGAGCTGAGCCACGGGCACAGCAGACGTTCCCAAAAGATGCAGAAACCTCTGGTGCCACATCCCCATCCCGTCCCATCCCGCTCCTGCATCCCAGCAGCCCACGCCTCAGTCGGATCCCAGGGCAGCACCGTCCTCCTCCAGCAGCACCGGGGTCGGCTGCAGCCGCACAACGAACAATTGCAAGAGACAGATAATTGCAGTGGTTTAAGCTACTTTGCATTTAGTTAGTCCTGGCAGCGAGCTCTAATCCCACCCATTACCACAGCTCGGTTAACCAGCAGCAACTCAACAAGCCACAGCAACTTGCCTGCCGGTGACTTCGTGCTCACAGTGCTGCGCATGCAGCAGGACCACGGCACAGGGGGACAGCGAGGACGGCTCGGGGAGGGGAGCCTGGCAGGGCAGCAAGTGGGACATGCCTCTGCAGACAGCAGCTCCACTGCCCAATCAGCATTAGCAAACCGGCTGCAACATGGGTGAAACGCACACCAAACAGAGGGCTCAAGGCAGCAATGTGAGGGAGCTGGGAGCACCTCCGAGTCCTGAGGGTGGGGGACAGGGGACACAGAGGGGCTGTGGTGGGGATGGGCTGTGGTCACAGCCACCAGTGGCAGTCCCAGAGCCTCCCAGGCACAGCAGCAGGCTGGCAGCCAGCTCCAGCGTGAGCTGCAGGAAAGCTGCAGCCCAGCAGACAAAAGGAGGGAAATGTCTCATAGGGCGAGGCTGGCAGACACAATCCTGCGTGCAGGCAGCACAGCCCCAGCATGGGCAGCACCTGCACAAGGACCGCTGTCCCCTGGCTGCTGCTGCCCGGCGAGCTGCTCCAGCTGAGTGTGGGATGTGGCAGGATGCTTGTGAGATGCTGTAGGATGCTTTCTGCACACTGATGTGGGATGCTCACATGGAATAGGTTAGGTATTGGGAGGAAGCGTTTCTCTCAGAGGGTGGTGAGGCACCAGGAAGGCTGTGGATGCCCCATCCTTGGAGGCCTTCAAGGCACTGCTGGATGTGGCTCTGGGCTGCCTGCTCTGGTGGCTGGTGACCCTGCCCTCAGCATGGGGTTGGAACACGATGATCTTTTAGGTCCTTTTCAACCCTGGCCATTCAATGATCCTGTGACTCCATGCTCGTGGCACACAGTCCTGGGATGCTTGCAGGATGCTCGCAGTGCATGGCTGCAGGATGCCTGCGGGGCTCTCACATAACGCTTGCAACCCTCAACCCGTCCAGGGATGGCTCCCGTGCTCGCACCAGTTCACCCAGTGCAGCACCCGGTCCCCCCTGCGCCCTGAAGAGACAGCTAAACCGCTGGGGGGGGGGAGGGGGCAGCACAGCAAAGGGCTGTGGCTGCTCCTGCTCCGAGCAGCCCTTCTGCCACAGCAGTGCCCGCACTGTCCGCTGCCTGGTGCTCCCCCGGCCCCAAGCAAGGGGGGTCCAGATGCAGTTTCCTCCCAGCAGGGAGCAGCCCCCTCCCCCCGTGCTACACAGCTCCATAGCAGCGCTGCACCCGCGGCAGTAAACACACGGACACGTGGTTTCCCAGCACCTCCGGGAACCCACGATCCCTTCCAGGTCAGAGCCGGACCCCACGCACCCCGCGGGTCGGTGCTGCCAGCGGGGCACCGTGCCACAGAGGGGACCCACGCCCCACAGAGAAGGGCAGCGCACCCCAGGCCCCGCGCAGGGCTGGATCCGGCCCCATCCCATCGGCAGCAGCGGCCGCTCGGCACATGGATGGCGCCGGTTGCCCCACGCAGACACCCATCCGTGTCCGCTCCGGGGATGCCCGCAGCCCCCCGTGCAGCCCCTCTCACTGAGCTCCCCCCGCTGCCGCCCCAGCTCGGCCCCTTCCCCTCGCAAGTGGCCGCTGCTCACTGCGTCCTGCCCCGCAGACACGAGTGGCTCTGCGTGCGCCCCAAGGGCCCCGGAGCCCACGGCCACGCCGGGCTCAGAGGCACGGATCCCGGCCCCGCCGCTCCGTGGGGCCGCCGGTGCGGGTTGGGAGCCATCCCCCATCCGCACACCCATCCCGGGGCCGTACTCACCGGCTCGGGCCGCCGCAGCCCCGGGGCAGCACGGCGGTGGCTCTGGGCGGGCGCTGCCGGCACAGCCGGGTCCCGGCGCGGCCGTTGTGCAGGCTGCGTGCTACAGGAAGGAGCTGAGAGCAGCTATTTCCTTCCAAAATGTCAGCTGCCTGCGCGGCCGGGCAGCGCCGTGCTCCGGCTGCTTCCTTCCACCACCTGCACCGCACCAGCGGGGGCACGGCGACGGCACCGCTGCCCTCACCCCCCCCACGCGTCCCCGCAGCCTCGACCTGTGGGGCTGAGCCCCCTCGGATCCCCCCCCCCCCACTCCAGGGGGATGCGCTGAGGACGGACACGGGGGGGTTTGTGCTGCGCTCAGCAGTGGGGCTGAGCCCCACGGTCCCCACGGTGCGGGGATCAGCGCTGCTCACCCCCTCTATGCCCGCATGTGGCTTTCAGCTTTCGGCTGCGAGGTGGAGGCAGCGGTGAGAAGGAGAGCTCCTTCTAGAAGCTCAGCGCTTTGATGGGGTTTGTCTCGCACCGAAGAGCAGCAGCAGCCGAGGGCTCAGGGACGCGGTGGGATCAGCCCCTGCAGCACTCCGAGCCGGGCACAGATGGGGAGAAATTCAGCATTTCCTCCCCAGCGCCGGCGGTCCCACTCCGGGCTCTGCAGTCCCAGACTGCCCTGCAGCGTCGGGAGCCAAAATGGAGAACTCAGAGCAGCGCAGGAACAGGGGAACCCCGAGTGGGCCCAGCAGCACCGCGGGGAGGGACGGCAGTGTGTGTGTGTGTGCCCTCCCGTAATTAATCAGAGCCATTAACGTTCATTTTTATTTGCCCTCTGGCACTCGAGGCTTTGGGAACGCGTGGCTCCCCCTTCAGATTTTCCCTCACAACCACAGAGGCCCAGCGGCCCACGTCAAAACCAAACCACCAAAAAAACCCAGAGAAATCCCGGCGAAGTCCCTCGAACCCCAGGGCTGACAGCAGCTCCCGCACTCTGCGGTCCCTCTGAGCACGTGCGGTGATTTCACGTCGGTACTCAGCACCGAGAGAGCGCAGCCAGCACCGCCTGCAGACACAGCACCGCGCTCATCCCTGCCCAGGAGCAGGAGGACGTGGGGATTAAGCTCATCGCAGCGCACAATTAGCCCCGATTTGGGTCTGGAGACACAATTTCATTTTATCTGGCATGCCTGAGCGAGCGCACACAATCGCACTAATCCTTCGCCTGCCAAGCTGGATTTGCAGAGCGGAGCCCATCCGGGGCAGCGCGGGCACCGACTGCCCCATCCCACATCCCAGCAGGAGCCGCAGGGGCACGGCCGGACCCCCCCCCACGGCACTGCAGAGCCGGGTGGGCACAGCAAACCCCCCCACGGGGTGGGGGGCACGCAGGCGCTGGGAAGCTGTCAGAGGGAAGGGCAATAAGCAGCTCACAGGCGCCCGTTTGGCAGAGCGGTCCTTATTCTGATCATCACCCGGGCCCGGGGGTCCCGTGCTTCCAGAGCCCACGCAGCCCGCAGGCACCGGGGGTGGGGGGGGGGGAACACTCCGCTGGGTCGGTGCTGCACTACGGTTTTGCCCCGTGCCCCCATAGGGAGCAGCAGCCGAGGGGGGACCGCTCCTTGCCCTGCACCGCCACTCCCCCAAAACATTTCCACAAGCGTGGGGTGAATACCGGAGCGCCCCGGGCCCACGCGGCTGTGCCACGGAGCCCAGAAGAGCCGGAGCAGCGTTTTAGCAGCGGCGCAGGGATCGGTTTACAGCCGCCCTTCAGCCCACGCGGGCGCTGCGATGTTCCACGGGAGCCCCACGGGCGGAGCGCGGTGCGGAGCACGAACGCGGCCGCAGCCGCAGCCTTTTCCCCGCTTCCCTCCCCGGCGCGAGGAGCCGATATTTACATATCACAACAACAGGAAGACACGAAGTTACGGCGAGAAATGGAGATTGCAAAACTCACCAGCGAGGAGCGCGTGGGGAGCGCGACCGCCGCAGCCGCGGTGCGGGGCCGGGCAGCACCGCATCGCACCGCATCGCACCGCACCGCACCGCACCGCACCGCATCGCACCGCACCGCACCGCACCGCACCGCATCGCACCGCACCGCACCGCACCGCACCGCATCGCACCGCACCGCACCGCACCGCGGGCACAGCGCTGCCGCCCCTCTGCTGCGCACAGATGGGAGGATTCCGCTTTATCGGCGGCTCGGCTCTCCCCTATCGGCCAGGAAGCCGCGCTCACGCACTGCCTCCCCCTCCACGTTTCCCGGCGCGGGTGGGAGCAGCGGCTCGCGGCAACGTACCTTTTATCAGCCAGCAGATGTTGCTAGAACTGTTGCTGCGTGTATCACCCGGGCATGCCCAGCTCGCGGCCCCGCGCCGGACACGCGGTGCCGGGTAAACACCCCCGCCCCCCTCCCCCCGGGATCAAAACACTCGGGGGTTGCAAAATAGACGCCCCATGAAAGGAAAGGCACGCCGCGCCGCGCTACAGCTGTCGGGGCCGCTTCACCCGGAGCCGTGGGCAGCTGAACCCGGCGGCGGCGATAGCGCAGCGCGGCCCCACGCGGGGAGCGGCAGCGGTGCCGGACCCCCCCCCACGGCCGTGCAGGGCCACGGAGCCCCGCGACGCCGACACCCCGCCGGGCGCGGGCGCTGCCGCGAGGTGTCCGAGCCTTACGGTAATTCCTCGCGAAGCACAAAGGCATTTCCCGGCTGCCGGGGCCGCCGCACGCGGCCGCGCAGTCACCGCTCACCGCCCACGCGCTGCGGGAGCGCGGGAGAAGGGATTTTTCGCACGCAGCGTATCTGGGTTTTGCTATCACTCGAGAGAGAGCCGGGAAACCCCACGGCAAAGCCCTCGCAGCCCGTCTGGAGTCAGCACTTCCCCTGCAGCAGGAGGGGAGGGCCCGTGACGCTTCGTGTCACCCCCATCCCGGAGCCGCTCCCTTTGGGAGAGCACCCGTGGGGGGCCACGGCCCACCCCGAAGCGTCAGCATCGCACTGCAAAGGGACGGGGCGGGCACGTCAAAAACTCAACTGCGCCGGGCCGAAGCGCAGAGCTGGGGACAGCAGCTTCCAGGACGTGCCCCCCAGCACAGACAGCCTGCACCCCTGCTGCCGCGCTGCAGCACAGTGCACGGTGATGGTGTCCATCCTCACACCCCGGGAGCCACAGCATTTCAGACACGATCCCATCAGCTCTGGGAGCCCCCACACTGCTGCCCCACTACGGGAGGTGGGAGGACACCCCCAAAACCCACCCGGGGCCACTGCCAGGCCCACGGCACCGGGATGGCTCTGACGGTGTGAGCACAGCACAGCTCCAGGCCGGGCCGACCACGGGTACCCACGGCACTGCCCGGGCTCCCCAGCACCCGCTGCCCCACAGGTGGCAATGCTGGGGCTCACACTGTGCTGCAGGGCCACGGGCATCTCACAGCCCCAGGGCAGCCCACGCTGTGCTGCCAGCGAGACACAACCCTGCCTGCACCCCTCACGCTTCCCAGGGACAGCAACAAGTGCCAGCGGCATCTCGGGGTGCAGCCCACATTCTCCCAAAGCACCGGGGCAGGGCAGCTCCATAGCTCCAGTCTCCATGCTCCAAAAGCCCCAGTCCTGCACAGGGGGACACCCCAAACCGTGTCCTGCTGTCCTCCACACCGCACCTCGATCCCACCGGGCCACCTCCCACCCCACACTGAGAGGGGCTCCCAGACGAGGAGGGACCCCATGGCATAGCCTCACCAGGGCCGGTGCTGGCAGCCGGGGGCACGCAGCTCGCCCTGCCTGCCAGGAGCCCTGACAGCTCCCATACGGCAGCGGACAGGTGCTGGCTCTCGCTCCGAGGGGTCTCAATCAGCCCTGCGCAGCACGGCCGGCAAGCGGGCTGGGTGAAAGGCCGCCGGCACTGCCCTGCGGGGCAGCACTGCCGTGCCCCGCTCGGACGCGGGGTTTACTTTCCACCCCTCTTCAGCTCTGCCCAGCGCAGAGCCAGGGACCCCGCACGGCACCGTCCCCAGCGCTCCGTGTTCGGGGCTCCCCCGGGAGCAGCACCGCGATGAACGGCCGCGGCCCCGCGCTGCTCCGCTCTCCGCCCCGGGATGCGCGGCGGCTCCGCGCAGCGGTCGCGCAAAGTCCGCGCAGCCCCGGGGGAGCGCGCACGGCCCGGCCCGCACCTGCCGGCCCCGGGGCCGCCGCTCCCGTCCCGGTCCCGAGGGAGAACCGCGAGGCCTCCGCGCAGGGCCCCGCCGCCAAGTTGCGTTCGTCCGCTGCGGGTTACGAAACACCCAAAATATTTACTGAAGGGAGGAGAAAAAAGAATGATAAAAAAAAAAAAATACTACCCCCCCCCCCCCCCCAAAAAAAAAAAGAAGAAAGAAAAAAAAAACCGCAAACTGAACCGACAAAAAAGGGCGAAACAAACCGACCACCACCAAAACAAACCGACGGAGCCCCCCCGCCCCTGCAGCCCCGACGGCGCCTCCGTTCCCCCCCCTCCCCCCGCAGGTGCCCAACGCGCGGCCCCGGGCCCGGCCCGGACGGGGAGCGCTGCACGGCCCGTTCCGGCCGCCCGGGGCCGCCCCCCTCTCTGTTTACGGCCGCGGAAAAGCGAAAGCGGCGGCGATGGCGGCCCCGCGCCCGTTCCTACCTGCGGCCGCGGCGGCGGCTGCGGCTCCGCTACTCCGGCGGCTCTCGGCGCTCGGTTCCGCCGCCGCTCTGCCCCCTCCGGCCGCCGCCGCCGCCGCCGCCGCCCGCACCGCCGTCCGCCGCCGCCGCCCGGCCCGGCCCGGCCCGCGAGCACCGCCCCCACCGCGGCACCGCCCCGCGCCGCACCGCCCCCGGGCACCGCCACCGCCCCCGGGCAGCGGCACCGGGCAGCGGCACCGGGCAGCGGCACCGGGCAGCGCTACGAGCGGCGGCCCCGCGCACCGGCAGAGCGCCGAGCGTCGGTACCGGCACCGGGCAGCCGGTTCCGGGCCGCAGGAACGGGAACCGGGCGGGGCGGCCGTGCTGGGCGCTGACGGGCACCGAGCGCGGGCAGCGGTGCCCGTACCGGGCACGGATCCCGGCACCGGGCGTTGCACCGTCCCCGCGCGGAGCGCTGGGCCCTCAGCAGAGCGGGATTTGCTCGGGCTGACGGTGTGAGCACAGAGAGCAGTGGGCGCGGTGTTACCGGGACGCCCAGTCCGGTACCGGGCAGTGCTGCTGGGGTCCGGCAGCGCCCGCCTGGCACCTCACGTCCCTTGTACCCCCATGTCCTCCTCCCTCGCTGCTGCAGCACTGGGCATGGCACCGGGCCCGCGCGAGCCCGGCTCCGTCCCGTTGGGGCTCAGCTGCCCTCTCCCTGTGCTGTGGATCCCGGCCGGGCACCGGGAGCTGCCGTGGGCGCGGGACATTGCGGGGCGTGGGACTGCGGGGCCGTGGGGATCCCGGTGCGGGGAGGCTGCGGCGGGGCAGGAAGCAATACTCGCTGCGCTCGTTTCTGCTCGAGCGCTCTCGCTGCCGCATGGGATCTCCTGGGCTTTCGCTTTCGTTACCGGTTTATCTTCTGCGGCCTGAAAAACTCAGCGGGGAAACGCAGCGCTGCTCCCGGGGAGCGCCGCAGTGGGGCTGCTCGGATGGATCCGTATCAGCGTCCTTAATGCGGCGGCAATTGCAAACCGCGTGGGAGCGCGGCCCCGAGCTCTCACCTCCGCACATTTTCTGCCTATTGCCCGGGGGTTGAGGCCGTCCCGGTGCTTCTGGGACGCCCCGTCCAGCCGCGCCCTGCGGGGCAGCGCAGCGCTGATGGATCGGAGGCCGAGGGGCAGCGCCCGGGGCTGCGCTGCCGCGGCTGCTCCGGGGCTGCAGCTGAGCCGGGAGCCCGGGGAGCCACGGGCGCTCTTTTTCCACTAAGACAAAGGAAAAGAGCGGAGAAGTGAACAAAAGGTTCACGCCCGCTGCCCTCCCTGCCTTTACTAGGAAATCTTGCGCTCCGTGTGTTGCATCACACGGTCTCGGGTCTTTCACAATCCCTGGCCCGCAGAACCGAGCAGTGCCAGCAGCCACGCACGGCACCGCGGAACCCCGCAGCGCCCGGGGGTGCCCCGAGGGAAGGCCGGGAGGTGAGCGCATCATCTGCTCCCTCTGCCCTTCCCTCCGAGTCCTTCCGTCCCTTTTTAGAAGGGAGAAGGAATGGGAAGAAATGAATGGTGGGAGACGGTGCGGAGAGCCCCTCCATCCCAAAAGGACGACGGAGTCAAATCAAACCAAAGTCTGAGCTTTGCTGAAGACACATCCCAGGGAAAAGCCCTGAGCCCTCTGGTGAACACGTTACAGAAGGGCATCGAGGAGGGGGAGGTCGCTCTGGGGCTGCTGTCATTGCCCCAAGGATGCCCCACAGAGAGCACAGAGCGGCCGCATCCAGCACAGCAGCTCAGGGAGGCCTGCCCTGCTATGTCCCAGCCCCACACAGATCCATCCCCACGCTCCTCACATCACTCCTCGGGAAGTCTCAAAAAGCATCTGGAAGGTAAACAGAGCCCGGGCTGAGCCGTGGCCAGGCTCAGATGAGCTCAACAGGATGCAGTGTGACGCTGCGCATTCAGGGCAGAGTGGGAGCACTGGGCTCCGTAATTGGTTTCCTAGAAAATTGCCTCTCCTGCCTCCTGTGTTTGGAGCACGAGCGCGAGGAGCAGCAGCACAGTGGCCTTCTTCTCTAAGTGGCATCTCGAGGGTCTTAATTATTTCTGAGGACTGGAAGCATTTATTTAGGCGGCTGCTGGAGAGATCCCAGCAGTGCTGGTTGCTGCCCTTCCCTCCCCCCCCAGAGCCCTCCCAGCACTTCTCGTACACAGGGCCCCTCCGCATCCCTCTGTGCTCAGCACGGGGCTCCGCTGGAGCACAGAGCCCACGGAGAGGGTCGGCTGCAGAGTGGGCCCCGCAGCCCCCGTGGGCCGTGAGCAGCACGGGACGGCTCGCCCAGGGCCCCGGCCTTGCCTCCTCTCGGGCTCCCGCGTGGTCACAGATATATGTTATATCCAGAAGAGAACGCAGCGATAATCCAGCCCCTGTAATGAAAAACAGATGAAGCCCCAAATTAGTCACAGCCTTATGTTTTCCCACTCCAACGTCCTCAGTCTAAAACGTTCAGCGAGAGCGCAGCTACGGCAGAGCTGCGGCGGCACCGAGGGTCCGCTGCTGCTGCCATGCTGCAGTTTTCTTTGGGTGCTGCTGCTCCTTTGGGTGCTGCCCCTTAACACCTCTGCCCCAGCTGCACCCACCCGCGGGCGGACCCCCGCTGCCCCTCAGGCACTTCCCATGCCGGCAGTTTCCCAGCACTGAGCTGCTCCTGCCAGCACCGTCCCCATCACCCAACCCTGAGTCACAGCAATGCCTCCCAGAGCCCCACATGGCACAGCCGGACCCGGGGCCACGCAGCAGCCCCCTCCCCACTGCCCAACCCGCTTGCCCAGAGCCCACCCCGAAGGCCCCCGGTGCCCCGCACTGCCGGGCACAGCCTCTGAGTTGCTTTTGTTTTTGTTCAGTCCTTCTCATGCTCACGCAGTTGGGAAGGGGCCATTTCCTGCTGACTCAGTTGTGCTGTGAGGTTCTTCCCACCTGCCCCACATCAGCGCTCAGTAACGATTTCCCGGCTGCAGAGCAGGGAGGATCCGTCTGTCAGGGGTGGGCACAGAGGGGGCACCCGACCTGCAGGCGAGGCACCGAGCACAGCCAGCACGGCCCCGTGGGATGCTGCTGCCCGCCGGTGCCCAAGGACAGCACGTCCCGGGCAGCAGAACAGCTCTCAGATTTAACTATAACGGTCCATAAATGGCCCTCTGGGAGCAGGGGGATACACGCAGTGCTGCCAAAGCCGGGGCGGCCGCTGGGCACAGCGTGGTGGGCCCAGCATGGCAGTCCCAGGGGAGCAGTGACGCAGCAGAGACAGCGCTGGGGTCAGAGCTGCTCCCTGCAGAGCACCGCGGATGGAGGAGTGCAGGGAGAGCTGCTTGGATGCAGAACGCCAGGGCTGCATGAGCAGAGCTGGACGTGGAGCCGGAGCGCGGTGCTGGCGTGCGGGGCACCAGGTGCTGCAGCACCGTCCCTTGTGCCAGTGGGGAGTGAGGAGCCGCTGCCATGGGGAGCAGGAGCGGCACTCAGCCCAGGGGGGGAATTTCCACAGGAAATTTCTGCTTCCAGCCGCTCAGATATGGCTGAAAGCAGCCCCAGTGTGCGCCGGGCCTCGGCAGCCAGGCAGTGCTCGTGCCCGGGCAGAGCTCTTTGTTCACTCATCATTCATCCGAAGGGGAACAAACGGCCATTTCTGAGTACTGCGGGAAATATCAGCCAGCCGGGTCTGCACTGCGCGCTGCAGCTCCCAGCCCCGCACACACTGAGCACACAGGGGTCCCCCCCCACCCCCACACCGAGGGCAGCAGCAGCTCCAGAGGAGCCCGAGCCCCCAACCCCCGCCCCGCACTGATGCAGCCGCGCATCCCCACATCCCCACGTTGCCACAGAAACGGACTCTGCTGGCTCTGCCATCAGCACGTGGCCGCCGCGGGTCAGTGTGGGTCAGCGTGGCTGTCCCAGCCTGGAGCAGGCCCTGGTGTTGCTGGGGGGGAAGCGGTGCTGGACGTGGGCACACAGCAGCATCAGACTGCAGGAATGGGAACCAGGGCCGGGGGAGGCAGTGAAAGTGGGAACCCGAAAGCGAGAGCAGCTCCTGAGCTATGAGTGATGCTGGAGAAGGAACTGGGCGGCGCCGAGGGAAAGCCTGCTCCTCTTCATCCTCACCTGGACGGGTCGGGGTTGGGGCGCAGCCCACGGACCGGCTCCCACGGCAGGAGCTGGGGCTGCCTCGGGTCGGGGTGGGCGAAGCAGTGTGCGCAGCTCAGAGCCGCACGCAGGCAGTGCAGCAGAGCTCACACTGCACGGAGGGACGGCTGCACACAGCGGTGCGTGGGGACCGCACGGTGCTGGAGCCAGCAGCTCTGACCTCTGCCACACCTGGCAGCACGCTCCGCCGCTGGGACCTTGCTTGGCTCTGCTCGGCTGCGTATTAAAGTTTGAGTGTGATGCAATGTTTGCCTGTTGTTTTATGAGGTTTGGGAATCAGGGATAGAGCTCTGCTTGGGCAGCGAGGGCTGCACGAAGCTGCCCTTGTGCTCGGAGCTGTTGGGGAGAGCGGAGATCAGATGGGCGTCTGCAGCAGCTCCCGGTGCTCGCTGCCTCACTTCGTGGCAGCGCACGGCTTGGCAGAAAAAGGATGGAAGAGACTGCAGAGTCCCTCTCCCTGTGCAGCCTACCAGGTACAGAGCATTTTCCTCACCCAGAAATAGCAGCTCACTGCGCTCTGTAGGGCTGCAGGCTCCCAGGGCTCAGTGGGGGGGGAGGAGCGTGGGGGAGCCGGGCTGGGGCCGAGCACTGAGCCCCACGCAGCCCAGGGGCAGAGCCAGGCTCCGTGCTGCTGTGCTGCGCATGCAGCCTGCCTGCCTGGTGTGAGCACGGCTCTGGCGGAGCTGCTCTGGCTGTGCAGACTGAAACTGCGGTGTTTCGGAAACCCAAAGGGCCGCCACGTGCAGCTGTGTGACCGCGCACGTGCCAGGCTGGGGCAGCTCTGGGAGGGCAGCGTGGCAGCGGCTGCGGTGGAGGAGCAGGAGCTCTGTGGGGCGGCGTGTGGTTTTTCTGCCTCATTGGAGCCGGCGGGGTCATTGCAACAGCAGTCAGGGAGCAGAGGTGCACGGCCCAGCCGCCCAGCAGATGCCCTTTGGGCGCTCAGTGCTCACAGGCATCGCTGCAGCAGAGGGCACGGTGCAGCTGCTGACAGCACCCCGAGCAGCCCAGCACCCAACGCTATGAATATTCAGATCCACGAGGGGCTGTGGTGCTCCAGGGCTGCTGTTCCTGGGCCCTGGTCTCCTCCTTTCATGGCATCTGTCACCTCAACATACCATACCCACCACGTGGTGCTGCTTGCAGGCCCGGACAGCCACAGCGGGGCTGGGGACACGGGAGGAGACAGATACAGGCAGTGTTGCACCCCAAGGGCACCCCAACCCCTATTCCCCATCCCAGCTGGGAGCCGTGCGGGGCCGTGGATGCTCCTGGAGCTCAGTAGAGGCATGGCTGTGCCCTCGCAGGGCTGCCCTGGCAGGTGGCCACCCATCCCCACGGGGCCGCCCCAACCCTGTCACGCGAGCATCTGCATCCCAAGCAGCTTATCCGCATTTGGAAGCCCCTAATCCGGGCGCACGTTTGACCCAGACACCGTCCCTGTGGCCTGCAGGGGAGCGACCTCCTTTCAGAGCCACAAACAACTCCATGCCCCACATCCGCCCCGCACTCCATGGGGCAGCGGGACGAGTTCATCCTCACCAGGGTAGCATTGGGGCCAAGCAGACACCCAGAGGGGGAGAACCCCTCCAGGCCGGGGTGCACTGGGTGCCCCTCAGACGCGGGCACAGAGCACAGCCGCAGCAGACGGCTCCTGCTGCAGAGCACAGCACTGCCGCTGCCAACCGCGCTGCCAACTGGAGCATTCACAACAGCAACAATTGAGATCAGATTGGCGGCCAATTAACCCAAGTTACTCAAGGGACCGGGCCCTCGGGCTGAACAAGCGCCGAGCAGGTTCGGGCAGGGATGCAGCAGGGCGTGTGGGCACACGGAGATAAGGAACCCCTTATCTGCAGCAGCGCGGGAAGGGACGGCGCGTTCCCGACACACAACGGTTGTGGCAACCTCAGGGTTTGCATATCAGCGAGAAAAATCCTTCTTCTGGGGTTTTCCACCCCATCCTGCAGCTGAGAACCATCGGGGAAGGAGCGGGGCTGGGCCCGGGGGGGCTGCACGAGCTCCGGGGTGGAACTCGGGGCTCCATCCCAACGAACCCCAGAGCTGCACAGTGAAATACGGCTGAGGGTCCTCAGGGATCAGTGCCCACTCTGAGCCAAGAGCAGAGCAGGGAGCACAAAGGCAATAGGGGCATCTCCAGCGTCTTGAAGGAGCCCAGAGAGGATTGGGGGATTTACGACCCGCATGAAAAATCCCCCGCTAATCCCCACGGAGCAATAATCTCCCCCTCTGGGCCTCACCCCAGACCAAACTCCACATTCATTCTCCTGCATCCACCTCTCAGCTCCACCGAGGGTCACAGGCGGTGGGGTGGGTGCCAGCACATCGCTGCCATCTCCCGTCTGCTCCGGGCACACAGGCGGAGGCACAGCTGTCTCCGGTGGTCCCACAGCTCGGACCCCAGCGCTGGGTCAGGGACAGCGAGCTCCCGCACCCCGGGGAGCTCCGAGGGGACCGCGGGTCGGCTCAGCACCCCGGGTGGGCTCCGGCACCGCCGCCCTGCAAAGCCCGGGGAGCCGCGATAGCCCCGCGTGGCTCCGGTACACCCGCACGAGTGGACAGAGCAGCTCCGGCACATCCCCACGAGAGGGCAGAGCGGCTCCGCGCTGCGGCCCCGCGCGTCCCCGAGGCGGCCGCGGGCACGCGGAGAGGAGCAGCGGGGACGGCCCCTCCCCCCCTCAGAGCACAGCACCCACCCAACGTCCCCGGGCACGGAGCTCTCCGTGACGCCACCGGGGCAGCCCCGGCCGCCGCTGCCGCCCCACGGCCGCGGATGCCCACGCGAAGCGCGGAGGGGTCGGGGCCCGGAGCGGAGATGCACGGAGACAGCGTCGTTCAGAGCCTTTATTTTGGAGAAAGTTAAAGCCTGTAGGTACAGCAATAAAATATACAAAAACGTAAAAATTTGTACAGTATTGAACGCGGCCCGGGGGCTGCTGCGGGGACAAGCATCGCTCCGAGCGCCCACCGTCCCCGGGACCCCCGCCCCGCCCCCACCCCGCGTCCGGTGCTGCCCACGGGGGGGATGCCGTCCCTGGCACTGCCCCTGCTGCCCCGCGTCACTTCTGGGCAGAAAAGCTGCAGCCACGCACTGAAGGTGCCGCACCGGGCCCCCTCCACCCCCCCCACAGCATCACCACGGGTACGGACAGCAGAGCATCTGCAGCCACAGCACCAACGCCGTCACAGCCCCGTGCTGCAGCGCAGAGCTTCCTCTGCTGGTGTTACCCAGAGCTGCTGGGCCCCACGGCCCCACCTTACTGCAGGGCCATCCATCCCGCTGCTCCGGGGAAGCAGGCGGCCCTCACACTGCCGCTCCCTCCCATTTCTGCTCAGGGATGGAACCAAAACCCACACCTGGGAAGGACAGGAGGGCTCCTCACACCTGGGCTGTCAGTCAGCACAGCTCCCATCCTTCCGGACCGCAGAGCAAGGGGGTGTTTGCTGCACCAACGCACCCTCCCCCCTCATCCATCCTTCTCCCTTCAACCCTTGCCACCTCCTAACTTAACACTGACAACCAACCTCCAACAAAGTGCCACACAAAGCCCCTGAGAAGCTGCAAACCCACTGCCTGGGACACGGCACGCTTTATCAGAGCCCAGACACCCACTGCAGGGCAATGTCAGCCAGCATCCCCTGCCCCCCAGGGCTGAAAGGTCTCACTCTGCACAGGGAAATGCAGTCATGCTCCTGTCATAAGTCCAGCCAAGAGGACAGCCAGGGTCAGGAGCAGCCTCCTGGTCCTAAAAAGGACCCAAGATGCAGACATTATGTGCTCACAAGCACCCACTGCTGCTAAGATGCTTCCCTGCTCTTCCCCAGGGCCCTGCCTCTGCCCACAGCAGGAAGGCAGCAGTAAGCATCAAAGCTCCCTGCTCCTGGCAGAGCACAGCAAAGCCCTTATCAGCCTCAGGCTCCACCCTGCAGCACAGCCACTCGCTGTCCCTCCGGGCAACAAGCAGAGCTAAGGGAAGGCACAGAGGTGAGATCCCTCTGCAGGTTCTGATGGCTGCTGGGCAGCTGCTGCACAGCACAGCACCCGCAGTGAGGTGTGTCTGGCTGATGCCCTCTCAGACCCAGGCTCGTGGGACCGTGGGCTTCCAGACAGCGGCAGTCAAGAAAGCAGCTTTCAACAGCAGGCAGCACGGCACGGGCTGCAGAAGCATTTGTAAAAACTGAGGCTGCAATCGGAGGCTAATAGGCACTTGAATGAGCAAAACAATAATAAAAAACTGTTATGGAAGGAAATAGAAAAAGGTTCAACCCCCTTCCCCCCCCCCCCAAAGAGGCGAACAGCACCGCAGCAGTGAGGTGTGTCTGCTCGTCTGGGTAAAACAAGGAATCAGTGGCAAGGATCACAGCCCCCAGCTCCTCCCGAGAAAAGGCCCAGAGCAAATGTGACCAAGAAGTGGGAGCCATGCAGGTCCTGAGGGCGCCAGCACAGCGTGTCACATCGGAGAAGCAGCACATTCCTGGGTCAGCTCCATGTCGAAGGTCAGCGACTCTGAGAAACGCAGGCAGGGGTTACAGGGGCTGCACCCTGACCCGTGGGCTCCTGCTCGCACCAGGACACCCTTGGGCGCTGGGTCCCACCACACTCACCAAACTGGCCTCCTGCATTGGCCTCTGCTCCCTCGCTACTGTTGCCAAACTGCATGAGCGAGTCCAGGGTGCGTGGGGACATGGGCAGGTCGATGGTGTTGCTGAAGGAGGTGCTGTAAGAAGGGAAAAGCATCAGGGCCTGGCCAGAGCGGACACCTCCTGCCCCTTCAGTGGGCCCCAGGGCACAGCGCAGCAAGCCAAGAGCTCTCTGGAAGGCAAAGGGGCCCTGGAGGGGAGAGCAGCCCAGCAGTATGGGCAGCACACTGCCACCTGGCTCAGCTCCACCGCAGTCTCCCCTTTTGCAGAAGAGGAGCCTCACGGCACCCAGACAAAGCAGATGTGGCAAGGCTGAGCACATGAATGCTTCCCTGAGCTCACAGATACCTCCAGGAACACTTACGGGGTGACACAGATGAACTTGGTCTTTAGATATGGAGCAGCACCTGAATGAGAGAGCAGCCTTGTCACCAGCTGCAGGAGGAACCCTGCTCCCCTTCTCACAGCTCTGCTGACAGCCCCTGTCACTGCCCACACCCACAGGGTCCCCAGGCTGTCCTATGACCAACGAGGGACCCCGTAATGGATGCAGTTTTCCACCAGGGTGCTGTCCTGCAGCCATCCTGCAGGCAGGAGCTGTGCTGGGGCACAGAAAATCAACGACTACCTGAGTCAGTAGCTTCTGAGTGTTCCTGGCTCTCAGAGCGGCAGTACTTCCCGAACGCCTCCTCCTTTGGGATGTCCGGGTACAGATACACCAGGGGAGACACCAGGATGTTGGTGGCATCCATGATTTTGTAGCCCATGATGATCTCCGCAAACGACATGCTGTTCAGCTGCTGCTTGGTGTAAGGTTCCACAGACTGGATCTGAGTCTTTCCTGTATGAGAAGACTTTAGACACAGGGCAAGACACCCGCACCCCCAAGGCAAAGGACTTGAAGCTCCCCAAGGGTGGAACAGATAGGACAGAGTCACCTGGGGTTGTGCTCAGCCTCATGTGGCACCCAGCAGGACAGACCTGCTTCAGTGCACAAGGGTGGGGGCACTCAGGAGGGCAGGGACCAGCAAAAGCTGCCCAGGCTCAAAGACTTAACCAGGGACAGGGGCCATCAGGACAAGGACAGACGTCTCAACAAGGGGATGAAGCCGTGGTCCAAGTCACACTCTGAAGTCAGGAATGCTGGCAGTGCAAAACAGCACAGCCAGGGCAGGGGTGGAGAGCAACGTACCACTGATGTCCTTCTCCACCCACGTGAAGGTGATGCCACCCTCCTTGCTGCTCTCGCTGAAGCGCAGCAGGAAGGTTCCTGGAGGCTTGGTGCTCAGGATGGCACGCTCCCGCTCCTTGCTGATGAACCCCATGATGTACCTGGGCACAGGGAGCAAGGCTGGGTCAGGACATGGGGGCAGGGATTCCAGAGCACAAATCCTGACAGTTCTCTGTACACTGACAGGCAGCAGCAGGGCCTGGGCTGGCCACCACAGGGCCACCAATGTTTGGGGATTGTCTGGGGAGTCCCAGGTGTTTTCACTCTGAACCAACCAGCAGAGCCTGGACAGAAAAACCACTCCAGGAGAGCTCAGCTGCACATGGGACAATGTGCATGAGGACAGGGCTCATGGGTCCCCAGCTGAGGGTCATCAGTAGCTGGGACTCACCCTTCATTCCACAGCGCCAGGATATATTTTTTCACCAAGTCAATGATGTTGTCCAGCCAGACCCAGAAAGAGAAGCCTTTGCCAGCCATGTTCTCCTGAGGAAGAGAGCAGAGGGGCTGGGAATACAGCTTGGGTGGAGAACAGCCAAGGGGAGGCACTCAGGAAAGAGAGGGAATTATACCTTGCAGAACTTGGCCCAAGTGATCTGACAGCCAGAGTAGTTCACACCCGGCCCTGGCAGAGAACAGGACTGTCAGCACATGGATTTGACTGTTCCTCCAAAGATACAGTTTTCAGGGAACAACCAGAGGTTTGTGGTGTTTGGAGGAAAATTCAAGCCACTAAAAATGTCAGGCAGGACACACATGCTGGATTACCTAGAAGTTTTTCTGCCAGGGTTGTCAGCTGCTCGATGCTGAGACCACGCTTTGTGGTAGAGGAGAACTGCCAGCTCAGCACCTCTGCCACCTGGTCCCACGTCCCAATGGGTGGCTTGGTGAAGAAGTTCACGTTCTGTGCAAGAGAGAACACAGCCCTGAGCAGAAAAGGGGACAGAAGCAGGGCCGGGTGCTGTTCCAGCTGTGATGAGGGACCTGAGCAGTTCCTCTGCCTGTCTGCCAGGACACCTGGCCCAAAGCACGCTTCACTCCTTCACCAGCCACCCCATGGCCCCTACCTTAGGGTTGTTGGTCAGCATGTTGTACCACAGGATGGATGCCCAGGCGTTAGGCATCTGGCAGATGTTTGAGATGACTACCACAGGCAGTGAGTGGGTCTGCAAAGATAGGACATGACTGAGCTCTGGGACTTGGCACCAAATCCTGCACTGCCCCACAGGACAGCAGCCTCCAGCAAGGGTCTCCCCCTTCCATTCTCTGTGTCATGAAGGCCCTGGGAAGGGTGCAGCCACACAGCAGTGGCTGATACCACCTCTGGCCAAAGCCTCCCCCATACTCCAGTTCACCCTGCTGCAGCAAGGCACAGCTAACCCCAGCTCACCTCCAGGTCGATCTTCAGCCCCTGGTGGTACACTTCTGTCTCAAAGGTGATAAGGTGCAGCTCCTCAGTCACAATCAGTGAGGCCTGGGGGTGGAACAGACCACAGTGAGCCCACAGCAGACACCTGCCTTCAGCATGACATGGCACTCTCAGTTTGGGGCAGGGAGAGCTGAGCTGGCAGCTGCCACGTGTCAGAGTGTGTCACAGCCACCCCCATGAGAGCAATTCCTGCTTCCCCTGTGGCTCAGCTGCCTGGTGAGGAACGAGACACCCAGCCTGCTACGGCTGCCCTGAGTGCCTCTGCCAGAAAAGGGCTCTCCCAGACAGCGTCCCCCTCCCCAGCACTTACATCACAGTTGGCTCTGCCTCCGTTACCGCACCGCTGTTCCCG
Source organism: Callipepla californica brunnescens (assembly GCA_023055505.1). Classification (NCBI taxonomy): domain Eukaryota; kingdom Metazoa; phylum Chordata; class Aves; order Galliformes; family Odontophoridae; genus Callipepla; species Callipepla californica. The sequence continues at coordinate 4,049,271 of JALIRH010000045.1, forward strand.
CAGCGTCTGCAAAGGGAAGGAACACACTAAAGCAACACCACGAGGGCACATCGCCTCTGCAGGAGCAGCCCGAGACCTCGTGGTACCTACCAGGTGCTTGAACTCTGCTGAAAGGCTGCCATTATTTGACTCCTCCATGTTCATGACCTTGGTGTTTGTCCCCAGGATGTTAAACTTCCGGGACCTAAAAAGAGAAAAGATGCAGCACGAATGACGGCCTCTCCGAGCGAACGTGCAGCAGAATATTTGCCAACATTAAAAGCAAAAGAGAGGAAAAAATAAAGGAAAGAAAAAAAGAATCCATTGCACTTACCCCCGAAGTGCTGCAACATCACCAGAATCCCTAGGAAAGGGAAAAGAAAAAACAGTCATGGCCATGGCTGTGTGTGTGTGGTTCACTGCACTACAGCATCAAGTCCCACGAGCCCCTACACCCTATGAACCCACCACCAGGACTCACTTGTCAATGCAGACTTTGATTTTCAGCTGATAGTTCAGCTCTGGAAACTTCACCAACAATCTGCAAAGAGCCAGCAGACAGAACGTGAGCACAAGCACCACATTCTCACAGCACAATCCAGCTCCTTTGGCATCTGGCACATCACAGAACCTATGGTTCCCCCGAGCCCCGCAGGGAGATCTTGTTTCAGCCACTGACTGCCCACACCAGGCAGACCACTCTGAACTTTGGCATTGCTTCTGCCAAGGAGGCAACTGGGGCACAGCTGTGAGATGAGATGAAGCTGTAGGCAGAGCCTTGTGTCAGAGCAGCAGATTTCTGCAGAAGCCGGTGAGGGACACAGGCCAGAAGACAGGCCTCTGTGCTGACACTTCCTGTCGCCTGCCCCCACAGTGGGATTTACCAGAACCCAATCTGTCTCCAGGAATACAACAGAGATGCAGCCAACAATCACCATCCCTGCACTGAGTCACCCAGGCTGCACTCCAGCAGGGCCAGCCTGCAGGGAGCCATTCCCTCCCAGCACCAGCACTCCCTGGGCAAACTGAAGGCTGCATCTGAGCCAGCATCTCCTCGGAGACGGACGCTGCATTCACCCTGCATGGCTTCCTTCCCTGCACAGAGGAATCGCAGGGGCCAGCAACCCACCTGACTTTGGTGGTGAACTGCACACCAGTTTTGATGACCAGGGGCCGGTCAGGATGCATGGGCATGCAGGGCTGCCGCTCCACCACAAAAGCACTGTAGAAGACAAAGTAAATGCAGTCAAACCTCAGCCCCATCCCAGCACACAGTGCTCACCCCCTCGTGCACTGCCTGTGACCAAGGAACAGCCCACAGCTCCCTCTGAGCCCTCAGCACCTTTTCATCAGGTTCCTGAACAGCTCCACGATCCGCTCCTCCAGCATCGGCCGGTGTTGGACAATTGGGTCACCCTTGTAGGACACCTTCTGCTGCAGCTCTTCCAGTTTCTTGATCTGCTGCCGGGTCTGTAGCTGTGATTCGGCAAGAGAGGTTATCCTAGGGAAGTAGAAGAACCAGTGTTAGCTCTGGCTGCCAAGTCCTGCACAGTCCCAGCCCACAGAGCCCTCCTCTTCCTTCCCTGGCTTTTGCAAGAGAGGACAATCGCTGTAGCAAACCAGCAGAGAACAGAACAGTTTTGTAGTCCCCAGCTCAGTGCAATTTTCTAGGCCACATACTATGAAAGTAAGGCAACGGCCATACAATCTCACAAACCTGGAGCTCGGGCATAAGTGTGGCTATCAGATTACAGTTACACCTGCAGGCATCAGTGGCCATTTTGCAAGGATGCTGCCAAAGGGAGAGAACTCACTTGTGCTGCAGGTGTTTGAATGCTGCCTCTCCAGGGACTGCTGCAATCTTACCAGTTCTCAAGCCGGTCTAAGCAGATGTTTGGTGGGCCACCAATGCATGCAATTTGTTGCCGTCTCTTCCAGTCTGCCAACTCCTCATCTGCCAGCATCTTCTGCACATACTCCATGGCTGACAGCAGTCCCGCCAGCTCGCTCACAATCCCCTGCCAAACCACAAAGGAGGACCTTCAGCACTCGGACTCCCTCCAAGAGGCACAAGTTTCATGTTCACAAGAAACGGAGTTGCCCACTGCTGTGTTGCCGGTGCTACTCTCATAATTCCGGCCACGTAAGGCTATCAAATCCATATCCCAGAATAAGGGCACACCTATAACCCAGAGGGACCTGGAGGGCCATGGCATGACATACCCTTCGCATCTGGTCCAGTGCCGTGAGCATCTGCTCCAGCTGCTGCATTTTCTGACGTGTCACTGACTGATTGTTTCCATTCAGATCCTGCATGTCTGTGCAAAGAGGACACGAAGCTTCAGCCAAGCAAATGTACTCCTCCCACCATTCCAAACTCCCAAACATTGCATAGGAGACTGAAAAGTTGACTACAAAGGAGCAGGATTTCTTGAAAGCTGTCAACAGTTCAGCAGTGACCTCAGGCAGCCTCTGCCAGCTCTGCCTCCGAGCACCTTTCTGGCATTTCTGCATACACAGCAGCACTATCACCTTCATATGCCATTCTCCTTTCACAGGCAGAGCTCTGGCTCAGCTCCCCTGCAGGCCCTCAGCTCGTTCTTTGTTTCTGCCACTTTCTACAATTGCCATGCAAATGCCCTAAGACTAACACACCCTTCAAGCTTGGAGAGGAGGCACTAGGAGGGCTGGAACATGCCCTCTGGCATGTTTCCTTGCAGGAACACACTTTGGCTTGCCAGGTGCTAATGAACTTTATTACCTCCTTGGCTTTTCAAAGTCTTGTAGTTAAAATCAAAGTCATCCTGGAGATTCTCCACCACTTTCATCTTTTGCTCCAGATCCTGCAAAGCGAGAGACAGGATTTGTTCACCGTGCTGCTCCACCACGGTGCTCCCAGAAGCACCAGGGAAGGAAGGCAGCACACTCACCTGCACTCTCTTCCTTACATCCTGCAGATGCTGCTCCAGCATCTGCTGCTTTTCTGTCACTACAGCTGCTGTTGGATGTGTGGCCTGTCCCCCTTGCTGTAGAGGGGACAAGGAGGGCATTAGAACAGGGCTGGGACTCAGGGACAGTCCCTTCACAGCCTGAGGAGGTTTGGCAGAAAGTCTTAAACCCTTCACTAAAAAAACCCTCAGCACAGAGCACCCAGGATGCATCCTAGAGAGATGAGCATCAGTTGCCCTTCACTGCAGCTTGACCGCCCCTCTGAGCACTGCTGAAAGCAACAGGCAAGCAGCTTCAGATCAGAGCTTCCCCATGGCACCAAGTACTGCACAGAGCTGCTGGGCGGGCAGAGGGGCAGCAGCCCCAGGGCACCTGGGTCACTTACCTGTGCGGCCGTGGCAGCTGTCTGGAGGAGCCGTGACTCCTCCCACAGGCAGCGAGCCACGATGCGGGCGATCTCCATTGGCTTCTCCAAATATCTGCTCTGTAAAACACGGAATTCCTCAGGGTTATCCTTCAAACTGTAACTGCTGGAACCCCCGCGTACTTTAGGGGTCTGGTCTGTGCTTCAGAAACGGATGGGCTGCCTCCACCTCACCTGCAGGAACTGCTTGATGCGCCGCAGGTTGTGCTGGTACAGGACGTTGGACTCCTGCAGGAAGCGGCTGTACTGCTGGTCGATCTCCCCCAGCAGGTTGTGGAACACCAGCGTGGCGTGTGACTCCTTGTTGGCAGCATATGCCCTGCACGAGGAGAAGGCAGAGTCCTGGTGCCCAGCCCAGGGGAAGCGCGGGGCAGCTCCGTGCACGCCCACTGCCCACCCCATGACTGCCAAACCTGCACCAGGACGCAGCCTCAGCAGGCCCTGCTCCCACAAGAGCAGAGAGACAGAGGTGTTTCAGATGCTGGAATACAGCACGCACAAACACCTCCATTTCAACCTTGTTTAGAACAGAGGTCGACATAAACCCTGACACCTCTGCTGTGGATTTCCCCTTTCTCATAGTCTGAGGTCTGACACCAGACACGCAGACTCCCACTCCATCTCACACTGCATATATCTCAAGGAGGAGTGCCCCCCAGCTCAGAGAAGCTGGCAGAGTCCTTCCCTCCAGAGCTTGACAGTGCCTTACCAGTCCTGGCTCTCAATCCACGGGGCCAGGAACTGCCGCAGCTCCATGGGGAAGCTGTCGCTGTAGAGCTGGTGGAGCTGCTCCAGGTACCGCGTGTCGAGCTGCTGCAGCTGATTCCACTGTGCCATCGTGGCCGGCTCCGGAGCCCTGCAGGGACAAGCAGCTCAGTGCAGAGCCCCAAACCTGCGGGCAGCCCTCCTTCACGGCCCCCGGCTTGGCTAAGGCTGACCCAGCAGTGAGAGTGCTGCCTGCCTGCCCTCACCACCTGATGCTCAGCATGCAGCAAGGCAGAAAACCACAGTCAACTCCAATTCCCCTCCATTAGCAATCCAGAGGCAGGAAGATGTGGATGTCTCAGCAAAGAACACGCAGCGATACTGAGGTCTGACACTGGCAGGGCGCGGGCTCTGCTCACAGCCACCACTGCCTGCTGGGACACGTAGGCACACAGACACCATGAGCCCTGGGGACAATGCTGATCTCCAGCTCCCAGCCAAGCTGCAGCAGGGACAGCCTCCCACAAGTGTGTGCCAGCTCCCAGCTCAGCACTGCTGTCATCACTGTCACCTGTGCTGAGAGGAGGTGGCACCACAGACCAAAGCACACAGCCAGCAAGGCACAGAGTGCGTGAGCTGGTGCACGTTTGCAGGTCAGGAGGGAAAAGCAGTGCTCACACAGCAGTGCTCACACCCAGGCACCAGCGCAGCACGGCAGCCTGCACTCTACAGACTCTGCAGACTGGTCAGTGTGCACAGCTTTGGGCTCCAGGCTGGAAATGTATCTGCACGAAGCACCAGGGCAAGTTGCTCCGCACTGCCCCAGCTGGGAGCGGATGAACACCCGGATCCTGACTCATTCTCCTTTCAAAGTTAATCCAAAACATCTGAGTGCGGAGCTACGGCCTCTCCTATTCCTGTGCACGATTTCAGGGCCGTGCAGACCCACAGAATGGTTACAAACACAGACAGCCACAATGCCTCACTTCGGTTTCCGTGGAAAAAAGCACTTCCCAAGCACCTGGCTTTGGCAAAACTTTCCTAGAGAGGCACCGTTTCCCAAAGCTTTCCTACCTTCGTGCCGGGGGGAGGAGGAAGCAGCCTGGGCATTCAGGTCACAGCAGCAGGGCCGAGGCTTTCATCTGGAGCAGCCCCGCGTCTCCCAAGGGCAGGGAAGGAGCTGCAGGGCTTACAGTAAGTGCGGAAGGCGGAGACTGCCAGGAAGCAACAGAAACGAGGAAGGAGCAATTTTCAAGTGAGTGGCTGGTGCATCAATAGCGATCAAACTCAGCCTAACGAGGGATGGCAAGCTGCGCAGGAAGCACAGGCACCGAGCAGAGCAGCTCTGAACCCCAGCAGGGGCTCACTTCCCCCAGAGAGCGGTTTGCTCTTTGCAGACACAGCCCAGCAGGCGACACGTCAGCAGCAGTGCGGGGCTGGCTCACGGCCCAGGGCCCTCACCAGGGCCACCCAAACGAGCAGGGAAGGCCTCGCGAGGCAATCCGCTCTGCACCGCACGGGTTCTGCTCACAGCCCCAGGCTGCCAAAGCTCACTGAGCATTTGGACACTGCGTCAGAGGGTTTGGGTGGTGCTGTGTGGGGCCAGGGGTTGGACACGCTGATCCCATGGGCTCCTCCCAGCTCAGGATGTCCTGTTCCGTGCCTGCATGCAGCCAGCCTTACCGGGCACACAGCGGCACTGGGCAGGAGCTCCAAGCTCTCTGGGGCAGTGCTCCAGGCACGATCTGGCCGTACAGAGCAGGGGACACTGTGGCCCTGACTGCTGCTGCCCCGACACAGCCCCGTACCCCACGTCCCCCCCAGAGCGGCTGCACAGCACAGAGAGCCAGGCTCGATCAGCACGTTTCTGGTGTTTGTCACACGGGAGTCTTTCTCTATTTTTGAGGATGGTTTTCCTTCGAGGATAAGAAGGGGAATCATTCTCCCCGTGAGACCGGCACCTGCCAAGGAGTTCAGCTGCTTTTTAGAGCAGCCCAGGTAACAGCAGCCCATCCACAGGACGTTAACCTTGAACCACAACCTCTGGTGCAAACTTCAGAGAAGACCACGTGAACAAAGCGTGGCTTTAACAGAGCAGTGGGTAAAAGGAGAGAAACAGGATCCTGATAGAGAAAGACACTCCGTCAGACCCGAGGGAAGACCCAGCTCTGTTTGACACCTGTGTGACCCCAGGACTTCTCCTTTTTGCAGCACTGCACCAAGGCAGGCTGAGCCCTTTGCTGCTTCTCCACGGCTGCTCAGCATGGCACCAAGGTCCCTGCCCTGCCGCAGGCTCAGCTCCTCGCTGGCTGCTGGTCTGGCTGCAGCAGCACGGGGAGCACTCACACTCCTTTGAGCTGGGAGTGAGAGGCTGCCAGCAGTGTGAGGTGTTGATGCTTCTGAGAGCGAGGGGGAAATGAAGCAACAGACGCACAGCCAAGAGCTGAGAATCCACAAGCCACCAGCATCCGGAGCTGCCGCCCTGCACTTCCCTGATCCAAGCAGGACTTCCACAAGCAAAGCCCTGCTCTGGGTCTTGCTGGGCCACGTTGAAACCCACAGCACCAAAGGTGAAATCTGTGCCCCCAGCGGTTGTGTGCGGGGCAGGAGGCAGACACATCTCCCCTGTGTGCAGCCCAGGAAGCAGCTGCCCTGCAGAGTGCTCAGCCACACTCATCCCTGAAAAACAGAACTTGCACAAAGCGAAACACGAGCTGCTCAGCCCCATCCCACTGCAGGCATCTCCCCACGGCACGGCCACACAAAGCAGTGAAGGAAGTGGCTGCAGAACACACGCACGAGCACAGTAAGAGGCACCGAGAGGACTCGTGCTGTGTGGGAGCGAAGCAGCAGCGTGTGGGGACGCTGCCGTGGGCCGTGCTCACTGCGTGCCAGTCTGTGAGGTCGCTTTCAGTCCTCATCTCCAGGGACGTCACGCAGGGTTTTCACAGCCCTCAGCTCAACAGGCGCAGAGCTGACAAACTGCCCCCACGCCACCGCAGGACGAGGGCTGGGAACCACCTCCAGACACGATGTGCTGAATCGTGGGCTCTCGCCAAGTGGGACAGCTCTGCTGAGGCAGCTGATGGAGGCTGCCAAGCCAGCAGAGGCAGGAGGATGCGGAAAGGCAGGGAACGCCTGGGAGCAGCAAGGAGTCAGGGAGCAGCCTGAAGGGCTGCAGAGGACTTCCAGCAGCACCAACTGCCCGTGAGGAAAAGGGCCCCGTGCCCCCCCGACCACCAGAGTCACCCCCACTATGAAAGCTTCCACGCCGTCAGCCCCACACCCAACGCAGGATCCCTCCGCAGCCCATTCTGCTGTGGGGACGCTCCCTGGGGAAGGCTTAAAAATTTGAGGGCTGAATCCTTCCGATTCCGACGGGTTTGATGCCTCTGCGGTTCACCTCTTCTCTCATGGCTGGAGCAGAGCCAAAGGGCAACTGACATTACCAGGGCTGAGCACGGCATGACGCAAGCGCTGAGGTAAACAAGCTGTACAGAGCTCAGAGAAGAGAGGCTAAAAGTAGCCCGAGAGCTAAAGTTCATCTTTCTTTAGCTCCCCTGCAAGGGCAGAGCACGAGAGCCTGAGCTGGGCAGCGAAACCACAGCTCCTCACACTCCAACAGCCACACTGAGCAGCGCTGCTGCCATGGGGAACAGCCCCACGATGGCCTCTGTATGTCTGGGACGTACCAGAGCACTTCTCCCTGTGCCCCAACTTCCAGGGGCTTCATCAAGAGCGGCTATTTTCCAAGGAATAGCGAGCAGAGGGGAAAACATCAGAGAGGCCCCAGAGGACACCACCTCCAGTGCTCCAGTCCCCAAAGGAACAGCGTGGCCGCTCCAGCACCCATGGCCCACAGCAGCAGGGGCTGATGAAAAACTGTCCCACCAGAAAACAACCAACCGTGCTGGACAAAGACCAGGCTTTTGAGGCGGCTATGTAGAGAAGTTGGTTCTACTTCTCTGGAGTGCATTCAGATAAAGCCCCAGAGGTAGAATCACAACGAGGTGATGGAGAGATTTGAGGAAGGAAAACAAGGGGATCGTGTCAGGCTGGGGAGGCTCTGGGCAGCCTCACAACCACAGCTCTCCACTGCAGCCTGCAGCTCCCGGGGCAGCGTGGGAGCTCCTGGCTCCACCCGGCACACAGCACCTGCTACCTGCCCGCAGCCACGGCCGAGGCAGACACCTGTCCTCTGGCACCACGACAGCAGCGCTGGCACACCACTGGGAAGTACAGAGACCGCCTGTGACAGCGACCGGGCACGGAATGCTTTCTGATGTGCACCCCCAAGCAGCACTCACACCCCGTGGATGTAGAGGGGCTCTTCTGGAGGAGCAGCCCAAGGCCTGAGCCCTTCTCGCAGGGCCTGGGCCTCTGTACGCCCCTGGCAGGCAGCGTGCGGCACAGAGACTCATCAGGACCACCGGGCTCCGTGGGCACGGGGACAAGCAGCAAAGCAAGGCCGGGGCCGCGGCAGGACACCACTGCGCAGCACACAGCAGAGGGGGAACGCCACAGCCCCGCACTCAGCTCTGTGACCGCTCAACGCGTCCCTGCAGCTTCGGCGCGGAGCTCCGGGGCGCTGCCGGGGCCGCCACTCAGCGGCACCGGGCCGCACATCGCCCGCCCCGATCGGCGCTGCGGCTCTCGCGGCTCCGCAGCCCGGACCCCCCCGGGAACCCTCAGCACCGGGCGGCTCCGGGAGGAGCACGGCGCGGCACGGCAGCCCCGGAGCCCCCGGTACCCGCGCGCAGCTCGGGCCCTTCCACAGCCCCGGGCGGAGGCCCCGAGGCGAGGCCCGGCCCCGCTCCGCTCCCCCGCTTCCTCCCGGTCCCGGTCCCGGTCCCCTCGCGTTCCGCGCCCCCGGTTCCCCACGTTTCCCCGCGGAAGCGCTCACCGGCGGTGCCGGGCGGGGCGGGGCGGGGCGGCGGTTCCCGGTGCCGGTAACGAGCGCGCTCCGGACGCGGTCCGACTGCGGGACCCGCACCCCCAGGCCCCGCCCCCCCCCGCGTCACGTGGAGCGCAGCCAATGGCGGCGCGGCGTTCCCTCCGCCTCGAGAGGGTCGGTCCGCGAGGACCAATCAGCGCGGCCGTCCCGGCGCTGCGTCACGGCTCGCGGCGCCGCGGGGGGGCGCTGCCCCGCGCCGGCTGTTCCCGGATGGCGCCGCCCCCCCCTCCGCAGGGCGGCGCCGGGCAGGGGGCAGTGCGGGGGGGGGGGGCGGCGCCTGCCGGGAACGGCCGTGCGGGAAACCCGCTGAGTTCCGGGCAGCGCTGTGACGTCATCGCGCGGCCCGCAGCCGCCGCCGCCGCCTCTTAAAGGGGCCGCGCCCCTCCCGTCGCTCCCGGAGCGCAGCAGCGACCCCGCACGGAGCGCTGCGGATCTGCGCCCGGCGCCCGCCCGGCCCGCGCCGTCGGGGCACCTTCCGTGCATCGGCTGCCCGGGACCCCACCCAGCTCCTGAGCACCCCCGGGGATGGGCGCCCGCGCTCTGCGCCGTGGCCCGGCCGCCCTCCGAGCAGAGGTCTTCCTTACAGCCGCCCCAGGTGCACCCCGTGTCGGTGTGAGGTCGTTTCCCCGTCCCGCACCGCCCCCAGCCCGGCGCTCAGCAGGCGTCATGCCGCTCCTTTACAAAAGAGCCTTTATTAGTTGTGCTGCTCACCAGGATGCAGTCGTAGAAAACAATCAGAGCTTTGTCCGACGCGCCCGGGGCGGACCCCGCGGGGCCGCTGCTTCGGTAGCGCTGAGCGCGGGGCCGGGACCCGGAGCGCCGCGAGGAGCACGCGGGTCCGGGAACGGCCCCGGGGTGGGGAGGGTTGGCTGCGTTAGACAATGAGAGGGAGAACGATCTGAGAGGAAAAGCAAGTTTATATACGTGGTTATGTCTGCGGCAGTCCCGGCCGCGCGGGGACGAGCGGCTCCGGAAGGAAAGCGGCCGCGCGGGGCAGCGCCGTCCGCCCCAGCGATCCCAGGAGAAGCGGGGCCGTGCTGCGGGGCGGCTGCGTGTGAGAGCGGTGCGTGCGATCCGAGCGCTGCCCTGCTACAAAGCCGCAGAAGGTGGGGAGTGGGGAGGGAAGCGCGGGACGCGGGCACGAGCCTGAGCCGCGCCGGGACCCCCGGAGGAAGCGGACGCTCAGAAACGCTCAGCGTGCGGTGCCGGAGCGGTGTCAGGGCAGCTCCGGCAGCCAGGCGCATCCCGAACCCCTCTGGCATCGCAGCGCAGCCGGGGCGGGCTGCTCCGGCACTGCCGCCCGCGCTCACCGCCCACCCGTGGGGGCAAACGCGGGCGGTGGGGAGCGGCACGCAGCTCTGCGCGTTCCCTGCCCGGCCGGGATTTGGGCACTTGGGTTTTAAACCCGAGCCGGGGAGTGAGCGCCCACGCTGCTCCCGCGATGGCAGTGCCGTGGGAAGTGGCCGTGAGGGGTCTGCGGTCCCAGCAGCAGGTTGGTGGTGTGGCAAAGCGGTCCCGGCTCCGCCGCAGTGATCCGCTGCTTGGGAGGAAAGAATGGAGCAACCTGCCGCTCAGCTTCGCGTTACTCTGCTCACTGGCAGGATGTGCTCGGTCCTTCCCTCCCGCACGCTGGGGAGCACCGCGGACCCTCTGCATCCCGCAGGGACAGCCCCTCAGCCCGGCGCAGGGAACTGGGGCCTTGTGGGCTGGGCAGGCATTCTTGACACCAGGTCTGAGCTCACGGAGAACATCTGAGCGTTTCAGGTGTACAGCTGTTATCTTGGTTTTAGCACGCTCCAGCTGGGCTGGGTCCCCGTTGCTCAGAGCTCTTTTCCAGGTCTGGGGTGTGGAAGGCACTCACGCAGCCGCGGCAGGAATGGTCTCCATGGGTGATATGACAGTGTAAGAAAAACAGTCCCGTGTTCCTAACATTTCTGTGTGCTAAAACTAAAATATAAAATACACCTTGTCCTAGCAGGCAGGGGGTTGGCGTCGGCTCTGCAGGGTAGTAAAGATGCAGTGTACACTTCCCCCAGGGCTCTGGGGCAAAGAGAGATCTCAACATGTGAATGATTACGTGTTCAGCCATCCATCCGCAGCCTTCCCACGCTGTGCCTGTCCTACTCACTGTCGCTCTTGTCCACCAGTACTGCGTCGGACTCCTCCGTGATCTCCAGCAGCGTGTGCATCTCCGGGCTCTCCCCGCGCAGCAGATCCGAGTTTTCTCCCTCCTCTCCACCCACCTCCACCAGCTCCGTGGCTTTCACTTCCACTTCACCCTCCCTAATTTTCTTGACGTGGAAAGTGAAGGGTGGCACTTTGTAGACGGCTGTCTTGGACCTGGCGTAGATGGTATGGTCAGGGGTAAAAGACTTCCTCAGCTTGTCTCGAGAGGTCTTCATCTTCTCTCTCCTTTCATTAGTCACAATCTTGGTGCCCAGCTTGTTCATCCTCTTCTCCAAGTTGTGGCGGGTCTTCTCCAGGTTGTGGCGGGTCTTCTCCAGGTTTTCCTTGGTCTTCAGCTTTGTCTTCTCCATTTTTTCCTTTGAGAATGCCTTCTTAAAGTCATCCACTCTCTTCATGCCGCTCCTTTTGATGCGCTCTGCCCGGGACTCCTCAATAATCTCTTCAATCTCTACCTCCTCATCAGAGGAGAGCTGGATGTGATCTTCCTCTGCATGGTCCTCTCCTGCTGGCACCTCCTCGCCTTCACCTTCCTTCTCTTGCTTTTCACCCTCCTTCAGGGACTTGCTGATGCTCAGTTTGGATGGGAGCTTCACTTCATCCTGCAAGACACAGAGCGGAGCCAGTGAGACACACACCCACCTCGGCAGCCCAACTCAGCACCGCTGCTGAGCAGAAGCACAGTGACAGCTCATGGTTCAATGAACCTGGCAGTCTCAGGTCTAGGTTTGTCCTCCCAGCAGCTCTCCTAATAAATCACACTGCTCTGTCCCACTGCATCTTACAGCTTTGCTGCATTTCAGCTCACATTTCTGAGCTCTGCACCCTCTGGGCTGGTCCCAAACCTGCTGATGGCTGTGGCTGTGCAGAGGAGCTGGAGGAGGCTGCAACTTTGCTGCAGGAACCCAAACTGCGGGCTCCTGCCACACAACTCGTTCATGTACTTACACCTGTTGCAGAGCCCTGCGTGGCTGTGACCCCAAGGGGCAGCTGGGAGAGGACAGGAGCTGTGTGTGCACGGTGGGCATGCAGGCTTGGCTGCACCCAGTGCTGACAGCTGGCACTGGCAGTGCTCGATTTCTCGAGTGCTGTTTTCACAGGGCTGTGCAGGCACTCAGCTGGGCCAGGCTGTGAGCTGCACGCTGACCTGATGCTGCCTCAGCTGCTCAGTGGGCACCGGCACTGTGATCCTGCTGGAGCTCCCTGCCAGGCAGCAGCGATTTGCCCCACCAGCCACACTCTGTCCCCCTGAGCCCTCCCTGATCTCTGGGGCCTCCCACCACCTCCCCGTACCCGGCACTGGGTCCAGTCTTTCCCAAGCCCTATGCACAGCCTTTCCCAGGCCCTGTGGGGAAGCAGTGTGAGGCTGGGACATCTCCTGGGGCACAACATGTGGGTGTTTTTGCCATTTCACCGCTCTGTTTTTCTGAATCTGAAGGAGGCTGAGACAGATCCTGATGCACACAGCGGGGCTACACTGCCTCTCCTCAGGACTGAAGGCAAATTCATTCAGCTTCTCCGCTGCCCTGGGTCAGCCAAATCTGTGATCTCTGTGGCAGAGGACAGGCATGTGCACAGGAGGGGCACTGGAGCCAAGAGAGGGGCACAGGTCCGGGGTGGGATTGGTTTTCATCCGAGCAGCACATAGCGTGCGTCCCTGCTGCAATGAATCACCACTGTGTTCCCAGGACGAGCTGGAAATAGCCCATCACTGTACAACGCACCGCAGCTGTGGAGCTGCAGCACACAGCTCTGAAATTTATGCCCAAGTTGTTTTAACCTATGGAGCCAGGAGGGAGAGGCACAGAGTGCTGCGATGAGCACAGCCAGAGAAGCAGCAGGAACTACACAGAGCCCTGCAATGGGAACACACACAGAGCACAGCGCACTGGGCTGGGACTTGGAGAAGGCCATGGGAAAGAAGGACCCACAGGTGCTACTGCCAGCCATGGGGACAGGAGCTTCAGAAGGAAAGGGCTGGGGTCCAAGAACAACGTCGGCTGTAGCTGCGGCATCACTCTGCCTGCAGGCTAACGAGCAGTGCAGATGTCAAGAGCCAGCACATCCCAGTGTCACACAGCTGCTGGGGACAGGGCCTGAAGAGCCACGCTGGCCCCACGTATGTTTCTGTGCAGGTTTTCCTGGGTGGCTGGGGACGTTCTGATGTCTTCTGTGATGCTGGGAAGGACTGCACCTGTGCACCACTGCTGCTCTGATACGGCGTGACAGACGGCTTTGGTGTTTTCTCCTTGCTCCCCAAGCACAGGACAGCACTGCTCCTTGCACAAGCAGAACTCCTGGAACTGAGAGGGAATCTGAAGAAAATGGTGTAAACAATGGAAAATCGCTTCCACGGAACACCTGGCTGAGCAATACCACCAGGGCTGCAGGGGCTGCAGCGTGGCTGTGCCAGACCAAGGGTCTCACTCCCAGATTCTGTCAAACAGAAACGTGCAAGGGACAATGCTGCGTCTCTGCATCACTGCTCAGGCCTCAGATAAATTCTGGATCGGAAGGTGAAGCAGCCCACACATGTTTTCTGCATTTCACAGCCCCTTCAGGAGAGAACAATGCTCACGCTCTCAGGAGGGCTGGGAAAGCCCAGAGCCAACGTCCCCCACGGGGACAGTGGGACCACATTCTGCACAACACCTGCGGGAGTAATCCCCGAGACCCACGGAGACCCTCCTGCGCCAAGAACATCGGGAACTGCAGCACTTCCTTCCCCCACCTCAACACAATGAGACAGAACAAAGGCATCCCCACTCCCCTGGCACCAGCGCTGGAAATGGCCACATCCTGCAAACCTAGATCCTTATCAGGCCCTGGTTAACTCCCAAGCATACGTGTACAAAAAGAAATGCCAGTACAAAAACCCCGTATCTGTCCGGAGGTAACTGCCTTCCCTCTTGTTATAACTGCATTTTCCAACACAGTGGGCTGGGCTGCACCAGCAGCATTCACACGATCTGTAATGCCCCCATGGCACGGAGGTGCCCACCCCACCAGGTCCTCAGAGTTAATTCCCCAAAGCACCCCCGTTCTCAGGCTGCCAGCCCTCAGCCCCGGCCCAGACGCTCCCCTGACTCTCCCTCCATCCATATGTCTGTAGATAACCATCTGGAGAACAGCCGGTGTGCTTCCAGCACTGTTTGATTTGGGTCACCTTCCTGACTTAAAGCCCATCTGCACCACGCAGCACTCTGCTGATGCAGCAGGCTCGAGCAGAGTGCACGACAGCCCTGACCACCCCACTGGGATGAGCAAACAGCTCTGAGCATCCCAGGCACTGCCCACTGCCCCCACAAATCCACCTGCAGCAGCGGACAGCGGGGCCCCGCCAGAACAATCCCGAACCATCCCAGCTTTGGAGGCAGCTGCTGTGCAAATTCCTGCTCAGGGCACAGCTCTGTGCTGTGTACGCTTTGCTCCGCTCGTGACTCATCCAGATGAGGCATATTTGTAACAGCAGGCATTCTAAGCACTCTATTTTTACTGGGAAAACACTGACCCTTGTGGTGGGAGAGTCCGAAATCCTGGCTCTTGGCATCCCCACACACTGGGGTGTTCAAACTCTCCCTCCCCATCAGCAGATGCAAACCAGCTCTGTTCTCTATGCCCGAATCCAGCTGGCACAAAGATGAGATTTCTCAGATTTTTATCTCGACAGAAGAAAAATTCTCCCTGGTCTGTACACAGAGTGCAGATCCACACAGCACTGGCAAGCAGTGTTGGTGTGTGCTGAGCCAGGCCACCAGCCGAGGTTCAGCTCAGCCCCTGCTGGATCTCCTGCATTCCTCCAGGGAGCAGCACTTGGGGACAATCCCTGCTCAGAGCTGATGGGATCCAGGAGAGGTACCCAGGGCTGAACTGCCCCATGCTCCTTCTGCTTCAGCATCACTGCTGCTCCACCTGGGGCAGAGCAGTGCCTGCTTTGCTGCACTAAGGGGGCTTTTATCTGACTGCTTTTCCAAGCTGAGTTCCCTCGCAGTGAGTCACCCCGTCAGCCCCTTTATGGCCATACACACACTGCCTGTTGCTACAACACAAGTAAATACTTCCCTTGTCCCGGACGGGGCCAATGAGGCACAGAGCCAAGCTGCATTCCCAGCCCAGCACAGCTCTGCAGGGATTGCAGAATCGCCAACAGATAAAGAGGAACACTCCCAGAACTTGAGAGGGGCTCCTAGGTTGCTGTTGAATAGAGGATCTCATTATCAGCACATAAAACAGAGTCCTGGGACTCTCACCACTCTGATCTCCAGTTTGAAGGTTTAATGGAGCTTTTTTTTTCACACTCGCATGCAGCTCACACCTGTAATTCCTTCTGCTCGGTTATTTTTACACAGCTGTAACAGCACAAACAGTTGAGTTTGGTTGACATGCAGCCGTACCATGCACAACATGAGCACCCCCATCCCCAGCTTCTCCTCTGACCAATAACCAATAATGTTGGCTGGGCCCAATCTCAGTGTGTGTGTGTGTGTGCCACACCACCCCTCTGCCCAGGGCACTCTGCAGCCGAGGGAACTGGGGCAGGAATGCCAAGCACCCTGGCAGCAGGCGGCTTGCCAGGGCAGAGCAAGCCCTGCAGCAGGAACAGTCCTGTGCTCCTGCACACCGTCTCAGCCCACTGGTCTTTGGGGATGCTGAGCCTGAGTCCGTGTCATGGGAAGGAGGATTCAGCTGCTCCTGTGCAGCAGCAACATGCCCGATGAGCACCCACGGCCTGAGAGAAGCTGAGTTCACCTTTGCCCGGCTCCTTCTGGGCCTTTTTACTGGAAAAAACAGCCATAAAGCACAGTGTTTCCAGCAGAGGAGCCCTGCACATATGGGTGGGAGTCTGTCTGTGGGCACCTGGAGCTTCAGCATCTCCAGCAGCCCCAGGGCAGGGCTCTGTGCTGTTACCTGCAGCCCTTATGGCTCGAGAGAAGGGGCACACAAAGCTGCCAAAGTCACTGCTGCTCCCAGCGAGCAGAGCCCAGCACCGAACGGAGGCAGGGGTTGCTATGTCATGAGGGAGGTTTAGTTTTATATCATGCAGCTTGTGCTATTTAAAATAGTAACTCCAAATCATTTCACATACACCTATAAATTCAACTTTACAGCAAGTCTGGGGAGGTAGGTACTGTCTGGACTGCATTCCAGAGGGAGAAACTGAGGCTCAAAACACTGCAGGATTTGCCCAGTCAGAGTGGGACTCTCAGAGCCCTCTGCACCGGCTGCAGCCCTGAGCCAAAGAGCAGTGCCTCCCTCCCTGCTCACAGAGGCAGCATAAGACAAGTCCTGTAATGCCTGCAGGAGAATTAGAGCTCCTCACCACCCTTACAGCCCTGGCAGCAGCAAGCAGCAAGCAGTGAGTCAACAAGCAGAGGCTCTCCTGCCAGCTGGAAGCACCAGCCCTGCAGGGCCAAATGCCTGCAGCAGCCACAAGCAGGCAGAGAACACAAAGGCACTACAATCATCAGCTCTCAGTTTCAGAAGAGGTTCAAAACAATCTTCAGGGATGCCCCTCCGGGGCCCTACGGCTGCCGCCTCCTCTCATGTCTTCTGCTGAATTGGGCCACGGCACTTTGGGCAGCGCGGGCGCTGGGAACTGCTCCTGGAGACGGCTCAGAGCTCTGTCGAGGACTCAAGGGGCACTCTCTGCTTCTTCTCAGGCTGAGGTGAGGAAAACGGCATTTCAATGGCCGGCAGAATGAAGTGCAATGAAAAAGCTTACCTACTCCCAACGGCCGATCTGATCAGGAATGCTGACTACAAGCATCATCCAGGTTAGCAGAAGAACAGGCAGAAAGAAAAGGCACGGTGGTATGATTTAGTAAAGGGAGAAGCGAGGTAGCAAACTTTGACAGCAAAGACAATCTGCAAAGATTTAGGAGAGAATATCTTCCTCCACTCCCAGCACGCCCGAGGAGACGCACGGCCCCTCCTGTGAGCGAACACTGCCGGACCCTCCATGCTGCCTGCACACAGACACGGCATCAGTCATGCTGGAGATACCTCTGTTTAGTTCTCATGTAGATGAAAGCAGAATTTGCTTCTACGTGTAGGAGTACAAAAAGACAAAGATTTTAAGTCTATGCTTGCTAACAGATACATGAGCTGCAAAGATCAAACAAGCAGAGCTCCGTCCATCCAAGGCACCATCGGTGCCCTGAACAACACGCAGCATCTCAGACACCCACAGCAGCAACCCAGCAAATACCTCGCCCTCAACATCAAAGCTTCTTTCTCTTGCTAAATGTATCCTGAGGACATAGGGGTCCATTCAGAAGCCCGAGGAGCAGCTGACATACATAATTAACCCTTCCACATTCACAGCCATGGGCTTGACTCTCCTTTCCTAAAGATTGGGCAGATTCTTCTTTCCAACAGTGTCATGTGAGGTTTAGAAAGTGAAGCCCTGACTCCTTGACAAGAAGACAATTGAACCCACAGTCACAGAATCATAGAATCATAGGGGTTGGAAGTTACCAGAAGGCTGCTGCAGAAACGAAGGAAAAGAGCTAAGATTTGAGTGGGAAAAAGCCAGGTGTTGAAGGGATGAACCAGCTCCTTCCCAAGCAGTATCTCCCTGAATAGCAGAAATCACTTTACCCTCTGAAATTCTGCGTCCTGTACAATCTTTTTGGCATCTTTTTCTAGCAAGCACATCTAGTTATTCTGTCTCCTGGAAATTATCTCTTAAAAGGACAAATATTCTTCATTAGCTGCTGAGAACGAGCAGCTCGGTGCGGCCACTGGACTTAGTTCAAACCTGATGGTGAAGGGATGGGGAGGAACAGTGCAGGACGTCCTAGCTGAGGAGGCAGTGTGGAAAAATGCTCTGCCCAACAGTGACTCAGATCTCAGGTCTGCAGGAGGTGGCCAAATAAAGAGAAAAGTCTTTTTTTTTTTCCCTTTTTTTTCCGCTGACAGAAGGAAAAGGTTGGATCCCATTACCAGTCTGTTTGCACAAGTGCTCCTCCCGGATAAACCTGCCCCAGCTGATTAGTAACTCCATAGCTATTTCTGAACAGCAAACCAATAAAGGTGGAGTTTGTGTTACAGATGATATGCAGATAGATCAGTGCTGACACTGACATATACATCCTTAAGTAAAAGGTACAGACTAAACATCCTGAGACTTTTTATTCTAAATATTTTATTTCCCCTCACTGACATTGAGCATCTTTGTCTCTGGTCTGTGTCTTATCTTGCAGCTGGACAGTGCTGGATAAAATCTTGCAGAGCCAAGAGGACCACATTTTCCCGGACAGAAGAAATGAGGGCTAATCCTGCTCCCTGTCAGCACTGTGCTCTGTGCTGGGCACAGGCACATCACTGTACATCAGAGGGTGGGCATTGGCCCTTTGCTCTGAGATAGTTTGCTGCTGCACAGCTCGGTATGGAACTGCAGTGCTGAGAGGGCTTCAGCACACAAGCAGTCCTGACACTGCCTGCTTATAAATAATACCTGAGCAATGAAATATTAAAGCAGTTGTTATGAGCTGCAACAGAGAAAGCCATTCTCCAGAGCTGTCTTTTGGCAGAAAGAGTGATAATCTGCACTAAGGAAAATCCTGGAGATGAGCTGTTAACATTCAGAAATCCTTCTGAGGCACAGTCTCACACAGAATATTGTTTCGAGATTCGTACAATTCATAAATATGCAGAAAACAGAAAGGAACCTTTGCACGCTGAGATGTCAGTGTGGTGCCCCTCACAACGGAGGGAGAACACACGTCTGAACTCAGCCCAAAGGAAATAACTCAAGCAGTATTTCCCTCCTTCCCATAGGACGGCACTTTTCCACCCCTCCACGAGCAGCAGAACAGAAGGGAAGATGCCACAGACTTTTCCTCTCCACCTGGAGCACTGCACTCAGGTGTGGGCTGCAGCGCGAGGGCCGTGGGGCTGCTGGAGCGGGCTGGGGAGGGCACAGGGATGCTCAGGGCTGCTCATTCTGCCTTCTGACTCCGCCACCGCAGTGCGTGGGCTTGAAATTTGTCCCTCCTCCCCAGGATCTTGCTGCTCCCATCCGTATAAGGCCTACTGGAGGCACAAAAGCCAAACTGTGCTATTTATACCTCTGCTAGCAGCCCTACCTACCCTGCTCATTGTACAGCCCATGTGCGTTTTCTGCCCCATTGCTCTTTCCCGGAGCAATTCCACTTTGTGCGCGGCTGTGGGCAACTACAGAGTTCACCGAAGAGCACTGAAGCCCTGGAGGAGTTTCTGACCCTGCAAAACCATCACAAACATCTTTCCCTAATAAATGAAGCTGCCCATCATGAGGCAGGCTGTCTCTGGAGTCTCCAAATAAGGGACCGGCACGTTTTAGAAACACCCGATCCGTGTGCTGAGCTGTCTGCCTGCAGGAAAAACAGCTCATTGGCATTTGAAGGAATAGATTTAATTGTCAAAAAAAAAACATTTGGGGGAAATATCCCATGCTTACATAATGCTGACACGTGCTGCTCGTCAGATGAATGGGGCACTCTGTCCGCCCCGAGAGCTCTCTGCTGTTACCTAACCACGAACTGCAGCAAACAGCCCAACTTCTGCTATCTGTAAACAGCGGCTCTGGGATGAGGTCATTTTGTTGTGTTTTATTAGCAATGCTCCAACTCAGTTTGAGGCTGCTGTCCCGATTTCTCAGTGAAGCCCAGGACTGAGGGCAGAGAAGCAGAGCTGAGGAGCTGTGTGTACTTCCAATGGGAGCACAGCCATCCAACATCCCCCTTCCCAGGAAGGAAGCTCCTGTTAAAACAGCAGTGAACTGCTGCTCAGAACAACGTCTGTCACCTTTTATTTTGTCAGACTCATTTTCAGAACCAATCTGTGCAGTCATCTGGAGGTTTGTTTTGTTTTTTTCCCCAAATGTTTTCTCCAGGATCGATCCAGTTCCCTAGGTGAAGTCAGGAGGAAAAATAACCTAAGATCTGTCACCCGTAACTGCTGATTTTTCCTTAACACCTTTTAATCCTTCGTAACACAGAATCGTGCAATATTAAATGTGTGCAGAGCGTGGCTGCTTTTCTGTTCAGCTCTTGCTTACAAATAGCCATCACTGTTTCACGTACTATTCTGTGCCTCTTAAATGAGTGCACCTCTGTTACTGAAGACACTGATAAACCTTTGCATTTTTATCCATGGCAACTGGAAATGCAGTTACGCAGGAAAGTTAATCACAGCTTTCCAAAGGCAGCTTTTCCTGAGCTCAGAAGCAGTCACAATCTCATTCACCATGACAGAAGTAATTAAATCAACACGAGAGAACCTCGTTTAGACCCCGGTGGGTGGCGGGTCTTAGGAACACCCAATGAGATGGCAGTTTCTTTGTAGTGTGGCTGTTTGTTTTCATAGTAAGACGCAGTTTGGAAAAAAGAGTGTAATTTCCACACATAAACCCCCACAGTGCAGTGCACTGCTGAGTTCTGGCTTTAATACATTGCAAATATTTGTTGATTATTAAGACTGAGACCCCGGAGGGTACTGGTAAATGCAGGAGGCATCAGCGGGGCAGCTCGCAACAAGCAGCACTGATTGACAGAAGGAAAGCAGCAGGACATCGTCCCCCATTGGGTAAATACCTCTGCAACTACACACAGAAACTACCACTTCCATCTGAATAGAGTTTAATTATTTAACTGCATTAGCATTATCTGTTTTGCACAATCCCAGCCACAAATCCATGTCATGGGTTGCCCAGCATTATGGCTGTGATAAAGCACACAAACACATCAAGGCACAGAACTGTACCCTGACGCTTTGGACGTCAGTGATGCAGTTCCCAGAGTCAGAATGTCAGAAATGCCATCTTTGCAATAACAGCAAAATGCAAATTCAATACATGCTTTTCCTATCAGGGAAAACTCCCAACCCAGCAGCACAACTTCCCGAATCCTCCCGAATGTTTCACTTCCACAGAATAGGTTTCCACCTCAAAGGGACACTCCTACACAAAGCAGTTGATTTTTTCTTACTCCATCCCCTCAGCAGCCCACAAAATTACAAGCTGCAAATAGCTCGGATGCTTCCGAAGTTCCCAGCAGCTCTCCAACTTCCTACCTATTTCCATAACCCACACAGAATGCTTTGTTAAAACGATTTCCTTTGCTCTTCTCATTTTGCACTGTTTGCTGCCTCTGCAGTACCTCCGGGGCTGTTTGATTTTTCCATGGATGGGTCCGTCCTCCCCAAAAAGCCTCACACACAGTGTGCAATAAATAGAGATATAAAACTGGTTAGATTGCCCGTATGGTCTGAGTATGCTCAAGTATTTCAGTCTTTCATGCGTGATAAAAGTACAAATGCTTATGCTCTGAATCAGAGTTGCAGAGGCCTCAGCTCCTGCCAGATTCCTGAGCTCGTTACCATCCAATCTCAGGCACTGTACTAAGAATTGTCACCTGTTTTGTTCTGGTTCCCCTCTCTGTCTTTCTGTGATCAGCAGTAGGCATTTCTCTATTTGTCCCTGACACTGTTATCAGACTTGAGGCTTCTAACTGAATCATGAACTATTTCACTCACTTTCCTTCCGTGGCCCAACACAGCAGTTTGATAGGGAGGACTGACTCCAGACAGGAACAGGGAGAAAAACATTTTCCTATTTCTTCTTTATTATTAAAAGAAAAATCCACCCCTTAACACAAGCAAACCAAAGCTGTTACTGCAATCAGACAATTAGAAGACTCAGGGTGTGCAGGTCACAGTAAAAAGAACGTGGAAATACACAGAGGCACAAAGGCAGCCCTGAGCACTTTTGTGCTCAAGATCTGTCTGGCATTTTCCCTGCTGTCTGCCTGTCCCTCCAGTGCGATTAACCACGATGCCGGGGGTACAGTGCCTTGCAAATGCATGTCCCAAACAGGAAACGTTATCGCTGTCTGTGTGGCAACACACGTGGGCTCCGACTACAGAAGAAATCAGCGGTGGATTTACCATACCCCCTCCCAGAACCCAGAGCATTCCCGTCCCCTTTTTAGTTAAGCAGGAAATCTGGTTATTGGAATACTTCAAGGCCATTGCTCAGGGCCATTCCCGCTATCTTCACTAAAACTCCTGTTAAAAAAGTGGCAACTCTATCTTAGAACGTACACACGACATTACAACGTGAACGAGAGCTACTCCAGACCCACGTCCATGTGGAACACCAGCCAGGCAGGGGAGCTTGGGCGAGGAACGGACCATGCAGTACGTCAGAACCTGCTGACATGTGGAAGTCTGCTCCTTACCTGGTAGATCATGACTTTGAAATTCCTGCGTTTCAGGAGCTCCGCTTCGTTGGCCTCCAGCTTCTTTATCTGCCCAGCTTGCTTCTCCAGGTTCTGCCGGACGGTCTTCACGTTCACGCTCACCTTGCGCACTTTTTCCAGCATCTTGTTGACGGTGTTGCTGGTAGTGGTGTGAGCTTTGGTCAGCTTGGTTAACTCTCCCTGGATGCTGACCACCGCACTATCCATCTCTTGCTGCCTCTCCTCCAGCTGTGTTTGGGTCAGCTGGATCTGATCCACTGCTCCGATGATCTTGTCCAGAAGGGTCAGCACCATCACGCCATTGATCTGGTCTGACTTGATGGGCTCCTCGGGCACTTGCTCCTCAGAGGCCTCAGAAGCAGTTGGTGGTTCGATGATTTGCAGAGTAGTATCCTCCATGATCGCTGGGGAGTCCTGGCTAGCAGAGCCCAGACAAACTGCCACTGCAGGGAGAGAGCAGGGAAAGCTGAACCCGAGCCTCAGCTAAACTCTGTGCTGGGAGACACGCCAGAAATGGAGAGCACAGTGCGTGGATGTCTGTGCTGAAATTCAAATGGCACAGCTCTGCAAAGCTGTCCAGTGAAACTGCCCTGCAAAATTTTCCAGGCTTGCAGGTCATTGGCTGACTCCACCTCAGCTATATAAAAGGAGCCTGCTGCCAAATGCCTGATGACCCACCCTCTTTGAAATGATTAAAATAGTTGGAGGGCTGGCGATGGCTTTGCATGCAAACACAGGCACGGCTCAGCAAGGAATGCAAAGCTCTGAAACTCCAACAGCCTCTCCTTCACCATAAGTCCAAAGGCATTATGAGCAATGAGAGGAAAAAACAACAACATCGAGCGAACGGCTCAGGAAGCTGCTGCAAAGAAGCACTACAGCTGTATACATTGTAGGAAGGCTGGTCTAAACAATCGCACACGTTCAAGTTCAGCTGGAAAATTCAGATCTTTTGCCAGCTGCTGGCATTTCTTCCAGTACTCTGAGAGCTTCATTTTCAATACTCCTAAAAAACGGCTGTAATTCACATTGAGTAGTTACAACAAATCACTTGTGGATCACAAAAACACACGCTTCCACGTGTGTGAACGCACACAGTAGGCATATACACAATGTGAACAGTGTGCACCACAACTCTATGCAGTGTTTCAGACAAAAGGAATAAATATAATTCATTCCCGAAGTGAAGCTGCTGGCCACTCCTACCTAAAAGCAGCCACCTCTGCTCTGCAGTGCCCTCCTCACCAACAAACCCCATCTCTGGGCTTCGGCGCAGGACGTGCTTCCATGTATGCAATGCAAAAATGTACTTCTAAGGAATACTCCAATACTCTGTGCTACATAGAGCGTCGCTGGTAAAACAAGCAAACAAACCAACCACCTGATTACTTCACAACTTAACAGAGTGCATAATGCTTTGAAAAATCAGGGGAGAAAATCACCCCTGTTTTGCTAACTTATAACCTCACTGATGGCACAAGGCAAACCATAGTCTTACAGTGTTGGGTTGTGATACCACCCAACGCCCTACAACATTTGGTTTCTCCAGGCTCATCCCTCAAGCCATTGCTGGAAGAAATTCTTAATTCCTAGCATACAAGCTGGGAAACCCACTACATGCAAACAGATGTATAGGAACATTGTTCAATGGGGACTGCTTGCTGCAGTTAGCGCTTTCTGTGCCCCCGTGTTCTCTGCCACGTGACAGCTTGCTTTTCAATGCTGTTTACCCACAGCACACCATTGATCTGGATTCGGTTTCAGCAAGTTGTGTTGTGCAGCTTCCACTATAGGCATTATGTCACGCATTAAAAATAGCTTGCTTTTCTACACCCTGTTTTTTTCCTGGAGGGACCCTTTTCCTGAGCATTTCTTTCCACTGTTTGGTGCTGATGAGTCAGTTCCACGCAAAAAAACGCTTGCTCCTACCAGGCAGCGACGAAGCCCTGCAGCTGTGTGTCACCGGGGAGATCTCTTCCGAGTGGATTCCCACACTATCTTCTGTGAAGCTTGTGTCCAGGCCAGGACACAGCCCAGCGCTCTCTTTCTAGTTCCCTCTGCGACTTTATTGCGATCTCTGTGCTTAATGTTCCCCATTTGGGAACAACAGCAACAACATCAGACTGAGACCATAAATCTACAGAGCAACACCGCCCAGCAGGACGGGGCTGTGCTTTCAGCCGTGCTATCAGTGGAACACAGCCGCTGCCCCACTCTGGGCTCTCAGCGCACGCAGCAGCCGCGCCCCGAGCTGAGATGCGATGAGTAAGATTCTATGTTAAGCCCCATCTCATTTCAGCCATTTTCTGCAGCGGAGATGTACCAGGGGAAGCCAATAGGTGGCAAACGGCCGCCTTCCCTCTGAGCCCGACCCGGACACGGCAGGGCAGGCGGGTCCGCCTCGGGCCCTGTGTCGCACGGGCAGTTTCTCGGTGCTCACACTGAGCAGCAGACGGGCGTCGGACCGTCGGATCTCGCTGCGGTCAGGGCACAGCCCAGAGCAGGGCGGGCAGCGCAGCGCTCCGCACACAGCAGCCACAGACGCAGTTCGGCAGAGGACGGAAACGCGGAGCGCGCGCGGCGTCACTTCGCGAATCGGCGCCGCCCGTGACGTCACCGCCCCGCGCAGTGACGTCACACCGCCGCAGTGCGGCACCGCGCGCCGCTCCGCGTCACTTCCGGAGCGCCCGGCGAGTCGCGCCGTCGCTGGGAGACGTGCGCGGTGACGTCGCGGCCGTGCGGGGCGGCACCGGGGCTGCGTGCGGCGGGGAGGCACGGCCGGGCCCTGTGCGTTCCTGCGGTGCCCTCCGTGCCGCCTGTCCGCCATGGGGGAGCTGTTCCGCAGCGAGGAGATGACGCTGGCGCAGCTTTTCCTGCAGTCCGAGGCCGCGTACTGCTGCGTCAGCGAGCTGGGCGAGCTGGGGAAGGTGCAGTTCCGCGACGTGAGTAACGGCTGCAGGGGGAGGACCCCCCGTGCCCCCCCCGTGCCCCCCTGCACCCCCCCGTGTCCCCCTGTGTCCCCCTGCACCCCCCCGTGCCCCCGCTCCCGCCCCTGGGGGTCTTTGACGCGGGATCGCCGTTGAGGGAACGTCTTTCTCTCGGCAGCTGAACCCGGACGTGAATGTGTTCCAGCGAAAATTTGTCAACGAGGTCAGGAGGTGCGAAGAAATGGACCGAAAGCTCAGTACGTCCCTGCCGCGTCCCGGTGTGCCCGCGGCGCTGCGGAGTTTGTGGGGAACGAGTAATGTAGGTTCAGCCTGCGCTGCGTTAACAGGCACGGTGCGGATCGGGGCATTGGGGCTCCGTTCTGTTTGTCAGCGGTCAGAGTGCCTCCAAGGGTTTCTTTCCTGGTTGAAAAATAACCCGGTGTCACCGTCTTGTAGGTGAAAGGACTCGCAGATCTGCCTGTAGGTGTGGGTTAAAGGAGCGATAGCGTGACATCAGAGTGTCCTTTCAGCTAATGTTAATGGTACTCTCTTTCCAGGATTTGTTGAAAAGGAGATCAAAAAAGCAAATATTCCCATCATGGACACAGGTGAAAACCCAGAGGTGCCTTTTCCACGTGACATGATTGACTTGGAGGTAATGATGTGTCTTAAGACTTCAGCAGTGTTTGGCCTTAGATGAAACGTGGCATTAACCCCATGGGTAGATATCTGTTCCATTCAGTGGCGGTCATTCATTGCCCATAGTCCCCAGCCACTGGAAATGCTGCCTCACCGTCAGTTTGGATTTAATTCACAAACACTGTTTTGGATTCTCTTTTCTCCATGAACTGCTAGGTACTTTCACTCCCTTGAATAAGTGAAATTCCTGAAACCCACTTGGTTTTGGCAGCCCAAAGAGCGTGTCACAGATAGTCTGTGTGCAGTAGCATTATGGGGGCAGCCTCCATGGTTGTATGCAGATGGCACGGGGGTGAAAAGCTGCCTGTCTGTGTTACTGTAATAGATTTAATGGTGCTTATTTATTGAATTGCTTATTTTTTTTTCTCTTCTCCTTTTTCCATCTTGCAGGCAAACTTTGAGAAAATTGAAAATGAGCTGAAAGAAATCAACACGAATCAGGAAGCTCTGAAAAGGAACTTCTTGGAGCTGACAGAGTTAAAGTTTATACTGCGTAAAACTCAGCAGTTTTTTGATGAGGTCAGAATACCGGGCGTGGGTCAGCACTTGGGCAGCAGGTTCTCCCCTCTCAAACTACCATTTTATCCTCAAATATATTTTTAGTTGTTCTGGACAGCAGATTCATCTTCCTGCTTTATCTAAGAGAGCTTCTCAAATTATGTTCCATTTCTCACGCAGTACACGTAGTTAGCCGTGATTTACCTCTTCATTTATTTATTTATTTTAACTTAAACAACAGTTTCACTAAAAACGTGTAAAATAAAAGTACTAGTAGTTCTTAAAGCACGTTGTCAGAACAGAATTTGGTGCTACGGTGAGCCTGAGATTCTGTGGTACTTGCACAGATGAGCAGTGGTGCCTCACACAGAGGTGTTACAATCAAATTTCAGTGTTTGAAATGTTATGTGGAGATTGTTCATTAGGTCACAATACAAAGTTCACTGAAGGTAATGGGTTTATTTTTAACGTGTTGAGTGTTTGATTGAGCCCCTAAAACTCTCAGAGGTAAGTTCTAGAGAAAAACAGCATTTAAAATCATTAACACTTTGTCAAATGAGGGCTGGGCCAGAACGGGGCATCTCTGGTGTCATTCATGATATTGTGGCCTAAAGCCTGAATGAGGGAAGACTTGGCCCTTCATCGTAAAGCATAAGTATCTCAAAACCTAGAGAGTTTTCTCAAAGTGCTCCCGTGCATTTTTTTAGAGTGGTAAATACATGTCTTCTGCTGAGAACTTGTCCAGTTTCCTCTAATCAAGGGTTCTTAATGGATGTGGTGGTGTTCACAGAAGCTGTGATCAGGAGGAGCCTGATCTGATGGGGTTTTTTTGGCTCAGGGAGCTGCCTGTTGAGGCATTAAGGTTGTTCCTGAGCCAAAACAAGCCTTCCTTGCTGCTGATGTAGATACTGCCCATATGATCAGTTGGTTGCTCATGGGATTTGTTTCAGTACTAAAAGATGTCTTCAAGTGTTGAATGCCCACCTGGAAGTTGCTGAGGGTCTTTTTGGTTCATTGAGGGTGTTAAAACTCAAACTGTTTCTCTTCACATTGTGAACAGTGAGCTGAGCGTGAGGTCCTGACTAGCCCAGGACTTCTGAGCCTTGTGCAGTCCTGCTTATCCTCAAACACAGGATGCTTCACTTGGTCACGCTGTCATTTACACAGTACCTTCAACACTTGAAGACTTCAATAAATTGTAATCAAGATTGTGCTATTCATAGTAATAAGTTGCACAAGAAATGGCTTCCCTCTTTGTCTTTATATTTAGCATTTGAGTTTCTGCAGTGGGGATGGGAGGTTGTGCAATTCTTTCAGTTCTTGTTAGCGCAGCCATTTCTTGTTTCAACGCTCCATGTTGATGATTATGCTCCTTTTCTTAGTCTTCTTGTCTTTGCTTATGAAGAACGGTATGGGCTGGAGAGATTTCTCTGAAAGTTTTGCCATAAGCATCCTAGAGTGTGAGCGTAAAAGAAGACTGGAAAAGTAATGGTTAATGGCATGCAGACCCTGACTTCTTCCCTCTGATTCTTCTCATCACCTGCTTTTTTTCTGTTTGTTTCTCATCTGTCATTTCTGTCTGGGCTCTGGGTTAATTGCTAGATGGTGAAGTGAATCCCTTTTAGTTCTTGTGAAAATTGACTTCTGTTTTGATTGTGTCCTGGAAGGGGCTTGAATTGTGTGGTGCTGTGGGCAGCAGTCCAGGGCTGGCACAGAGCAGAACTTGAATCGACAGCATAGAAAACTAAACTTCTTTCAGATGTTGAGATAAAAGGGGCTGATTGGGGTGCACACTGGAACTGAATGTGACCCGATATCACAACAAAAAAAAAACCAACCGAAAAGCCTTCACAGTGACTTTGGTGTTTCACTCACTGCTGGTGGCAGCTCTTGCTCAAAGGACATTTCCTAGAGCCTCATCTTCCTGCACTGTTTCTGGACAGCACTTTCATTTCCTTACAGTCTCTCAGCTTTTTATTCATTAAATCTTTTAATGCTGGTAGGGTATCCTTCCAGAACAGAGCGGATCTCACTATGTCATTTCCCCTCTAGAAAGAGTGTGATCATCAAATTGAAGCACTTGGGACACAAACTGAAAGCCCATGTTGTTTTCTTTTTTATACAAACAGTTCTTGTGTATGGAAGTTCTCGTTTAGCGCAGATAGTCTAGCCATTTTTTTTCCTGATCTGTTTGGTGAGGAGGATCCACCTTTTTCACACGTGCTGACATTTTTTGTTCTGTATGCTGAGCTAGGCTGGCTCGTGCCTCACCAACACCCTGAAATCTTGCTGACTGATAAATGCAATACAAGCCTCTTGAAATCCTAACTTTGTCTCATTGTTCTTCAACACCCTGAAATCTTAATGTCGAATGATTGCTCGTGTGTTTGGTGTGTATGTTTTCTTTTGGAGTACCAAACTTTTGTTGTGTTCACTGTGGAAAAAATATATATATATATTCATGGAGTTGGTTTGATGTTGCAAGAAGTTGACTTAAAGATGAATGAACCAGAGCTTCATTTACCTTTCCAAAGTAAATTAAGGGCTCTCCTACTTTTGTAACATCTGTAAGCTGAAGCTATTGAGCTGCATTTCTTCAGCCTTGCAAAAACTTTCCATGAGTGCTTCTTATTTGGGAGGCAATTAAAATGTTGCAGAGTTTTCCTTGGAAACTCTCGTGGGATTATTGCACAGATGAAGAAAATGTGCTGACAAACTTGCTGCTTACTTTTGCAAGGCTGTGCTGCATGCATGCATGCATTTTATGTGTTCTACTGTCAAACTCTGCCTTCGAGGGATCGTAGTGAGCTCCCCAGTGCCGCGGTGGGGAAGAGCTGTTTACAGAAGGTGGAATTTGGCTCTCTGTGCTAAGGGCTCTGTTCATTTCTCCCATTTCACTATATAAGCTGCAGAGGTAGAAATAATTGTGACGTGGGGTTCTGGGTGAAATATGAAGGTGGTGCACAGGAGGACGTGGTCTGAGCATCCTTCTGCTCAGACTGCTGACTCTCACAAGCTACATTCCCAGGAATTCCAGTCTGCAAATTCTTTACAATGAGGGACTGTGCAGATTATGTCCTGTTTTAATGCCTAGCTGATCAGGAATTGAATAGCATCATCAGACTGCCTTAATCAATACATCTCCCATGTCTAGAATGACAAATACAATGGATAGGGATAAATATCTTGAAGAATAACCTTTTTAGCACTTTAAGAATGTCATTAAGATGGAAGTACTGTGTTTTTCCAGGAGGGGGGATATTTTTCAGCCAATAAAGGATAGTTGTTACCTGGTACTCATAGATCTTGTGCGGATTCTGACTGCATCACAGTGATGTGTCAAGAAACATGGAATCTGTCAAAAGATTTTCACCTGATTACAAAATGAAAAAGGTATTGCCATGTCTTTGAGACGTGGCAGAATGCAGACTCAGGTAGGGTACATACATCGTAACTAACTGGTTATAGGGCTGTGAACTTGCAGAGTGGAAAGCTGCCCTAAGGTTGGATAAGCTGTGGAAGTTTAGATGAGCAACAGCCCTCTGTTTGCGTACCAGAATGTTGTACATGTAAGTGTAATTCCACAGGCACTTCTGGGTGCCTTCAGCATCTTGAGCAGAAAATTCTCAAACAGGGCATTTTTGTTCTCTCCATTTAAGAGTTAAGAAAAGATGTACAAGATGTGTCATTGTTCTGTGAAAACAGAATGGCTCTTGGGAATGTAACTTGTATTTAAAACATAAGTTTCTTGGAATTCTACCTTTCTTCAGGCTTATATATCCCACAGCCTGTTCGTTCTGTTGCAGCAGCCTTCAGACCCTTCCTGTGTGGGAGCCTTGCTTAGCCATTCCATTTCTCCCTCTCGTTGTTTTCCTTCTTGTGTGATTTTTGCTGTCTTGTCTATTACCTGTATCCTTTTTCTGCTGTTTTGTTCTCTCTTTTCCTTTGGTCTCCCCAAACTGTCTCCTGGTTCCTCGTTCCCTGCATGCCACTAACTAGTTTCATTAGATGTTAATTGATTTGTGAATTCAGGCTGAATTGCATCATCAGCAGATGGCGGATCCAGACCTGTTGGAGGAATCCTCTTCACTCCTGGAGCCAAGTGAGATGGGAAGAGGTGCCCCGCTTCGGCTCGGGTAATGGCAACCTGTGCTTTCTTCTGTCGTGTGTTAACATAGCTGACTTGTGGTCGTTCTGCAGAGTGCAGTGGTTTGAGTGCTGTGCTTGCAGGATTCAGGCTGGTGCTTGAAACAGATGAAGGGCTGACCTAAAACTGACTGCTGGTCTGTGTTGTTGCCCTGCATGCGTGAACTTCACACTGCGGGAAGTTTTTCCCTACATGAGGAATTGTACTGGTCTATTCCTTGTAAATCTGTTCTGCTTTGCTTTTTCAGACACTGAGCTCTCACAGCTTTGTTGGAACCAGTAACTGTGGGCATGTAATGCTAAAAAAACCTGTAGTTTTGTGTCTTTGTCGTGGTTAGGCCTAGCTCCCATGACAAGGAGTGAAGGGACCCACGGACTGCTGCGGTCAGTCTTTAGGGTGCCAGGTGTGTGCTCTGTCAGTGCAGGGCTCACGCTGTCCCCGTTCCAGGTTCGTGGCAGGAGTGATCAACCGCGAGCGGATCCCCATGTTCGAGCGCATGCTGTGGAGAGTGTGCCGAGGGAACGTGTTCCTGCGCCAGGCAGAGATTGAAAACCCCCTGGAGGATCCCGTAACGGTACGGTTACCATCGGTCACAGTGGCAGCAGGCTCAGATGTGTTGAGAGGATCCACTTAGAGTTTTATGCCTCTTGCCCTCCGTGAGCTCCATGCAGGCAAACGTTTGTGTTGCATCTCTTGGCAGTGCTCACGGCGTGCTGGGCTTTAATGACAAATGTTTTTCTGTGCTACAAAAAAAAAAAAAAAAGAAAAGAAGAGAGATTGTGCTGCAGCAAGGCATAGGGCATAGTTACCTCTCTGGCACAAACGTGCAAGTGCAGCTTGCAGGAGAGGCTCTTTCAGACATCAGCAGTGCATGGCAGCAGTAGCTGATTTTTTATGAACTCAGAACTTTCATTTTTCTTAATTTCTTAACCAGAAAATTAAACGTACTCCTGAGAATTGTTGGCTTTATTGCAAATGCAATTGGTAAGTCTAGTAATCGCGCTGCATTGCGTCGTGTCCTCTCTGCTTGAATTTGTGGGCAATATGCAAATTTTTGAATCTTAAAGCGTGAAAAGAAGGGCTGCATGAAGGCTGCACTGGAACAAAGACAGGCGTGTTACAGTCAGTAATTGCCTCTGTCTCATGCAAGGCTCCCTTGTTCTCTTGTCCCAACTGCTGGTAGTTGACCTGTCAAATTATCTGTCAGCAAGGAGAGGCTTTGTTCTTAATGTGCAACACTTCCTTAGATTGAGGTTACACCTAATGTAATTAGTTTTTAAACATTATGGAAAGATTTCCTAAGTAAAGTAGAACAATAACTTGTCAACAAATGCAGGAAAGGGGAACTGGCTACTAACACAAAAACAGCTGTGCAAAGAATGTGCTCTTGGTCTCCCTGGAGAAGAAAGGCCACTGAACTCCACTTCATCTTTTTTTAGTGCACTCTTCTCACTTGATTCTGTAGTCAGCTGCCTACAGAAAGTGGTGATGTACCTATTTTGTTGCAGCCCTGCTCTTCTGGCAGTTTTCCCCAGGTTTTCATGGTTATTGTATGAGATAGGATAGATATTTTGCTCCAGTAAGCACAGATACAGAAGTAGTATTCTGTATTGAGGCTGAGAAGCCCTGACCCTAATCCTTGTGACTTTCTGTGTGAAGGTGCATCCCTGACTCGCTGTACAGTTATGATCTCTATGTGTACGGATTCCACTGAAGGGGAAGCAAGGCACTGTTGTAATTTGCTGTAATGCTACTATTTGGAAATAGCTGAGCTGTTACAACACGCCCTTTCTTCTGTTCTAGGGGGACTATGTGCACAAGTCTGTGTTTATCATCTTTTTCCAAGGTGACCAGCTGAAGAACAGAGTCAAGAAGATCTGTGAAGGGTATGTGAGTTACTTGGAAGTGTTGCTACATGTAACACACAGAGAAGAACACTTTCAAATATTTGAAACATTGACAGGGTTTAATACCTGCAGTTTTCAGCTCCTTGCTCTGTGATGGCTGTAGGAGTACATACTCTGACAGCCAATCTAATGTTCCATATGTGGCTGTATCGTGTTTTACAGTCACTCTGGCTGCTCCCTAAGCCTATAATGCTCAAAGCAGACAACTGCTTTGTGTTAGAGAATGCCTCACAACAATGGAGCTCGTGCTGAACCCTCAGGCAGACCTGTCAGGATATCAGCAGTCAGCACTGCCACAGGGGCGACCAACAGTGACTGCTTCCAGCAGCTGCAGTGGTGTGATAGGAGCACCCTGAACTGGGATGGTTAATCAACTTCAGAACAGAGCTATTGAGACAGTGTCAGTACAGGGAACAGAGGTGGTTTCTTTTTTTCTTTTCTGTTTTCAGCTTTTGTTTTTGCCTTAAGCAAACTTCTATACCCATTTGATTTAAAGACTGAAACTCTGCTTGGCAGCCTTTGCTGGTGTTAAGCTGCTCCTTGCTGTATTTCTGTGTTTCGTCTCAGCCATCTGTTTCCCTGATGGGTTAATGTCTCTCCCATCTTTGTCACTGAGGTGCTTGTATGTCTTTCAGATTCCGTGCCTCCCTCTACCCCTGTCCAGAAACACCACAGGAGCGGAAGGAAATGGCTTCTGGTGTCAATACCAGAATTGATGACCTCCAGATGGTAAAAATAAACAGAGGCAACATGTGTTTGTTTAATTAATAGTTAAATTCATATGTGGGTCCTTTTAAAAGAGCAGAATTGTTTTGGCCCCGTTAAATAACCATACTTTCAGCTGAGGGTAGCTTGAGACAGCAGCTGAGTGCTGCAGGAAAGCTGCTCGGAGGCTTTCTGCTCAGACATTTTCTTTTGCAGACTTCAGAGAGGTGGTTTGATCTTTGTGTGTGTCTGAGCAGTTAATTATATACATGTAAAAATATGTCAATATAGAACTGAATACCAGGGAGCAGAGAGGGACGTGCACGAGTAAGAAGATACTGTGCTTCCAGTTCTGAAAGCATGCTTGTGTAATGGCCTGTTTCATCTGCAAGAGCTTAAACATTTTTAGACTTGTCTCCATGTTGAGATAACGCTGCTAATTTTAACCTATCAAGTTTTTTCTACCTGTCTTTGTGTTTTCACTTTTTGCTTTCCTAAACAGTTTCTGTGTTACAGATATACTCTTGTGCAGCAGCCTCAATGCTTGTAAAAAGCCATCAGCACGCAGCACTACCAAGTGCCAGCTCTGAAATGTTTGACATTTGCTTCAAGGAGAAAAGGCAGTGTGTCATAATGCAGAAAAATGGGAGGGATCCAAGATGAAAATCAGGAGAAAGTTCAGGAACTAGAAGGAAAAATGGTTGAGTTTAAACAGCTTGTTTGATACAGAACCCGTATCAGGCTGGAAGATTTGTGGTGCAGCTGTTTAGTAAAGTAGATAAGAATGCAGAAGCAATTTGTGTATTGAAATTCAGAGCTGCATGTGATAGCTGTGCCCTGTGTCCTCACTTTCCCTCGGGTCTCAGACTTTCCAGGCTGGGAATCTGACTTTGTCTGAGATAGGCATGTGCTAGTTGGAAAACACTCTTAATAGAAAACACTTCATTCTTTTCACGAATAAGAAGTCTTATATGTGTGTGTGTATATATCTATATATAATCTATATGTTTTTTAAGGTGGTGTGTACCTCTCCTGCAGAACTCTTCTCTGCTCTTTTAACCTGGGTGGAGGAAAAAATGTTCTCTGTTGTCTCAGAACAGCTTTGCTCTTTGTTTGAAATACCATTTGATATATCCACTGACCTTGGGGTTGGAGGAAAGTAGTCAGACTGTACCTGGAAAGCAGCCCTAAGCCCTTCCAGCAGAACTCATTAATGTGGAGACTGAAGCACATATTGCACGCATGTGGAAGTCTTGTGCAAGGGCTGGGGGCAAGGGCTTTTCCTCCATTGTCCGGTGAATAAAGCCTGTCTTGTTGGTCAGCCCTGAATCACTGTGCTCTTTGTATGCTACAAGTTTTGGCTGACAGTTTTGCCTTGCCTTTGTCTCTCTTTTCCATGAAAGGTGCTGAACCAAACAGAGGATCATCGCCAAAGAGTTCTGCAGGCAGCTGCTAAAAATATTCGGGTCTGGTTCATCAAAGTACGCAAGATGAAGGCCATCTACCATACCCTGAATCTGTGCAATATTGATGTGACACAGAAGTGCTTGATTGCTGAAGTCTGGTGTCCTGTAGCTGACCTCGATTCTATCCAGTTTGCTCTCAGGAGAGGCACTGTGAGTAACTGCTGCACTGCTGCTGTCTTCTGTTCGAGCAGTCAGCAACTGTCTGCAAATGCAGCAGGAATTGATTGATTTTTCTGGAAACCATCGCTTTAGGCTGTTTCAATCACTCCTAACAGAGGACAGCTTATCTAACATGCAGGAGTCGTGGCTCATAGGTATTCTGCTGAGCACCTCACTTAGCTACAGACATGTTGTGTAAGCCTTCAAGTGCAGGAACACGCCGTGATAAGGCGCTTTCCTGTGTCGGGTAAACCTAGCTGTGCTTTGTAGTCCTGCTGTTTTTGTACACAGTGGAACTTAAAGGAATGATCCAGAATGTAAGCAAGCTCACTCCCTCTGCTCAGATAAATAATGAAGAGTTGGGTGTCTTAAATCTTTTCACTTGCTCTTAAAAAAAAAAAGTACATATATATGTATATAGAAATATACATACAAAAATGAAAGCTTGTAGTTTTCCAAACACTAGCAAGAAAAAAAAAGAAATAAATGTTTTACTCTGTCTTCGTTGCCCCAGAGGATGTTTTCTAATCTTGATTTTTATTTTTTCCAAAACAGGAGCACAGTGGTTCCACTGTCCCATCAATTTTAAACAGGATGCAAACCAATCAGACCCCACCGACGTACAACAAAACGAACAAGTTTACTTGTGGCTTTCAGAACATTGTTGATGCTTATGGTATCGGAACTTATCGGGAAATAAATCCAGGTAGATCCATACTTCAGAAAGTAATGAAGTAACTTTCAGTCTTGGTGTTTCTCCACCTTGACTGTCCCGTGTGAAGATCTCTAATACAGTGCCTAACAGCTTTCAGAAGGAACAAACTTGGGACTCACACTGCATGTGAATTGTGCTGTAGTAAATGTGGACTCAAGTGCAGTAGGAGTGTCTTTCTCTTACAGCCCCGTATACAATCATTACCTTCCCGTTCCTGTTTGCTGTGATGTTTGGAGACTTCGGCCATGGAATCCTGATGACTCTGATTGCTATCTGGATGGTGCTGAGGGAGAGTCGTATTCTGTCGCAGAAGAGTGACAATGAGGTAAGGAGACACGGCTTGCTCAGCTCTGTTATTACTCAGTCGTGGCTGGATTTACTGGTATCTTCCCCCTTGTAACTCCTTCAAACTGTGAAGCACATAGGGAGAATGCCAGGTCTGTATGCCACAGACTGAGTGGCAGCATTTCCCAGAAATGGTCAATTTCTTTGTTTTTCCTTTCAGAAATTTGTAGGAATTTATTTCTTTCAGGTGTCTGAAGGAAATTGTTTATCGGGTGCAGCTGGGCAGCTAAGCTGCTCTGCATGAATCACCCAAACCTGACTGAGCCATAAAGGCTTGCAGTCGCTGGACTTCTCCCAGTGTCTGTGTGCACACAGATGCATGTGTATCTCCATTATTTTTTTTTGTTGTTCAAGACAAGTCTGCCTTGCTCTGGGCTTGAGTTGACAAGAGATGAATCAGTTAATGTACATGGACAGAGCATGGAGAAAGCTGGAATGGAGCTAAGCAGTGCTGACCCCGCAGTGATGCTGCCAGCTGGGGTTTGCATCACTGCATGGAGTGCAGTTTATCCTCCTCAGCTAGTTAGAGATTCTGGACACGCAGTCGTGATACCTGCTTATCCTCTGTATTCAGGTCCTGTTCTTGCAGAGTTACCTCTTGCACCTTTAATCCCCCCCAAAATAGAGACGCTGCTCTTGCTCCGTGGGTCAGCACTGCTTGTTCTGCCACTCATAATTCTGCTCTTTTGTTTGTATGAGAGATCTCCCTTCTTCTCATGGACTTTTTCTCCTCTTTCATATTAGATGTTCAACACTGTTTTCAGTGGTCGGTACATCATCCTGCTGATGGGACTGTTCTCCACCTACACAGGCCTCATCTACAACGACTGCTTCTCCAAGTCTCTCAATATGTTTGGTTCATCGTGGAGTGTCCGGCCAATGTTCTCAAAAGCCAATTGGTCGTGAGTAAATAGTTCTTACTTGAATGTGCTTTAATTGAAGGGTGATAGTGACAGGAAGGTGATTTGTCTTTCACCAGAAAAAAAACAAAACAAAAGACAAAAACTTTTGAACTCAGTTTCAAGAGGAATGGGAAGAGGAGTGTAAATGTGATACCTATCAAGTTTCAAACTTGCTTTCAGGAACTTGTAAAGATGCACTTCAGCACCTTTCCTAACAAACCTGGGCAGGTTTGTTACTCATTTGGCAAACCTTTAGGGCCACATGGGATCCTTGAAGCTCTCTCATGTTGAGATATTCCCTGCTCTCATAAGGAAGAATGCCGCTGGTATTAAAAGAAGTCAGCGTTGCTTGTTGTAACATTTATATATTCTACTTGCACCCAAACAGAGATGAGCTGCTGAAGACTACTCCTCTGCTTCAGCTGAACCCTGCTGAAGCTGGAGTGTTTGGTGGACCCTATCCCTTTGGCATTGACCCGGTAAGAAATCTTTCTTCCTCTGCTGTCCTGTAAGAACATCCTGTGTGTGACCCACAGAAGAAGCAAAGCTTATGTATAATTTCTCATTGAAATGTATAAACAGGTTATTTTTCTGTCAAGATAACAGCACTCTGCACTCCTTTCCTGCTCCTTTTGCCAAAATAAAAACAAGCAAGGTTTGATTCCTGCTCCGGAGGTGGGATCAGTAAGGGCTCTTATCAGAAAGGTTGTCTGCTGAGTTTTCCTGAGCAGATATCTGCATGGCAAACACATACTGCTCAGCTTACATGGAACATTTTCATTCTTCTGTGTTTTCCTTTTGCTCAGTGTTTCCTGACATAGTGGTGGTTTTTTTTTTGTTTTTTTTTTTTCCACAGATCTGGAATATTGCCAACAACAAACTGGCCTTCCTCAATTCATTTAAGATGAAAATGTCTGTGATTCTTGGCATTATTCACATGCTCTTCGGTGTCATGTTGAGTCTTCTCAACCACATGTAAGTGCTTTGTTGTGTTTTTCTGATGGGAGAGGAGAGAGAACCTCTCTGGGTGTAGTTGGTGTATCAGTTTAAGATGCAGAAACCTCAGACCTTAACCTTCTGACTGAAGGGCACAGCAGTTATTTCTGTCCGTGTATGTATAACTATACGTGTCAAGTAATTAACTGTGTTTAAGCTCTTACAGAAATGCTCACCCTCTGCAGTTTTGTTCCAAAACTGCTTTTTCCTGCTCTTTAAAGCTTTTGCCCTGCATAAGACTAATGCAAACTAAATGTAATTTTAAACTTTTTCCTTTTTTTCTGTTTTCTTGCAGATATTTTAAGAAGCCACTGAACATATACCTTGGATTTATTCCTGAAATGATTTTCATGTCATCACTGTTTGGATACCTCGTTATTCTCATCTTCTACAAGTGGACAGCCTACGATGCTCACACATCAAAGGAAGCCCCAAGCCTTCTAATACATTTTATCAACATGTTTTTGTTTTCCTATGGTGACACCAGTAACAAGATGCTTTACAGAGGGCAGGTGTGTACTGTTGCTTGAACTGTAAGATAGAGGTTCTTTGTGATGTTAAGTCTTTGACCTTATCATTGTAAAACCAAGCACTTAGTACTTTGTGAGAGAAGGAACGAGGCACTGTTTCGAATGCCTGACACCATGTAATGTGGAAGAAAGACAGAATTTCTATGCAGAGAATTTCTGTCAGTCTGAATAAGTCAGCTCTGGCTCCAGAATACTTAGATCCAAATCAGCAGTGAGAAGTCAATAGGAATGTTGTCCTGCACCTGTAACACAGTGCCTCTAAGCTCAGCAGCACATGCTAATGCTGTTTGCAGGATCTTTTGGCTTTCTCCCTACTCTAACTAGTGTCAGTGCTACCTGCTGTGTGCAGGCAGTTGTGGCAGCAGCAGCCAGGTGTTGAGAACACGCATCCTGGAAGAGAGAGTTTGTGAAGCATCCACATACTCTGGGAATTCAGTCATTCAGTGCTGCTTGAGACTGCCTGAAGGGGTCTGTGTAAGAATGGACTGCCACTAAATCACCTGAGGCTTGTTTCTTTTACAGAAAGGACTCCAGTGTTTTCTTGTGGTGGTGGCATTGCTGTGTGTGCCATGGATGCTGGTAGCTAAACCTCTGGTCCTTCGTCACCAGTACTTAAGGAGAAAGCACTTGGTGGGTGACTACCTTGTATATTTTCAGTATGAGAACTAATTATAATTGAAAAGCTATGTTTTTCACCTTATCCCTGGTATGTGGGTTCACACAGTATTACAGACTTGTAAAGCCTCTCTGAGCATTCTTGGGCTTAGAGGCAGCTGGGCATTACTGGAGACAAAGTATTGGCTGCGTGCTTCTCAGACTGGATCCAGCATCAAACCAGCTTTAAAAACCCTACCTGCTGGTAATGATAAAAACAATAAAACCTCCTTGAGCATTGTCAGCTGGTTCAGAAACACAGTCTTACTGGTTGCTGAATGCACTTCTGGGCCTTTGCTAGGGTGATGATGTCAGAGCAGTGAAGTTAGCTTTGCTGGCTTACGGACTGAGTGGCCATCTTACTTAAAGCAGTTCAGATGGTTTAAAAAAAAAAGATAGCTTAATTCTATTTCTTTTTTTTTTATGTGAGAGATTATCTGCTGGGGTAATCTCTAGTTTTCCAACTGTATTGTAAAGAATCTTTTTCTATAAAATGCAGGAGCTTGGCACATGTGCACTGGGGATGCTTGAAAATTCTCCCTGCATGTATGGCAGATAGCTGTTAGGATGTGAAGTGAGTCAAAGATCAGTTCAGTTAAAGACACTCCCTCTCCCTTCTCTGACCATCCTTCATCCTCCCATGTCCCCTCCATTCGTCTCCCTTTCTCTTTTTGTTTTCCTCCTCCCTTTCTTTTCTTCCATTCACTATCAGGAAGGGCAGCCCGTGGAGGCCCAGGTCAGCACAGTCCCGAGCGAGCAGGCACTAGAGGCAGCAGCGGCTGCAACAGTGAGTGGATTTAAAAATCACGTGATGGATTTACACCGAATTAACGAGAGAGCATGAAATGAACCTGAATTTCATAAGTGAATGACTGCTGCACCTTTAGGGTGAAAGACACTTTCTCTTGGAAAGAGCAAAGTTCAGCAAAGTCGGTGCATTCTGGAAGAGCTCCCAGGCTGCTGGATCATAGTTACATACGCACAGAATGCAGACACGTTTCTTTGCAGGGCTGTTGCTGAAATCAAAGCCTGCAGAGCAGCACAAGAATACCTTGCTGCCACATCCCCCCATCCCCCCCCCAAGTTAAGTTCCCCTTTTTCCTTTTCTTGCATATTTGTTTAAGCTAGAGTAGGATTTTTTTCATTGAAGCATTTTTGTTCACATTATGTGTTCCCAAGCATGTGAGTGACGGCCTCCTAACATCAGAGCAGTAATTTCTGGGTTTTTGGCATCTGTGCCTGTGAAGAGATGGACTTAAAGCTGCTGTAACGTGGCTGTGCACAAATAAATTATAGAGAGCCCTTTGGTGTGAAAGCTTTCTGGAGGAGGGGAGGTTACAGCAGCTCCAGAGCTTTATCCCTTCCCCTGTACATCGCATTCCAGATGGGTTTTAGTTCTGAATACTGCCTCTCTAACAAGATTAAGTCCTTCGAACTATGGAACAAATTGTACTTTGTGTCAAAGGTGATTTGAGGACAGCTTCTTTGCTGCTGGCTCGTGTTTCTATTAGGAAATTTTAAGTAGCCACACAGTTCAGTAAAAGCAGTGCATCTCTTGTGCATAATTCATCCAACACAATAAGTGCATCCAATAAAAGAAGCTGTGAGTGAAGGTGTTTGCTTGACGTGTAGTTGGAACTATGAAGCTGGTCGGAGCTTGGCCACATCTTTAATTCCTGTCTGATATTTTGTGTAAACGTGTGGTTCAGCTTGACACAGAAGTAAACTTTTAAGAACAGATCAGCTGAAAGAACAGAACTGTGCTGGCATGCCAGAGCCATGCGCTGTGAGAGCAGACAGCACTTAATCTTCAGCCTCCGTGGTTCGTTTTGTCATCCCTAAACTTACTGTTATTACTGCTGCCACTTAGCCTGCTCACATTCCATGTCACAGATGAACCAGTGCAATCCTAAAGCTGAACTTGGGGATTTTGTTCCCATCCGTGGGAGTTTGGTTTGCTTCTCTTGGTAGGTCAGACCCAGAGGTCTCCATGGATTGTCTTCAGATCAGTCACAAGCATTTTGTGTCTTTAAACATCTGGAAGGAAGTGGGAATCCTGCTGTGCAGTGCCACTTGCTGAGCAGAAATCCAAAAATAGTGATGTGCCAGTCAGGCCTTCGTAGTCTGATACACATTTACAATGCATAATAGTTCAGTTCGGGAGCACAAACATGGGGAGCAGTTTTCTGCATCCTTTCTTAGTTGTGACACTGCACGGAGGAGGGAACGTGCCTGCCATAAACCTCACATTAACTGCAGTGACTGCAGTCATCAGGTGACAATCGGAGGAGGTTCAGATTGGTTTGTGGCATATTCTTTTCTACTCAGAGAGTGGTAGATTTATGGCTGTCAGACATTCAGTGTCAAAACAGTTAGCTATAAAAGGAACTGCTTGCACAACAGAGGGTTTCCATGTGAGGGAAAGTTTGATTTCCCATGTGTGTGCCTGATGTGTGTGAGTGAGAGTGAGCTGGTTCTGCTTTGGGTTGCCACGATGTGACTTGTCTCATTTACAACAACAGTGGTGTTTCACTCGGTTTCTAAGTGCTTGTTTCACAGCTGCTGTTGTGCAAAACATTGGTCTGTTCACATCAGTTATAGCAAACGTCCTCGTGACAGATTTGGCATTTATTTTGCTTAGGTTTGCAATAACTGTACAGAAATGTATTGAGTATTCGTTCAGACTCTTCTTGCAGCCCCAGCAGGATTCAGCACCTTTCCCATCCAAACTTAGAGAAAGAACTGTACATCTGATTAAACCTGGGCCTTAATATTTTGTCTTCTTCTGTGAGCCACTGCTGCTGCACATGGAATCATAAGAAGCATCTGCTGTCATAGTAAACCACAAACAACACCTTTTATTTTTCCTTTTTCTCTGTGTATTAGGGGACACACAACTTTGGAGGGATCCGGGTGGGCAACGGACCAACAGAGGAGGATGCTGAGATCATCCAGCACGATCAGTTATCTACCCATTCTGAGGAGGGGGAGGAGGTAAGCACCTGACTGGTACCAGGTCCGTGCACTTGGGAACAGGACATGCTAGTTTGGCTGTATTTCCAAGTTGTTTAAATAGCAACATTCTTAGTGAAGTGTTTTCATAGCAGTGAAGTACTTCAGTCTTCTGGTCATTCCCAGGACTTCAAGGGTGGGAAAACAGTGTAATTTTCAGGCAAAGGGAAATTTAGCTCTGCCTTCATGAGAAGGAACCGCTGTCTCACAGGCTGCGCAGTGAGAGCTGCAGAGCGCTCCCAGGTGGCACAGGTTCTGCCCTGGCTGAAGTGCAGTGCATTTGTGCTGTTTGCTTCTCCAGCCAAAATCCAAGGCTGTTTTTCTTCAGTAGTGAGATCTTTCTGCATTCGCTCTGACTGTTGGGGGTTACATTAGCTGCTTTGCCTTTCTGCTGCTAAAGAAGAAAAAGGAGACCATCTCTTTCACTTTGGGAGTTGTTTGCCCCCCCATGTAGTGCATGTGATTTGTTACTGCTTTACTGTGTCATGTGTAGGAGGGAATTACTGAATGTGCTCATGATTAATGTGTTTGAGACACCGCACTAAATGTGAACTTATGTTTTCAAGCCTACAGAGGATGAGGTGGTAAGAGTACAGCCAGCTTTGCTGCGTTCATGTGTATCTGGAACGTTTCCCATTGGTGTAAACCATGCACTGAATTAAGCATTATGTCACAGCATCTCCTTTTCCAAAAGATCTAGCTATGGACATGCTGCAGGCCATCTTTAATCTGTCATACAGTGTCATGCCCACTAACAGACCTTTGATTACTTCATTTATTTTGTTTGTCTTATCCCCTGTCTGCAGATCTCTTAGTTTTACCCAGAAAGCTGTTAAGCCAGAAGTCTGAAACTAAAAAGTTTATGCTTTTAAACTTCCAAAGAAGTCTCATTTGTCTTATGTTATGTCTTTGCAACAAAGCATTTAAAGCTGGTATGTGTTCTTTTTTTCCCCAAACTGAGTTCCATTTTGAGGATGATACTGCTCATTGCCAATGAGAAAATACAGCAAAACCGGTCCAGTTTCTGTGTAGTTCAGCAGTTTAACCAACCAGTATTTCTGTGTCAGAAGAGAGGCTCTGTTCTGAGAAACTGCTCATTCACAGATACTTGAAACTACTATGAGTATTAAATAAGTGTTTTAGGAACTCTTTTGCAGAATTTATTGCAGGTGTCAGGCAACCAGGGAACCAAATTAGTTAGAAAAATATAAATGCTGTGAAAGTAGAGTAGCTTTGCAAGACAGTGCTGCCTTAAACTATGCCAGAAGTGGTTCTGTTATGTAGAAAGTGAACATATGGTGTACAGATCCACGTGGAATTGGTGGGATGGGGGGAACAGCACGCTGCTGTACCTCTTAACTCTGTATCCCTCTGAGAAAGGTGTAAAACCACAGGTAACTCTGACAAAGCAATCCTGCTGAACCTTCCAACCCAAGCGTGGTGAAGGGCTCTGTCCAGCAGTTGTGTGTGGCTGTGAACTGTCATTGCTGAAATATTATCACATGCCATTGATTGCACACTGGTGTGCAGGGTGTGCTGGGAGGTGGCACCGTTTGCCAGGACAGTTCTTCATAAAGAGCACTGCAGCTCACGCCCTGCAGAGAAAGAATTGCACTTCTGACAGTTTGTTTAAATTGGTTGCTTAAAATATTTACTGCCCTGTGTATGCTGAGGTTGAAATAAGAACACGAGAAGCTCGCTGCGCGTGCCTGGAATGCTGGCTGCTGCATGTCTTCACAGCTCCACGTTGATCTGACTTTAATATGAGCAGTTTCTGAAGCACAGATTAAAGCCAAGACATAGAGAATGCCCTCACAAGGTGAACAATAAGAACTGTCCTTCATGGCAAACTTTCTTACGATTTTTAACTACCACTTCAGAAAACGA
The DNA here is from genome assembly GCA_023055505.1 of Callipepla californica brunnescens. Taxonomy (NCBI): domain Eukaryota; kingdom Metazoa; phylum Chordata; class Aves; order Galliformes; family Odontophoridae; genus Callipepla; species Callipepla californica. Next base: position 4,093,258 of record JALIRH010000045.1, read on the forward strand.
CCAAGGCACAGAGACTTAGGAATTGAATGGATAGGACTTTTTCGAGACTGCTTCGTGCTTTACTTTTGCTTTCAGAGAGGATAAGTCTGTATTTTGCGGAATGTTCTTGGTCATTTCACAAAGGTACGCTGACCTGGAACAGTGTCTCTTTTCTTGTAGAAGTACATGCAGTTTACTGGTGAATTCATACAACTCCACCTTGTTGCTGTGCAGTCTTTTCCTGGCAGAGCCAATGGCTGAATTCAGAATACCAGATTTTGTACAATTGGAGATGAAAGCAATTGTACCAAAGCTGCAGCAGTGAGCAGTCATTCTACAAAATCTAGACAAGAGAATTTGGTTTTAATTCATAAAACTGATGTGCTAGACCAGGAGAAGACAGTATCAGTGTGCAAGTTCAGACTCCTTGGTGGTAGCACGGGGCCGTGTGCTGTTTCCCACTCGGCCAGCCCTGCCTGCACGTCTCGCAGCTTTCTTCATTGTCTGTGTTCACTTTGCAGTTCGACTTTGCTGACACTGTGGTGTACCAGGCCATCCACACCATCGAGTACTGCCTGGGGTGCATCTCCAACACTGCGTCCTACTTGAGGCTCTGGGCTCTCAGCTTAGCCCATGCACGTGAGTACTCCTTGGGGAGGGGAAATTGAGCTCAGCATCACTGATCACCTGGGCTGGTGGTGGCCGGGGCGCAGGCAGCTGACCTGGAGCTCAGCTCTGCGGTGTCAGGTGCTGCTAGGGAAGGGCAGAGCTGTGCAGTACTGGGCAGTAATTGAGTGGAAACACCATCACCCTGCTAAAAGCTACCTGGGTCTGGAGGGATGGGTGGAATTGGAAGCGCTGAATGAGGCAGAGGACTGCTGACCACAGCAGGCAGCGATGTCCTGACATAGCTGCCTGCAAAAACTCATGTCTCTTCTAAGTTTTCCACTTTGTTATGGTGGAAGGGTTCTTCTCGACTTCAGTTTTTGCTGTGTGAGAAAACTGCAATTCTCCCTTCTTGTTGGATGCTCTGAAATGAGTCCTCTCCTCTCTCTTCTCCTGGCAGAGCTCTCGGAGGTGCTCTGGACCATGGTGATCCACACTGGGCTCAGCGTGAGGAGTCTGGCTGGAGGCTTTGGCCTTTTCTTCATTTTTGCTGCTTTTGCTACCCTGACAGTAGCAATTCTCCTGGTCATGGAGGGCCTGTCTGCTTTTCTCCACGCTCTTCGCTTGCACTGGTGAGTTACAGGAATGCTCAGAAATCATGAGCTCACTGTGGAGATTTGTGTCACGCGGGCTATCTGGAGAAATGCTCATCTTCCAGAAGATTGCATTGGTTGTTACGCAGTAGAAGTGAAAACTGATAACTGTGGTGAGATTGGTCACGTTTGGAAGTGCTAGAGTCCCACTGCTCTTACCTAAACATCCTTCCTGATGTGCTCAGGCAGCAGAAGGTCTTTGATGCAGTCAGAGATTTCACTCTTCTTTCTGGTAATACACCGCTGTCTCCTGATCATAGGTGTAAACCTTGCTTAGAAATTGTGGAGAGCAGCTGAATTCCAATTGGAAATAAGTTAGACCAGAGCTCTGTGAATGATGGGATGGCAGCACTGTGCTGGATGAATGAACGTGCTCTGGCTTTCAGTGGGATCAGGTTTTCTTCAGTCCTTTGGTCTATTGCCTGGCCCTGTTGCTCCTGGCAGGCTGAGAAAGCAAAGTGAAGTCACGTGAAGTTCAGAAGGAGCTTTCTGTTCTGCTGAAATTGAAGCAAAACTCCATTCTGAACACTTTTTTAAAGTCTCCTACGTGGAAAAGGAAGTCTGTGCCTTTTGAAAACGAACACCGTTTTGCACTTTCCCACAGCTTCTTGGGTCTGGTAACTTTGTCCCTTTGCCCTCTTTGCTGACAGCCTATTTGGGTGTGCACTGAGGTGCTCTGGTGTCTCTGCAGCTGAGTGGGTGGAGATGGACCAGGAAATGCAGGGCTGTAGCCATCTTGTGCCGAGGGAGCCCATGGAGGGGAGGGCAGGGCTGCTGCTGCAAATGGCTGCTGGATGGTGCTCCTGTTTTTCCTGGCTTCCAGCCTAGGAATCTTCATACCAGCCACTCGAGTCCTTCGTGCTGGCTGGCGTTTCCTCATCCTCATTCTGCCATCACTGTACTACACAGTTGCATCAGTGTGAAGGGAGTTCGGTACACCCTGCCCAATATTACTGCTAACAGTCCAAGAAGAGCAGAGAGTGAGCAGCACTGACTGTACGTGGTGTCCTCGGTGTGTGCAGATTAATAGGGTTTAAAACCTTGTTCCTCTGGAGCAATGCAGAGCACAGCAGGGCCTTGTTGGGCAATGCAGAACTGAAGCTCTTCAGTCATATTTCCCCTGACCGTGTTTCAAACTTGTAAAACCATAACTTGCATTCTCTAAGACAGAGCCTGCTCAAGCTGAGTCTCTGAAAAGCAGGCTGAAGGCAGTACTGCAGGCTGTGTGTGATGAGCTGGGATCATTTTGGGTTTGTTTGAATTTCCATTATCAGTGGAATGAAGAGTGCACCTGCAGTTGTTCAAAACAACATGTTGTTAACATTCCTTTTTGTTTCCAAACCTGAAATTGGTATATTTCCAATGGTAAGTGTTCCTTTCTTAGAAGGAAGGTGGGGGGGGTGGAACAAAACACAGCTGTCTTGGGAGGAGTGGATCAGATTTTGTGGCTCTGGGACAAGAGTCACCTGCCTGGAATGCTGGAGGTGAGGGTGGCTCAGCCTCCCTGGAAAGGGGCACTCGTAGTGAGAGAGCAGATTCTTCCAGGAGCTCTGCTGACGAGTCCCAGATGAGGAAGACTTGCTGGGTGCTCTTGCAGAAGGCGTGCATTCTTTCTGCAGGATGGGTTCTTCTGGGGCATTTTGGGGTGGAGAAAGCACTCAGAGTGCTGCCAAGATTGTAATTCTGTATCAGAGTTCTGCTGGGGTTTGGTAGCTGTCTGAGCTGTTCCTTTCATTGCAACATCACTGTACTGAAATACAGCTCTGTTTGCTTTTTTCCTTTTTTAGCAGTCTGGTTTGACATTGCTGTTTACGTTAATGTATTTTACCTTTTTTGTTTGTTTGTTTATTTTAATCTGATCAGACATTCTAATAGAACAGACACAGTCTTTGTCCAAAAGGAGCAGATTGTAACTGGATGCAAAGCAGGTTCCCAGCATCGTCAGTTGGTGCAGAAATACAACTTCAGTGCAGCTGTCTTCCGGTGTAAAGCAGTATTTTAGGCTCAGCTTTAGCCCAGATTTGGACATCCCTGGGAGGTGTGTGCTATTCATGCGGACTTGGGACAAACATGAGTGCTTTTTCTTTACCATGTGTTGCCTGAGCTGTTTGACACTGATTCATACATTGAGAGGATGAGCTCAGTCCTTCAGAGGCAGTGACATGGATCTGAGATGTCTCCCCTGGGTGCAGCTGGAGGCAAGCAGCTCACCCACTGCCCCTCTGTTCTGAACAGCAGAATTGGGGAGTGCTGTGGGTCTGTGCAGTGACAGCAGAGCAGATTTCAAGTGCAACAAATGTGGTCAGCCTCAGGCAACCATGCGAGATAAATAAAAGGCCACAGTTTGGTGGGGCCCTGGCTGGCTGCTCCCAGCTGTAAGCTGACCCTGCCCTGCGTGGGCAGTGCCCCTGGCCTGGAGCCCCAGGGCTGTTATTTTCTGGAGGTGTGGGTGTGCTGGGGCCGTGTCCTGCTGGCAGCTCAGCTCCACACCCACTCGCCAGAATTTTAGTTATTTTTCCTCGTAAAGGTCAGGAGCCCGGGCCTGTTTCAGTGCAGCCATAACAGCTCCTCCAAAAGGCCATCTCCCTGGGCAGGACGGAGTGACCTGTGGTGTGTGAAGCTGCTCGTGTTTGGGGAAACCTGTGCACAGCACTCTGACCTCCAGGTGTGTGTGGGGTGCCTGCTGCTGAGCCACTGCTGGCCTCGCACGTCAGCACTCCGCTAAGAACCCAAATACCAAGTAGGAATTTACACTGTGCTGAATGGAAGTTGGGTTTCCTGCCCAGCAGGCATCCCTCCCTCCAGCTGCTTTCCACTGGGGCTGTGAGCTGCCTGGTTTTCACAACAGTTTGGGAATTCTGTGATTGTCTGCTGTAAAATCCGTGCAGTCACAGTCCAACAAACACTCAACCACTATTACAAAAACATCTGAAGAGAAGTGCTTGTTTTTTAATGCCAACTTCAGGCACCATTTCCAGTCGGTTTATTTACTGTGCAGCGCTGTCCATAAATTCTTTTGCAGAACTTGATCAGTGTTGAGAGGCACAGTTCAGTACACAGACAGCAAGTGTTCCTGGAAACAGCAATTTCTGATGCCAAAAAGGGACCTTGGGCTCTGTGTGTTCCTCTTGACAGTCGCAGGAAAAACACGAGGATGGTCGAAGCTGTGGCAGTCAGTTAAACCCTTTCTCTGGTTCTCCAACCTCAGGGAGCAGCTGTTGTGAGCTTCGGGCATCCAGCCTGGGCCGGCTGTAGCTGGGTCTGTCCAGAAGGTGCTTTCAGATGTCAGGGTCAGCTGGAACAGTTCATCACTGGGGTTAAAATTGCATTTGCAGTGGGTTCTGTGTGAGTCAGGTCCCCAACCATCTGCTCGCTTACGGAGCGGGTACTGAGTCACAGAGTGCTCACGGAGATATCAGGGTTCCTGAAAACCGGCGCGTGTTGGCAGGGAGCCCTCCGTCCCACGCGGAAAGTCCTGCTCATCCCCGGGATTCCTCTGCAGGGAGCTCTGATCTTATCTGCATCAGCAGCACAGCGAATCGGGGAAAGCGTTCTGGAGGTTTCGGTCCTGAGCTGTGCTTCTTGCTGTGCCAGCCACGCTGGATTTTGCCATGATTCTCAGTGTGGGAAAAAATAATCAGAATGAGTCTTTTTCTCCTTATTCCGAGCTGTGTTCTGAACTGCTGTGCAATTTGCTGTCTCGTGGTCCCTATGGAGACTCGGTGTGTTTGTGGGCCACGCGGTGGAAGTCTCTCGTGAGGCCCATGAGATGCCGTGCTTGTTTCTGCTGCTAACCACGGGACTCTGTTCCTTCCCTATTTGGCTGTTGCTGAGCATTGCAGATCTCTAGAATAATTCTTTGTTAACCTGAGTTTGTCAGGGGAGCAGGCGGAGCTCCGCATCACACGATGCTCAGGAGCTGTCACATGTGGCCTTAAACCCAACGCAGCGAACAAACAGAAGCAGCGAACAAACAGAAGCAGCCGGTGCTGGAGGGCAGCTCAGCATCACACGGCTGAGCTTCGCTGCAGCTGAAACACCGCTGGTGCTGCGGTGTCACAGCCGGCCCTGCGCGATGCTCAGCTGCGTGGTCAGGGAATTCAGACTGCTTTTGTTGCTCCTTTTATTGCCCGTGGGGTGGGATCAGAGTGCCTCAGCAGTTCTGCCGTGCTCCAGAAACATCAGTGGTTTCTGTGCCAACAGATGTGCTGCGTTGTAGTCTTTAAGGCTTTACTTTTTGAACAGCTGCTTGCTGAGCTCCGGCTCCTATGGGGGAGCAGCTTTACTAACAGCTCCTCTCCTTCCCCTGCAGGATTGAGTTCCAGAACAAGTTCTACACGGGGACGGGGTTCAAGTTCCTCCCGTTCTCCTTTGACACCATCCGCGAGGGGAAGTTCGACGATTAGCAGCGGTGCCCCTGTGCTCCGTGTCCGTGTGTGTGTGTGTGTCTCATGTGTGCCCCGCAGTGCATATAACTTATTGCAGCAGCCTGAGCGTCACCGTGAGGTCTGAAAGCCACGAGCTTTGCCGTCCCTGGATAATGAGTGGCATTTGATCAAAGAAGCTTCTTCCTCGAGTTTACCACTGACGCTCCGTGCGCGGCGTGTCCGCTCGGTGTGACTGTGCTGCGTGCCGTGAGTTCCCTGGCAGGTCTATCAGGGTACGTGAGGAAATGCAGCTGGAGCTGAGTGGGCACAGGAGCGCACGGAGAAGAGGGCACAGTACCTCCCTGCAGCTCTGTGCTCAGCGGAAGAAACGCTGCGGGAATTCCTGTGCGGTTCCTCCGTGCTCAGGGAGGGGCGGTGAGTGATGCTCCCCCTCCCCAGCTCCGCTCCCCCCACTGCAGGCGCTGCTTTTCCTCCTGCGCACATTGTGAGCCCCTCCCCCGGTGTCGGTGCGGTGCTGTGCTGTGTTGTGCTGTGCTGTGTTGTGGTGTTGTGCTGTGCAGTGTTGTGGTGTTGTGTTGTGCTGTGTGTGACTGTGTCAGTTGCTGTTGTTGCAGTGTTGTGTGTGACCAGAATAGAATAACAGATCCTCACGGCATTGAGCAGCGGCAGAGGTGCATCTCCTGCGGTGCGTGCGGAGCGCCCTCGCGATGCACGGCCCCCCCCCCCCCCCCCCCCACGCGTGTCTGCGGATCGCTGTGCGCTTTGGCGGCGGTCACTGAGCATTAAAGGCGCTGCACTGCACAACGCTGTGGGCTCTTCGTGCTCCGCGGGCGCTGCGACAGCGGCTGAGGGTCCCCGGCCAGAGCTGCCCCGGACCGACACCGCGTGGGGGGGTGGGGGAGGTGCGGGGGTCCTTCCCACGCCGCCCACGAGTGGGGCCTCTCCCGCTCTCGGGCACCGCCCCCCCCAACCCACGTGACGCGCGGCTCCCGGTGCCGCAGCGCCCCCTTCCGGCCGCGGGGAGGGCTCAGTAAGCCCCGCCCGCACGAGGCCACGCCCCCCGAGCGGCCCCACCCGAATTAGTCCCTCCCGCCGCCCGTCGCCGATTGGCTCTCCGCGGCCCCGCCCCCTCGGCCGGCGGCGTGGATTGGCGGAGCGCGGCGCGGAGCGTGCGGCGCGGCCATGGCGGCGCTGCGGATGGCGGCGGTGTTGGCGGCGTTGGCGGCCGCGCGCGCTCCGGTGCCCGCGGAGCCGCGGGGTCCGGCGGGGGACGCGCGGCAGGAGGCGGCGGTGCGGGCGCTGGCGCGGCGTCTGTTGGGCTCCGGGGCCTCCGCCGTGGCGCTGTCGGTGGACGCGGCGTTGGCGGCGGGCGGCCCGGACGCGTACCGGCTGCGCTCCCCGCCCGGCGGCGCCGTGGCCGTGGCCGTGACGGGCTCCAGCGGCGTGGCGGCCGCCGCCGGCCTCTACCGGTACCTGCGGGACTTCTGCGGCTGCCACCTCTCGTGGTCCGGGGCGCAGCTCCGCCTGCCCGACCCTCTGCCGCGGTTACAGAGCGAGATCCGCGCCGCCGCCCCCAACAGGTACCGGCGGGGGCACCGCGAGAACCGCCCCCACCCCCACACCCCCACCCCCGCCGCCTCCGGGGCTCCGGGCGGCCCCGTCCCCGCGGCCACGTCACGGTCCCCCCATGAGCCCGGCGCGACGCGCTCCCCCCGCAGGTACCGCTACTACCAGAACGTGTGCGCGCACAGCTACTCGTACGCGTGGTGGGACTGGGAGCGCTGGGAGCGCGAGATCGATTGGATGGCGCTGAGCGGCATCAACCTGGCGCCCGCCTTCGCGGGGCAGGAGGCCGTGTGGCAGCGGGTGCGTGCGGGGCGGGCGGCCGCGGGGCCCGGAGCGCCGTGCGGGGCTGACGCGGGGCCGTGCAGGTGTACCGCGCGCTGGGGCTGAACCAGAGCGAGATCGACGCCCACTTCACGGGGCCGGCGTTCCTGGCGTGGAACCGCATGGGGAACCTGCACGGCTGGGCCGGGCCGCTGCCGCGCGCGTGGCACCTGCAGCAGCTGTACCTGCAGGTATGGGGGTACAGGTATGGGGGGGTACAGGTATGGGGGGTAAAGGTATGGGGGGTACAGGTATGGGGGGTACAGGTATGGGGGTACAGGTATGGGGGGTACAGGTATGGGGGTACAGGTATGGGGGTACAGGTATGGGGGTGGGACCCGGCCCTGTCCGGGGCGCGGGGCTCCTCTCCCCGCTCTCCCTCCCTCAGTACAGGATCGTGGAGCGGATGCGCTCGCTGGGGATGACCACGGTGCTGCCGGCCTTCGCAGGCCACGTGCCACAGGGGGTTCTGCGGTGAGTGTGACTATGGGTGGCTGCTCTGGGTCCCAGCCCTACGCCCCTCAGGGCCCTGCAGCTCCTCTGTGCGGCCCCGGGCCCCGTCCCGCTGCCAATCCCATCCTGTCCCCGCTCAGGGTCTTCCCACGCATCAATGCCACGCGCCTTGGGAGCTGGAGCCACTTTGACTGCACTCTGTCCTGTGCCTACCTGCTGTCCCCCGAGGAGCCCATGTTCCAGGTGATCGGGACGCTCTTCCTGAAGGAGTTAATCAGGGAATTCGGCACCGACCACATCTACAGTGCCGACACCTTCAACGAGATGAGCCCGCTGTCCTCTGACCCCGCGTACCTGGCGGGCATCAGCAGCGCCGTCTTCAGGGCCATGACGGGAGGTGGGTCGGTGTGGGGCCGTGCAGCGCTGAGCTGCGGCCCTGTGTCCCCGCGGCAGCGGGACCGTGGCTGCAGTGCTCACCTTGTGTCTGCCCGCAGCGGATCCCGAGGCGCAGTGGCTGATGCAGGGCTGGCTCTTCCAGCACCAGCCGACCTTCTGGCGGCTGCCGCAGGTGCGGGCGGTGCTCCGTGCTGTGCCCCTGGGCCGCATGATCGTCCTCGACCTGTTCGCTGAGTCCAAGCCCGTCTACGAGTGGACTGAGTCCTTTTACGGGCAGCCCTTCATCTGGTGCATGCTGCACAACTTTGGCGGCAACCACGGCCTCTTCGGCGCCGTGGAGGCCATCAACCGCGGCCCTTTTGAGGCACGGCGCTTCCCCAACTCCACCATGGTGGGCACGGGGCTGGCGCCCGAGGGCATCGAGCAGAACGACGTGGTGTACGAGCTGATGAACGAGCTGGGCTGGCGCCGGGAGCCCCTCGACCTTCACGAGTGGGTGTCCCGCTACGCCCAGCGCCGCTACGGAGCCCCCAACGCGGCCGCCAGCGCCGCGTGGCAGCTGCTCCTGCGCAGCGCCTACAACTGCAGCGGCGCCTGCGTCAACCACAACCGCAGCCCTCTGGTGCACCGCCCGTCCCTGCGCATGGACACTCAGCTCTGGTACAACGCCAGCGACGTCTACGAGGCCTGGAGGCTGCTGCTGAGCGCCGGCGCCGCGCTGGGCTCCAGCGCGACCTTCCGCTACGACCTGGCCGACGTGACGCGGCAGGCGGTGCAGCAGTTGGTGGGCGATTACTACGAGCGCATCCGCGCTGCCTTCCAGCGCCGCGCGCTGCCCGAGCTGCTGGCGGCCGGCGGCGTGCTGCTGTACGACCTGCTGCCCGAGCTGGACGCGCTGCTGGGCTCCCAGCGCCCGTTCCTGCTGGGCCGATGGCTGCAGGCCGCCCGCAGCACCGCCACCAGCGAGCGCGAGGCCGAGCAGTACGAGCGCAACGCCCGCAACCAGCTGACGCTGTGGGGGCCCAGCGGGAACATCCTGGACTACGCCAACAAGCAGCTGTCGGGGCTGGTGCTGGATTATTATGGGGTGCGCTGGAGCCTCTTTGTCTCTCTGCTGGTGGAGAGCCTGAACACGGGCAGCCCCTTCCACCAGGAGCAGTTCAACCAGGCTGTCTTCCAAGTGGAGAGGGGCTTTGTGTACAGTAAGAAGCGCTACCCCCGCGACGCCCGTTGGTGACACGCTGGAGATTGCCAGGAAGATCTTCCTCAAGTATTACCCCAGTGCCGCACAGCGGGGCCGGGCCGGGCCCCCGTGATGTGGGGTTGTGCCGCTCAGAGCCCCCCCAGGAGGAGGGCAGAGACCCCACAGCCCCACGCCTGAGTGCTGCGTCCCGGTGACTCCAGAATGAAGGCGCTGAGCGCCAGGGGGAGCAGACAGCATCCGAGGGGGTGGGAAGAGCCCCAGCAGCTGTTGCAGAGCAGAGACACGCTTGGCCCTGCCAGCCCCAGCCTGCCCCGAGCTGGGCTGCACACGGAGCGTGGAGGAACAGGAGTAGGGCTGTGCTGCCCCACCGGGAGCTGATGGTGCCTGAGCAGGGGCTGGCAGAGCTTGGAGATTGCCCCAAGGGCCGCCCCAGCCACACACAGTGCCTTTGTATTGAAAGAGACTCTGCCGGGCTCCCCATAGCGGGGCTTTCTCTGCCTTTTCCTCCCAGTGCTGGGGGTCCTCGTGAAGGGCTATTAAAGCCCTGGGCGCTCGGTGCCGTTGGGCTCCTCTGTGTCCGTCTCTGCTGCTCCCTGAGATGCAGTTTGTTTCAAAGGGAGCAGCTCTCAAGGGAAGCTCTGCATAGTGGGAACGCGGGTGGTCTTAGGGACGCGGGGCAGTGCGGGGCCGTCCCGGGCTGGTGCAGGGACGGGGGGTCCTTATCACCACAGCTGTGGGGCCTTGAGATAAGCAGGCAGACACAACACGGCGGGCGGGGGGGAGGCAGCCCAGCCTTTAAAAACCACGCAGCCCCGAGCCCGGCGCTGCGGGCCACGGGCAGAGCCGCGGTGCCCATGGAGAAGATCACGGTGCTGATCACCGGCTGCTCCTCGGGCATCGGGCTGGGGCTGGCGGTGCGGCTCGCGGCCGACGCTGCGCGCAGGTTCAGAGGTAAAGGGGTGACGCTGTGGGTGGGGGTCCCGGCGCTGTGGGGCACAGCACGGCCGCGCTCTCTCCGCAGTGTTCGCCACTATGCGCGACCTGGCCAAGGGCGAGCGGCTGCTGGAGCGCCTGGGGGACCGCTGCCCCGACACGCTGGAGCTGCTGCAGTTGGACGTCACCGACCCGCGCTCGTTGGCCGCGGCCGTGCACCGCATGCGGGGGCAGCGCGTGGACGTGCTGGGTACGGACCGTCGGTGGTCGGCGTCTTTTCCCGGGCACTGAGGGAGCGGGTGCCCGAAGGGGGGGGGGCTGGGGGTCCCCGCAGCGCTGGGGCACAGAGAGAGGGATCGACGCTGCGTTCCCACGTATATCCAAAGCTGCGCTGGGGGTACACAGCGCCCGCTCAGTGGTGCCGTACCCCACAGTGTGCAACGCGGGGGTGGGTCTGCTGGGCCCCCTGGAGCTGTGCTCGGAGCAGGCCGTGAGGGCGGTGTTCGACGTGAACGTGTTCGGCGCCGTGCGCACCATCCAGGCCTTCCTGCCCGCCATGAAGCAGCGCCGTGCCGGCCGCATCGTCGTGTCCGGCAGCGTCGGGGGGCTGCGAGGTGGGCGCGGGGCCGCCCGCGGGGCCGCGGGGAGGGGACGCGGCTCTCAGCTGCCGCTCCGCCACAGGGATGCCCTTCAACGCCGTGTACTGCGCCAGCAAGTTCGCGCTGGAGGGGCTGTGCGAGAGCCTGGCCGTCGTTCTGCGGCCCTTCGACATCCAGTGAGCGCCGCGGGGCGGGTGTGGGACCCACGGAGGGCTGTGAGCCCACGCGGGTCTCTCCCGTAGTGTGACGCTGGTGGAGTGCGGCCCGGTGCGCACCGCCTTCATGGACAACGCGCGGCGCGCCGACCCCGACGGCCCCGAGCTGCGGGCGTTGGACGCGGAGACGCAGCGGCTGTACCGCCGTTATCTGCAGCACTGCGCGCGGGTGTTCCTCCACGCGGCACAGGAGGTGGATGAGGCCGTTCAGGTGCGCGGGGCGGGCGCCGGGCGGGGCCGTGGGACGCGCGATGAGCGCTGAGCGGTGCCCGCTGCAGGTGTTCCTGGACGTCATCGCCGCCCCACAACCGCCGCTGCGCTGCATCGCCGCGCAGCTCCCGGCCCCGATGGCGCTGCTGAGCCCGGGCGGCTCCGACGGCGCCGAGTACGTGCGGGCCATGCACGACTTCGTCTTCGGCCCCGGTGAAGCCGCCGAGGAGCGGCCGTGAGCGCGGCCCCGGGACGGCCCCGGCAATAAAACCTCGTGCCCACGGCTCCGGCGCGGCCTCTTGCTGGGGGACGGGGATTGGGCACGGGGGGGTGGAGGGGGGCGGGGTGGCACCGGGGCTGAGTGTGGCCTCGGAGTCGTCCAACGGGCGCTACCGGGACTGCAGGCTCCGTGCCGGAACCGACGCTCCCCGCTCCCACCCCCGCGCCGCTCCCCGGCTACGAAGCCCGGCCCCGGGCGGCGGGGGGCGGGGCGGGGGGAGGGGCCGTGACGCGGTCGGGGTCGGTGCGGTCTTCCGGCGGTGCCATGGCGCCGTTCCCGTCGGGGCTGCTGGTGCTGACGGCCCCGCTGGGCGCGTTACCGCGGCGGGCGGCGGCGGCGCTGGCGGAGGCGGCGGGGGTGGTGGCGGGGCCGCTGTACGTGCACCTTCAGCCGGGGCTGCGCCTGGACGGCCCCGCGCCGCGCCCCGCCGCCCCCCCGCCCGCCGCCGCTCTGCTCCGCGCTTTGGCCGCGCTGTACGCGGCGGCGGCGGCGCACCGGGGGTTGGACGTGCGGGTGCTGCTGAGCCACGGCCACCGCCTGGCGAGGCCGCCCCGCGTCCTGCTGGCCGACGGCGGGGCGGGCGACGCGGGGCCGGTGCGGGTGGCTTTGCGGGAGCTGGCCGCCGCCGCCTACGGCTGCCCGCCCGAGCTGCCCGCGCTGCTGCTGAGCGGCTCCGACGGCCCCGAGGTGCCGCCCGACGGCTGCGGCGCGGAGCTGCCCGCGTACCCCGACGTGGCGGTCGGCGGCACCTTCGATCGGCTGCACGGCGCCCACCGGCTGCTGCTCAGCACCTGCTGCCTGCTGGCGCGGCGGCGGCTGCTGGTCGGGGTGGCCGACGGGGAACTGCTGCGCCGTGAGTGCCGGGGGGGGGCGGTGGGGAGAGGGTGCGGATGGCACGGCACTGTGCTCGTGGGAAACGGGATGGGACCGTGGAAGGGGCTGAGGGCCTCTGGAAAGCGTCCGGGCAGCGCACAGTGCTCGGGGAATGCTGGCGGAGGGGATGTGGGGAAGCACCGGCAGTGGGAACTGATGATGGGGACAGCCCAGGGCCCTGCAGCCGCTGTCCCCACAGCCCAGGGCCCTGCAGGCAGAGGGGAGTGGTGGTGGGGGGGGGGCACTGGAGGGTTCCTACCGTAGAACTGCTTGCTCTCCTGCTCTCTATTTTCCATCGATGCACACTGTTGCAGACAAAGTCCTGCGGGAGCTGATCGAGCCCTATGAGATGCGGGCAGCCAAACTGCGCGAGTTCCTGGCGGATGTGAAGCCCTCAGTGCTGTATGACATCGTACCCCTGGGCGACCCCTATGGCCCCGCGATCACAGACCCGGAGCTGCGCTGCATTGTTGTCAGCGAGGAGACACGCAGGGGTGGGGAGGCCGTGAACAAGAAGAGGATCGAGAACGTAACTGGGGGGGCTGAGACCTCTGGGCCCCGTGGTTCTGTGGGTGGGGACTCAGAGGTGTCCCCTCCCGGCAGGGCCTCGCCGCACTGGAGCTCTTTGAGATCGAGCTGATGGAGGACCCCCAGCACGGCCGCAATGAGGAAGAGAAGATCAGCTCCTCCAGCCTGAGACAACGGCTGCTCGGCACACTGCTGCGGCCCCCACGGGTAGGGGGAACCTGCTGGGGGCTGGGGGCCGCAGGACCAGTCCCTGCCTGACCCCTCCTTCCCCAGGACAGCCCCACGCTCCCCCCCCGCCCCTACATCATCGGTCTGACCGGGGGCAGTGGGAGCGGCAAGACCTCCATCGCGCAGCGCCTGGGGCAGATGGGAGCGTTCGTCATCGACGCCGACGCGCTGGGCCACGCTGCATACCTGCCTGGCAGCGCGGCCCACGGGCGCCTGGTGGCCGTGTTCGGGGCAGGTAGGGCTGTGTGAGCTGCGCCAGGAGGTGCTGTGCAGCTGTGAGCTGGATTCTCTCAGCCCCCGAACCATCTCCCTCTGTCTTACAGAGATCTTGAACAAAGATGGGACGATTAACAGGAAGGTCCTCGGGGCCAAAGTGTTTGGAAACCAGGTACAAGCAGCGCAGGGAATGTCAATATTTAATCTCCTCAGCAGAGAACTCTGTGCTGAGGCTTTGATTTCCAGCCCTTTGAGCTGGTGCCACATTCCTGCTGCAGCAGTGTGCAGCAGATCAGCAGCGGTGCAGAATGCTCAGCCCGGGCAGCAGCTGCTGTTGCTCCCCCAGCCCCGGCTCCCTCTGTCCTTCCAAGCATGTCACTTGTGGAACCCTAGCTCCTCTGGGAGGACCCCCAATGCCACTGTGGTTCCTTTCCAGGAGCAGCTGAAGAGCCTCACAGACATTGTGTGGCCTGAGATCGCGCGGATGGTCAGGGAGCAGATCGGAGAGGCGGGAGCTCAAGGTAACGGGGTGGCCCCAAAAAGCACAGGGCGTTAAGGTGCATGGTGCTGCTCTGGGGCTTTGGGCAGCTGCTAGAGTATTTTCTGCGCTCAGAGCTGCTCTTTGTTGGGGATTTTCACTTCTCTGAGTGCGTTTCTGAGCAGATCCCCGTGCTCAGCTGGGTGTGCAGCTGGGGCAGATGTAATTCAAGCTTCCTGTTCTGGAGTGGAGTGGACATTACCTTCTTTCTCCCAAGCTACTCCACATCCATTTTTGGTTCAGTGCCTCCTTAGTAAGCATGCTGTGTGCAGAACTGTTTTCTCTGCTGGGACCATGATGGGTGATGGCTGCACCGGGCACCTGCACACATCGGGCATGCAGCCACTGCCTGCTGCTGCCCCTAACACGTCAGGTTCCGTGGCACAGCAGCGGGGTCCGTTTGCTGCCTGCGTGGGACGGTGTGCCCCCCAGGGAGCACCCGTGCTGCCCTATGGATGAGGAACGGCCCCGTTCCGCAGGAAAGGCTGTGGTCGTGCTGGATGCCGCCGTGCTGCTGGAGGCCGGCTGGCAGGACATGGTGCACGAGGTGTGGGTGACCGTCATCCCCGAGGAGGAGGTGGGTGACAGCCGTCGGTCGCCTCCGGCCGCGGCCGTCCCGTGAGCGCGCAGCGTGCCCTCGCGGTCCCCGCAGGCGGTGAAGCGCATCGTGAGCCGGGACGGGCTGAGCGAGGAGGCCGCGCGGAGCCGTCTGCGGAACCAAATGAGCGACGGCCGCAGGGTGCAGCACGCGCACGTGGTGCTGTGCACGCTCTGGGAGCCCGAGGTGACCCGCGGGCAGGTGAGCCGCGGGGAGCGGGCGGGGCGCGGCTCTGCGGCGGCGCGGACGGACGGACGGACGGACGGACGGACGGCGTTTGGTGCGCAGGTGGAGAAGGCGTGGGAGCTCCTGCAGCAGCGCCTGAGCGCCGCGCCCGCGGGGCCGCCCTCCTGCTGACCTGAGCCGGGACGGCGAAGAGCCGCGACCCGGACACGGACACGGACACGGACACGGACACGGACACGGACACGGACACGGACGGCCCGAGCCCCGCGCTGCGCCGGAACGGACGGAACCGCCGCCGCTCCGAGCGCTGAGCCCAACCGGACGGGGACGGACCCCGCGGGGCCGCGGAGGGGCGCGCCCGGTTCCGCACGGTGTGAGCGCGCAGCTGAGAGACGGTTAAAGGGCGGTTCCTCTTTCCCGGTGTCCGTGGGTGTTTGCGTCTCCGTCGGGGCCCCATCGGCGCTCCCGGCGCCCCGCGGAGCGCCCCCCGGCGGTCGGGAGGACCGCGCTTCCCGGCGGCCCCCGCGGCGCTCACGTGACCGGGGCGGGGGAAGATGGCGGAGCCGCCCGGTGCCGCGGCGGAGGAAGCGTGGGGGAAGGTGGGGGAGCCGCGGGACCGGGGCGAAGGGGGGGGGGGGGGGGAGGGGCGGCGGGGCCGGGGGCGGCGGGGGGCCCGGGGCCGGGAGTGCCGCCCCGCCCGCTGACCGCCGCCCCCCGCCCGCAGGTGGACGCCGCGTACGCGGACAATGGCGCGGAGCCGGGTAGGTGCCGCGGGGCGCGGGGGGGCGGCGCCCGGAGCCGCTGTGAGCGCCGCTCTCTGTGCCCGCAGCGCTCTTCATGGACGGCGCGCGGAAGGGCAGCGTCGTGTCCCGCGCCAACAGCATCGGCTCCACCAGCGCGTCCTCCGTCCCCAACACCGGTACGGGGCGGGGGCGCCGCGCGGCGCCGCGGGAGGGGCGGCCCGGACCGCTCCGCCCTCACTCGCGGTTCTCTGTCCGCAGACGACGAGGACAGCGACTGCGCGCAGGAGCACTACAAGGAGTCGTACAAAGACCAGCGGCGGCGGGCGCACACGCAGGCGGAGCAGAAGAGGCGCGACGCCATCAAGGTGACGGCGGCACTGCGGCGCTGCCCTCTGTGCCTTCATCCCTTCGTTCTGTGCCGCGCGTGTGCCGGGAGCCGCTTCTGGCGGCGTGGAGGGTGCTGGGGTGCGGGTCCCTGCCACGGAGTGCCCCGCAACTGCTGCCCGGCGTCGCGGTCTGTGTGCCTGACCCTGTTCTGCTCCCTGTAGAAAGGCTATGACGACCTGCAGGCCATCGTGCCCACCTGCCAGCAGCAGGACTTCTCCATCAGCTCCCAGAAGCTGAGCAAGGCCATCATCCTGCAGAAAAGTGAGTCTGGGTGCTGCGGGGAGGGGAGGGCTTGCTCTCAGGCCCCCAAGCGGCTCAGCATGGGGACTCTGTGTGACAGTGCCTCGGGAGCTCAGGTGATGGCCGCTTCCATCTCCTCGAGGAGATCCGAGGAGCCCGTATTGTGTGCTCACGACTTCTTCCTCTGTATTTTTGTGCTCAGCCATTGATTACATTCAGTTCCTGCACAAGGAAAAGAAGAAGCAAGAAGAGGAAGTTTCCACTCTCAGGAAAGATGTGATGGCCTTGAAGATAATGAAAGTGTAAGCAGGAGGAGTTGTCTGGCTGCTGCGCTCCTCTTCCTTCTTTTTCCCCACGTTCTCGCGGAGCTCCGTTGGTGGGCTCAGTGCTGTGCAGGCAGCCTGGCACCTGGGGCTGTACCAGAACCGCACCACGCCGCTGTTGTCCTTTCTCCAGGAGCTTGTTACTCTGACTCAGATCAGTAGGCTGAGTTTGGTGTGCAGATGGTTTCAAGTCAGAAAATGAATCTGCTTTCGGTGTTGGGAGAGGCTGCAGCTTCCCAGCATTTATTTATTTGTCCTCCTCTCCATCTCTGAGGCTGCCTTCAGTGGCCAGTGACTGGCAGCAGCCTCTGCTCCTGCTGTTGTGCAGAAGCCGGGCTCTGTGAGACTTCGTGGTAGCGCTGAACCCGGCTCTTGCTTTGTTTCAGGAACTATGAGCAGATTGTAAAAGCTCACCAGGACAACCCAAGTGAGGGGAAGGACCAGGTCTCCGACCAGGTGAAATTCAATGTTTTCCAAGGCATTATGGACTCCCTCTTTGAGTCCTTTAATGCCTCCATCTCAGTCACAAGTTTTCAGGAGCTCTCAGCATGCGTCTTCAGCTGGATTGAGGAGCACTGCAAGCCCCACGTGAGTACAGCAGACACGGGTGGGCTGATGCAGGGGCAGAGGGTGTTGTGCACTGCTGGATTGGTTTGATAGTGAAAGCCAGACAGTGAAAAACAGAGCTCAGAAAGAGGATCCTTGTTCCCCAGCACGTCCCTAAAACACCTAGAAGTTTGGAGGGAATTAAGAAGCCTTTGAGAGGAGTGAGTTGCGCGGGCAGGGCCAGGTCCTTGTGCTGTCTGCCTGGAGCCCTGCGGTGTAAGAACACAGCTGATCGTTGCACATATGGGTGCTGTGGTCTTTGGCACCAGGTGTGCCAGCTGTAGCATTGAGCCCGGGAAGGACTTTTCCTCCCCTGAACTGTGTCTCCTCTGTGCCCCAGACACTACGGGACATCGTCATCGGGGTCCTGCACCAGGTGAAGAGTCAGCTGTACTGAGCATTCCCTCACTGGAACACCTCCTGACCCAGTGACAGTGCCCAGGGGGGCTGGGCCATCTCCCTCCTGGCTGTCCTTAAAGCTTCTCTGATTATTTATTGTGACTGCAAAACCAAAGCACGGCTGTGCAAACAAATCTCTGCTCCACAGGCACTGTCACAGTCAACCTTACCAAATATTGCTAAGGACTTAGAAAGGGAAAGAAAAAAAGTGTATTGAATACAGATCTTTTAAGTTGCCATTCTGTAGCTCTGGCAGGTGTGTTGCAGTTGGGTCTGCCTGTGCCACTGACTGCAGGGCTGCAGCTCCACAGGTGAAACAGATCTGCTCTGTAACCTCAGATCTGTTTGTTAGAAGCACTTTTGACCCTGGAAGCAGGTGGGAATAAGAGAGTGCTAAAAGCTGTTGGTCTTTGCTAATGCAGATTGGGAATAGGGTTCTCCTGCAGCTGCAGGCCTTCAGTACCTCCCTCTGAAGCAGCTCTTAGGAAAGAAAGAGGCTGCTTTTGTGGAGATGCTTTGGAGAAGGCCCAGGAGAACTGAGGGAAGGGTTAATGTGTGACTGCCGGGGATGTGCTCATGTGGAGCAGCTGTGAGCTCCCCTGCTGAGGGAGTGTGCAGGGCCTCACTGTCCTGACCTCTTCAATCATCACCATAGCACCCCAGATTGGGAAAAGGGAGTGAACTCCTGCAGTCTTTTCCTGCTTGTACTTGTGTGTGCTGAATTGTGCCTGGCTTCACCTTTTTCCGGGCTGTGATGTGGCCATACTGAACAGGGAAGCAGTTCAGTAGCTGCAGCACAGCACTATGAGTCCTCACAGCTCTTCCTTAGCGCCATCATTTTATGTGGGTGTACATATTTATATACCTGTAAGCAGCCTTGATTTTATTTTAAAGATCACTGAAATCATTGCAAAGTGTTATCAGTGCCAGTTTTGCAGTCTAACTTGCCCCACGCTGCTACTGTCAGTATAGTTCAAGTACCCAAGCACAGTGACTGCACTGGACAGCATCGTCCTCTGTGGCACTGACACACACAGTGGGATTTGTTCTCTACTGTTCATGCTACCACTCCATCAGTAACAGCTGTTTATTTTATTTCCACTGGAGATGAGGTAGTGCTAAGTTCCTCAGCTCCAGGTTGCTTGATTTGACTGCTGCAGCTTGAGATCATTTATGCTATTGCTTCTCTGACTTAAATGGAGAAAAGCCTTTTGCTGGGGTTGATTTTCATATTAAATTATTTTTCAAACCCTGTGACCTTTTCACTATAATACAATGGAAGCCCAAGAGCAGTCAAGCCCTGTGGTGTTGCACGTAGCTGCTAACACGTACAGGGCAGACACAGCCCTGCCTGGTGTTTTGTGATGGAGAAAATACTGTTGTGGGTGGGCAGAGCAGGCAGCAGCCCCGTGGCACAGCATGATTTCCTTCAGATGCAACCTCCTGCCTTGTGAGGAAGATGTGGACTTTTACAGACCTCAAACATGAAAGTGATGTATTTTTCTATTATGGAAAATAATTAAATAAATTTTGCTGAATGTTTTAATGACTTCTCTGCTTTTATTTCTGTTGCTGTGAACCTGGAGACGTTCTTATGATCAGGTGAGAGACACGTGGCTCCAGCAGCCCAGCCACCACCACAGCTGTGACTTGTTACCAGCACAGGAGCACCCTCCTGGCTCATCTTCCCCACCAGCGAGGGCTGCTGTGCCCTGGCCCACATCCCAGGCCGTCCCTGCTGCCCTCTCAACACAGAAGACACTGCAGCAGAGCACACGTGAAACAAAAGCACGGTGTTTAATGCCTTACGTACAGCTCAGTCTCCTCTGTGTGTTAACAGAAATAACGGCCATAACGGAACCCAGTCCATCCACCTCTGAGGCTTTTCCTTCCTGTTCTTACTGAAAAGCCATGCTCCTACCTGCACAGCCACTGCCCTGTGAAGATACCCAACAGCACTGAAAGGTAAAAAAAAACACCACCACTCCCTTGGCATCTGAAAAAGGGAGAGTGTCCACTGCTGAGTCAGTTCTCTAACTACCCTTCCAGGGGCAAAGCATTTTAAACAAAATATATAAAAGATACCAGACAAGCCCAAGCCCTGAAAAAAAGAAAAAAAAAACAAACCAAAACCCAACAGCTGACTTTCAGCATCAGCTCCACTGCAACATGTTCTCTGTAAAGCAAAGACGTCCACCTGCACCTCACACAGCTGCTGGGGGTGTGACATTATGGTCCTCATCGGTTTCTATTCCAACTTCCTCCTGCTCAAGGACAAAGTGCTGCTGTAGCAGGACAGCTGCCCTCTGGCACAGCTGCTCTGGGACGCAGGCAGAGGTAGTGGGACTTACAAAGAACTGCTTCTTGCTTTTGGGGTATCCCTCCAGGATGGCATCGAGCAGCTCAGTCGCCTGGCAGGTCAGAGAAGTTCAATGAGGTTTGTAGGCGTGATGCTGAGCTTTCTGCCACAGCTGTGGGAGAATGCCTCCCGTACAGGAGCCGACGCGGCTGTTCCCACATCATCCCATACACAGGGATGCAGGAACGCCATGTTCAATGGCTTCCACATTACCATCCGCTTCCTCCTCCGCCACTCCTTGCAGTACAGCTTCTGCTCACTGCAGACCTGCCAAAGGCGAGGTAAAGTGAGAACAACTCAGCCAGCAGCCACCGCATTGAGCCTCTGTGAGCTCAAAGCCTGCGACTACTGCAGCCCGCCGTCACCCTGGGGTCAGCCGGGCAGGGTAAAGCAGCCAAGCATTTGCAACAGACGGCCTCAATGGGGACCATGCTGTGCATTCCTCCCTCCCCCAGCCCTCCTCCACCTCTGTACCTTCTCTTTTTCTTCCGGCGTTACGTGGTTGGTGGCAGACTTGACCCTCTCCAGTTTCTCTGTGTACGCGGCGCAGTCTTTCCTCAGCTCCTCAATTTCACGGGCCACGTCCCGGGTGCTCATAGCGCCGTTCAGGTCCTTCAGCTCTGGAGGGCAGCGCCGATCAGCGGCAGGGCCGCAACAAGCACGGCGTATCGGGCAGGGGCCGCACTCACCCGCCTCCAGCTGCCGGCAGCCCCGCAGCAGCTCCTGCACCTCTGCGGACCGCGCGGCGATGTCCGCGTCCAACGCGCGGAGCTCCGCATCGCCGGCGGCCGGGAGCCGCTCCTGGGGGCGGGCGGGCGCTCAGCGGGGCCGAGGGGAGCGGGGCTCGGCCGGGGCCCGGGGCTCACCTGGGCGGCGAAGAACACCTTCTGCTTGCCGTACGCCTTCTCGCGGACGTGGCCCTGCTGCGCCAGCTGCTCCAGCGCCTTCACCACGGCCTAAGCGAGCGCGCCGTCAGCCCCGCGCCGTCCGTCCCGCGCCGCGCCCCGCCGCGCCCGCTCACCGCCTTGCCCAGCCCGTGCTCCCGCTGCAGGTTCCCGAAGACGTCCTGGGCGCTGTACGGCCGGTTCTGCTCCCGCAGGTAGCGCAGCAGGACAGCGGCGGCTCCTGCGGGACACCGCCGCCGTCACCGCGGCCGCTCAGAGCCGCCCCGCTCCCCGCTCCCCGCCCCGCTCAGAGCCGCCCCGCTCCCCGCTCCCCGCTCCCCGCCCCGCTCTCCCCTCACCGCCGCTCTCCGCGGGCCCCTCGCCCCCTTTGCTCATCCTCTTCCCGCGCCCCGCTCAGTGGGCGTGACGCACTTCCCGCGTGACGCACTTCCCGCGTGGCGCACGGAGGGGGCGGGGCTCCGGCGGTCGCGGTCCGTCCGGCGCGGGCGCGTTTCAGCGCGCACGGAACGGGGCCGCGTTACGGGAAGCACCGTGGGCTCCAGCCCCGGCACTCCTGCAGCGCCGCCTCCCCCCGCCCGGCGCCATCCCCCGGGAACCGCTGGGGCAAAGGAGGAGCGGAGGAGGCTCAGATGGGGAGCGAGGGAGGCAGAGGCTCTCCCCCAGAGCTCAGTCATCACACAATGAAACAAGAGCCCCGGAATGAAACAAGAAACTTTAATTCCACGAGTAGTGCTGAGTGCGTACCCCGCTGCACTCAGCTGCCGGGGGGCCGTGAGGGGCTCTTCACCTCAGACCCCAAAGCAGGCTGGCTTTTACCAGATGACAGCTTGTTCTCGCAGGGCCCAAATGAAGATTTACACTAGTATAAAATAAAGCCTCCACCTTTGTCATGGCTGAAGAAATCACCTGCTTCCTTATATGAAGACAGTCCAAGCACTGTACGGCCAACACCTTCAGGAGAGCAGATTTAGACCAAAAAAAAAACCCAAAAGCACATACACGGGGGTTTCCCTGAAGAGGTAAAAGTTGTTTGCTGCACAAATGTGATCCGTATCAGTTTCTATGGCTTAGAAAAAGCAATGGGAAAGCTCAGTGACTCAGGAAGGGCTGGAAGGCTCGGGCAATCCAGCTTAAAGAATGTCTCTCCCCTCTGGGTTGCTGGTTTGTTTAAGTGACCACAAGTAGTTCTTCAGTGTGGCCTGAGCTGCTGTCCTCCACTCAACTCCTGCTCGTGGGCTCTCAATTGTACAAAGGTGTGAAACAGCGGGATGCCCTGGGAGCCCACAACAAAACTGGCCGAGCAGGCCAGGTCTTCTTCCATCCTCCAGAAAATATCTCCCCAGTAGCTCTCCCGGAGGCAGTGTTAAGGGAAACGTAGTATTGCTACTGTCCATGCTGAGGGTGTTCTGGAATAACACAGGGAATTTTTAGCAAATTGTTAGTCCATTTTAAGAAAGCAACACAAGAGCAGCTGCCACATGTAGATTTTCTCTGCAGGATTCTAGTCTTCACAGTAGATGTCTTATTGCCATTAAGTTTTGTACAAAATAGCATCACTAGAAAGCTTGAACTGGAGATGAGTGGTCAATAAGTCACAAAGATTTGTGTCTGTACACCATCACATTCACAACAGGAGGAAGGTGTTTGTTTCTGCCCACAGCTGGACACTGCTGGGAGAGAAGAATTGGATTTCTGTGCACGCTGTAGGAACAGGGAACGATTGTCTTAAAGACAGAACAGCATTAAGTCCCAGACATTAAGTTTGAGGAGAAACCAATCCCATTCACCTTATCCCATAAGAGCCCCAAGAAGATTGGCTTCAAGATTGTCCTCAGTGATGCTAAGACAGTCTGATTAGTGGTCTCTAGAGCTGCAGACATCAGACTAATTGTCGTAGGTGAGGAAATTTGGAGCAAGCAGCATCCTGGCAGGGCAATGCATGAGTGATTGTGGAGCAATCACATTAATGCCTTTTCCCTCTGAGTTACCAGCATAGTTTATTTTAAAAATCCAAGCGAAGCTACAGTCACAGTTCACAGTTGAGTTCTCAGCCAGGACTGGTTGTATTATCACTCATACTCACACAGGAGACAGTGTAGGTAACTGTGCAATGCTTTTTCCTTCCACGATGCACAACAGAAAACCAGAAGGGAAGTGATGTGACTGATTACTGGCCCCGTGAGCCAGCAGGATCCAGCTGGTTCAGCTCAGACTGATCCAGAAGTTCAAAGTCATCCCCTTCCGCATCAGTGTCCAAGTCCAAGCTGGCCGTCCTAAGATAAGTCTTTGCACCTCTCTGGGGATTGTCGCTGTGTGAAGAGCCTGGCTGAGTGGTTCCTGACAGTGCAAGTTGTATCATCCCCCTGGTGACAAACCCAGCTATGTTGTTGCTAAGATTCTGTACAGACGGCAGTACACCAGCTTCTTCCTGGTAATAAGAGAGATGTAGATCTTCTGTTTCCTGTGGGCGGTAAGCCAGACTTGGAATCCCAATGCTGGTGTCATCTTCATCATCTAGGCCAGTTACTTCTGGGTTTACGGAAGGGAAGTCAGGGAGATCCCTAGCAAAAGATTCTTCCGGGTCACTGTGACCATCCAGGTCTAGAAGAAAAGAACAAACGCTTTAAATACACAGCAGATGCCAAACACCCTGCAGGCAAGGGCAGCACGGCATGCTGGGCCACTGCCTCACCAAGACAAACTGTCTCCTTTCATTTCTCAGAAGATCAAACTCTCCTTGATCTCCCCCTCACACAGTTATTCTGTATGCTCGCTTATCTCCCAGCTCACTCTCAAGGAATGCAGATGCTGAACAAGACACCAGACAGAGGAAACCATCCTCTCGTTCGTTCAGCGGATAAGCAGAGTGTGTAGAAAGATCTCAGAACGTAAGAGCTGGCTGTATGTACACTATAGTGACACAACCAGAGGGACAGGCTGGTCACAGTGACAAAGGCTGTGCTGCAACACATCCCTGTGAAGGCTGGCAGAACTGGACCTGCCTTTGAAGAGCAACTGTCATTCCTCTACTAAAGCACTATATGAATTACAAAGGAAGCTGTACTGAAAAACAAAACCATCCTGGCCAGCAAGACAGAGATCAAGCAGCCAGATCTCAAGGACAGAAGGGAACCTGCATCTTCCCTGCAACCCACCACAGTGGTCCCCGCTCAGTAATTCTTATCTCTGAGAAGTTGCCCATTTCTACTCACCTTCTGATCCCTCTGTCAGTGGAGTCTGACCCCTTGAGAGGTTAAACATCCCACTTTCAGTGTACGAAACCTCAGCATCTGAATGTTCTGAGTCAGAGATGGTTAATTCCTTGGCAACCACAGAGTCATCCAGCTTTGAAACAGGAGATACAACAAAATATCAAATACTGGAAAGCTCGTTCCTGGGCATGACTGTACAATCCAGAGAGTCTGTGCCATTTAGCTGAGCTTTTCTGTTCCACAGACACTTTGTTACCTTGGGACAGAAAGCAGCAAGCTCCTCTTCGCTGTCGCTCCCATCATCCGTACCCTCCTGGTTAAGGGATCGGCGACGCACTGCCAGAAACCAGAGTCAGAGCTTATTACTGCTGTTAGGACAGAGGTCTGTTAAAAAAACAAACAGCCTTGCACCACTAAATTGGCGGGCTTGGACACAACAGAGCGTGCTTTGTTCCTCAACAGAGCAATGTGATCATTTCTGACTTGGGCTGCTGCAGACCTTTTCCCAAGATGAGCATGTTTTGCAGCCACCTTGCACTGAAAAAAAAGGAGGAAGAACTCAGTAGCACTGCAGTACAGAACAAATAGTTCTGGCAGCTGAAAAAAGGCACAGTTCAGCACTGTGAACAGCTTACACGCACTGCTCGCTACCTGGCAGATTCCTGTGGAGGCAGAGCTGCCTTGCTTCCCTGTCCAAGCAGTTGGAAGCATTTGCTGAGGGCACTGGAATGGCTGCCATTCGAGACATGCAGCACAGTCCCACTCAATCCAAGACCAGGGGCTTTACTTATATGTTGTTTTAGGCATGGAGCATCAGTATCTGAAGGATCAGAAGCACATGGTAACTTACGTTGCTTGTCCCGCTGCTTCGATATCATGTAGCCTCGAACACTGAAATCCAGCCGCTGCAGAGCTGGCTCCAGCTTCATGTACACGCGGTGCCCCAGCCTGTGGTACACAGCAAGGGGCCACAGCAGGACGAAGAGCACTGAAGGAAGCAAGAATGTTGATTAGAAATTGTACAGGATGTTACTTGGCAAACATCTTGCCCAGTTTGTGAGTCAGTGTCACACACATACAGAATACGAGATCTGAGCACTGAAGGAGGCAGTCAGAATGGGTGCAATCACCTCTGCCAGTTCAAGAAAATAGAGAAACCAACGTTTCAGTGCTCAGATCTGTAGTTAACAACTGCTCAAACATGTTCTGTCTGATCCAGAGACCTTAAAGTCCTGGCCGAGAATCAACACACTAGGCAGAACGTATTATTTTAAATTTAAAGCCACTCAACGCAGGTTTTCCCTGGGAGCAGAAAAGCTCTATCCCTCAGACATTCAGATCCTGTATATCTCTGCCCCTTTTCATATTAAGGTCTGTATTTGGCACAGGGATCTTCTACTTACACAGCAAGTATGAGAGCAGGAGTCCGGGGATATACCGGCCCAGAACAGCCAGGAAAGTAAAGACTCCACATACTAGAAGGCAAAACTGAAGACATGGCACAGTGAGTTTCCAAGGTTACGTGATGGAATCACTCACTTCTTGACCATCTTGCTCTCTGCAGAATTCTAGGTAAAGTTCTAACAACAGAAGAGCCTTCCTAGCATTGAACCACCCCATTCTAGAACTAGAACAGATACAAGAAGCATCTACTTCAGAGCAATGGGCAGCATACAAAAGCCTCTTGCTTCAGAATATGAGAAGCTTCCAAAGGAGATATGCTAAAAGCAAAGAAGAGGTTAAAGACAGAACTCTTTCAAGATGAAGAGTACAAGCACAGTTACAAGCTCCTCTTTGCATGTCTCAAACAAAAACATAAATCTTGACACACCTTTCTCAAACTGTTAACATCCAATGAGGTGGACAGATCTGACAGACACTCGAAAAGCTAGAAATCTACAGGAATGACTGTATTTCCACTTCACTACTGCAGTCAACACGCCAGCACTTGTTTTCTCCTCCCTCCTCCATAATCTGCTTATTCTGCCTGTGCTTTCTATCCCTCTCCACCACTTAATAGTCCTGTCTTCCTGGGAAGCTTTCTGTAGTAGACTCCCATTCTTGGAACGCACTCAGTGCTGAATACCATCACAAAGGGATACCAGCAGTCAGCAAAATGGACACCAACTATTTAATTTACTGAAGTCTATACATTCTCACCTTACCGGGGCTTTGCCTCTTGAAAACAAAGAGATTACTTAAGAAGTTGGTCCAAGACACCCATCCTTCAGCCAAATGGTGGCACAGTTCTGGCACTCCAAGCAGCCGAGGGTGGACATATCCCCAGCTGCAGTAAAGGTAAAAATCCAGAAACAAATATTACCGCACTGTCTTCAGTGCATTTGTCACATGCTGTGAACACTTGTCTCTTCTCCCCTAGCTGCCAAGCTCTAGAGACGCAACTCAGCCTGCCTTTCAAAACACCACCGTGTCAAAAGGTGAAAGCATCTCCAGGTCTCCCAGCAGCTAAGGAACAGCAATTTGAATCATTTCATGCTACTGGAGGGAAAGGGCAGTGAAGAAGTGAATCAAGTTAACTCATCTGCTTTCTCTACATCTGCTTGGTCAGACACAACTCCCAGGAATTCAACACGAGGTTTCCAAAGAGCCTTATGCCTTAACTTAATGTGTCTGAGTTTCTTAACTTACTAGTCACAAGTACTTGAAGTTCAGGAATAGCAATTCCTTTTGTATTTGGGCCTCTTGCAAATACAAAAACAAACAAGGCAAAACACACACAAAAAAGCCCTGAGGAAGTCACGTGGCAACGGCTCAAGTGATTTAAACATGAGTTGAGCATCCAGTGTGGCTCAGCAGCATAAGCAGGCAGAAAGGCGTGCCCAGAGATAGGAAGGTGTTATTAGTAACAGAACACCCTAACATTTCATAACCCACTATTAACACTGCAGTCAGACCATAACTATGCACTAAGGATTCCTGGGGCATGCCTCTTCAAACATTCCATATCTAGGCTCAGAATATATATTTATTTCTAAAAAAAACCATCAAAACAACAAAAAATAAAGTTGCTTTCCTGCTACTGGAGACACATACAAAATGAACTGTTTCTATGACAGCACCTCTAACTCAGGGGCACAAGGGGATAGAGCAGCGGAGGTCTTACAGTGCTCAAGCAAGCATTATTGTATGCCCATGTGAAGGCCCAGATGAATGGCTCAGGCCAATCAGAAACTTGTCACAGCAGAGTGACAGAGCCCAGGGCTCCATTCTCCCTCCACTAAGCGGCTTCCTTCTCCCCTGTCATTCCCCTCTCAAAGAAGCCAACATTACAAAGAACATGCAGATAATTATTACACAGTATCATAGCAAAGTACCAAATAACAGAGAATTCAATTAGTTTCCTACCTCTCATTGTCTAATTCGTCAGGTCTTGCCACTAAAACATTAAGAACAGACACTACATTAGTTGCAAGGAATTTGCCATAAGAATGCTTAGCTTTGGGGATTTAAGTAAAGCTTTAGTGAGCTGGTAGACATCTGAAAAAAAGATATCAACTGTTACAGAACAGAGGAATCACTCTGTAACACATTTTGAACACATACACCTTACAGTACAACAGTGCCTCCTCACTGCTCCTCCAAGTTTGCTGGACAGCATCTGGAAGGCTGCTCTGCTTGCAGTGATGGCTATTCACAAAATATATCCTCCTCCCTTCTGCAAACGCTCAGCTTGTGAAGGAGGAACAGCTTGCTTATTGAGAGGCATCAGAGATTTACGCATTTTGATATTTTCTCCCCCAGACTGGGAACCAAAGGTTGACCCAGAGAAGCATCAGTTATCCTAACAAATTTAAATCAAGGTTATGCGGGAGCTGAACAGGTAACTCTCCCCACTTCCCTGATCAGGAGGAAGGGACGCTTCAGTTACAGATCATGAAGAAAGCTGATGGCATTAAAAGTTAATCATAAGTTTCTACCAAGTAAAACGTAAGGGAGAACTCAGAAGATTAAGAGGCAAATGCCAGTGCCACAAGCATTAGAAACTGCTGTTATTTTTATGGGTTAGGATCTTCCAGAGTGACTCGGGAACAACATGCCTGCAATACTCTTTTGCATTTCTGGATTCATAAATAACAAAAAAACATCTTCAGTTCTGCCTGCTGAACTCCAAATGCTGCACATTCTGTACCTCACGATCTGAAAACAGTGCTTAAGTTCCTGTTATTAACTTAAATGTTGCACCTTACCTCCAACTTCAGGCCAGATTTTGCTCTTCCACTGGTCTAGACAAACTACTATTATAAGAGTAAATGAAATCAGGAACAGCAGTCGAAGAGAAGTCAGAGCAAAGAACCTATGGCGAAGAAATGAACAAATAAAAGAACAGTGAGATCTGTGACATAAGTGAAAAGGGTATCACAAACCCACTGCAAAACTTGCCCATAGCTACAGACAGAGAAAAGCAGGTGGCTGCTTATCAGCGGGCAGGCAGCCTGCCCACTGCCCTCGGCGAGCAGCTTATCTCACGGTGCTGTCTCACAGGGCTGCGCACGCTCCTCCCTTCCAGCAAGCAGCTGGAATTCGCACATCACCTGCCGCCCCCGTGCCACCGTTCCCAGAACACTTTTTGCTGAGCGGTTTAATGCTTTAGGATTAGGCGGAAAGCACGCGGAGAGGAACACAGCTCAGGCAGCAGCGCTTCCAGGCCCTCCCGCGAGCTGGCGCGCAGAACCGAACCCGCCGGCTCTCGGGTCGGGGCCGAACCACGAAGCGCCGCAGCTCCGGGAACCAGGGCTCGCCGCCGGCAGCCCGCGCTCCCCAGCGCCGTCAGACGGCTGCGAGGGCCCCGCTCACCCTGCAGCGCTCCGGGCCGAGCCGAGCCGAGCCGAGCCGGGCCGAGCCGGGCCGGGCCGTCCCCCCGCCGCGGTCCCCGCGCGCCGCTCACCAGAACAGGCCGTGCGCCGCCGCCCAGCACAGCGCGCTGCGGCCCGGCCGCTCCCACACCAGCGCGGCCTGCGCGGCGCTCAGCAGCCGCTCGTACGGCCCCAGGCGGCCCCGCAGCGCCGCGCTCAGCTCCCGCACCCGCCGCTGCCGCTCCCCGGGCCGCGCCGCCATGGCTCCGCGCCGCCATCAACATCCGGCCCCGCCGACATGGCGGCCCCCGCGCCGGAAGTGAGGCGGCTCCGGGCGCCGCCATCTTGGCTCTCCGCCGGCGGCTGCGAGCGCGCATGCGCGTTTCCAGGGCGCCGCGCGGGGGCGGAGGAAGCGGGAGGCGGACCGGAAGTGCGCCGCGCTCACGCGCAGTGCCGTTGGCGCCGAACGGGGACGTGCGGCTGAGGAGCGCAGCGCAGCGCAGCGCACGGCGCCATGCCGCGGGAGATCATCACCCTGCAGCTGGGCCAGTGCGGCAACCAGAGTGAGCGGCGGCCCGGGAGCGGCGGCCCGGCCGGGACGGGGCGGGCGGGGCCGGGATGCTGTGGGGGCGCGGGCGGGGCCGGGGGGGGGGGGCGGGGCTTGGTGGCGGGGGGCGGGGTCTGGCGGCGGGGTGGGCGGGGCTTGGCGGCGGGGGGAGGGGCCTGGGGCGGGGGTCGCTGACCACGTGCCCGCAGTTGGGTTCGAGTTCTGGAAGCAGCTCTGCGCCGAGCACGGCATCAGCCCCGAGGGCATCGTGGAGGAGTTCGCCACTGAGGGGACCGACCGCAAGGACGTCTTCTTCTACCAGGTACCGCGGCTGCCCGGGCCGCTCCGCCGCGCGTTGCCGAGGTAGCAGCGTCTGGGAATGGGTGGGTGACCCCGCGCGGTTGCTCGGGTGGCCGATGGAGCCCTGCGCTGCAGCCAGGAACTGCTGCCACACGGAGGTGGGAGCATCAGCAGTGCTGCAGGCAGCGCATCGCCGAACTGCGGCAGGGCAGCCCCCGCCCGGCACTCAGGGCACGCTGGGGTACGCCGGGAGGAGATGGGCAGGCAGCGCACCGCGGGTTCCTCCTCCTGCACTCTGCGTCGTGCCTGCTTGTGGCCAGGAGGTGGCACGCTCAGGCACGGTTTCTCTTGCGGGAAGGAGCTGTACTGCATCCTGACCTCACTGCTCCTTGTTAAAGGCAGATGATGAGCACTACATCCCACGAGCTGTGTTGCTGGACCTGGAGCCCCGAGTCATCCACTCCATCCTGAACTCCCCGTATGCTAACCTCTACAATCCAGAAAACATTTATCTGTCTGAGCATGGAGGTGGAGCCGGGAACAACTGGGCCAGTGGCTTCTCACAGGTAACAGGCCCCGGTGCTCCTGTGTGTGAACACACTGCAGCTGTTGAGGCTTTACTGTGGCCTTTCTCATGTCAGGCTCAGTGTGCAGCTTCTGCAGAACTCTGTGTCGTTCAGCAGAGATGCAGGACTGACGCTCTGTGTCACCCTGAGTTCAGGATCGTGGTGCCCATCAGGCTTGGCTTCATGCCCAGCTTGATAAAGCTCTTCACTGCTTTCTGTGGGAGGTAAACAAATCCTGCTCTGATCTCTCCTGCAGGGAGAAAAGATCCATGAAGATATATTCGACATAATAGACAGAGAGGCCGATGGCAGTGACAGTTTGGAAGTAAGTACATTGGATACAGTTCTACCTGGCGTTTTCAGAGCTGGACTGCTGCTCTGTGAGGTTGAGCTCAGTCCTCCACTGCATACAGACTGGCTCAGCTTGCTTCTGGGTGCTGAGGCAGACAGTGAGTACAGAGTGGAGCTGGGAAAGGGAGGTCTTTTCTGTCGCTACTGCATTTGCCAGGCTTCCCCAGAAGTCAGCTTACTGTATGCTCAGTGGGGCATTTTTCTGCCCAAAACACTGATGGCATTGGGCACCTCCAACAGGATGCAGTCTGCAGGAGGATTTTCAGGCATCGTTGTGCTTTTGTCTTTCTCTGTTCCATCTCCCTCCTATGGCTCTCCCTTTCATCAGCTGAACCAGTGCACACACTGCTCTTCTGGTTTGTTCTCTAGTGAAGGTCTGTGTGGGTAAAGGGGGGCTGCATGGAAATGAGGCACTTGCTGCTCCTTGGTGCCTGCAGCAGCAGAGAGAGACACAGCTGTCTCTGGAGGAAAATGCTCAGAGTCAGAGTTGCCGAGTGCTCCAAACTCCACAGAATAAATGTGAGCAGCTGCAACTTCATGTTCTCTCTAGCTGGATTAAAGGGGCATCAGGGATACCAAAAGCCTGGAGACAGCTTTGGGGCTTCTTTGCCTTGTGCCTTTGGCAGGACCTTGACTACCATCTGGATAAAACCATTTCCTGTGCAGAGACAGACAAGGCTCCTTGGTGTTTGTGTCAGGCTGTCACATGGCAACAGGGAAAGGGAAAATACTGTCATAATATAAGTTGGCAGAAGATCTAAGAGCAGACTGTGGGATCTGCAGAAAGTGGGGGCTTGCAGAAAGTCATGTAGAGGGAGTTTGGCCTCTGAGGCTCTGGAAGGAGTGCACAGAGAAAGGGCTAAGAAGATCTGCCTCCATTTAATGTGACCAGCTGGGCACTGAGAGTGACATCTGAGCTATTCTGAAGTCTGTTTTGGGGTGGGAGGACTCCAGGAGGCTCCTGAGCAGTGGTTGTACTCTGTGGCATGTGCAGAGAAGTAGATTCCTCCCACGCTAGAGAAGTGGTGTGATGAGCATGTGGCTGTCGCGGTCTGGAGGAGCCTTGGCTAACCTCCACGTGATTTCAGCTCCCTGCTTGCAGCAGTATTGCCGTGGGGAGGTTCTCACCTTTGCTGGCTGGTCTCTATCTGCTCTTGGGGCTGAACTGGACCTTGAGCTTCCTCCGTTCTACTTCCTTCCAGGGATTCGTGCTTTGCCACTCCATTGCTGGTGGAACAGGCTCTGGGCTGGGCTCTTACCTCCTCGAGAGACTGAATGACAGGTGAGCATTCAGCCTTATCCCCTTCCTGTACTGCGGAGTCTGGCCCAGGCTGGGCACCCTGCCGAAGCAGAGAGCTGGAGAGAGCTGACTCAGAGCCCAGGCTGCCGCCCCCACCCAAATACTGTCTTGAGCAATCCCTGGCAGACTGCCCAGGGAAGGGATGGCTCACCATACTCCTGTGGACTACAGAGGCTCTGAAACTGGACTTGTGGTGTCCGAACTGCGCCATCCCTCAGCCGTTCTTGTCAGGCAGCTGCCTTCTGACACCTTGACTGTGCTGGGGAGGGTGGGAGGCTCAAAGTTGTAGGTTCTGAGCTGCCATCGCTGCCTGTTTCAGCTTGCTGCCTCTTGAAAAGGCTTGTAGGCAGCTGCTTAATCAGCCTGTGGATGGCTCAGCCTTGCCTGTAGCTGTCTGGCAGCCTGCTCCTGTGCTGCTGGGGTAGGCACTGCTGGGACAAATTCTCTCCCTCCCTGGGAGCCGAATCTGGCATGCAGTGCTGGTGACTCACTGCTGTCCTGAGCCTGGAGACTGCCAAGAGAGCTTGTGGGAGGAGACAGTGCTGCATTGGCGATGTTAACCCTTGAGATGCCTGGGCTTTCTCACTAGGTATCCCAAGAAGCTGGTGGAGACCTACTCGGTTTTCCCAAACCAGGATGAGATGAGTGATGTTGTGGTCCAGCCATACAACTCTCTTCTGACACTGAAGAGGCTGACTCAGAACGCTGACTGTGTGGTAAGAGCCCCACTGCATGTTGGCCCAGTAGCACAGCCAGCTCCGGTGCAGCAGCCCTGTCCCTGGCAGCTCTGAAGTGCAGCCTTTACTGGGGCAGGTGCTGCAGCCTGTGGAGCTCCATGCACAGCAGCAAGTACACCTCTGTCTAGAAGGTTTGGGCAGATCTGGTTTCTAGGGACGAGGGTTCTGCACTAACCCCTTCCAAGCTGTCCTGCTTGGTAGTTCTGCCTCTTGGAACTGGCAGATTCTTCCCATGTCAGCAGTGTGCTAGCTGTGCTTCCTCTGCAGCACTGCCCCACAGCCTTTACTTAATTCCATCCTCCACAGGCCCTAAGCAGGCAACTCAGTCTTAACCAAGACTCCTGCTTGTCCCTACCGCCTTGACTCTGCACATGGCAGAGCAATAACAGCTGTGCCAGTGCTGCTGAAGGTTGCTGCGAGGTGCTGGCCTAGAGGCTGTGCTCTCTGGGAGAGCGCAGGGGAGCCCAGCCAAGTTGAAGGCAAGAGTTCCCATTGACAGTGTCTGTTACGCTCCACGAATGAGTCAGCTTGTGGTTTCAAGTGTCTGCCACCTGCCACAGAGCACTCCGCTGGGCTGCTGCAAGTGGGACTTGTGCTGGGCCAGGCTGTGCAATCCAGCGCTCTCAGATACGTGGTCAGGGCTGCCTTTCCTCTGTCTGCTTCTGAGAGCCTTCACAGAGCAGTTTTTCTCTTGCAGGTGGTTCTAGATAACACAGCCTTGAATCGTATCGCGACAGATCGGCTGCACATTCAGAACCCGTCGTTCTCTCAGATCAACCAGCTGGTGAGAAGGACTCTTCCCTCTGGAGAAGCTGGAGTGTGGCTTCCCTGGTGGTGTGGATTTGGTTTGAGGCTGCTCCATGGGTTTGGCATGATGCTGGGAAACCTGGAACTGTGAACATTGTTCCTCTGCCCTTCTGCAGGGTGTATTCCATGGGCACACAGCTTCCCTTGACCTAGTTTTTTAAAGCAGGCTTTGAACGTGCTCTGTGACCACGTGGTGACCCAGTCCTCTTCCCCCCAGGTCTCCACCATCATGTCTGCCAGCACCACCACGCTCAGATATCCTGGGTACATGAACAACGACCTCATCGGTCTGATCGCCTCGCTCATTCCCACCCCGCGACTGCACTTCCTCATGACGGGGTACACACCACTCACCACAGACCAGTCGGTAAGGCAACCTTCTGGAGACTCCTCCTCTTCCCTGAGGGCACCGTGTAACATCCCATCAGTCCCATAGTCTTGGCGTGAGCTGTAATTGCATGTTCCTAATCCCAGAGCCATGTGCAGCTACCTCGTGACAGCTCAAGCACGATGTGAATCAGCCACGAGCGGGCAGTTGTGCTTGGGCTTGGGCTAGCTCCTTACTCTGAACATCCTCAGGATGGCTGTGGAAGCTATGGGAGAGCCAACAGTATTTGATTTGGCAAAAGTCATCCTTAGAAATGATCAGAACAAGCCCAGCAAAGCACCCCTGCCAGGCCTGAAATCGCAGTGGACCACAAGCTCACACCATTTAGGTCAGAACACTGTTGGTCATCGCTGTGCCAAGGCTGAACGTGGTCTCCAGGTGTCAGCTTCTTCCCCAGGGTGCATCCAGGGAGGGGTTGGTTACCCTTCACCTGCATCAAACATTGCCACCAGTGTTCAGCTTGTTCCCAGCCAGTGCTCCCCCCCCCCCCGCCACAGGGGAGAATGAGGCTGTTCTGTTTTGAGACGCTCACCTGCGTTGGCTGTGTCTCAGTTCTGCTGGGGGCTAACAGCTGCTGTTCTCCTCTTGTGTGCATTTCCTCAGGATGTTACTCAGAGAAGCAAATCTGAAAAACTGCTGGCTCTGAAAAGGGTATCGAGTGTGTGTTCTGTCCTCCCAGCGAGGAGTGCGAGGGGTTCAGCCAGCAGCTCGGGGTGCTTGGAGCTGGGCTGCCACACCACCCAGCTGTCCTTGCCTCAGGCACACGGCTTTGGGTGCTGGCCCTGGCACCCGCTGTGCAGACTGAAGTTGTGCAAAGTCTGTGACAGCACTTGGAGACTGCTGCGGCCGCCCACGGCTCAGCGCAGGGTGGTCCCTCCCCCTCCTTCCAGCCTTGCTCCTTGTCTCAGAAGTGGAGCAGGGCAGATGTGCGATGGCAGCATTGAATGTATCCCTTCACTCAGCTGAGCTTCACCACCAGCACCCACTGTGTTACTGGATGGGCAGTTCAGCTCCTCTGTGGGAGCCTACACCCATGCTCCAGCACTCAGCCTGGCTGTGCCTGCGATGTGACTTTGGGGTTTCCCCATCCTGCATGCAGCTTTGCACGTGGCTCCATCAGCGGGGCGAGGGCTTCTCCTTCCAGGTGCCCTCTGCTCCTGTGTGCGTGTGCAGGGCAGTGGGAGGGCAAGGGAGCAGTACACCCACTGCCTCTGACTCCATCTGATGTTCCCAGGTGGCCAGTGTGAGGAAAACCACCGTCTTGGATGTGATGAGAAGATTGCTGCAGCCTAAAAACGTGATGGTGTCCACGGGTCGAGACAGGCAGACCAACCACTGCTACATTGCCATCCTGAACATCATCCAGGGGGAGGTAGATCCCACACAGGTGAGCTCCTGCATGATGCCATTTCAGATACTGATGGAAATGGTACGAGAATGGCACAGTCACCGTGTTCCTGCTTGGAAAGGGGTACCTGAGAACTGGTGCCTGGGGCTGGTGCAGGTACACTTTGCCCAGCACCCTGCTACCCCTCGCTGCTCTCACCCCACCAGGTTCACAAGAGTCTGCAGCGGATCCGGGAGAGGAAGCTGGCGAACTTCATTCCCTGGGGCCCTGCCAGCATCCAGGTGGCTTTGTCACGGAAGTCCCCCTACCTGCCATCAGCACACCGTGTCAGCGGCCTCATGATGGCAAACCACACCAACATCTCCTCGGTGAGTGCCTTCCCCCAGCACCACAGGCAGTACGCTGGGCCCCTGGAGCTGTGATTCTGACCATTTGGTCA
Organism: Callipepla californica brunnescens; assembly: GCA_023055505.1. Lineage (NCBI taxonomy): Eukaryota > Metazoa > Chordata > Aves > Galliformes > Odontophoridae > Callipepla > Callipepla californica. The sequence continues at coordinate 4,128,999 of JALIRH010000045.1, forward strand.
CAGACGCATCTTCCCTTGGGACTCCCACAAAGCCACAGTGGCCTACAGAGGAGGGGTGGGTAGGCAGTCCCAGTTTGCAGCCGATCAGGATTTAGATCTTCTGGGCTGGGATCCCATCCACGTATTCTGCGTGCTCTGGGCACAGCCCCGTCCCCTGGTGCTGCTCTCCCGGGAGCAAGACTCCCTCTGCATGGCCAAAGGCTCATAGCATAGAGAGGGAAGGGTCCCCTCCCCACGGGCTCCCAGGAGTGCTGTCCTACCCGCGTGCTGCGCTGCTCCTCAGCTGTTTGAGCGGACGTGCCGGCAGTACGACAAGCTGCGCAAGCGGGAAGCTTTCCTGGAGCAGTTCCGCAAGGAGGACATCTTCAAGGACAACTTCGATGAGCTGGACAACTCGAGGGAGATTGTGCAGCAGCTGATCGATGAGTACCACGCGGCCACGCGCCCCGACTACATCTCCTGGGGCACACAGGAGCAGTGACCTGGGGACAGGAGGGGTCACGGCCGCCGCCACGTGGTGCAGAGCTCAGCTCTGCTGCACCCACATTGAGCACCACTGCGGCCGCCCATAGAGTTGCCAGTGGCTGCGCGCGCGCACACACACACACACACACACACACACGTGTTCCTCAGCAGTGAGCAGCACTGCCCCTGAAGAGGCCCTGGGCAGAGGACAGCCTCCACCACACCATGTGCCATGGCCCAGGATGGGACTGGGGCAGCCACCTGCTGCGCTGAGGGATCCTCTTGCCCTTGGAGCACACGTGCACTTGGAGGAAGGCAGGAGGAGAACCAGGGGCCTGGAGCGGGCCTGGCCCAAAGGTTGGGTCCTGTGGCTGAGGGCTGCGTGTGGCCGAGCCAGTCCTCGCCCTGTGCAGGGTCCTTCTTCCTTCTTTGCCAGATCAGGCCTGGGGCACAGGCTGCATCTATATTTTTGTAGATTATTTTGCTTTAATAAAGGCTGTTCCTGCACTGACTGTGCCTGCAACGAGTCCCACTGTACCAAGGAGGAGCCCCTGCAGTGGGCAGCACACTGCTGGCCAAGTGCTGTGGCAGAGCCAGAAATACAGGCAGGACCTGCAGTGCAGCTGACCAGGACGTGGTGACAGTGTTAATGTTTCACAGGGGCAGGACCCCATTGGGGTGCCCTCCCCAGCGCTGCAGCCCAAAGCAGAGGGATGGCAGCGGTGGTGAGGGCGAGAGGCAGCCAGCACTGCTGCCCAGCTCCGGTGCTGCCCGGCGGAGCAGCCACGCGTGAGGTGGTGACAGCACGGGGTGCGGGGCAGTGCTGGCAGCAGCCCGTGCTCAGGCAGCCCAAGGTGAGAATTAGCCTTTTCCTCTGACCCTGCGGCACGGAGCAGCGGGCTAAAAATACTCACAGCCATTGCAGCGCAGGGCTCCCACGCCCTCTTGGCACGGGCCCCACGGGCGCCCGCAGCGGGGACGGTTCCCCCCCAGCCGGGGTGGGCAGTGCCAGCGGGTGCCGGGGGAGCTGGACGCGGCGCTGTTGACGAAATGCCAAAGGGCAGCGCGAGGAGCCTGGTGCTGGCCACAGAGACAGCGGCTCCCTGCCCCCAAGGACACGCTGTGCCATTCCGCGGCGGACGGGGGCACCCAGGCCGAAGCTCTGCCTGCAGGGATCGGTGCTGCTGCACGTCCCAGGGCGAGGACAGGAGGCTCAGCCGTTCTTTTGTGCATTTATTAAAAAAAAAAAAAAAAGAACGAAAAAGGAACAAAAACAACAACAAACAACAACAAAACAAACAAAAGCCCCAAAGACGACTGACAAACTTTACAGAGGCAACGTTGTGGGGCGAAGCCCCAGCCGTACCGCCCACCCTGCAGCCCCTGGGGCAGCCCTGCACCGCCAGCCCCGCTGCAAGGCACCACGCGGGTCCCTGAGGGCGGCTCAGCCAAAGCCACCCACAGCTTTCCAGGAAAGGGGGGCTCAGCAGACGGACAGACGGACGATGGCAGTGCAGCTGCCCAGCACCTTCTGCCCGGGCAAAGCCACAAGGACAGGGGGACTGGGGCACGGGCAGAACCACCAGGACAGCACAACTGCTGGAGGCAAAGGCACCAGGGAATGGGGACGGGGACAGGCCTGGGGGGCAGTGTGGGGCACCAGCCGGGGGAACCAGGGCACAGCCACACCAGGTACCCACAGCACGGCAGCCCCACCGCCCCTCCAGGGAAAGTGCTGAGAGACGTGGGCAAGCGGGCGTCTCAAAATAAATTAAGGAAATAACCAGAAAGGCAATGGTGGAGCAGGGAGCGCACGGCACCTGGGTCAGTGCTGACCCACCGCTTGCTGCCGGGCCAGGCGTCCTCCCTGTGCCGTCTGCGGAGCATCCTCTGGCTGCCAGGCTAGCTGCTGAAGGAGCCAGCAGGCAGCAGGTGCTGCCAGGGCCCAGCTGCAGGGCACAGCCCCCGGGGCTGCACAGCCGCATCAGCGCTGAGGGGGCTGGTGGGCAGCTCCTGGGGCTGGGCAGGCTGGCGGGCACTCATCGAGGCCAGGTAAGTGTTGAGGAGCTGGGCAATTTCATCCACCTGCAGAGCAGAGGGTCAGCCTGAAGCATCTGCAGCCCCCAAAGAGGACGAGGAACAGAGGGATGAACGCAGGGATGGATGCCCCTTACCTGGGAGGTCTCGAAGAGCAGGTCCTGGTCCTCCACAGAGAGGCGGAAGGTACTGCTATCAGAGGCCCCAAAGGAGGAGATGCGGCTGTAGCAGAAGCTGTCCAAGGGCTCAGGCTCCCCTGGCTTGTAGAGCGAGACAGCCTTGGCCCCGATGCCCAACCACAGCCGCTGGGGTCCGGCTCCCACCGGGCTCTGCGGGGAAACACGGGGGTATCAGGGCCACCATCCCACCCGCCCCCTATCCCCACCGCTGTGCCGGAGCCTCACCGCACGCAGATCTACATCAAAGAGCGTGGAGCCAAAGCCGGGCCACTCCCGCACCAGAGCCACGTAGGCAGCCATGGCTTCGGGCCGGCCCATGCCCTGCAGCAGCTTCCACTTCTCCACGATGGCAGCCATGGTGCTGGCACCCTCCTCCCGCAGGCGGCCCCGCAGCCGCAGGTCTTGCTCGGCACGCTGCTTGGCCAGCGAGTGCCCCCAGAGCCCGCCGGCCAGCAGCCCCGCGCGGAGCCGTGCCCCGCGGCACTTGGGGGGCGGGTTGGGGCGGGGGGGCGGCAGGCGGGCGCGGAGCACGCGGGGCGGGAAGAGCTCCTCGAGGCGCGGGAACGGGGCGCGCGTGGAGAAGTCGCTGTTGAGGCTCTGCAGGCGCAGCGCTGCCAACGTCTGCAGCGTCTCCTCCGACGTGGGCACATAACCCCGCAGCACCATCTCGTGAGCCTGCAGGAGGGCACGCTGAGCGGGGGCCCGGCCCGGCACGGTCCGGCCCGACCCGGCACCGCTCTCACCTGCTCGAAGAGCAGAGCGAACTCCAGGCTGTCTCGAGGAACGCTGTCCGTGTCCAGAAAGCCGTAGTGCTTGAAGCGGAGCCGGCACGGCACGTCGTGCTCCCGCTCGTCCCCGGCCCGGCTGCGGGGGAAGGAAGGACGGACCGTCAGCAGCGCGGGGCTCACGGACGGACGCGGCCCCTCCTCGTGGAGCCCCCTCTCCCTCCCCTCCCATAAGCAGCAGTGGGACATTTACTTTTCAAACCTGGTGAGGACGTCAGCCAGCAGCGTGGAGCTGCCCACGGGCTGCTCACGGAGCCGGGACTGCTCATAGAGCGCAAAGAGGTTGGGGCTCTGCGACAGCCCCAGGCGCGACACGAGCTCCTGGGCCACCTGGGGCGAGACAAAGGCAACCAACGGTGACTGCGTGTCCCTGGCCGCGGTGCTCAGGACTGCAAAGGGACACAGATAGGTCACGGCCGGCGTCCCCTCCTCCAGCCGCCCCCAGCCCCGCGCGAACGCAGCCCCCACCTCCTGAGCGGTGGTGTGGGAGCTGATGGTCACGCTGCACGCGGCCACGCCGGGGCAGTGCACGGTGCACACCATCTCCTGTCGCCGCATCAGCACCAGGATCTCCTCCAGGGACGGCACGCACTCCCGGCCCCGCGTCTTTCCCAGTGCCTCCTGGATGAAGCAGGCGTATTTGGCCATCTCCGAGGCGGGGAAGCGGCGCTCCGTCCTGCGAGGAACGCCGGGAGGGTTAAGGCCACCGCGGGGACTCCACGCGGCCCCAGCTCCGCGCCCCGCGGCTCCGCGGCACTCACCTGTCCAAGTGGAAGTGCAGGAAGCGCAGGACGGGCGGGGAGGGCAGGAACGTGCAGCTCATGCAGGTGAGCAGCTGCCAGTAGTGCAAGTCGCCCGGCCCGCCCGGCGCCGGTGGCTCCGTGGTCTGCTTCACCAGCTGGCAGTAAATCTCATCCACCAGCGGCGGCAGGTCCAGGCAGGTCTGCAGGATGCCCTGGATCAGCGGCACTGGGTCCTGCTGCGACTCCAGCTGCTGCAGGGAGTTAAACAGCTTCACGGCCTCGTCGCGCAGCGTGGTGTAGCTGTGGGGACCAGGAGCTGCGGGATGGGGACGGGGGTTAACGGCCGTGGGGGCTTTCCACAGCGCCCACCCACCACCACAGACGTGACGTGGGAACCCAGACCCAGCTCAGCAGCACAGAACTGCCACAGCACCGCATTCCCCTGCGCAACGCTCACCGCTTTGGTCCAGGCTGCCGTAGGGGAAAGGCAGCAGGGGGGCGTACAGGGGGCTGCTGGTGTAGCGCAGAATGGGGTTGCAGCGGTAGATCTGCTCCAGCACCTCGGGGCTCTCACAGTGCTCCTGCGGGGACGAGGCGATAGCAGCAGCTGCAAGGGGAGCGCCCACTCGGCACAGCGCCTGCGGCCCCACGCTCACCTCCACATCACGCATGAGCAGCTGCGTGGGGGTCTGCACCGGCGCTTTGCTGTCGATCACCTTCTGCACAGCGCACACCCAGCGCACGGCCTCGTGCAAGTGCTCGGTGTACAGGCGGTAGCAGTGCTTCCTGCCGAACACTGTCACGCTCCAGAACCCTGCGAGGGACACACAGCTCATCCACCGCCCCTCTGGGCGGCAGTGCAGGGTGCGAGGGCACGGCACAGCCAAGGGGCTCCCTACCTGTCTCCTTGTAGGTCTGCTTGTCTGGCCACAGCACGGAGCAGAGGCTGGTGAGCACCAGGGAGCCCAGGCGCTTGGCCCCCCTTTCATTGCTGCTGTAGTAGTCCAGGGAGTCGGGTGTCAGCACGAACCAGTACTTGCGAGGCCGGAGCCAGGGGGTCTTCACACCGCCCCGCACCTCCCGCTGCAGCCAGCCTGGGGAGGGGAACCCTCAGCCCCTGCCCCAGCGCTCTGCCCGGCAACATCCAGCCCACTGGGGCACGGTCCTGCCAACCCTGGCTGGGAACCCAGGCCAAAAGCATCCAAGTGGCAGAAGCCCACATTGCACCGCACCCACCTTTCACGAGAGCATCGGGGTCCTCCTCCACTGGCCCCGGCCCCTTCTCCACGATGAGGCTGCGCATATCCTCGGACACCAGCAGGGACCTGGGGACGAGGCAGGGCTCAGCCAGGTGCCCAAGGGAGCTCCCCACGCGCAGGGCCCCGGCAGCGGGGAGCTGCGTCCCTGGGGGCTCTGGACACCCCACAACTCAGCAGTGGGAACGCAGCAGAGCCATCGGGTGCAGATGACCCTGGCTAAAAATAAGCTGTCTGCAGTTGTGGCCCTGCCAAGGAATTCGGAAAATGAACAACCAGGAAGGAATGCTGGCAGCGGTGTCAGCGCTGCGAGGACAGGGAGCAGGCAGGCTGCTGGGCCCCAGCACCTCGCTTCCCTGGGCACACAGCGGCCCAGGGCACGGCTCTGTGAGCGGGACAGGACGGTGCACACTGGTACGTGGCAGGTACCAGTTCCCACGGCAGCGTGCGAGGGACACAATGGGATGTGGCAGGGGGTCACTCACCGCTCTGAGCCACTGCTGGTGCGGGTGGGCTGGCTCAGGCTCACCTCCAGGGACGCCTGCAGAAGAAGGAGAGATGTCTCACCCCACGCTCACTGCCCAGCACCCCCGAGCCATCTCCCCACAATGATCTGGACCCAGAGGGATGGGCTCACATCCCAGGAACACCCGCGGCTGCAGCTAGGGCACCCCTCAGGGCAGCCACGGGTGCACTGTCCGTGTATCCTCAGCTAACCCCAGCAGGCTGAATACCGTGCAGAATTGCACAAGGTCAGTGCTGAGTAATACGCTTACGGCACAAAGTCCCATTGTAATGGGGCCGCTGACTTCCTGCCCGCGGCAGTGGGACGCTGAGCAGGGAAGTCCCTGGCCCTGCAGCGGGATGGGGATGGTTCCTCCTCGTGTGACACGACTCCATGTTGATGGTGCCACACACGTGACAGCCCCATGCACATGCTGGGACATGAGGCAGCGTCCCGGCACCAGCCGGCACCGCGCTGCACAGAGCACAGGGATGTGGCAGCAGGGGCAGGATGGCCCCAGGAGGTGCAGGGGCACTGCTGCCAGCTGCAGCCTGATGGGGAAGATGCAACCAAGTCAGGGCATGCTGCAGAACACCAAGAAAAGGAGACAGCTGCTAAAAACAGCAGCGGGGACAGGGAGCAGGAGCTGCCCCAGGTATTGCCACACCAGGGCAGGATCAGGTGCTGCTGAGCCATGGCGTTAAGGGCACCCTTCATGAGCAGAGCACCTCGTGCACGGGATGGCATCACCAGAGCTGTGCCTTCTCGGGGCCAGAGAGGGCTCTGCGTGCGCCTGCGTGGCTGGGACACAGGACGGTGCCCAGCACCTCGCACGGCCCGCAGGACGGCAGCCGGCTCCTTCTCAGGGTTATAAATAACCGGAGAGGATCCGCCTCGGCCCGGCCAGGGCAGCTGCTCCCACGCTCCCAGGAAGAGGCGGCCACGCCGCAGGCTGACGGGGACCCCACAGCCACAGGGCAGGCAAAGGGCTCCCCGGGGAGCCGGCGTCACAGCCACACATGCCAAACTCGACCTCTGGAGCCAGTGCAGCCCGTGGGACGCAGGAAGTCACTACGATTTGATTTCTGCTGCTGCTGTGCCCCTGGCACCAGCTCCAGTGCACGCCAACTCCAGCTCCGGCTCTGCCTCCGTGCTCCTGTCCTGGAGGTGGTGCTCAGGGAGTTCCTTGAGAGCCAGGACCTGCTGCAATGGGGGCACCAGGGCTGACGGCAGCCCCACAGAGCCAGAGCACCCCAGAAGCAATGAGACCACTCTGCAAACACTACTGCAGTGCAGAGAGGGGCTGTGGTGAGCTCAGCTGCTCCCAGCCCCGCGGCCGGGATTCATCTCCACAGCTCCCAGCTGCCCCCCGCTATCCCTCGTGCAGCCCGGCAGGAGGGAAGCACCGGCTTCCGCCGCTCTGCTCCATTTCCCTGAGCAGAGGAAGCAGCCAGAGCAGGGAGATCCAGGCTCCGCTCCCCAGCACTCCCCGGGGAGCAGCCCTGCAGCGCTACCCGGGCCCAGGGCTGCGCAGAGCCATGGCATCGAGGAACCGACAGGGACCTCCACACCAACCTCACCACCAACAGCAACACAGGGCAGGATCCCACGCCACGGTCTGGCCCCGCAGCCGCACACGGCCCAAACTAATGGCAGCACGGTGCCAGAGCCCTCGAAGGGCGAGAAAGGCAGCCAGGCCGCCTTCCCCAGGGACGGCAGGAGAGCCTCCGTGCCACGGGACCCCACCCCCCCCCTCCAGCAGTCGTGGACCCCGGACGCAGGGCAGACCCGGGCCCCAACCGGCGTCCCTCCAGCCCCAGCACCGCAGCTCAGCCGCAGAAGCGCACGGAGCTCAGCACGAGCCCGGACCCCGCGCAGACCCCCGCGGTCCGGACCGCCCCGTGCCGCTGCCCGCCGGCCCCAGCCGCTCCGGTCCCGGCGCCCCGGAGAGGGGACGCGCCAAGGACAGCCCGGCCCGCGGGCACCGGCGCACCCCGAGCGAGGGGAGGACGTGCCCGGGCAAGCGGCGGCACGGAGCGGGGCCCGGCGGATCCGCTCGCGCTGCGTCCCCGCCACCGGGCCCGGCTCCGAACGCCCTCGGCTCGGGCACCGCACCGCACCGCACCGCACCGCACCGCGGGACGGGCTCCGGGCCCCGATGAACCGCGGACCGGGGCCGCGCACGGGAGCGGGGTGGGCGCGGCGCAAACCCGGCGCGGTGCACGACGGCCCCGAACCGAACCGAACCGAACCGCGCGCCGCGGCCGCTGCCGTCCGCTCGGACCCACCCGCTCTCCCTGAGCGCGGAGCTCGAAGGACGCGTCCTCCTCGGCCTCGCCGTCCGCCTCCCGCTCCGCCTCGCCGTAGTCCCTCCGCAGCAGCGTGAAGCCCTGCCGGCAGCACAGCAGCCACCAGAGCCCGCCGGGGAACGGCATCGCCCCACCGGGCCCGGCTCCCTTCCCGCGCCGCTCACCGGCCGCCGCCGCCGGGAACGGCCCCGCTGCCGCCGCCGCCGCCGCCGCCGCCCCCCCGGGCGGGCCCGGTCCCGCCGCGTCACCGACGTCCGCCAATCGCCGCGCGCGGCCCGGGGCGGAGCGAGCGCTCCCGGTGCGACGGAGCCGCCGTCCGCGTCGCGCACCGCACGGGGGCGCGCGGCCGAACGGGGCGGGGGTCGGCGCCGGGACCGCGCCGGGGGAGGGGGCGCCCGTGGGCACCGCGCGCTTCGGGGCTGCGGCGCTCCCGGAGCGGGCACCGACGGCGCCGCCAGAACCGGGCACCGGCACCGGCACCGGCACCGGGCAGCGCTCTGTGGCGGGGAGCTGTGGGCGCGGTGTGGCGCATAGCGGGGCTGGAGCTGCCGGAGACACCGAGCGCGTCCCGTCCCCCCAGCGCCGTGCCGCGAGGGCCCGCAATGGCGGTGCGCTGCACACAGTGCTCCCCGCTCCCCCTCCCCCGCGGCCCTTCCTCCCCTCGGTGCCACGGACGGGTTCGGTGCTCGCGCAGCTTCGGTTGCACCGCGCGCGCGACGTGGGACGGGGTCTCAGCCGCTCCTGCGGGCACCGTCTCCTCGGAGCGGGGGCGAACGCGGTTCCTGCAGCCCCGGAAGGGTTAAAGCGTCCGCCCCGCTCTCCGGGAGCCGCAGGGACCGGGCCGTGGAGGCAGGAGCTGCCAGCTTGCCTCCCACGCGCCGCCAGCCCCGAGGGGCCGCGGGGAGGGAGCGGGGCCGCTGCTGCGGGACCTCCGTGGGGCGCGGGGAGGTACGGCACGGCCGTGGGGCGGCCCGAGGCTGGGCAGGGGGATGGGAGTGCTCCCCGCCGGGCACGGGGTGGGCGCAGCAGAATGGGGGCGGTGAGGGGATTGGGGGAAGGGAGGAAGGGGGGGCTGCGGTGCTGAGTCAGCGATAATTGCGTTTCCTGCCCAGAAGTAGGCGAAGGGTCTGAGCTTCCCAGTAATGGCTGGGCTCATCCCAAAACAGAGCGTGCGGGTGAGCGGGAAGAGGTCTTCAGCCCCACAGGTGGGGAGGCATTTCCCCACGTACAGAAGCCCCCTGTGCCAGAGCCAGAGGGAACCGACCCGGGGCTCAGAACCTCCCCCCCGGGGAAGCTTGAACGGCCCCAGGAGTCCCTGGAGCTGCGGTTCCAACCACCCTGTGCCGCTTGGCACTGCTCAGCCCTGGTGGGAGGCCGAGGGCACCCGGAGCACCAACCCTGCTCCCATGCTGGGAGCCGCCAGGATGGACATGCTGGGGCCAAACCTCCTGGGGAAGTGAGAGAGGAAGGGAGAGGAAAGCCCCTCTCGACCGTCTCTTTGGGGGGAGTTTCCAGCCTGAGCCAGAGCAGGATTTTCCCGAGGATCACACTGCTGGTCCCCGGGGGGTTTCCAAACCCTACATCCCCAGTGTGGGTCTGTGGGCTCTGCCACCGCCTCGGCCGTGCTGGTGACGATATGGGGCCGCGACACGCACTGCTCCTGCCAGAGCGGGGCTAGAGCGTTCCCATCCCGTGACCGAGGGTCCCGACCGTGGGGCGAGCCCGGCTCGGGCAGACGCGCTCCGACCCCGCAGCGTTGGGGCTCCCGGACCGCGCGGGTTCTGCTGCCGCCTGCAGGCATCCCCCGGACACTGCCGGGCCGCTGCCCGGCTCCCTGCGCTGCCCCACGCCGGGCTCGGTACCCGCAGCACTTCGGCTCCCCCCACCTCGGGCAGTCCCCGCCCCGCAGGGATGTGGCCTCGCGTAGCGTGGTTCGAGCGGTGTTTATTGCAAGGATGGAAACGAAGGCGGAAGGCGCTGCCGTGTGGCATTGCACAGTCGCACTCGAGCACGCGCGACAATGCACGGTCCCCCTGGGGCACGCGTGACCCCGCACGGTGCCCTTGTGGCACGCACCCCCCCACAGCCCCGTGTGAAATTGCACGGTCCCCGCCCGCAGCTGGGGACGTCTCCCCAGGGCCGACGTCGGACACTGCGCACAAGACGTCTCCATCTGCCCAGGACACCGTCTGTCCGTCCGTCCCACCCTTGCCGGTAGCTCCAGGGACCCCCGGGGCCGTTCAGGATTCCCTGGGGAGCTCTGAGCCCCGCGTGCCCTGGGCGTGCCACCCCATCCCTATGCCACGTCCTGACAGGTGGAGAGCGACGAGCGCTGACGAGGACTGGGGCAGCCGGGGCAGCGCGTGTCGATGCTCCCCACGCAGCCCGCGTCGCCGGCCAGCAGCCACAGCTCCCGGCGGAAGCGCTGCCCCAGGAAGGCGTAGAGCAGCGGGTTGAGGCAGCAGCGCAGGGATGCCAGCCCGCCGGTGACCAGCAGCGCCAGGTCCTTGCGGCGGCTCTGCGCGCAGCTCAGCTCCCAGCTGGCCAGCAGCTCGGCCGTGTCCAGCAGCACCATCAAGCTGTGGGGCAGCTGCAGGGCCACGAACACTAGCACCAGGGCCAGCAGCACCCTCAGCGCCCGGTGGGGCTGAGCTCCGCGAGCCGCCAGCAGCGTCCGAGCCACGGCCGCGTAGCAGCTCGCCATCACCACGAAGGGCACGGCGAAGCCCAGCAGCACCTGCGTGAGGTTGGTGGCTCCCCGCGCCGCCCGCGACACTGCCGGGGGGAACACCACGCGGCAAATGTGGAGGTCCTGGTGCCGCTCCGCTTTGCCGTAGATGAACTGCGGCAGCGCCAGCAGCGCGGCCAGCAGCCAGGCCAGGCCCACCGTGAGCCAGCCGTGGCGGCGAGCTCGTGGGCGCAGGCGGCACGCGGCCGGCACCCGCACAATGGCCACGTAGCGGTCCATGCTGATGCAGGTGAGAAAGAGGAAGCCGCTGTAGAAGTTGAGGGCATAAACGCCTTGCAGCGCCTTGCAGGCAGCCGTGTCCGGGGACCAGCCCTGCAGCGTCACGGTGACGGCGAAGGGCAGCGTCAGCAGCAGGAGGAGGTCGGATAGGGCCAGGTGCAGCAGGCAGACGTCGGTGATGCTGCGTGCCTGGCGGTAGCGGGTGTGCGTGAGCAGCACCAGCCCGTTGCCCACCGTGCCCAGCAGTGAGAGCAGCAGGTAGATGGCTGGCTGGTAGGTGCGGGCGAAGCCCTGCACTGCCTGCTTCTCACACAGCTCAGGCAGCGTGCCGTCGTCCCACGAGACGCTGTACTCCCAGGTGTAGAAGTCAGTGGTGGCCGTTACCACCATCGGGGTGGGGCTGGGATTTGCCTGCGCAGAGGGGTGGGGAGCAAGGCATCACAGAATCACAGCACAGTTGTGTCGGAAGGGACCTTACAGCCCCCTCAGCCCCACAACCCCACAGTGAAGAATTTACCCCAGCATCTAAATCCACCCTCTTTTAGTTTAAGTCCGCTCTCTCTGGTCCTATCGCTATCAGACTGTGTAAAAAGTCGCTCCCCTTTTCCATGAGCCCCCTGCAGGCACTGCGAGGCTGCCCCACGGTCTCGCTAGATCATTCTCTCCAGGCTGAGCATCCCCAGCTCCCTCCGTTTGTCTCAATGGGAGAGATGCTCTAAGCAGGGCTGCGGTGCACAGCCCCCACCCAACCCACCGAGCAGCACGGCCCCGCTGTGGGAGCCCTCAGCGTGGCGCAGTTTCTGTCTCACACCCATTCTGAGCAGTGGAAGGTTCACCTCGCTCAGTCATTGCGAGATAACCGAGCCCTTCCCGCAGTCTCTGCTGCAGCACAGAGCTGGTGACCCCAGCGCCGGTGTCTCTGACCTGATCCCATGTCCCCAAACCAGCTCTGACCCCATGGGGCTGCTCTGAGTGGACCCCAGGGGCTCACATCTGACTCAGCCCACAGTGTCCCCTTGCAGGTGGCCCCGTGCAGACATCCCCAAGATCAATGCCAGTGTTCCCAGGTGCTGTGGGTGCACAGATCTTTCCAGTGCACTCAAATGCCTTCTCATGCATCCTGGGTGTGTCTCTGATTCCAGGCAGAGTCTGTCCCCAGCCGCTCTCCCAGCTCCTTCCCTGCTCCAGGCCTGGGGACTTGGAGCACCGAGCTCTGCCCTGCTTGTCCCTTACAGCTCTGCAGCCCTCAAGGATCACAGAGAACAGTTTAAAAGCAAAAGCAAAGAGCCAGAGAGAGATGTGCCCCCTGGTCCCTATGATCCCCTCTCTCCGTAGCCCCTCACCTCCTCCATTGCACAGCAGGACCTCTCCCCTCCTTGCTCAGAGCCTCCAGAGCTGCTGGTGTCTTTGAGCTCTGTAACCTGTGGTTTGACCGCGTGCCGCACCCGATACCGAGAGATGCGCTGAGAACACAAGCCCAGCCCCGGGGGGGAAGGAAAAGCAGCCATGACCCCGCTCTGGAGCTGCATCCTGCATCTTTACTTTGTGGCTATTGTCTGCATGCTGAGGTACAGAAATCACCATGCTCTGCTTAGCTCTGGTGCTGCAGGGCTGGGGACGGCCCCTGGGCGGGGGGTGGAGAGAAAGGCTGAGAACACCCCGTGCTTGCAGGGGATCCCAGCCCAACTGGGCTGCCGCTGGCATCTCCCACTCTGCAACGTGGGCTGCACGCAGGAGGATGTGTGTGAGCAATGCCACGGGGAGTGAGGGGCTGCCGTGGGCTGGCAGCATCCCAGAGCAGCGAGCAGAGCTATGTCTGGTCCAGGAATGGCTTGCCCTGATGGAAAATGGCAATTGCAGGAACCAGGGACACTGCTGATGCATGGCATCCCCCCTTGCCATGGAGTCCCACACTCTGCTCTGCCCCTGTGCCCTGCCAGTGCTGGGCGGGCAGCTTGCTGGTTGTTGACAGCACAATTCCCAGCCCCTCCTTATGGGCCAGATTAGGATCTGTGGGAATGAGGACCCATTTTGCTCTCCCCAGGGGGCAGCAAATTGATTTCAGGCTCTAGCAGGCTTTTTGCCTCTTGTAGCAGTAATCCCTCAATCCCCCTTTCTCCCAGCTACAGATATCTTGCCAAGGCTTATCCCAGCTCTGTGCAGGGTCCCCACTGGCCCTAGGAGCTCTCTGCCGGTGCTCTGGAGCCACAGAGCTGCTGCAGGATGGGCATCCCCAGGGTTCCCCCCTGCCCTTACTGCGGCACACACAGGCTCTGTGCCTGCTCTGGGGGTGCCATCCTGCTGTGGGAAAGGGACACAGCCCTGAAGCCCACCAGCACTGTGAGGATCTGGGGGCAGGGAGGGCCCTCCACTGCATCCAGCTCCCCAGGGACACGGCTCCAGCTCTTGGCAGCAGCACATGCCACCAGCTCTCCCCACGGCCCCTCTGCACCTGGGTCTTTCTGTTCCCTCTTTCACCACCTGCTCTGACCTCAGCTCATCTCCTGCACAGGAAGCATCCCCAGCACCACTGCAGGTGACAGTGGTGTTGCCCAGCGCTGAGCTGGGCTCCTGCTGGGTGCCAGGACGCTGCTTGGGCCCAGCAGCTCACAGAGCATCGCCATCCTTCGGGGCTGGATCCCCACAGGGCACCACAGTCTGTGGGGCAGGTGGCATATGTAGGACACACGGCCGCCAGCCCCCTCCCCCGTCCCCTGTGTGGGTGTCTGGGGATGTTTGGGAGCAGTCGCAGGCTAAATCCTGCTCTTCTGCACCGCTGGGAGAGCAAGGCGACCCCTCAACCCGCAGGCCTTAATCTGCTGCTTGATTACAAACCGTCGCCACATCTGCTGCAGGAGGGCTGGCAGACACCGCTTAAATCCCTCCGGCTGCAGCTGCGGGCGCCGGGTGCTGCGTGGTGTCTGGGGGGGCCGCCCCACGGGCTGCTCACCCCATACAGCACTCACCCTGTGCATCCCCCCCCCCCCCCCCCCCCCCCCCCCGTGCAGTGAACCCCCCCCCCGGGCAACGCTCTCCCAACGCTCTGCTCTCCCCGTTTCCCCCGCTCCTCTCCTGCAGGCCGAGAGCGCTGGGTGCCGCGCAGCGCCGGGGACCGGGACCGCTCGGGGAGTTGCGGGGCTGGGGGCGGGGGGGGGGGCGGGGGGGGGGCTCTGCGCCTTCCCCCAGCACCGCCCGTCCCGGGGCCGCCCCACCGCCACCGCCCCATGGGCGGAGCCGCCGGTCCCGCTCCGCCGCGCGGCTGCAGCACCGGGAGCGGCGGCGCCGAGGGCGCTCGGGGCGCTCCAGCGATGGGCGTTCGCCGCCTCCTCGGGCTCCTGATCGCCGCTTGCGCCGCTCTCCTCGGGCCCGGGCCCGGCTGCCTCGCACGTAAGTGGGGCCGCAGTCCCGGGAGCCGCCGCTCCGCACTGCGGGACGGAACCGCATTGCCCGGCGGACCCCGACCGCCCCCCTCCCCTCCGGCCGCCCCCTCCGGCCCGCGTTCCCCACTTCCCCCGGGCGTCCCCCGGCGCTCCGCTCCGCGCTTTTCCCAAGGTCACCCCCGGCTATGGGCGGCCCGGCGTCCCCCCCGGCGCCCCGCCCGGGGGCCGCCCCGCCGCAGCCCCCGCGGCCGTGCGGGGCCCCGCCCGCAGTCTCCGGTGACCCCGCACCGGGAGCCCGGGGAGCGCGGGGCATCACACTCCGTGCTTCGCATCCCGTCCTCCCCCGGCCCGCGTCCTGAGCATCCCGGGCCGGGAGGAGGCAGCTCCGCGCGTCTCCGTCAGCACCACGGGCAGCGGCTGCGGCTGCGGCACGGAGGGGGGGGGGGGGGTGGGCCGGGGCCCGGCGCCCGCAGCTCGGCGGGGCCGGGGGAAGGGGCGGGGGATGCTCAGGGTGAGGGGGCGATGGAGGCGCGGGGCCGACGGCGGAGCTGTGCGGGCGGTGGGCTCAGCGCGGCTGCGGCCGACGCTCCGGAGCTCCTCCGGGACAGCGCCCCGGGGTCGGCCCGGCACAGCCGTGCGGTGGGCTCGGGGACCCCGACCCCGCCACGTCCTCCTCTGCGGATGCCGCCTTCCCTGACGGTCTGCGCCCTTCTGCCTCCGCCACACCCGGGGGCTCCGGGCCCGGCGGCTGCCCCGGGCCGGTGCGGGGGGGGGGGGGGCAGGCGGGGCGGGAGGGGTTCCCCGGCCCTCACGGCACTGCGGAGGCTGCGGTGCGGCGCCGGGACCCGCAGAGGTGCGTCAGCTCCCGCTGCAGTGGGAGCGCAGAGGCGGGCGCGGACCCCGGCCAGGGGCGCTGAGCGGTGTCCGCAGACCCGTCCCCAAAAGCGGGGACAGCGGGAGGGGCCGACGGCAGCACCGCCCCGACGCAGAAGCGCTGGGTCACGGTGCGGGGCTCGGCGGCTGCGGGCAGCGCGGGGCTGCGTTCATCGCCCCGCAGATCCATCACCTCTCCTCCGTCACCCCCCGCCTCCCATTCCGTGCGTGGGGATCCGCTCCCCCGCGCATCCATCACCCGCGCGGCCGTCAGTGCGCGGTGCTGCGCGGGGTGGGACGCCGCACCCAGCGCCCCGTTCCCCGCAGGGCCCTGTTACGATGAGTTGGTTGGATCCCTCTACTCCTCGTCCATCGGCGCCTCCTCCCGATACAACATCTTCTACTCTGCAAGCTTCGCCAGGCTGCACAGTGAGCGCTCCCACCACGGGGTCGGGAACAGCACGTGGGGACACCGCCCGTGGGATGTGGGGGCTGTGGGGATGTCCCCTCGTTACGTTTCCCCCTCAGAATCCCCCTGGTGTGCAGGGAGCTCCCCCCGCGGGTACTGGGCTGGGAGTGGCCACGTTGGGGCCGCAGGGTCCCACTGAGCATCCCTCCCCCCCTCCTGCAGGCACCAGCGGGTGGTCCCCCGACCCCCGTGACAAGCAGCCCTGGCTGCAAATCGACCTGATGCAGAGGCACAGGATCAATGCAGTGGCCACGCAGGGGACCTTCAACACGTATGACTGGCTGACGCGCTACATTGTGCTCTACGGGGACCACCCCACCAGCTGGAAGCCCTTCTTCCAGCAGGGCAGCAACTGGGTAGGCACTGCCTGCGGGGTGGGGGTCCCGGGCGGTGCAGGGAGTTGCTCCCGGCTGAACTGCCCCTTTATCACCAGACTTTCTTCGGGAATGTGAATGAGAGTGGGGTGGTGCGGCACGACCTGCACTTCCCCATCCTCGCCCGCTACATTCGCATCATCCCAGTGGCCTGGAACCCACGAGGGAAGATCGGGCTGCGCCTGGGCCTCTATGGCTGCCCCTACCGTGAGTACTGACCCGGGGGTTCCCACATGGGGAGTTGCCCAGACCCACAGCCCCAGCCCCACAGCCGCACAGCACTGGGTGAGTGCCAGAGCCGCAGCCTGGCTCTGGCACGTGCCAAAACCCTTTTCCAGTTCAAGCACTCTGCAACCATTAGAGATGATACAAACCTCCCTTGATGATCAGGGCAGTCAGAGCTGTGTGCTCCCCAGCGTCGGGGTGCCCACTGCTACAGGGGAGTGATGCGGCTCTGCCTCGCTCACAGGATCCCACGTGCTCTACTTCGATGGGGATGATGCAATCTCCTACCGCTTCCGGGCCAAGAAGATCAGCACCATGGAAGATGATATCTCCTTCAACTTCAAGACACTGGAGCAGGACGGTGTGCTGATGCATGGGGAGGGCTCGCAGGGCGACTACATCACGGTGGAGCTCAAGCAAGCCCAACTACTCCTGCACATCAGCTTAGGTGAGCCGGGGCTGCTGGGAACAACAGGTGGGGCTGAGGGGGGAGCAGGGGGTGACTGTGTGCCCTCCCCAGGCAGCAGCCCGCTGCACGCCACCGAGGGCCACACGACGGTGGCTGTGGGCAGCCTCCTGGACGACCAACACTGGCACTCACTGCACATCGAGCGCTACGGCCACCACGTCAACCTGACACTGGACGGCGAGGTGAAGCGCTTCCGCTGCCACGGCACCTTCGATCACCTCGACCTTGAAACCGAGGTGGGTGTGCAAGCAGGGCTCCGCCAGGCTGCCGGCTCTGTGCTGCGTCAGCGTGAGGCTGAGCCCCCCGCTCTGCCTCCCAGATCTTCTTTGGAGGGGTGATCGATCAGGACAAGCAGCACCTCACCTACCGGCAAAACTTCCGTGGCTGTGTGGAGAACATCATCTTCAACGGGGTCAACATCGCTGACCTGGCCCGGCACCGGAGATCCAACATCCGCTTTGAGGTCCGGCCCCACAGGCTCCTCTGGGGGCTGGGATCCCTTCCCCTTCCCTGAGGGTCCCTGTCACAGAGTGACCCCTTCCCTAGAGCCTTGTCCCTGCTGTGGGTGACCCCTTTCCCAGGGCCGCTCCCCTTGCACTGTGGTGATGTGATGCTGGCGGCTGCTGCACTCAGCCGAGCGGTCCCACATCGACTGCACGAGGTCACCTCTGGCCCGGGGCGTCCATCCAGCAGCGCCAGGCAACAAGATCGAGCGGCGGACGCTGGGGCCATGGGGGGGTGGGTCTCCCTGCTGTGGGAGCATCTCACCCTTCACCACCTCCCATGGTCACCCCCAGGGCAACGTGGGCCACTACTGCCAGGACCAGGTGATCACCCCCATCACGTTTGCCGGCATCAACAACTACGTGCAGGTGACAGGCATCCCCCGCAGGAACCGCCTGGCTGTCAGCTTTCGCTTCCGCTCCTGGGACACAGCTGGGCTGCTGCTCTACACCAGCTTCGCTGACAACCTGGGCTCACTGGAGATGGTGCTGAGCGAGGGCCAGATCAACGTCTCCATCGCCCAGCCCGGCAAGAAAAAGCTGGAGTTCGCTGCAGGTGGGCTGGAGGCTGCTGAAGGGCTGGGGGCCACTTCAGTGTCCGTGTCCCCCCACGAGCGCTCACCTCTCTCCACGCAGGACATCGCCTGAACGATGGCTTCTGGCACTCGGTGCAGCTGGTGGCACGGGAGGGCTCGGCCGTGGTTACCATTGATGATGACGATGGTGCTGAGTTTCGGGTGGCTCACCCCTTCCAGCTCCGCACCGGCAGCCAGTACTTCTTTGGAGGTGGGTGTGGGGCGGGCGCGCCGTGGGGGCACGCAGTGCCCAGACTCTGCTAACACCCCGCACCTTGCAGGCTGCCCCAAACCCGCCTCCATCACTGGCTGCCGCTCCAACCAGACAGCGTTCCACGGCTGCCTGCAGATGCTGAACGTGGACATGCAGCCCGTGGACCTGGAGATGTTGGTGCAGCTCCGCCTGGGGAAGTACGCTGACGTCTTCTTCAATGTCTGTGGCATAACAGACAGGTATGGCTCAGGCAGAGGGGCGGAGGTGCAGGCAGGGGGTGGAGGTGCAGGCAGGGCTGGGACTCACCCCTGTGCCCCCAGGTGCACCCCCAACCTGTGCGAGCATGACAGCCGCTGCGTGCAGTCCTGGGACGACTTCATGTGCATCTGCGACCTGACAGGATACAAGGGAGAGACCTGCCACAAATGTGAGAGTGGGGCAGGAGGACAGCGTGGCACTCTGGCTCTCCCCAGGACCACGGTGCCATCTTCATCCCCCCCATTCCCCTCTCCTAGCCCTTTACAAAGAGTCCTGTGATGCATACCGGGTCAGCGGGAAGACCTCAGGGAACTACACTATCGACCCCGATGGCAGCGGACCACTGAAGCCCTTCACAGTGTACTGTGACATCCGAGGTGGGCGCAGTGGGGCGGGGAGAGACGTGGGGCTGCCCTCAGAGAGCGGAGCCCTCCACATGCCCGGATCTGGAGCAGGATGGAGGGAACCTCCTGACAGCTCTGCTCTGCAGAGGACCGGGCGTGGACCATCATCCGGCACAACCGGCACTATGCCACGCGGGTTACGGGCTCCAGCGTGGACCAGCCATACCTGGGTGAAGTGGAGTACTGGAACGCCTCCTGGGCCGAGGTATCGGCGCTGGCCAATGCCTCTGAGTACTGTGAACAGCGGATTGAGTTCCACTGCTACAGCTCTCGCCTGCTCAACACCCCCTGTGAGCACGGGAGGGAGTGGGGCCGTGCTGTGGGGCCATGTCACAGGGCCATGTCCTCATCCCACCCCTGTACCTCCAGCCGGGCTGCCCTACAGCTTCTGGATGGGCCGAAACAACGAGCGGCACTACTACTGGGGCGGCTCGCGGCCGGGCATCCAGCGCTGCGCCTGCGGGCTGGACAAGAACTGCGCCGATCCGGAGTACTTCTGCAACTGTGATGCCAACCACGCACTATGGTGAGCGCCAGGCAGAGACCGTGGGCACGGGGAGGGTGCAGGTTGGGGGGCCCAGAGGGATAGAGGACCCCTGTATTGCCCCTCTGATGCACGATCCATTTGCAGGAGGACAGACAAGGGTCTGCTGACCTTCGTGGACCACCTGCCTGTCACACAGGTGGTGGTGGGAGATACCAACCGCTCCGGATCCGAAGCGCAGTTCCTGCTGGGGCCCCTGCGGTGCTACGGAGACCGTGAGTGATCAGAGCTGTGTTGGGTCCATGCCCACTTTGGGTCCGAGCCCACCTCCCACCCTGTCCTGCTCCTCACAGGAAACACCTGGAACACGGTCTCCTTCAACAGAGGTGCGGCTCTGCTCTTCCCCACCTTCCAAGCCAACCACAGCCTCGACATCTCCTTCTATTTCAAGACCACCGCCCCATCTGGTGTCTTCCTGGAAAACCCCGGCACCCAAAACTACATCCGCGTGGAGCTAAACAGTATGGGTGGGGTGTGGGGCACAGAGGGCAGCAGGGTGCAGTGCCCCTGCTGACCACTGTGTCCCCGCAGCCACCAGGGATGTGGTGTTTGCCTACGACATCGGGAACGGGCACGAGAACCTGACGGTTCACTCAGCAGTGCCCTGGAATGACGATGAGTGGCACCAGGTGAAGGCAGAGCTCAACGTGAAGCTGGCTCGGCTGCGGGTGGACAGACTGCCCTGGGTGGTGCGGACGGCCCCGCCGCAGAGCTTCGTCCGCCTGGAGTTCGACAGACCCCTCTATGTCGGTGAGAGCCCCCGCCGTGCCCTGGAACCCAGCATCCCCGCAGCACGTGGGGGCTGAGTCCTGATCCCCCCGCAGGGTCGGCAGAGCACAAGATGCGTCCATTCCTGGGGTGTCTGCGGGGGCTGCGGATGAACGGTGTGACGCTGAACCTGGAGGGCAAGGCCAACGAGACGGAGGGTGTGCAGGTGAACTGCACCGGCCACTGCCAGGACCCGCCGGTGCCCTGCCAGAACAGCGGGCTCTGTGTCGAGCGCTACAGCCACTACAGCTGCAACTGCAGCGTCTCCGCCTTTGATGGACCCTTCTGCAACTACGGTGAGCAGTTCGGAGCTGTGGGCATAGCAGGGAGACCCTGCGTGGGGCCGGGCTCAGGGAGAGGAGCTCCCATCACCCTGTGGGTGCCCTGCAGACATCGGTGGGTACTTCGAGGAAGGCGCCTGGGTGCGGTACAACATCCTGCCCATGTCGCTGTACGCTGCCCGCGAGTTTGCCAACATAGTCAGCAGCCCCTGGCAGCCCCTGCCCGGCTACAACCTCACAAACGAGGAGGTCAGCTTCAGCTTCAGCACCACCTCGGCACCTGCTGTGCTGCTCTACGTCAGCTCCTTTGTGAAGGACTACATGGCCGTTCTCATCAAGGATGACGGTGAGGGCTCAGGGGGCTCCTCCCCACTGTGCTGAGGACCAGCCCTGCAGCTTTCACTCACTCTGCCCGCAGGGAGCCTGCAGCTGCGCTACCAGTTGGGCACCAGCCCCTACGTCTTTGCCCTCACCACCAAGCCAGTGACAGATGGGAGACCCCACCATGTCAACATCACCCGCTGGCACCGCACGCTGTACACTCAGGTACAGGGACGGGGCAACCCAAGGTAGTAGGAGGTGCACAAAGCTAGGGGGCTGATGCTGTGTGCTTGCCCCCTAGGTGGATTATCTGCCCGTCATGGAGCAGCAGTTCTCCCTGTTTGTGGATAGGAAGTTGGACTCACCCAAGAACCTGTACCTGGGGCGTGTGATGGGTGAGCTGTGTCCTGCTGCCAGCACCGGCACTCCTGTCCCAGCACGGCCCCCCAGGGGCGATAAGCTATCTCCTTTTGTGCTCCCACAGAGACCGGCGTGATTGACCCCGAGATCCAGCGCTACAACACACCTGGATTCTCAGGCTGCCTCTCAGGGGTGAAGTTTAACAGCATTGTCCCCCTCAAAGCCATTTTCCGTCCCACTAGCGTGGTGCGACCCTACAGTGTGCAGGGGGAGGTGGTGGAGTCCAGCTGTGCCTCCATGCTGCCCCTCACCACCATCCTCATCCCGCCCGAGATGGACCCTTGGTACATGGGCACAGGTAGGGTCCCCCCCCAAAGCACGGGATGCTGCTCACTGAGGCAGAGGTGATGCTCCGGCGCAAACCCCACAGCCTCATCTCAAGCCCCACTTTATCCCTGCAGAGTTCCCCCACGTGCACGACGACGGCTGGATCGGGATCATCATCGGGTGTAAGTGAGATGCCCACCCGGGCCCCTGAGCTGTGCCACGTGTTGTCCCCCATCCTTACCCTGAATCCCTCACTGTCCCCTCCCCTGCAGTCGTGACATTCCTGCTGCTGCTGCTTGGGGGCTTGCTGGTGCTGCTCTACTTCTACTACCACCGCTACAAGGGCTCCTACCACACCAATGAGCCCAAGGCCATCCAGGACTACGGCAGCGCCGTCAAACCGCTGTCAGTGCGCAAAGACCAGAACCTGCCCCAGATCCTGGAGGAGCCAAAAGGGGACTAAGTGGGAGACCGGGGGGTGGGATGGGCTCGCGGCACCCCGCGGCCACCGGGGCTGCCTGGAGACGAGCAAGCATCGCGGGACCAAAGGGCCGAGCACACCCGAACTGCCAGCACCGCCGAGCCGCCAGCTCCCACCCGCGCCCGGAGCGCGGCCGCCGGCACCCTCGGCCCCACTGTGGCCCCTCTGCCACAGGCAGGCAGCTGTCCCCCCCGCCGCCCTTCCACGGGGACCCCGTGCCCGGCAGTCCCACACCCGCGGGGGGAGTGCCCGGGCCGCCCCAGCCCCCTCGCGCTGAATTCCCTGCTGCTTTACTGCTTAGCAAGAGCCACGAAGGAGCCACGCAATAGCGGCGCGGCGCAGCCGGGCTGCCCAGCAATACCGCCCAGAGTGCCACGGCCGCCGCCGCCGTGCATGACGCCACTGCACTTCGCTGCAATGCTGCTTTCATACGATCAGGTACCGATCCTTTATACCATTTTTGTTGCTGGATATTCTACTACACTCTCAGTTTTTTATTCTGTCAGTTTGTATAAAAAACAAAACGGAACTTCACGTCAGGTGTTATATCCCAAGTGTCGTGGTCAGTGGTCTGTAGTTTGCTACTTCTCTGTAAGAAGTGCTCGTCCTGCATTACCGCCAGCCCAGGGAACTCTGTTCACGCGCTGTACTGTGGTCAGACGATGTTATAGAAATGCATTTATCTACCCAAAGGCCTAGCTCCACTGGGCACTTTATTTTTAAAAAACCTCTTTTGTTGAATGAGATGTGAAGATACCCCAATAAAGGCAGAATGATGGCGTTTGACACCTTGCAGCCTTCTGTTGGCAGCCTGGGCACAGGGGCAGAGCCGCTCCGCTGCCCCCACCCCACTCCGTGCCCCCTCAGCACCCACCCCCAAGCACACCCCGCTCCTCCCCCCCAGCCCGGCACCAGGCGCTGCTGGACCTGCCCCTGGCCGGGGAGGGTTCCTGCTGCCTTGGGTAACACAGAGCAGAGAGCCCCAAGGGGATGATCGTTACCGCTTTATTATGACAAAGGCTACAAGCCACATAAGTTTTAAAGTGCATTATAATTCACCGTCAACAAACCACAGACACAAGCCTGGCATAGTGCAGATACAGCCAAGGTGGCAGAGGACACTGAGCGGGCAGCGGGGCTGGGACGAGCTGTGGGACGGAGGCAGGAGAGGGGTGGAGGGCGAAGGAGCGGGACTGGGGTACAAGTGCTGCTCCACACAGACCCAAACCCCCACGGCAGGACTGAGAGCAGGCGGGGCAGGACCTGTGCTGGGGAGGGCTCAGCTCCTGGCACAGACCCTGGGCGCTCTCTGCACTGGGAAACGTGCTACTGGGACGGGGCCATGCCCTGGGTGGGAGCCTCGCAATTCCCAGAACAGCAGGGAAACGGGCCCCGTCCTGGGCAAACACTGTCCTGCAGCACTGCTCCAGGCTGGCACATGAATCCAGCAGTGTCCAGCACCAGGCACCAGGCCAGCTGGTGGCATATGTGGCTCCGATGGGACAGCCCCATTCTTCAGGCCCAGCCCCCAGCACAGGGAAGAGCCAGCCAGCCATGCCCCCGGCCATCCCCCCAGCCAGGCAGCCACCCATTCATCCAAGCTTCCCAGCCCCAGGCCTGAAGTAACATCCCTGCAAAGGCGCTGCTGAAGGACGGCAGTGGTGCGGAGGTCTGTGGTCCCGCAGCCTGAGAGCACCCAGGGGCCCAGCTGCCTGGCTGAGAAGGCTTAGTTTAAAGTGCTTTTTTCTTTCTCTTTTTGCATGGGGTGCTAATGCCAAACTTCACTTTGCCAAAGAACATTTCCCCCTTTATCCCCCAAGGCCAGCACCAGAATGCCAGAAACACCCAGAGAGCTTCCCCTTTGTCCGCACACACAGCATGTACGAGTGCTGTGCTCTGCTCAAACCTCACCACTGTAACATTCAAGCAATTCTGTGCAACTAGAAAGGTTCTCAACTTGAGAGGACCCACTCTGCTGGCCCTCCTGAAGGGCCTGGAATGTCTCAAAGAGCCCGTGTCTCTCTGATAGGGACCTTCCCTACGGAGGCTGGAAGACCAGCTTTGGTACTGCGTGACCAGGAAGTGCCTGCCTGGAGCATCGTCCTCCTGGTGGCAAAAGCCTGGCTGCCAGGCTGGATGCAGCCACAGCCAAGTAGGAGGGGATCCCCCACACAGCCTCAGAGCTGCCCCAGCCCAAGAACACCCAGGCAGCAGAGCAGCTGGAAAAAGGCAAGAAGCAGGCAGCCAATCCTCAGCCTGCCATGAGAGCATGCTGCAAGGGCTTCCTCTGGGTGCATGCTTCCTTGTGGGCTCCTCTTGTGCTTGCTGCAGCACGCCTGCAACATCATCTCTAACCAGCTCAGTGGCTTCCCTGCCTGAAAGAGACTTGCATAGTGCTGCTCTTTCCATCCCAAGGAGCCACATGAGCCACATGCTGGTGGTCTCTGTCCTCCAGCCAGCTGAGGCAGAGGGAAAACAGAGCCTCAGTGATATTGGCTGTGGAGCCCAGGGATGTGCAGGAGTGTGGCCACATCTCTATGGCTTCCAATGCTGTCACTGTCCTAGCCACTGCAACAAAACAGGCAGCAAGAGGTAGCATGGGAGACCAGAGCTCATCCCAGACAGGGGTTGGAGAAGGATGCCAGCCCTGTCACCCTTCAGCCGTGCCCTCCAGGTCTCAGTGTACTTCACTCACTCTTGTCCTTCTATCAGTTGACAGAAAACTGAAAGAGACTGAGAACTGGTGACTGTCCCTCCTGCAACACAGCTCTTCGTCAAGCCCCAGCTGCTTGGTCCCTCCAGCCCAGGAGATTACCATCAGTGCAAGGTGCTGGAACCTGCCCCATCCTGGGGCTGGGCAGAGCTGCTGCCCTGGTGGCAGCCTCTCATGCTCCTGCCCTGAGTCTCTCTCCAGGTGTCTGAGTGGAAAGTAGCACTTGTGACACACACAACAAAGGGAACACGGGCAGCAGTCATGTCAGCGTGAAGCAACCATGGCATTGCTTACAAGGTGCAGCAGCAAGATGTGTGGGGACCACTTGGCACACAGCTTAGATGATATCGGTCTCCCTCTCTATGCCAACATACTTCAGGGCATCTGCCTGGCTGTACCTATAAAACAGGAAAGCCACAGCTGCTGTAACAACCTCTGCACTTCTTGCAATGTGCACACAGAACGGAGTTCAACCCTGCCCCACAGTCCCCAGCCAGCTGCTCCCTGTTACCGGTAATCAAAGAAGAGCTCCTCTCCTGCCTGGATGGCCCTCTTGGCAAAGATTCCTATTCGGTGGTCTCCATTCACCATCACAACTGCAACAAGAGAGAAAATATCAGAGATATGCAACTGTAGCCCAGTCCCAGAAGTCACAGAGCACCTTCTTCAGCTCAGCCTGACTGCTGCCAGCTGCAGAGCCAAGGCTCCAGAACTGCTGCTCAGCAGGATGGAGTAACATCCTAGCCTGCTCTCTAGCAGTGATCTCCCTGCAAGGTCAGAGCCACAGCAGAGCTGAGCAGGGCACTCGTAGGAATGTGATTTGCAGCAGTGAGGAGAGTTTGCCTATATCTTTGATGTTCTGCAGCTGCTATGGACTCAGGGTGACTTGGGACCCCAGCAAACTTCCCATGTTCCCAGAGCTGAGTAGGACCAGAGATCTCTCCTCCACCTTGAAAGGCCCATGTGTGGATAGCTCACCTTTGGCATAGCAATTGGGGTTCACAGAGTGGTTGGCAAAACGGATTTTATTTCCTTTGCGAGTGGCATCAACAACAAAATCTATTGAAATGAAAAAGAAGAAAACTCTGCAGTAAACACAAGATTGCTGCTCACATGATGCAAGAACTGAGACTAACCCCCACCAGGAAGCCCAAGCCTCTACCACCCCATGAACCCCCTCATAAGTTACCATTGTTGAGGTTGAAGAGGAAACTTGACATGTACTTGTCATAGACCTTCCCTCGCCGGTCAGCCTCATCCTGTGAAATAAGCTGGAGAAGGAGAGTGCTTTGAGAGAGCCTCAATGCCTGCAGACATGGTAAGGATCATGCAAGAAACAAGACTCTTGTACCTCCTGGAAACACCTCCTATCACTCCACCAGTGAGTGGGAGCTCACCAGGGACCAGGAGGAGTAGAAGCAATAGTTGGGCTTCAAGGGACCAACACACACTGCCTTGAGGACAGCCCAGAGACACTAAGATGGGTCCCAAAACGGTACAAGATTCAACCTCTAAACTGGGTCAGAGTGAGCCATGGCCACGACTGAACCGGAGAAGGCACACAGTCCCTGCTGGATCAGCTGCTGAACAGAGCACTTCCACAGAGCACATACTCCCAAGCACACAGCACAGTAGTCCCAGCAAGGGCACAAGCACTGACCTCACCACAGTATTCAGAGATGAATTCATTCTTCTGCACAGATTCTTTGATGAAAGTCCCCCAGCCAGCAACATCTGATGGTGCCAGCAACAAATGCTTGAGCCAAGGTAAAAAGAAAACAGTTTCAGATGGCAGACCTACTAATCCCCAGCATGCAAGCAGTGCAGAGATCACACCCCAGGAGCATGTGTGTGGTTTAGGGCCATGTCAAGAAGCATCCATGCTGTGCAGGCTACAGTACTCAAGGCTCCAATACCACAGCAGCAAATAATGCAGAGAAGCAAACGAGAAGTCAATATCCATCCAGTGCCCTAAAGTAACGTGACACATACCTCCCTGCAGTTTACACGTCACAGATCAATGAGCTGCAGCTGCACAGTACTTAACAACCACTGAATTTCTGCCTCTTTTACTTGCAGTCTCTTGTTCTGACCAGCAAAATTCAACTCTTCTACGGAGTCACTTTCTATGCTCCCTTGTTTTCATGCATTCTCATTTATCTCCCACCTCCTGATTTTCACATCAGTAATTGATACTCTAGATTAAATGCTACAGAAGCCTGGGGCAGAGCAGCTTCCCTTTTTGATTTTTCTCACTCAGACAGCTTTGAGTGGTTCACACCCTCTCCTATGTAGCAGGGGATCTGTTTATCAGCTCTACCGAGGCAGCCCTGTGCCAGAGCCATGCTCCTATCAATACCTTTTTGAGTCCACGCTGGATGCTGCAGTTCTTGCAGGAGACAACCTTGCAGTCCCAGTGCTCTGATGCACCACAGGTCAGGCAGAGGTCTGGATCACATTCCCGCACGGCCAGGTAGCACGGGCACTGCTTGGTGTTGCACTGGGTCTTACAGCGGCAGCCTGGGAAGCGATTCTGACCTGCAGAAACACAACCCCTGATTTTGTATGCAGGCAGGAGCACACATCACCAGCTGCTGGCAGCTGCAGGGCATCACAGACCATAGTTTTCCCTTGGACTTTATCAGACTGGTAATTAAACCAGGTTAACTGAACGAGGCAGGTGGACCACAACATGAAGGCAGGAATAAAACAGGCCTTCACTAAGCCCCAGGTCTGCACCCTTCCCCTGCTCTGGGTCAGGAGAACAGCTGCTTTCATATGTGGTAGTCCTAGGGTTTTCCTTACAGTCAGGGTTGCACTGGCAGAACTTCTCACAGAAGTTTTGGGTCATAATGCAAGGGCAGGAGCTGTCACAGGGATGTTCAGGATGGTCACAGGGCTGGTAGTTGTACACCTGTGTAGGTGAATTATCTGGAACAATAGGAGAAATGCCAGGATTAGAAGCTGTATTTTACAGAAATACTTGAGAGAAAGCAGCACTCCCAGGGCTCTGGAGCAGAGCACATGCAGGTTCCCGATTTGCCTGCAGAGGGCAGGGAGTGCAGCAGCACTCAGCTCAGCCAAACCCATCCACACACTGCTCTAATTACAAATGCATGACACACACCCACCCCTGCACAGTCCACTTCACACAGACTGCAAGCCAAACCTCATCCCTCCTGACTGGAGAAGGACTGGACCGCAAGCACAGCCTGGCAGAGAACATTCACACAGCAGCAGTGTATGTGGCAGGGCCATGGCGGCCCCCAAGGCAGCTCTGCAGCGAGGGCAACTCACCCCCACCTCACTGAGACTGCTGGGATGGAGAGCAGGACACAGCGTCCTGCTGTGCAAGCCAGGGCTGGAAAAACAGCCCCCACCACACAAACAATGCCTGAGCACAGCCACAGCAAACACTACCTTTCTTCAGCTGAATCTTCCTGCAGTGGGCAGCCCACAGCCTGGAAGAGAAGCAGAGAAGTGTCAGGGGTGGGGGAGCCACAAACCTCCATCAGGAGCAATTGGCCAGCACTGTGCTCAGCACTGCCAGCTAGCACAGCAGCAGGGGATGAGCGAGTCCAGCAAGGCTGTCTGGCAGCTTCATGCATTAATAACCATCAGCCAAACACAGAGAGGTGAAAGATGAGGAAGACTCAGCTACAGCTGAAGTTATTTAAGGCAAATGTGAGAGCCAGAACAATACTGTACACCCTGGATCAGCAGACAAAATGTAGGTTACAAGCCAGGGAGCTCAGGCAGAGGCTGCTGTTAGGACAGCGTACTGACCCCTCTTGCAGCAGTGCAGCACTTGGTGCAAGACAGCCACTGTGCTGCCCTCTGCTCCAGGGCTGAGCCTGAGGCGATAAAACCACACAGCTGCCCAACCAGGACGGCAGCACCAGAGACAGGGCAGGGGCCAGCTCCCAGCCAGCAGCACAATCAGCCCTCTGTGACAGCGAAAAGTGTGTGCAGATGGGAGCCAGATGCGGATTACCAGGAATGCTTTGGCACAAAAAGCAGTGGATCTGGTTGCGTTTTAAGAACAAAACAAGGCTGTCCAACACTTGCCTGTGCTTCCTTTTCTTCTTCTGGGATGGATTCATCAATTCATTTGTTGGCAGTTTTGTTATAAGTGACTCTTTCACTGCAAACTGAAAGACCTACCAAAAACAAAAAACACAGAAGCAAAAGAATAAAGTCCAGTGCACTCAAGCTGCCTTTATTTAAGCATAAATGAAGAAAGCGTAAGCACACATACACAGTGTGCAGCTCTGCCCCCAGTTTTTTAAGTCATGGATATCTGTGCTTTTCTTGCCTGGAACACAAGAGTATCTACCTGCCAGTATTCACAGGTCTGGCATAAAACACTCAGAAGAGACCTAATAGCATTGGACAGCAGCGGTACTGCAAAATAGCAACACTGAACTTCCAAAGTGTCAGTGCAACACATTCCCCAAAACAGAAAAAGGAACAGGAAAGCAGCAGCAAAGGTTTCTTGTCTGCCCCTGGGCTAGGTGCTGCCATGCTTGCTTCTCCTGGAAGCACAGCCCAGGCTGGATTGTCAGGCCCTACCTGCTTGCACGTCTTTGTTCCCAGCAGTCTGGCGATGGAGCAGAAGTTGTTGAAGTAGGTCCCATGGAAGACACGAAACAGGGACTCCTCAGCTCCTGTCCACTCGACTGGCTCCTGCTGTGCCTCCACTGCAAACAGCTGGGACGAGGCCGGGCTCAGCTTCTGCTTGGTAGGGGTCTGGCAGCGGGAGTTTGCCTCTGGTGAGAAAGGCAGACGTTAGAGACCAAGGATGAGCAAGAATGCAACTCTGCCATCCACGCTTCCTAGAGCAGTGGTGCTCCAAGGGGCCTGAGCCTGCCCTGCCCCATGCGGCTGGAGAAGCCCAGTGCTTGTCCCAGCACTGAGGAAGCAGTCACTTGCTGTGCCTGACAACAAGGATTATAACCCAAACACAGTGCAGGGTGGCAATGAGTGTCCCCCTTCATTTGTTTAAGGTCAGTTGAATACATTCTGTCACTAGCTCCTAACTCCACAGCCACCAAACATGGTGTGGTGGTGCCTGCTTGCCATCACTGGTGAGAGGCCAAGGTGGGAGAAGTGTGTCTCAAAGGATGATGTCATACCCGAGGAACTAGAGGCCCACTCATTGCCCGTGTCTCTGTCGCTGTCTCCCTCCCGTGTCTCAGCAACCGCAGAAGCTGGGGCATTTGAACAGGAAGCACTGACCACATGGTGCCTCCGGCGGCGCCGGCCTGAGCACTTGGACCTGGGATTGTGCAGGGCAGCAAACTCCTTGGCTCCTTCCTGCAAGCAGAGCAGAACACAAGGTAGGTGGCACGCAGCCATGACACGCAAAAAGGCCTAGGGAGGATCCCTGTCCTGCTGCCACTATGAAGAGGCAGATTTGTCGTCTGTGGTCACCTTCAGTGGCTGCCAAGGCCTTGATAGCTGGCTGCATAGAAGATTTCTGCTTCATTTCCTTCAGTATCACTGCCCACGTGAGCAGGATCCCTCATCCTGTCTCTCCAGCCTGCTTCGCTGCCTCTTGCCCTGGCAGTGACATCTTCCTGGCCTGCTCTGCCTCAACCCTGCAGCTCCTTTTGGACACTGATCCCTTAGCTAGCTGATTCAAACATGATATGAATCTGCTTCCAGTAAGGTTCATATTTGGATCTCCACAAGGGTGAAGAAGACCCACAGCCATTCTACAGAGCACAGCTGGCCAGGCCAACTTCTTGGGGTGGTTTCAGAAGTCACAGTACAGAAACATACCAGCCAGAGGAAACAGTCTGCTCCACACGGATCTGGCTCAATCTTGGTCTCTCTGTTCTTTCGTTTGTACACATTAGGAGTGGCATGAAAAGCTGAAAAAAAAAGAAGTTATTTTTACTATTAGCAACAGGAATCTTCCAACAAGAATCTTCCACCACAAAAGCAAAGGACAGGGACAGCACAAGAATGAAGGTGAGTGGGATGCAGACACCAGGAGTACAGGAGGACATCTTAGGAACAGAGAACGAGGTGGAGAACACGTTGGCCCTACTTCAAACAACTATGGGAACTTACCAGCAAAGAAAATGCCACAGAAAAAAGATCTGCTTTCAGACTGAAACAAAATGACCACATGATCTTAATAATAGATCTTTTAATAAATAAATCAGTGGAGAGAGTCCTGTGACTTTGCAAGAGAGCCCTCATACTTCAGAAACAGCATGCCCAACAGCTAACCAGTATCCAAAAGACTTTGGCAGAACAAACAGCAGCAACATGACTAAGATGATGCTGTAAGTTCCAGGGAAGCCACACAGCACATGGGCACATCCCAACTTTAGAAGTGTAACAATCATGCCTTTCCCTGATGAGCTTTTGCAAAAATAAAGTCTAATCACATCAGTGTTTCCAGCACAAATTGCCCTGATGTTCACCACAGTGTGTTGAACAATGGTGAGAAAGAAGGGACTATGACACAGGTTGCTTTGCCATCCGTTTGAGGAATTTAGCATAGCCATGCTCATGAAAGGTTTCTGGGCACCTCCCAGCTCCTAAAGGCTCCACTGCAAACTCCAGGGAGCCACCAAACTCTCACAGCTGCAGCACAGATGCTGAAGCAAGGCCTACAGGAGCATGAAGCACAGAAAAACACAGGGGAAAGGGAAGTGCCCAGTGAGCCTGCACTTACGATGCAGAAAACAGTCGTATTTGAAGCAGCGCCGGCAGAAGAGCGTGTGGAAGGAGTGCAGGGACTGCTCCCTCTGCACAGACTTTGCACAGGGCCCATCGATGTTGGGAGTGCACTGCGGGGGCAGCACGTTTGGATCCGACACCTCAGTGAGCTCCCGGTACCTATTCAACAAACATCCACAGATGTGCACGCTGCACTGATTTGGGACATTTAACAGGACTTCGTGTGACTACAGGTTTTATGACTCTGGTCCAGATTCCTTTAAGCTAAACCAAAGTTTATAATAGTCAAAGAACATCCCGCTCAGTGCCCGGAGCCAAGAGAGCTCTACTTTCTGGACAGAGCACAGCGCTGTTTTCTGAAGCATAAATTTTACCTTCCCTATCAAAAGCAACAAGCAACTTAAGGAGAGATCTTCTACCTCTCTTTCATGTCATCTGGGAAGCCATATTCAGGAAACATAGAAGAAATGGCAGTGAATATCATGTCATTTGGAAAGCGTTTCTTGGAACACTTCTTGTTACCTAAGGAAAAAAAGAGACAACTCCTCAGTTAAGCTGGACATGAATGTAACTTTCCTTTTTCCAGAGAGAGTGATTCCAGGTGTTCTGGACTGCATTTAAAGAGACAGAAACGGGAACACATAAAATTTTGTCTTGCAACTAGGCTGAAGCACTTCCAGATGCACTGTATTCTGCTTTCAAAGCAGCACCATGTATTGTTTTCTTAAGGAA
Source organism: Callipepla californica brunnescens (assembly GCA_023055505.1). Taxonomy (NCBI): domain Eukaryota; kingdom Metazoa; phylum Chordata; class Aves; order Galliformes; family Odontophoridae; genus Callipepla; species Callipepla californica. The sequence goes on from JALIRH010000045.1 coordinate 4,161,213, forward strand.
TATCACCATTTATTTTTACCTGAACAGGATTTACATACGTTACTTTCCTACATCTGCAAAAAGTGCTGGTATTTGTTCTACTCCTATCTCTATAAACCAAAGATTAAACTACCAGTCAGCATTCCTAAGATCATACAGTACATGTGAAAATCCCACAGAAAAGAGCTTCTTCTATCAAACAAGTTGCCTCCAGGTGGCAAAGGAGAAGGAAGAGAAACACTAACGCATGGAGGATATTGGAAATGTCCAGCTCCCTGTCCTACAGCAGAATCAGACCTAAAGACAAACCTACCTACAGATGCTCTCCTGACTGGTAACCAGACCTCACAACTCCCTAAGGCAATATCCCACCGCTTTGCCAATCTTGCATCACATGGTTTCCAGATCACTCATCTAAATTCTTTCTTGCCACACTTTATTCTGATGACTGCCTATCCTGTCCACAGGGGACAATGAGAGCAACTGATTTCCCTTTTTCTTTCAACTGCCTTTACCAGAATTTGCCAAGTAGGTGACTACTCTTAGCAACACACAAATAAAAGAGTGAGAGTAGGAGAACATCAGCCTGCTCCTCAGGCAAGGCAAGATGGAAACATGACCAACACACAACCAATTTCTGCAGTCCAACTCACCTTCCACTGCAATTCGTTTCCTTTTCCTTGTGACTGGAAGTTCCTCTTTCCCATCCTCCTGTTTGACTTCAGAATCATTGTGTCCTTCCTCTTCCTCATCCGAGTATTGATTCAGGGCATTCACTAGCTCCAGGAAGACAGCATCACTGATGAGGACTGACCCTGAAATCATTTCTGAAACACAGTGATGCCAGACAGTTTGTGGGAGGGCCACTGATGTTCCTCAGCCACACCACACAGTTATCAACGAGAACTTTCCTGGTGATTTTGCAGGGACAGGTGGAGCTTTAATGCTTCAGAGTCCTAAGAGCAGTGTAACACTTCTGGTGATCTGAGGACAGCCCATACCACGGAATTTTCTGCTGCATTCCCCCCTCCATGCAGTTTTATGATGAGCTAGGCACCTCACCAGGAAAGTATACAGGCTTTCTGTCTCTGAAAAGCTTCAAGTCATGGCTACTATCACAAATGAAATTGGTGCTGAACTCTTCCTAATCCTGAGCCTGGAACAGAGCGGGGGTTCAAAACCGTGTCCTTACAAACCATAACTGCAGGCATGCATTTCTGCTTTTCCACTCAAAGCTCTCAGATAAGATGGTTACTGCTACCACATTTTGATTTCTTAACTACTTACATATCTTACTTGAAAGACACTGAAAGAACACTGCTGAGCATTCCTGCTCCCAAATTACCTTCTTCTCCATGAACTTTCCCATCATAGTTATTAATAAGCTCTTCAATGAAGGTTTCATCCTCCTCCTTCACTTCATCTCCCATGTAAGGGATGTTGCACAGAACAGTTTCATCCTCCACCTGAAAAGGAATTAGATGCAATTCAGAAAACCAGCTCCTTCTAATTTCCAGCCAAGCTGTGTCTCTATGGCTGCTCCTGTCCACTGCAAGCAGAAAACTCTGCATAAAGCAAATTTCAGCCTCCCCAGCTCAAGTTTCATGTGTCATCACTGACATTTCATTGTTATCCCGTACTATCAGTATAACCCCAACTCCAAAAATGCATTTGAAAAAGAAAAGAACTGTATCCAAAGGTTACAGAAACACACAAATTGCCAAGAACAATAAAGAGCCAAAAATGTCAAAGTTGTGGTGATTAAGGGAGTAGAACTGGAACAGTGAAGGAGGCAAAAAGGCAATTAATTCCAGGAGGAATACAGCTGAAGCTGAGAAGCGTTCTAGCACTAAGCACTAAGCGCAGGGAGCAAGGACATTTACTTTCATTGTTGTGGCACCATCAAGGGACTCTTTTTGCATTATAATTGCTAGAGCCACACTGCTCTGCCAGCCGGCTACATCTGGCTTTAGAAAGCTTGGGCAGGCTGCAGGGATACATTCGCTCCCATAATGGGCAGAGGGGCAGGCTAGCTAAGGGCTGTTTATAACAGAAATACTATATTAGCAAATATTCTAAAGTAAGCCACAGCAAAATCTGCAGTTAAATAATCCTCGGAACTACTGTGATACAGGAACTAATCCTCAGTAGCATCCCTACAAACAGACCAGCAGGGTTACTCAGTCACAAAGGAAAGGACATGCCTAAAAACCACAATTCTTCATTTAAAAGAAAACGTTTGGGGGATAGTGTTGTTTTTAATAAAAAGCTAATAAATCCCCCAATCAATAAAAGAAAACCCTTACTGTTTGAATCCTGTGTTATAATGGCTGCCCTATCAAGGAGCCAGGTGGAAAGGAATAAGCAGCTGAGTAAGACAGCTTGAAGGGAAAGCACACAACACATTCTACCATGTCTTCTCGTGCAGACATTGCTTGGGACAAGTTGGTTTAACCACGCCAGAACCATCAAATGATTACACAGTATTCTCACAAAGGTCTCACACCACAGAGCACTCCTACCTACCATGAAGTTCTGCTGAAGAGGGGACCAGGAGTACATGATAGGCACCAGTGCCACTGTGTTCAGTGTCCTCATGTACAGTGTCTGGCTTGGAAATCCTGGAAAAATGCTCTCAACTGTACACTAGGGTAGAAGTGAAGATAAGGACAGTGAGAAAACAGCCTCTGGGAATTTGTCACCGTCACAGAAAGAAACAGCACCTCAGGACAAATACAGCAAAGCACTCTGCTCACTCACAGTGACTCTTAGACAGTAAAAGCCTTTTTACCTCATTTCTTCACAAAGAAAGAGTGCTATTCACCGACTGATACTGCCATAGCCCTCCCTACCTGTTTTAGGAAGGGGTGCCCGCTGACTGGCTTCATCAATTGCACTGGTTGAACTCGAAGCTTCTTCCAGTCCTCATTAAGAATCTGAGTCTTTTCATGAACCTTTGCAAAGTTGGCCACAAACAAAGCCTGAAATGAAAGAAAGAAGCACTCAGCACTTTGAAATCACGTCGAGATTGGGAACATTAACATCTCTCCCAAGATCTCGTTCCACATATCAAAATGCAGACAAGGCAGAACATTTCAAACTGATGATAATAATTAGAAGGAATTCTCATTCAACTCAGTATTGATACAAAACCGTGCTGAAAATTTACCCAAGAGACAGCAACTTCAAATAATTCCCAATCAGAGCCAACCTGTTCTAAACTCCTACCTGCCAATGAGAAAAGCAGAAGAGCAAGCACAGTCCCGCTGCACTGCAGGTGTTAAAGCAAGGAGATACTTTTCAAAGCAGCAGAAATGAGCCCTTTATGGCACCTTATGCAAGCACACGCACAGGGAACTGCTCGACCTGCACAGCAGAGCCAACAACACTGCTCTGCTTCAACTCTGAGCACGAAGAGGCAATACCTCTTCAAACTTACCATGGCTGCAACTGAAATAGAACTTCACAGTTCTCATCGTGAATCACCCATCTGAGAAGAGCTCCGATACTGCAAACTGAAGTCTATAGCTGAAATCATTCCAACCAGAGCCACTACGTCTTTACCTTTGCTCCCATGTTTGCCTGAAATCTCTTGAGCTGCCGAAGACGCATATATTCAGACTTGACTTTTCTTTTCCAGTATATAATGCACTTTGATGTTGGAGGAGTGGCGATTTCCATTTTTCTATAAGTAAAGAAGTATTCTTATTCAGTAAGAATAAATAACAAGGAACTGAAAGTACCAACACAAACCAAGCCCTGTGGATTTTAAATGCATTAGAGATTTTAACTAGGAAAAGATAATCGCCTAAACCCACACTAATCCTACATCCGGAATATTTATAGCACAAATTGCACAAAAAGCCCGGGGAGCCTTTGGACATAAGCAGCACGGCACTGTGTGTGACTGCAGGGATGCACGTGCTTCTATACAACCTGAACCACTACAAATCACAGAATGATGAGTCACAAGAGACCGTACTGCCCCTCTACCCCACCCCCTGCTCCCCACCAGCTCAGGCTGCCCAGGGCCCCATCCAGCCTGACCTTGGGCACATCCAGGGATGGGACACCCACACTGCTCTGGGCAGTAGTGCCAGGGCCTCAACACCTCTGAGTAAAGGATGTCATCCTCACATCTGGCTTGAATCTCCCCTCTTTAGTTTACAGACACTCCCCCTTGTCTTGTTACTGTCGGATGGTGTAAGAAGTTGCTTTCTCTCCTGCATATAATCTTTCAATCCTCTGCGGTCAGTTTGTTTCCAGTGTTCCCCTTTCTGTTTGCACAGGGTGCAGGGAGGACAACATGACCACATCAGGAGCAGTGTTAAATCCAGCTGAGAAGATCTCATTGCCAGGAGGCGGGGAAGGACAGCGTTTGTTGTGCAGGTTGTCAGAACCGCACAGCTCCTGGCTGGGGATACACAGCACTACCTGACAGAGAAGCAGCCGGAGCTCGGGGTGCTGGCACCAGGCATCATCAAGGGATCAAGGGATGCTTGAGCTCTCATCACGGAAGCCCGAGTGGAACCCAGCTGCTGTAAGCACCGCAGCTAAGCCCAGCAGAGCCCCACATTCCCTGGGGCGGGGGGACCTTTCCCTCACAGCCCCCAGCACCGGCTGCACTCGCACCCGGCGGGCTGCTCCCCTCCGCCCGCGGGGGTTAACCATCCCGACCTCCGTCTGAGTGCCCCCACGGCCACGCAGCCCGCGCCACGCGCCCGCGGCCCGGCCAGGCGGGAGGGGCACGGGGGACGGGGACGCGGGAGGACCTCGGGGGCGGACCCAACCGCTGCCCCCAGGCCTCGACCTGCCCCCGGGGCCCGGCCGCCCCCAGAGGTCCGCACGGCGCTCCCCACGCGGCCCTCGGCTGCCCCGCAAAGACCCCCACGGCCCCACGGGGCCCCCGCGCAGCCCTCGGGGGGCTCGCACTCATCCCCCACGTGCCCCCATCAGGCCCTCCTCCCCCCCCCCCGGGACCCTCCTGTCGCCCCGGCACCGCACCCGACCCCACGCTCCCTCCCGGGCCCCTCCCGCCGGGCCGGGCCGCCCCCCGCCCCCCGCCGGACCCCAGGCCCCGCCCCGCCCCGCACTCACTCCTCGGCCATCGCGCCGGGGGAGGCCGCGCTCCGCCTGACACTGCGCACGCGCCGCTCTGGCCCCGCCCCCCGGCGTTGCCCCGCCCCCCGAGCACGCTCCCACGCGTGCCCCTCCCGCCGCCGTCGCGTTGGTCGCGTGGGCGCCGCTCCGGTTCGGGGCGCGGGATCCGCCCTTCCCCGCGGTCCTTTCCCCGCGGTCCTTTCCCCGCGACGCCTCCGGGCCCCGCGGCGGCGGGACGGGATCGCGGCACCGCCGGGCTGTGGGGAAGGGGGAGGCGATGTCCGTGGGCCCCCCCGGCCCCGCGCGACCTTCGAGGGCCGTGCGCGGCGCAGCTGCGGCTCCGAGCGCGGGCGTGGGCCGCTGCCGGGAAGGGCGGTGCCGCCAGACAGGAAGCGGCCGCTCGGGGCGGACGGCCGCGCCGCTCGGCGTGACGCGGGGCAGGAGCGGGACGGGGGCTCGGCGCTCCCTTCCCCAGCTGCGCTGCCAGCCCGGCCCCTTCCTTCCCCTCCGCCCAGCCGGGAGCGCTGCGGAAGGCGGCGTGGGGAACCTGTGGTCCCTCGCCAGGAAGTGCGTGGGGCTGTCGCCTGACCCCGTCCAGGCGTGCTCCCGCAGCTGAGCCCCGCTCCCTTCTGCCCCCGTATCTGATGCCTTTGAGCCTCTCTTGCTGAGTCAGGTAAACGCAGGGAACTCGGTGCCCCTTCAGCCTTGTGTGGCACTGGCTTGACAGCGAGTGGAAAGTGCTGGGATGGGCTCAGGTACGGTGGTACAGTCCCAGCTCAGCCACGACCAGTGGGAACGTGCTCCTGGGGTGCAGCCACGGCTCCTCTGCTGCCAGCTCCTGCTCTCACCACCAGCAGAGCCTGGAGGTTGGACCCTCCTGGGTGGCAGCTCAGCCCCTGCAGCCTCGCTGCCCACGCTGTGCTGCTGCTGAGCCGCAGGGGCAGCTGTGGGGTGAGTCAAAGAAGAGCAGGCAGGGGTCCTGGCTGCCGCTGGAGCCCTGCGCAGTGGGGCAAGGACGGCAGCAGCGCTTGGGACAGCTGCATCCCAGCCCAGTACATGGAGAAATGTGTTCCCCGCTGCTAGGCTGAATCCCCTTCACAGCACCGCAGCCAAGGGCTGGGGGAAGTTTGCAGGATGGGGCTGGGGAGCAGTGGGTGCTGGCAGACTGCCCCGGCTGTGCAAGGAGCGGCCGGCTGAGATCACCGGGTGTCACCCTGGCAGAGGCTCCCGCTGCCGGCTGCAGCTCCAGGGGTGTGACAGCAAAGAGCAGAATGGAGCTGCGACCCCATGCCATGGCCTCATGGATTCCCTTTACTGCCAAAGGGCTCCCGAGTGCCAGGAGTGTGGCGGCTGCCACGCAGCCTGCACACAGTGTGTGCAATACGTTGCAGCAGGAATGTGCAGCACAGCAAGAGAATCCTTCCAAAGCAGGGAGGGTCCCCGCAAGCTGCAATTCTCTGCTGCGTGATTTGTGCTCTGTGAGTCCCATGAGCGAGTTTTAAAGGGAAAGCTCCGGGCTGGAGCTCAGCCTTTGGCAAGCAGTGAGATGAGCTCGCGTGGCCTCAGCTCCGTCCCTGGGCGGGGACACTGCAGAGCCAGCACCGTGCTGCCCCGAGGTGGGAGCTGAGGTGGTACGGGGAGAAGAGGAACGCTGCAGCCGTGTTCCCCTGCCACATCCTCACCTCCCGCCCGTTTGGGGCTCACGCACACCCGTGGTACCTCTGCTGTCCCTTCCAACCCCACCCGTGTCCCTGGGGCAGGTGCCCCACAGCACCACGAGCACGGGGTCGGGGCTGTAACACCCCCGAGCTTCCAGCAGTGCCCCTCCGGGGACGTCCTGCTCCACTGTCCACTCCCCCCGCTGCTGGGCTGCCTGCCCTCCACGCAGGAGACGAGGGATTTCACAACCCAGCCCAGACAGGATTAAAGAGAAATACACAAGTAAACAAACAGCGGCCTTGTGAAGCGGCCGTGCTGCAGGAGCCCCTCGGCCGCCCGGGGTGAGGTGTGGGGCGATGCCCGGGGGTCCAACACTTGCTGCACAGCGGTGGGGTCCCGCGGGGAGGGCTGCCTCAGAGCAGCACTAAGTAATCTCATTTTTCACACGTCTCCTGTAGTTCAAACTGCCCCTGTCAGAGGAAAGGAGTTGCTTCCTGTTATTTCCATTGAAATCCTTGTCCCGGTCGCTAGCCCGCAGGCTCCGGCAGGATGGCACCGTGTGCGCAGACGGGCTCCGGCCGCCTCTCCCGAGGGCTCCTGCTGCTCTGCGGTAAGTGCACAGCCCCGCACCACGCGGCCGCAGCCGGGCTCACCGCAGGACTAGCGCCGGGCAGTGGTGAGCGGGACACGGTGCTCGGGCAGCCATCCCCGGTACCACCGGGCACTGCGGGCAGCGCCTTCTCCTTTGTGGGGAGCGGTGGAGCGTCTGCGGGGACCTGACCTCGATGGCAGCGGGAGAGCAGCCCTGCCCCGGGCAAGGAGCGTGCCAGGGCAAAGGGAACAGGGCGCACGGGCACATGGGCTGCCCTCGCTGTGAGCACTGTGCCTGCCCACAGCCACTGTGCCGTCCCTGCGGTGCGCACTGCGGGCCGGCACAGCCACAACAAAGTAGCTCCCAGGGTGGTGTGGCATGCCCGTGCCCAGGGTGGAAAACAAACAGGAGTGATCCTGGTCCTGGCAGAGGGGTGGAGGAGTCTGGTGGGGCTGGGGGGCTATGCCCCGTGCTAGCAGCAGGTTCCACAGATGAGGGGGATGGTGACAGGAGGCTCTGTTTCATGGCTGTGCTGCACTGCGGTCAGCACTTCCTCTTCCCGATTGGAAATAGGTGCCCCCCCCACATTACCAGGCACCGGGCATGGCACAGCCCTGCTGCTGCTGGCGGCCCCCAGTCACCCCATCACCCTCCATCCCGTCACCCCACCGCCCCACTCGTGGCTCTGCTCCCTCCTGCAGCACTGAGCATGTCTCCCCCTCGCAGTGCTGCTGGGCCACGGGCTTTGCCATGGGGGTGCCGAGGCCGAGGGCTTCAGGCAGGAGGCAAGCACAAGCCCACCGGTGTCCATGTACAACTTCACAGATGAGCTGGTGGGTGAGTGTCGTCCCATTCCCCCCCCCCCAAATCCCTACAAGGCTGCACTGCCGCTGCGCTCAGTGCCCATCCCCACACAGAGGAGATATACACCAACATGACGCAGCTCTGCTGGAAGTCCTTCGTGCACGTGATGCAGAATGTGAGCGGCACGCAGCTGTGCGAGTGGAATGTCATCAGCAGGTAGGGGCGGGGGGGGCACCAGGCCAGGGGGCGGAGGGCAGCCCAGAGCCCCACATTCTCTCCGCAGGCCCTACAGCTTGCTGCAGAAGTGCCTGGAGGACTGGGCCGACGACCTGAAATACAGTTACCCCAACGCCTTGGCTGAGAGCTACATCTTCCAGAGCCACCACCGCTACTTCCAGAACTGCTCGGCCGGCAGCCAGGCCTACTTCGACCCCCCCGAGGACGTGCTGCTGGCCATGATCATCGCCCCCATCTGCCTCATCCCCTTCCTCGTCACTTTGGTCATCTGGCGCAGCAAGGATGGCAAGGCGCAGCCCTAGGTGCCGGCGCTCGGTGCCGCGGAGCCGGGCCGTGCTGCTCGACGTCCCGGGGCTGTGCGGGGCGGGGCGCTCCCCCGAGGGTTCACCTTCCCCGGGCAGTAAAGGTGTACTCTCCCTACGCCTCGGCTGCCTCTTCTGTGCTCGACCCCGCCCGGCTCCATCCCCGCGCTCAGCGGCCGCGGCTCGGGGCGGACAACGGGGGCGGCAGCAGCGGGCGGAGCCCGTACCTGGAGGGGGGGGGGCGTGGTTCCGCCGGGTGGGCGGGGTCTGACGCTTGTGGGCGGGGTCTGCCGCTTTGTGGGCGGGGTCTGATGGCTGTGGGCGGGGATATGCGGAGTGGGCGGGGTTATGGAACAGGCGGAAGTGCGGCGGGGCAGGCCGGAAGTTGGCGGAGGTGGTTCCGGCGTTGGCGGCGATGAGCTTCGCGTGGCCGTGGCAGTACAACTTTCCGCCGTTCTTCACGTGAGCGGCGGCGGCGGCGGCGGCGGGAGCGGGGAGCGGGGCGGGGCTGTCGGGACCGGGATCCGGGGGCGGCGGTGGGGAGGGGGGCCGGGGCGCGGGCTCAGGCTCAGGCTCAGCTGCCGCCGGTCGCAGGCTGCAGCCCAACGGCGACACGCGGCAGAAGCAGCTGGCGGCCTGGTGCGCCCTGGCGCTCTCCTACAGCCGGCGCCAGCGCCTGCCCGCCATGACGCTGCGCGAGGCCCAGGACAGCCCGCTGTTCGCCAACCGCCGCCTGCAGCGTATCCTTTGGGCCCGGCCCGGTCCCGCCCCGCGCTCCCGCTCTGTGTGTTCGGCGCCTCCTTAACCCGTTGCCCAGGGAAGTTGCCGCCCGAGGCCATCCAGGTGGTGCTGGAGGAGCTGCGCAAGAACGGTGGGTGGCGCCGTCCCGCTGCGGGGCCGCGGCGCTCCGGGGCTCGGCCCCTCCTCCCCGGGGAAGCGCCGTCCGCTGCCGGGGCCGCCCCGGGCCGTGCCCGCCCCGGCCCTGGCGCTCTCCCGCGCAGGAGCCCCGCGGCTGCCGCGACTGCGTGCGGGGCGGTGCTGCCAGCGGAGCTCTGCTGAAGTGCCCTTTCCCTGTTGGTTTCAGGGAACCTGGAGTGGTTAGACAAGAACAAAACCAGCTTTCTGATAATGTGGAGACGACCCGAGGAGTGGGGAAAGCTCATCTATCAGTGGGTGAGAATGCAGCAGCTGCTCTAGTGCACAACCTGGGTGCTCCCAGCGGGGAGGACAGGTGATACTGACTGAGATAGTGTAAAAGACCGCTGTCACTTCCTTTCCCTCTTGCTTTCTCACTCCTTTTACCGTTTTTTTCCACATTGAGCTGTTCCATTCACATATGAAGTTATTAACAACTTTTTTCTCGTCCTGTAAGGTGAGATTTAAGCAGTGGATGTACAGGCAGGCACAGCATTGCCATTGTGTGCCCTCATTCCCTAGTGCAGTGCATGTACTTAAGGCCAGGACCAAAAACATAGGGTATGGGGGACAGCACTTAAAACAGCATCAGCATCCTTAGATGTCACTTCTCACCTTTCCAGTGTCCCAGAACATTTTGAAGGTGCTTTTGCTCATCAGATGCTGTCTGTGTTACATGTCATTTGTGATGAGATATGTGAGAGATCACACCAAGATTATTAAATCCCACATGCAAGATTTGCTGTATTGCTTTTGTGTTTTCAGGTGTCAAAGAATGGCTTGACCAACTCTGTGTTCACGCTGTATGAGTTGATCAGTGGAGATGATACAGCAAACGAAGGTAATGTCATGTGTCACATCCTGCAGCTTTTCAGAGCACACTCAATTTGAACGCATAGAGATGATTTCCAGATCATAATTCTGTAAACTGACTATTTAAAATCACTTACATGAGCTCACAGTGATCGTCACTGGGAAATGCAGCTCCGTGGGCTTCTTAGTACTTTGCATCAACGTCTGTCTGTTATACTGTTTGCAATTTATGCTGCCCACCCTGAGCCTTCCTAGCACCCAGCTCTTTGCCTTTTCCAGTTGTGAGATGCAGGCTTATTTGTTGCCAAGCTTCTCAGCTGCCTGAGAGCACTTCTTACTCATTGCTCCTGTCTGCTAACTTTCAGGCTTTGCTTCTGATGCAGCCGTGTGCTGATGACTGTCAGCATAGCTGTGATCGTGGGTTTGTGTAGTGTTATGGTGCAGGAGTCTAAAAGATGCCCTTTGGAGCCCCCTCTTCACTGTCACTGTTCCATTGATGTTATAAACCTGTTTGTTTCCTCGTGTGAATCCTGTTCCTGCTGATGAGTATGTCTTTACTTCCCTAGAGTTCCACGGCTTGGATGAGGCTATGCTGCTTCGTGCCCTGCAGGCCTTGCAGCAAGAGCACAAGGCTGAAATCATCACGCTGGACGATGGTCGAGGCGTCAAGTTCTTCTGATGGAAGCCCCCTCCCTGCCTCTCTTTGGCTGCTGAAGCATTTCTGGCTGAGGAGGTTCCATCTCCTGGCCTGGTTTCAAGCAGTGACCACAAGCAGCTGCCTACTGGGGATTTCTTGGGGCGAGGAGGATCTGTGAAGCCTTCCAAAGATGTGACTTCTTATTCTGTTGCTGTTTCCCTGTTGCTGTGAGCGCAGCGGATGGGCTCTCTGGGGGCTGCTCAGGCACGGCTGCCAAGGACCTCTCCTCCGTTCCAGCCGTGTGCCCGGGCCCACAGCCCCCACGTGTGGCTGAGCACAGTGAAAGCGAGCATGCAGAACGCGCTGTTGCTGCTGTGGTGCAGAAGACCTCACCGAAAGACTGTCATGCGCGTGCTGCAGAGCGGGCTGATCTGTGTGGTGGGGTAGATTCCAAGGAGCTAATCTGAAGTAATTAAAATGAGATGTATTTATAGAACAGCCTGGGTGTTTTCATCTATCTTTGTTTTTCCATCAAAAACAAAACAGAGCAGTGTACTGAATTCTTGCCCTTCAGCGACGTTTCCTTACTGCGCTGTACAAACACAGTGTACTGGAGAGAGGGTGGACCTGCAAAGGCACCCTGCCTGGCTTTTTTCCACATGCCAGAGCTATGGGCTGTGGGCTCTCACTACCTGTCTTCAGGGCAATGTTAGCTTTCATTTACTGTGCGCAATCCACTGAAAACTAATGGGTTTGTTCCAGTGGTGGTGGGGTGAGCTCTGTAAAAAAGCAGGCTGCTGAATGTAATTAAGTTTTGTATTCTCAGTACTTATAATGAAGTTTGCAGCTTGTTGAAACCGTGACCCAGGTGCGGTATTTGACCTGGTAAATCCTTAATCACTAACCTGAGGGAGCTGGAGCTCTGTGCTGGAAGGCTGGTGGCAGGTTCCTTTGCGTAGCAGTGACACTAATGCTGCAGAGTGCTTCCTGTCCCAGCAGAGCACAGGAACTGGGGTTCAGTGGTTGACCTGTGCTCTTGTCTGCATGTTTGTGGCTGAGAACAGCCGGGAAAGTCTTCACCAAGGAATTGGACACTACCAGCACCTGCATGGGCCTTATTTTGGTGCCTGGGAACTGCTTCTTCCTCTCTCTTCATGCTGCTAATCTTTATTCTCCCTTTCTCATTGCTGTGCGCTCTCTGCTTGCTGCTTTTGCAGCCCTGCAGCACGTTCCTGTGCCTTCTAGTCTCTGTATTCAGTGGCATCTGCGTTTAGCCCTGGATGACGAGCCTCCAGCAGACAAGCCCAGGATGTTTGCATTTCTTGCTCTGCGTACACGTGGTACTGACCTCTCAGCATTGTTCTGAGCTGCATTTGCTGAATGTAACCTCACTGTCCTTGAGTGAGTCTGTGTTCTTAATTAAATTTACTCCCTTCCTAGGAAATGGCTGATGTGACATTAGATAAGTCTTAAACACGTCTTTTTTTTTTCTTCCCCAAAGCTCTCCTGGCAGTTACTCATGGCTCTTTTTGCACTTTGCTAAATCACTTGGTGAGATGAGGAGGAAGAGTGTGCTTCCCCCTTGTCCCACCCTGGGACAGGCAGCTGCTTGTGTTCTCTGCTGGTTTGCTGGGGCTGTGTGCTCAGGCCAGGTCGCAGCAGAGATGGGGTGCACAGAGCACTGCTTTGTGCCGGGTGGGTTACCTGGCTGTCCCTGGGCATGGGAAGGCTGAGTGCTTGTTTGCTGTTCCCTCTTCATACAATGGTGATGGTGGCAAGCCGTAGTTTATGGTAAAAACAAAGACTTTATATTGTCCTCTGAAGCTGTCTTCCTTATCTTTATGCACTGCTTTATAGCACTTAGTGATGTAATCACAAGATCGGAACATCAGAGCATTGCATCGCCCCGAGACGTTTGCATGAGAGCTGTGCTAGATTGAAAGCCCTGGGGTGCTGAGTAGGTATGAAGGAGATGTAATTAAAGAAGCAGTGGGATGACCTCCAGCTATAACTTTTCCTGGACCCAGGGCAGCTCCTCCTCCCCATGTTTCATGTGCATGACACTGGGGCTGTACATAACGCCAGAACAAGGCAAAGGGCAGGGGAAGATGTGTTCATTGCCATACACAACAGAAATGGGCTCAGGTAACCTCTCAAGTGCACTGCTGCCATCGTCCTTGTGAGCAGCTTGTGCGGGGCACTGTGGTCTGCACCGCTGCACAGAGGGAATGCCTTGAGCTCCATCAGCAGTGCTGCCCGGAGCCTCGTGGAGCACATCCACATCCCAGGGTGAGGGAGTAGTGGCAGCAGCACACAGGACTTCAGCAGACTGTGGGGCTGTGGCAGTGGAGCCATGCGGGCCACCATCTCTGCGCTTTGAGATCACAGCCAACATCTGGATGTACTGATTAGGGCTCACAGGCCAGGGCGAGGTGGAGCACAGGGGGCTGGTGCTGAGATAAAGCACTATCGGGCTCTGCACGTTTGGGTTCTGCTCATCATGAGAAGGGAAAAGTTGAGAGGGTGTTTAATTTCATACAGCTAGTTAGAAGCAAGAGTTGCTTCAGTTTGATAAATTTATGAGGTGGGATAAATGTGCATTGCAGGCCACGTCTGTGACTCTGGGCTAAGGAAATCCTCAGCAGTTATCTGCCCGGGGCTGCAGCTGCTGCTGAGGTTGCAGCGCTGTCTCCTCCTGTGTCTCTGTGCTGTAGAGTATGGGGCACACTGAGCTGAAGAGGAGGCCCCCACAGGCATGGGCTGCTGAAGCCAACATCCCCTCCATCATGGTGGAGATGTCCTCTCAGACCCTCCTGGGGGAGGCTCAGCTCCTGCTGCAGACTCACGGGCACCACCACGTTTGGCCCCAGCCCCTCTGTTATCCCACCCTGAGTTTTGGGCTCAGAACAGCGGACTTCTGGCACATCTCTCTGGAATTGTTCTTTGATGAGTGATCTAATCGTGAGCAGAGCGATTGCAGTCCCCTGCTCTTTTCCCAGCAGCCGAACGCACAGTGGAAATGCTGATGGTCTGATTGCAGCGGCTGCTCAAAGCGCAGGCCTGGCACCAACACTGGGAGCCAGGAGAAATGTCACCCTGATAACGTGCAGGAGCTGCATGTGTTTGCTGAGCGCTGGGAAGGGGCTGGCAGCACACGGGAACCTCCTGGTTTCAGCCCCGGCTGCTGTGTGGTGTCCCGGGACGTGCTGCGGGGCACCTCTCTGCAGGGGCACTTGCTGCTGCTCAGCCTATGGACGCATCCTGCAGCCTGCGGGGTGTCTAATCCCAGAAAAGGGCCATGAAAATGCTTTTGAGAGTACAAGAGTGGGTCAGAACGCAGTCACTGCTTTCCCCCAGCCTGTACTGCTAGAGAGTGATCTGCAAGCCCTGGAGACTCAGACCACAGGCGATAGGGATGAGTGGACAGGGTCGTGTGGGGGTGCAGAGTTTTGGCAGCGTGCAGTGGGCTGTGCAGCCTGCCCAGGACTTCTGTGGAAACATTCCTGCAGGTGCTCCCTCCTCCCACCCGGACTGGGGGATTTGTGTGGCTGTGAATGAGAGCATCTGGGTCCCGAATGCACCGCGTTGGCACTTTAAATCCGTGCAAAGGGCACGGCTGAGTTAACATTTCAATCCTCCCCTTAATGTTTCCTGTATCGCTGAGTAGAAACAATCTGACCTTAGGGAGAAGAAATTAACGCTGGAATCGATTGCTTTGTATTTTGTGTAAACAGCTTAAAGGGTAGAACAACCTCATCATTTACGCTGTAGAGACAACAAGCCCTTGTCCAGGCTCCCAGTGAGCGTGCGGCTGAAGGACACGCTCATATTTTAGTATCCTCATTTCAGGAGTTCACCCAGCAGTAAACCCTGAGAGCAACGGCTGTGTCGGAGCACGGGCCTTGGTAGCACGGCAGTGCCCAGAAGGGTGCAGAAGTTTTGGGCTCTGAAAGTCCGCAGCTACAGCTCTGGGTGCGTGGCTGAAGCGAGCACTTCCCTGCAGCTCGATTTGGCCCCGTGTCATCTGGCCTGGCTCACGGCAGCCCCGCGTGGACCCAGTGCTGCCGGAGTGAGGGAGAGCGGGACCGCGGGTCCCGGGTGGCAACGGCCCCGCCAGGCACAGGGACCCGCGGCCGAGGTGGGCACCGACTGCGGGAGCTCCTGGGGCTGCCGGTGCCCAGTGCCCATCCCAGGGCTCGGCCCCGTGCTTGTCCCAGTGCCCGTCCCGATGCTTGGTCCCGTGCCCACCCCGGTGCCCGGCTCCCATCCCAGCGCTCGCCCCAGCGTCCATACTGGTGCGCGGTGCCCACCCCAGGACGCGATGCCCGTCCAGCGCTCGTCCCGATGTCTGTCCCTGTGCGCGGTGCAGACCGCAGTGCCCGTCCCGGTGCTGTCCCCGACGCTTGGCCACGTGCCCTCCCCGGTCCCCTTCCCGGTGCCGACGCCGCCGAAGCAGCGCGGGTCGGGGGGCGGCGGCCGCGCGGAGGCGGGGCCGGGCCGGGCCGGGCCGGGCCGGGCCGGGGCGGGGCCGCTGCCGCTGGGCGTGGCCACACCGGTGCCGGGGCCCCGCGCGGGGCTCGGGACGCTCCTGTTTGCGGGGCGGTGGTGCGGGGCGCGAAGCTGCAGAAGCTGATGCTGACGGTCGAGCCCGCCGCCGCCGGCGGAGCCATGTCCCAGCCCGAGGCGGAGCGGGCGGGCGGCGGCTCCGTGGCGGAGCCGGACCCCCCCGGTAGAGCACCGCACCGTAACCGCGGCCGGAGGCCCTCGGGACGCGACTCCCGCCGCGCTTCCTCCCGCTTCAACCGGCGGAGCTCGGTGGAGCTGGAGCTGCTGGGCTACCCGGGGCAGAGCGCGGGGTCGCCGCCGCCGGGCGCCGCGGGGCACCGGGAACCGGAGGAGACGGAGAGCGAGGAGGTGGAGACGCGCGCCGTGGCCACTTCTCCCGACGGCCGGTTCCTCAAGTTCGACATCGAGATCGGCCGGGGCTCCTTCAAAACCGTCTACAAAGGGCTGGACACGGAGACCACAGTGGAGGTGGCGTGGTGCGAGCTGCAGGTACGAGGGCAGGGCGCGCACCTGCGGCACGGCGCAGCTCGGGACGGCACAGCCCTACGAAGGGCACTCGGGCAGGAGCTGCTCGGCGGGGACCCGCGCACAGCGCTCAGCGCTGCAGCGGTGGGGCCGGGAACGCGCGGGGGATTTGGTCTCCCGGTGCCCGGCTCCGTGCTCATCGGCCCTCCCACCGTCACACGGTGTTCTCCCGTTGCTGTGTCACTGCCTGAGCCACAGAGCGCTCATGGAGTGCCCGCAGCCCCAGCCCGCTCTGGGGCGTTAGGGGAAAATCTGGGCTGTGTTGCACCCCTCTACTTTTTGGGCGCTCATTAGCCCACAGATCGTCCTTTGTAAGGGCAGAAGGGGTGGGGGAGCCCTCTCAGTGCTGGAGCTGGCTTGGAGGTGCGCTTGGACGGCTGTCGGAATGCTCTGGGGCACGTGCTCCAGGTAGGCAGAGGCTGACAGCACGTCCTTGCTGCACGTCGGCTGCTTGTCCCTGGTTGGTGTCTGTGAGCACCCACATGTGGTTTCTATGATGCTTCCAGGTGCTCTCTGCTAACAGTATCTGAACCTGTGGCTTCCCATGTCTCTCAGCTTCCCCATCTTCTCCCCCACTGCTCCCTAACAGCAGGATGTGATGCTAGGCAGCTGAGGGCAGTGGTAGAGGTACTGCTCCCGTGATGCTTTCTCCCCTCCTGCACGTGCTGGGAGCAGCAAGGCTGTGGCAGCAAGGCTGTGCGAGCAGAGCCTGGTGGTGGGGCTCCGGATTTCTCCTTGCAGCCCCCAGGGAGGGGCTTTGCTGAAGTCCAAAGTCTCCAACAGATTCCTGCCCCGGGGGTGGCTGCTGCAGCTGGAAGGTCCAAGTCCTTGTTTACAGAGAAAAACATGTCTTGCAAGTTTGTTGTTTTGTTCCTAAAGCCTTGGTGCTGCCGCATGGGATGGCTGCAGCCCAGTAATGCAAGAAGAGATCCTTAGATAATGGTGCATGACTTCTGGAGGGGTGACTACAGCCAGTGAGGGGAAAACGATGTCCATGGGGGTTGGACTGCAGTCCCCAGCGCCTGTCCTGCAGCCGGGGCTCTGCTGTGTTAGCAGAGCTCTGCTTGCAGCTGGGCTGGCACCGTGTGCCAGCTGCATTCAGGTGCCTGCGGATGAGAGGAGCGCCCTTTGGGTGGAGCAAAGGCAGCCCCAGAGCAGCCCCCTCTGCTCTTTATTCAGTGTATCTCATCCCCAAGTGCACATCCCGTGAGGGTCTGGCAGTGCATAAGCAGACTTTTCAAAGCTTGTTTTTTTCAGCGATCGTGCAAAGAATCAGACACTGTGACACAAATATGGGATTTGGAACCGCAAATAAAAATGGTTGTGGTTCTGCCCTTTTAAAAATAGCTTTGTCCCATGTCTTTCACAGTTCTTCTTTTATTGCCTTTAAAATATAAATGAACACCTAACCTCAGCCCTGAATGCAGTTCCGGTCCCAGGAGCCTCATCCAGCCGCCGTGATGCCTCCCAGACCCAAATCCCAGCTCTCGTCCTGGCCCTGCCTCACCACCAGGTTACCCAGTGCCTTTTCTCTGCCTTCCTGTGGGACCCCCTGGGGACCTCTTTGTCCCCACTTCCTGCAGCCCTGTGCAGGGCTGTCTGTCCCTGCGTCCCACAGACCTGCCGTGACCTGTTTATGCTTTCCAGCTTTAGATTTGAGACTATTTCTGTTGATAGGTGCTGAGGTTTGGGGAGAGGAGGAAGCAGGGAGGAAACCAGAGGCCCAGAGTGGGATCGAGCTTTGAATATGTTGCCCATGCATAGTTTTTCTGCGGGGACCCCTCGAGTGGGGGCAGGAGCAGCCCTGTGGGGTGGGTGCTGCCGTGCCAGCAGAAATCTGCTCTGGATCCCATGCTGATGGGAGGGAGGGAGCTGAGAGCTGAGTTGGGATTGCTCGAAGGGGATCTGGGGATTTGAGAATGGAGTGGGCGCTTGTGCACATGCAGTCACCCATAAGGAGAAGAAGGGAGTGCTCTTGGATTGCCATGTGGCTGCGGGGGGTGTGTCCTCAGGGCTCTGAGTGCACAGTGCCTGCACCATTCCCACCAACCACCTCCACAGATACCCCTGGGTGCCCTCCTTCCCGGGTGTGAATCTCAGCTTGGCACAATGCAGTCTTTCACTGATTGATGCTGCTGGGGCAAGCAGCACAGGAGTGCCATGGGCACTACTCCAGCTGCAGCACTGCCTCGCAGTCGGTGGACCTCTGCACCCTCCTCACCTCCACCTGCCCAGCTCTGCAGTTGGCCCTGTAGAGCACCCTAGCACCCAGCTCCTGGCCCTGGCATGGGGCTGGACCACTTCCCCAGCACCCTGCTGCCACCCCCAGCATCCTCCTCTTCCTCCTCAGGAGGTGGCTGCTAGGAAAGAACACCACGTCCCGGGCAGACAGCTCTGCTGGCAGCTGCAGTTGTACATCGTGTGCTGCCCTGCACTGCAATCCCAGTCAGTGGTTCCAGTGGGGCTGGGACTATGCTGGGCACGGCTTTCCACGCACAGCAGGGCAGAGCTCATGGGCTGCCTGACTCCCTCTTTGGAATGGTGCTGGGGATGAATCCATCATGGGCTTGGGGGAGGAGTGGGGTTCCCTTGAGACTTGCTTCATGCTCCCTGGGGGATATATCCAGGTTCCACCCTGGTCTTCCTTCACCAAGCTCAGGGAGCCATAGTGACAGCCCTTGAGCCCTGGCCACAGCCTGCCGAGCTGCCCCTTGCCCTGCAGCTCAGTGGGATGTAGCTGAGCCCCTGAGCTCCTTGCAGCTCTCCAGTAGGTGGTGGTGGGCTGGGGGCAGGGTGTGTGCAGGGCGGCACAAGGGCCTTGGGCGCTGTTTTCCTCCCTGGCTATGAAAGATCCCATTCATTCACTGCTGCAAGGCTCAAGTTCTCCTCTGGGCTGAGCTGGGTCCCTGAGCATGTATTAAAGAAGAGAGGGGATTATGGAACAGCTCCAGCCTGGCTGTGGGGCCAGTTATGATGCAACGAAAATATTACAAAAGCTGCCTGGGCTGCTGGATGGTGGCTGCCAGCCAAGGAGCTGTGCATGAGGCTGACAGCACCTGGCAATGGGGGCACCTCGCAAGCGCCGCGGGCACTGCTGCTGTCTGGGCACTTGGGACTCTGCACTGACTGCTGGGCTCCGTGCTCCCTGGTCCCTTTGGCTCTGTGCTGAGTAGGGGTCATTGCACCGGGGCAGAGCTGTGGGGTGTAGGGTTGTGGGGCAGGATCTTGTTCCTCCTGTGTCCCCCATTCTATTGTAGCAGGGTTCTATAGGGTCTGCGTCCTCTCTGCAGCCCTACTCGGTGCCTTTGTCAGCGCTCTTTGGCTTCCACTTTAATTAACTCTAGCTGGAGGAACATGGAAAAACCTGGGCTGGAGCCTCCCACGCCTGCCTTCCCCAACAAAGGCCTCATTGAGGCGGACCGGCTCCCTGCCATGAAGGTGCTCAGCGCCTGAAGCTGCTGTGCACAGTGGGGGCAGGAGCTGCCCTGGATAGGGGCAGATGGGTCTGCGTGAGGCAGACCACTGGGCTGAGCACTTGGCAATGTGGGGATGCAATACCCATTCTGTCAGTGGGTGCCACCATATGGCTGCGGGGCTGGGCAGCTGGTTCCCTGCTCAGGGTGGGTTTCACATGGGCAGCTCAGCACAGGGGGATCTTCAGCCATCCCTCCCCAGCTTGATCGGTGAGGTGAGCGGCTCCATCAGAGCCATGCACGGGGCTGAGTGCAGGGAGGCGGTGGGATGTGATGTGGTAGTCCCACAGCCCCATGCCCCCCTCACTCCCCACTGTCCCTGCAGACACGGAAGCTGTCCAAGACAGAGCGGCAGCGCTTCAGTGAGGAGGTGGAGATGCTGAAGGGGCTGCAGCATCCCAATATTGTTCGCTTCTACGACTCCTGGAAGTCGTCTGTCAAAGGGCAGATCTGCATTGTGCTGGTCACTGAGCTAATGACGTCTGGCACCCTAAAGACGTGAGTGGGGGCTGCTGGATCAGAGTGTGCAGGGAAGGAGAGGTGAGGGAGGGCTCTGCTGAGGAGTAATAGCTGGCACGCGGGGTGGGGGCCCAGGGAGTCACAGGGCAGTGCTGGCCCCTCACCCCTGGCTCTGACTGCACTCCTGGCACTGGCAGCTTGGCTTGGATTTGTCTGCCTTTCCTGTGCTGCCTCTGCAGCAGGGGAGGGGGAACAGGGAGCCCCCAGCTGCTGCATGCCCTTTGCACCTCAGTTGTGGTGGTGGGATCATGCTCATATGTGGGGAATGGCTCTGCACCAGTGCCCGTGGGGTGCTCTGGTGCCAGCCCCATCCCCTCGCAGCTACCTGAAGCGGTTCAAGGAGATGAAGCTGAAAGTACTGCAGCGCTGGAGCCGTCAGATCCTCAAGGGGCTGCACTTCCTGCACACTCGCTCACCCCCCATCATCCACCGCGACCTCAAGTGCGACAACATCTTCATCACCGGACCCACCGGCTCCGTCAAGATCGGGGACCTGGGGCTGGCCACGCTCAAGCGTGCCTCCTTCGCCAAGAGCGTGATAGGTGGGATGGGGGCATGAGGGATGTGGAAGTGCACGTGGGAACAGGCATGTTGCTGAGCCACGCTGTGCAACCAGGAACCCCTGAATTCATGGCCCCGGAGATGTATGAGGAGAAGTACGATGAAGCGGTGGACGTGTACGCCTTCGGGATGTGCATGCTGGAGATGGCCACCTCGGAGTACCCCTACTCAGAGTGCCAGAACGCTGCCCAGATCTACCGCAAGGTCACCTCCGTGAGTGCCTCAGGGCTGGAGGAAGGGGCGGTGTGGTGGGAGCTGCTGGACCTCGCTGCTCCTGGAGTACAGCACTCAGCAGGTTATGCAAGAGGCTAAAATTAGGCTGGGAGGTGAGAGGGTGCTCAGCTCTGTGAGCTATGCTAGGGCCAGCAGAGGGCAGGGACACCCATGTGCCTCACCCCGTGCACTCATAGGGTGGAACGAGAGCTGCTTGGCTGCCCTGTCCCCAGGGCATTGTGGCTGCTCTGGCCAGACCCAGCCAGCTCCTGCCTTCTGAGCAGTGCTGGGGGGGGGCTGGATCCAGCTGCCAAGCAGGGTCTGGCCCCACTGGGTGCTGTCCTGGGGTCACCAGGGCACCCCGCAGCTGCAGCCCAGAGGTTTCCTGATGGGTGTTGTCTGCCCCTGCTCAGGGTCTGAAGCCCAGCAGCTTCTACAAGGTGAAGGTGCCTGAATTGAAGGAGATCATCGAGGGCTGCATCCGCATGGATAAGGATGAAAGGTGGGAGATTCTGAGAGGGGACACGGTGCTGCAGAGCCCTACCTTGATAGTCTGCACCCCTGAGTGCACCCACACACAGTCCCTCTGCCCTTTCCCTTGCTGCCATCCAGAGCAATGGTCTGTGTCCCCATGCTGAGCAGTGCTTTCCCCCAGGTACACAATCCAGGACCTGCTGGAGCACTCCTTCTTTCAGGAAGACACGGGGGTGCATGTGGAGCTGGCTGAGGAGGATGATGGCATCAAGTCAGGGCTCAAGCTATGGCTGCGGATGGATGACACAAAGAAGCTGCACGGCAAGTACAAGGACAACAACGCCATCGAGTTCCTCTTCGAGCTCTACAAGGATGTGGCAGAGGAGGTGGCCCAGGAAATGGTGGGTGCTGCAGAGCGGTGGAGATGGGACACCATGGGGGTCCCTGCAGACTAACATAGCTCCACTCCTGTGCAGGTGGTCCTGGGCTTTGTCTGTGAGGCTGACTACAAGCTGGTGGCTAAGGCAGTGCGGGACCGCGTGGTCGCCATCAAACGCAAGCGGGAGAAACTGAAGCGTGCGCAGGACGTGGTGCCACAGGCTGAGCTGGGGCAGGCACCAGGCGTCCTGCAGCTGCTGGAAGACCTCAAATCCCCACTGGCACCGGGTGTCCCTGCACCTGCCCCAGCCACCACTGGCTCCAGGGACTCTGTTTTCAGCAGCACCTTCCCACCAGAGCCTGAGGAACCTGAGGCTGACCAGCACTTTGTGTACCGGCACACGAGCTACTCCTCAGCCACCTGTATGTAGACACAGGGAGGCAGTCGTGATGCTCTCCCACTCCTCCAACCTCAGCTATGCATCCCACCCCAAGGCTGTTTACTAAAGGGGAATTGAGAGCTGGGGAGGGGACTCCAGGTCTGGCCATGCTCACACATGCACTTGTCTGCAGCCGACTGTGAAACAGATGGCTACTTGAGCTCGTCTGGCTTCCTTGACTCCCCAGATGTGTCCCATCGCAGTGCTTCAATGGGGACTCCCACTAGTCCCCCACCCACCCGCCCCACACGTTGCTTTCCCACGGTGAGCCCATGAGACCAGGAGGGTCGGGATGGCAGTGGTGGTGGCCCTGCTTCACAGCATCCCCTCCCCACAGAGCATTGCAGTGCAGCTACCAAGTGAGCACATGCCCACGGCCAGCGGCTTCTCCTCTCCAGTGGACAGGTGAGCACTGGGATCCTGGGCTGGAGCTGGCTGGGGGGGGGGGGGGGGGGGTGCAGATGCGAACAGACACATTCATGAACCGGGGTGTCCTGCAGCTACGCCTCAGATGTGGCATCAGGCATGAGTGATGGCTGCGAGGGGCTCTCTGCTGGTGAGCAGAGCACCAAGCTGCCAGCCAAGCGGGCAGTGGGGAGGCTGCAGCGGCGCAGAGCCCGGTCCCGGCTGCGCATCACCAATGTGAGTGCAGTGGTGTCAGGGTGGATGCATCCCTGCTGCCTCTGCTGAGCCCTCCATGCTGCGTGCAGATCTCTGACAAGAACGACCGGGTGGTGGAGTGCCAGCTGCAGACCTACAACAACAAGATGGTGACATTCAAGTTCGACCTGGATGGGGACAACCCAGAGGAAATCGCAGCTGTCATGGTGAGTGCAGGACTCAGGTAAAGGTGGGGCGAGGGCAGACACAGCACTGAGCATCACCGCACTGCCCCACCAGGTCCACAATGAGTTCATCCTCAAGTCAGAGCAGGACGGCTTCATCCACCGCATTCAGGACATCATCCACCGCGTGGAGACTCTGCTGCGCAAGGACGGGCAGGGCGCAGCCGAGCTGCCCGAGAGCCCCGAGGCTGAGCGGGTCAATGAGCGTCCCGTGAGTACCCGGCCCCGGCCGCCCGCGCTGGGACCCCGAGCGTGGGTTTGGGGTGCCCGGGGCCGGGACACGCACTGCGTGTGCTGAATCTTTCCAGCCCCGGCAGGAGGAGCCCTGCAACTCTGGGTCGTGGTGCTGCCTGCACCTTGCGGTGGGGATGGGCTGGGGGCTGGTCAAGCTTTGGTTCAGCCTGCTCCGGCACTGGGCTCAGTTTCTCTTTCCCCAGCAGGCAGAGCTGCAGCTGCAGGAGCTCTCGCACTCCATCTCCTCCTCCTCCTCACTCAGTGGTATGTCCTCACCTCTGTGTGAGCTCTTCCTGCACCCCTGGCTGAGTCAGGAGTGTTCTGGAGGACCTGTCCTAGATGGGCTAAGTGTGCCCTTCTGCCACAGACCTGGGCTGCACCAGCCCCAGCCTGTCACTCCAGTCACCTGTCCTGCCAGCACCAAGCGGCTCCCCTTTGGAGAACGACCTCCCCAGCCCTGCAGAGCCACTGCTGGGCTCCCCTGCAGGTACCAGGCCTGGCAGGGCGACACACAGCTCTTTTTCTACCCAGACCTCCCAGCCATAGCCCTGACTTGCAGTGGCACAGTACTCAGGGCTGGTCCCTGCTCCTCTTTCCTGCAGGCTCAGGACAGATCCTCGTTTCATCAGCTCCATCCTGGATGACAGCATCACCAGTGCTCCTGCAGACACTCCCAGGCACCTCAGGGACATCTATTCCCCCTGCCTTGACAGTCCCCTCATCCCCCCTCCCCAGTGAACCCAGCAGTCCCATGAGCCCCCCTGTGACCAGCACACCCTGGTCCCCGACCACTCCCCTCCTGTCCCTGGCCAACGTCTTTTCCCTGGCAGTGATGAGTGTGGCCCACACGCTACTGCCTGCTGTCTCCTCCATTGCCAGCTCAGGTGGGCACTTCTATCCCCCGCTGCTGCCTCGGCCACAGAATCTTGTCCTTGGGCCCCCGCGCTTCGTTTACCCTGACCCTGCCAGTATGGCAAAACCCTCCCTGTCTTGCAGTGGGCCTCTGGGGGCTGATGTCCCCGCTGTGGGGGGGCCCGTGCCATTCTCTCCTCCGACAGCAGTTCCTCTGTCCCCCATGGGGAGTCCCTTGACGATGCCAAGCACAGTTACGCCGGGGAGCCCGGAGAGCAGCACAGTGAGTGTGGGGCTCTGCAGAGCTGCTTGATGTGGGGCTTGATGCTTCTGGGGTGGGTTGGGGCTGGGACACTGAGCCCTGCAGCATGGGGGCACCCCCGCACAGTAGCAGAGGATGTGGGAGGGCTGAGCAGGCCAAAGGTCACAGCTGAGGGAGCAAAAGCAGAGGCACCACTGTGATGTGGGTGACAGTGCGTGGGTGCCTGCAGGTGCCGCTTGTCTCCCTCAAGCCCGGTCACCCACTCATCATCTCAGAGTCACCAGCACCCAGTGTGCCCAAGGCCCGGCTGTCACCCATCAATGAAGGTGAGGTGGGGAAGAGACTGTGCCCACAGGGGCACTGCAGCATCCCTGGCATCCCACTCACCCCACACCCCCATGGTTTCCCCCCAGAAGCCAAGCCCCAGATCCTGGGCCGCTTCCAGGTGACACCATCCAAGGAGCCAGCTGTCACGTCCCCAGTGCTGGATAGCAGCGAGAGCAAGCAGCACGGCACAGAGTCGGTGGTGAGCAACTCCGTGCTGCCCACCACCTCTGGCACAGGGAGCAGCACGAGCAGCAGCTCTGAGTCAGAGCTGGAGATGGGAGCGCAGGACCCCGAGGAGGCATTGGCTGGGGAGGGGACGGTGGTGCCGGCAGAGAGCGACCGGGAGGGCCCTGGGGAGGAGAGTGCTCCGCAGACGGTGCTGAGCCAGGTGTGGCTGAGCTCCCGCAGCTTGTCCTACGTGAGCAGCGATGACACGGAGAGTGAGGATGAGGAGATCTGGGAGGAGCTGCAGACCCTGCGCCAGAAGTGAGTGGCCCCATAGCGAGCTCATGGCTTGCTGTGTCCATGAAGGATCCTTGCCCAGGCAGAAGGATGATGCCCTTTTCCAGGATGTACACCAGGCTCAGCTCTCATTCTCTTTCTAAAGGCACCTGGCTGAAGTACAGCTGCTGCAGAGCACCCAAAAGAAGGAGATCGAGGAACTGTACCTGCGGATGGGGAAGCAGCCCCCACTGGGCATAGTCTCCCCTGCTGCCATGCTCTCCAGCCGCCAGCGCCGCCTCTCCAAGGGCAGTTTCAACCCCTCCCGCCGCAACAGTCTGCAGCGCCTGGAGTTGGCGCAGCCCCCAGGTACATCCCGGAGTGCTGCCTGCAGCTCCCTGCTAGGATGGAGCTCCCAGGGCTCAGCCGGTGCGAGGCACGGCTCAGTGCGCCCTCTCAGGACTGAACTGTCCCAGCAGGAATCATGCGCCGGAATTCACTGAGTGGCAGCAGCACCGGCTCTCAGGAGCAGCGGCTGAGCAAGGGGGTGACTTTTGCAGATGATTTCAGCTGGATGGTAAGGGGTCGGGGGCTGATAACAGAACCCGGTGGCGCTCCCAGCAAGCCCCAGCTCACCAGCACCTCTCTCCCACAGTAGCCAGCTGGCCAGGAGTTACTTCATCAACTACCTCAACCACGTTCCTGCTGCCCCGCAGGGATGAGAGCCTCCACACCACTGGAAGAACAGTGGTGCAGCAAGGTGGGCGCCCACCTCTGGAAGCCCGGCCCTCTGCCTTTCTCTGCACCCTATCACAACTATGCTGTTGGCATCTGCTGCTTCTGTGCCAGAGGGAAGGTCTGACCCCACACCTGTCCCACATACTCTTGCCTGCTTGTCCCAGCTGTCTCATCCCAGCTGCACAAAGCCCTTTGCTCGAGCCTGGCCCCAGAAGCAGAAAGGATCAAGTGCTGACATTGCACATAGCACCGCTCTGCTGCACTTTGCTCCTGGCTCCCAGAGCAGGACTGAACATCCCTTCCATCCCATTCACCCCTGCCACCACACTGTCCTCCAGCCCTGCTTCAGTCCATGCCCACACCCCAGGACCACCACACAGCTTCACCTCCGGCTGCTCAGCTGCTGTCCATGGCTCCCACCCACTTTCCTCTTGTAAGCTGCTCTGCAGCCAGGACCAAAGCTGGCTGCAGAGCAGGACGATGCCACCCTCAGCACCAAAACGTGACAGCCTGGTGCTGGTGGGTGCACTTTGTTACAAAATGATGTCTGGAAAGTGTTTTCATAAATACAGATTAAATACCAAGCGTGTCTGTCTGTGTCTATGCAGTTGGGGTTCACGTAAAATTGAGTCAGATGACAAAACAAAAAGCAAAACTGAAAACCCCCCGTATGTCAGCAGATGTCCAGGGGCTGTGAGACCCCGGGCTGGGTTCCGGTCACCAGCTGACACAGCAGCAAGCACTGATGCACGCTCCACACACATTATTTATTGCGGAAAGGCAGCAGGGGCCCAACCCCACTGTGAGAGCACGTCCCTAGCCAGGACCCCGCTGTGCTCCAGGACAAAGGAGCCCTGCCTGCAGGGAGCCCTGGCGCCGTGTGGAGTCGCGGGGCCGTGCAGCCCCGGGGAGCCGCATGCCGTTCTCGGCCGCTCTCCGCTCTCCTCGAGGCCGCCGTCGGCCCCGGGCCAGGCCGCGCTCAGCTCGCGGCGCTCTTCTGCCGCTCCCAGGCCCGCGCCCGCGCCGCCTCCGCCTCCTGCTCCAGCTCGTCCAGAAACCGCTCCTGCGACACCGAGTAGAAGGTGTACCCGTCTGCGGGAGGGGTTAAGGATCACAGCGGCGCCCCGCGGCCCGCGCAGCCCCGCCCGCCCGCCCGCAGGATACAGATGGCCGCGGTGACCGCGCCGATGCCGAGAGCCAGCAGCACGTTGCGGCCGCGGAGCTGGCGCTGAAAGGCGCGGTAGCGCTGGGCGCGCTCCACCTGCGCCGTGAGGCGGCGCCGCTCGGGGCTCCGCCCCGGGTCCGGGTCCGGGTCCCGCTCCGCGTCCGCGCGCCGCGAAAACGCCGCTCCCCCGCCCGGCTCCCGCGGCGCCGCCATCTTCCCTACCGCCACTTCCGGCCGAGAAGCGAGCCAATCGGAAAGGAGCGCGGGACGCCAGCGGCCTGAGGCGGAGCGTCGAGTGATTGGTTGGCGCCGGCACGTGGCGGGCCGTAGGAGGTGCGCGCTCTGATTGGCGGAGGCGGTCCCGCCTCGTGGCTCCGTGCGGACTCGCGACGCTCCCGGGGCTCCGTTCGCCTCTGCGCGCCGTGCGGTGCTCGTGGAGTTACCGCCGCTACCGCCGCCCTCGCGGGCTCAATGGGGTCCCGGCTGCCCGTAGCATCCAGGTTCTCCAGCCCCGACCCGCTCTTCGGTGAGGTTGCCCCTGAGATCATCGAGGACGCGCTGATCCACCTGGCCGTGGCGAACGAGCAGCTCCTCAGCGCGCTGCGCGGCCCCGCGGGCTGCAAGGAGGCACGCGCCGTGGGTGAGGCCCTGCGGCCGCAGCGCGCTGCTGCTGGCTGGAGTTCGTCGCACTGAGGCGATTTTATGGTGGTTTTTATGTTTGTTTGATTTTTGTTCCAGAATTTATATTCCTTCTGTCTGAAAAATGGCACCTGGACCACCCAGCAAGGTATCAAGCAGTAGAGCTACTCGAAAGGTAATAGCGTGCTGAGGACTGAGGAGACTTCTCTAACAGTTAACACCATGCGTGCCCTTTACCAGTCATTCAAACAGTGTATGTTTTTTTATCTGGAGCTTTGTCTTTTTCACTCATTCAATTCAGATCCATAGCTATACCCGTACTGCGTATGTGCAGAACTGTTTGTCTTCTTTTTTTCTTAGTAGAAGTGGTTTTTTAGGTTTATGATCAAGCAAATAGAACAAATCCGTACATCCCCCCGAGAGAATATTCCCAGCAGTGGACAAGGCAGAAGCCATAACTCTCTGCAAGAACAGATCTGTGACACGTTTGTGCTGCGACTCGTGTCGTGCATCCAGCTCGCGAGCAAGCTTTCCTTACACTATAATGTGAGTTATACGAGCCTTTTCCTGTTACATTTTACATTTACTATACACCTCTCTAAGCAATATGTTTTCTCTCTGAAAATCAATAACATAGAACATAGTACTGTCTTTAGCAAGTGCCCGATTGCCTTTCCTTTTTTTCCCTCTTCAGGCAGTTAACAGTGACACAGCTTTAAAATTTCTGCAATCCTTGAAATACTCCTACACTAAACAAGAGTTGCTCGAGTCAGAGCTTACTGTTTTACAAACTCTGCAGTTCCAGATCAATGTTTTGACTCCGCTGGCTTACATTGAGCTGCTTCTAGAAGTTTTAGGTAAGAGCATTATTAAGAGAGAATGGCGCAGAATTTTAAGAGTAACAGAGCTATCACTGCAGTACAGATACCTGAAACAAAACGCCCCATGTTATGTATCTTTGCATACTATGAAGGCATGTGAAACTTTTCACACTTAACCTTTCAGGTGAGAACTTGTCCTTAGTAGAATCTGCAGGCTATTGTCTGTCAGGCGGTCCTGCCCCATTCAATAAGAGGTTGTTTTAAATTCACTAAACCTAGTATAAGAGCACATTTCCTAAAATGACTTACCATTTACTTTGCCCGTGTCTGACAACCTGAATTTCAGGAGAGTAATGACACAGAGGGCCTGTGGCATTCAGAAACAGAGGGCAGTTGTCACCAAAAATCTGCATTCGTCACTTGCAGTAACTAATGCTTTTTTCCAATTTGGTTGATTCAAAGTGTTTGGGTAATTGTGTATGAATTCCACATCAGGACACAATGGCTGTTTACTTCCTGCAAAACCACTGCATCAGATGTGTGTACCACTCCTAGACTTCTTATATCTGAAAAGAGATACCATCTATGACACTTTACTGAATATTGCCATTGAGAATTTGACACCAAGTGAACTGCAGATGTAAGTGGCTTACAGTAATTATTTGAAATTATACCTTACAAAAATATATTAATATAATTCTCATTATAGCACGAGTTTTTGGGACATCTGTTTTGAAATATCTTAACCTGGGGGACCTTCAGTGTTGATGGAGTGTAATATACCAGTTCAAAAAAACATGCTTCACCACGTTTGCTTCAGGGGCAAGCGAGGAAAGTGTTTAACTCCATCTTCAAAATCCAGCTTTAGTACTGTTAATTAACATTAATAGTATCAGGCTTTATTTGGAATGAGCGACTGGACAAGCTAAAATGTTCTCAGGCTGTACAAGATTACAGGTGTTCTTGAGCCAGCCTCGTTTTACACCATTAGACGCTTTTACTTGTGCAGAGCAAAGTTCTTGATGGTGAAGGAAGATCTGATGCTCTTGGCAGTTGGAATCATCAGCACAAGCGCTTTCATGCTAAACCCTGAGCACTGGAAGAAGGTACAGTCACTTCCAAGCAAACTAGCTCTACACGGGGGAGAAAAGTGGAGGGTATTTATATGTTTAAGCACAGCCAGAAGCTGGTAGACTCTGCTGGGAGTGAGATGAAAGTGACATCTGTCAGTTCATTAGCAGGAGTGTGTGTGCTTTTATAAGATGGGTTTGAGGGCACAAAGTCAGTCCAGCAGGAAGGCACGTGCTGGGGTCAGCTTGTCCTCCCACCTTAGCTTTTGAACAGCTCAAGCACAGTGAGTCGGTTTCATTGACAGCTGAGCAATTTTCTGCCTGAGCTGATACTGAATAATAAGCAGTGCATTGCAGACAGTAGCCTTTTCATTTTATTTCTTAGTAGAGGCAAATAATTTACAAAAGAAACAAACAAAAAACAACAAAATGCAGAGCACTGTTATTCTTAGATTTGGGCAGAGCTAATTAGTAGCTCTGTAAATTAATATCTTTTAGGTGCTGTAAATAATTGTTTTTTAATTTTTCCCTAAGGTTGTGGAGCATTTAAACTGTATTACTGGCATTACTTCACAAAGTATCTCAGAATTTTCATATGCAGTACTGCATCATGTTATTGGCAGTACCACTCCAAAACAGCACCACAGGAGATAGAAGAAACATTACAGAGAACAGAATTACGCCTTTAACTACAGCTATCCTCTGCATCTGTTGGTTAGTGTATTAGTAGCAAACTGTTACTCTGTTGATAGTATTTCATCTCCTGTGATACTACACAGGGCACCCAAATTGATGTTCTTTTCATTTTGAATACCACGTGTGTTCTGTAACGTTTCGTATCTATATTTAAATTAGGTAGCTCGTTCTTCCAGGCTGTGCACTGGTGTTGTGAAGAGAGTTGAACAAAGCAGTATTTAGCAATACCTTTTTCAGCATCAGAAGCTTTATTGTAGGAGCTACATTTATTCATAAGTTTCATTTGAAGAAATAGAAAACTGTAAGGAGACTTGTTTTGAAAAAGCATTAATGTGAATGTTATTCAGCTTGGTAAGTCGTATTGCTACATCAAGTTCACAAGTCCAGTTATTACAGACTGGGCTGTACTCTGCTGCTGGTTTAAAAACCTTACTGTTGTTTCAGGCAGCTTTCTGCAGCCAGGCTGCTTGTCACTGTGTTCCCTCTTTGCCCGGGGTCACAGGCCTGTTTGCTCTTGCCTTAAGCAAGCCAGCTCCTTGAGCAGTGTTGTGGAAAGAAAAACTCACCTGTTCTGAAAGCTGCATGCAGTTGTCATGGCAGCAGGTGCCTGTTCAGCATAGCTGCATAAGTGCTAAGGGATGCTTACACAGCAAGTGTTACAAACGGGTGATATCAACAGAGCCAGCAGTATTTGAAACAGTTTCATACCCTTGTAAAGTTCAGTGGCAAAAAGAAATGTCAGTATGACTTAGAAAATATTTTATTTTAAGTTGTTATTCTTCAGTGACCAAACAGACCTTCCACGAGTTTTCCCACATTATTCCCCGTTAGATACATTTCACTTTTCTAACCCTATGTTTTGTTAAGCTGTTACGCAGTAGTATCAAACCCACTGGCATTCTGAAGTCTGACAGTAACGTATATACATATCTATGAGCACCCAAAACACCAGTTTAATGTCTGTTCAGCAGCTGATTCTTTTAAATTCAGTTCAGCTCAATTATATACCTTTACATATTGCTTTTCTATATACTACTTGTAATAATGTTTTTTTTATTTTTTAAATAAAGTGTCTTGTGGATTTTTGGTATTGTAAACATTTTTGTGTTAGTATTCGGAAACTTCTTAATTTCACTTTCTCCAATAAAATGCAGACGCTCTACAGCTGCCAGGACAAGTTCTTGCCATGGTTACTTGTTATAGAACTGGGACGAGACCCACGCAAGGCCCCACTTCAGGTTGGTTAACATGAATTTTAGTGCTTTTGTCCATTGCTCCTCAGAGTTAAATTGTGTTTTAATAGAGTAAGAACCGCCACTGCCACCTGTATCTTCAATCTTTCCTTTCTCCACATCCATCCTGCATCACACACAAAGATTATTAAGGAGTTACTACAACAAGCATTTAATTTCAGCATGGTGTTAAGTACTAAACTTTAAATCTGATACTCATATCCTTAGTATGTAAGAATAGTTTGTTTTTAAAAGAAACGTAGCAAGCCTCAGACTTCCTCCCCTGAGGAACTAGCTTTAAATCTCAGACTTAGAGCAAAGGTGATAATCCTGCCAACTACAGAGAACTCCAGATGACCTCCAAGGGACAGGACTGCAAAGCAGTGGGTGCTACAGGCAGGTCCTGATGTCAGCTGACAGTGACAGGACACCGTGTAACGTGGTAATGTGATGTTATTTAGCAACACTTACCTATAAGGCAAACAGAACCGAGTTTCACCTTTTTCCACTTCCTCTTTAAATTGCTGCACACAGTCCAAGAAAGCCACCATCGCATGATCAAATTTATTGTCCCAGAAGAACCTTAGGCCTCCTGAGCAGTACAAGGGTAGCTCCTGGGAAAAAATAAATACTCATTTCAGGTCCCTTAAGCACTCCGCTGCATATCTTTAGTCTGTGTGAGGCTTAAGTTTAAGATGTTTAGAAGTAGTCTGTGGGGTGTAACAGGCGCAGTCTGTTTTGGGCTAAGTGCCTACTACATGAGTGTTAGTGGTTATCAGGAGAAGATCTGGGGTCCCAATCACCAACAGTCTTCCCAAAGCACATTAACTCCCTGGGGCCAGCTGCTCTGTGGAATGCAAGAGTTCTACCTTTTTTAATGCTCCTGGATAGCAGAATCAGTGGCTTGATGTATGATATGGAGTGAGATACTATATGCTGAAACCAGGATAGCCAGCTCTCCCATACCATAGATTCATAAAGGTGTACTCCCAAGGGGAGACTCTTAGTCTTCTGTGTCCTTCAGTATAAGCAGGGATCTGGGGTGTTCAAGGGCAATTTTCTGCAACTTGTGCAGGATTACTTACCTTGGATTTGTCCGTGAGGGACTCCAGGTAGGAGTGGTTGCCGTACGGTACGAGACGGTATCTGAAAGGACATAGCGTTCACAGGCAGGTGAGTCTAAAAATCTCTATCTAGGTCATAAGTGAAATGTGTATTATATTGCATATACCTTTGAAACTTCAGGCCCATTTTGTTAGCAAGGGCATGCAGTAACAGCACAGTCTGCCCCCAGGCTGCATTGATCTCATTCCATTCTACAGGAACACTGGGGAGACGGCCAAGTCTGAAGTTATTTATTGTGCCAAACTGACCACTGTGCCTGTGATAAGAGGAATTATAAATAAATGCACTGGGGCAGGAACAGCCTTCAGCATGCTAACCAAACAAGGGCCGCCTACAAACAGCTACCGAATGCACGCTACGAATCACGCAGTATGAGGTTTTGAGGACCCTGGTTTAAAAGTAAATACAAATACCAACAGTGATTTGCTTTCTATGAAGGAGTTCATTTCGGAAAACAGAAACAAGTGAGCTGCGTGCTGTTTGAATCTTGACACAAATCTGGCTACCACAAGAGTTGCCACCCAGCTAACGTGGTTAGCAGAGCCATTTTTCAGGCTCCTCATCTGTATCTGCAATCTGCAACAAATCTTTTGGGATGTCACTAGTGGAAGGCGAGCCCATTTTCTGCGTTACAACTTGACTAGCACCTTTTCTGTCAAATGCAGTGTTTATTTAAATGGTTCTGTATTGCAGAATCTTAGCAAACTGAAGCAATATTCCATCGTCTACGTTACCAGATGTGGAAAGTTGCATTGAACACATTAGTTTTCTTTAATTTATCCAGCTGCATCTGGGCATAACGCATTTGGTTCTCCACACTTTTCAGTTCGTCATCTAGCTCCAGTTGTTGTCTCTTAAATTCACAGTATTCTTTCTGATACCTTCAAATAAAATCAAGACAAGAAATGCTAGGTACAAGGCTCCTACAGGAAAAGATGTAAGTGCTCACGTGATATACTAGATTATTTTTGGCCTGTCCAGCTTCTGTTTTGCAAAGAACAAGCCATGTGCATTTGGGCATTGTTTATAGGTTTCTACACTTTATATATCTGCCAGCGACTGCAGGTGCAGTTCACTCACTGAGCTTCCTCCTGCTCCAGTCGCTCTGCCTCTGCTTTGACTCTCTCAAAGTCTTCAGCCACAACCCTGCGGTTCTTCTCAACGTCTTCTAGTTCCTGGATCAGCTGCTCTTCTTCCAGTGCAAGTTCCTTCAGTTCTGTTTGCAGTTTCTCTTTATCGTCCTCGTTCATTTTTTCCAGTATCTCTAGACATCTCCTGGTAGGACAGTTACACGGTTATCAGAATGGAGATCCTGAAAAGGCCCTCTGCCAACAGCTCATGGCTCTATGGCAGGCCCTGCACATAGCAGAAGTACAAACAGGAACTCCAATCTTAATGTATGTTGGGTGTATCTTGTTAATCACTACTCTGATCTTGCACCATGAGTCAGGAGTGCAGACACAGCAGCACAGCAGGGCCAGGTGGTGACAGGACATGACACTGCCAGTGAATAACTGCAGTGTGTGGATCGCAGTGAGTGCTGCCGCACAGGCACCCTGGGCAGGTGCTATCTGTCACTCCAGTGGGGTCACAGACTTCAGTTTGCGAAGCTGTGTATCACAGGATCCTCAGAAGTAAGCGCTTCATCTCACTCAAACCAAGTGCTAAAGTCAGGAGCTCCCATTACTGACTATAGAAAGCAAGGTGGGTCTGTATTCTTTCCCTAGCTTCCAAAGGAAACCAACTGATTTCCAGGCCAGCTCCAGATTACTCACTTGTAGTTCTGGCATTCATTCTCTGTGATGTTAAGCTGTGTGTCCAGCTGGTCTAGCAGAGTATCTGTGCACTCCTCACACAGGGGGTGATCCACATCTGTCTGCCCAGACATGATATCAAAGAGGTCACCGGTAACCTAGAGGAGAAGTTCACCATTAGTTCAAGCGAAGCTGCAGGCAGTTGCCAGCTGCTTCCCAGCAGATGGGCTTGTGCCTCTTCATCTGTCAAAGTATTCACCCCCTAAAATATCTGAAGGCCCATGACGTGACAAACTTTGCACTTCAATCTCGCATGGTCTTGAAAAACTCATTCTATGTTCATGTAGTCATAGAATCATTGAGGTCAAAAAAGATCTCTAAGGCCATCACGGCTAAAGTACCTGAGTTTACCAGCTCGTGTTCAACTTGCCTTCAGTCTTCTGCTGAGGTTTTCCATCGTGCCTCCATCCGATGCCTCTCCAATCAGTGTGAAGCTGTTGGCACTCTCCGTTGACATCATTCTTGGAAAGAATTTACCGAGAATTGAATACAAGGGGCACCATGCTGTACACGAGACTTAAATCTGGGGCAATTCTCAGGAAGGAAGAACACAGACAACACTCCAGAAGAAAAGCTGAAGGGACGGCAGTTAAAGGAGCTCTACCAAAACCGTTCTGCATTAGCCCACAGCTAATGAAGTGTCCTCACTACATTTACGTGGCTATAAAGGGCTGTTCCTGCGCACATCTCAGAGCCAACGGGACGCAGATCTCCAGGGACAGGCTCCAAGAGGCCTCACGCAGTCCGAGGCGCGCAGCACCTCGCTCTTGGCGCTGCCCGGCTCGAGGCGGGCGCGGCAGGGCCACGTACCTGGCCGGTGGGATGAACCTCCTGGAGACGCCGTCCTGCCGACCCTCCGCGAAGGCCTCCTGCAGGGAAAGGCACGGCCGTTACCGGGGTCCGCGGCGCGGCCGCGCCCCACGCGCTCCGTCCCCGTACCTCGCTCGGGGCGCTCTCGTCCTGCGCATCCCCAGGCCGGGCGGGCGCGGCGCTCAGCAGCGGCGCTGCGGGAGGAAAGCTGTCAGCGCCCGGCGCTGCCCGGCCCGCACCGCCCCTCCCCCCCCGCGCTGCGCCGGGTACCGGTGAGCTCCTGGATGGTGAGCCGGTCGAGGATCTTGAAGGACGTGTCGAGCTTCAGCGGCTGGCTGCAGCGCTGGCACACGAAGCTCACCTGCGTGGTGCACGCGGGCGCGCGGCCGCCCTCCATCGCGCCGCGCTCAGCGCCGCGTCCCCACCGTCCCCACCGCCGCCATCGCCGCCGCCGCCGCCGCCGGACGTGACGCGCGGGGCCGCGCGCGGTCCTGGCAGAGCCCTAGCGGCGGCCATTTTCCTGCCCGCGCTCCGCCCATCTCGTTCCTGTGAGCTGCCAGGACCCGGCGGCGCGGTCAGGCGGGGACGGAGCGCGCCGCTATTGGTGCGTGCGCGGCCGTGACCTCACTTCCGGCGGCGGCGGAGCCGGCGGTGGCGGTGGGGCGGGCGGCGGGCGCGGCGAGACCCGGATCGGCAGCTCCGCTATGGCCTCGCTGCTCAAGGTGGACCCGGAGGTGAAGCTCAAGGTGCGGCTGCTGCTGCTCTCCGCCGCTTAACGGCTCCGTGCCGCCGCCGCTCCGCCCCGAGGAGCCGGCCCAGGCCGCGCGGGCCGGGAGCGGCGCCTCCGTGGGGGCCGTTCGGGCTCCGCTCCGCCGCGGGGGGTTCTCCTCCGCTGCCCCGCGGTTGGCGTTGCCCGCCGGGCCCCGACCGGGCCGCGCCCGCGCCGTTTCCGCGCGGTGTGTGCCGCGCTCGGCCCGCGCTGCAGCCGGCGGCTCGTGGGCTCGCGGCTGTTGTTCCGGGCTCGCGCAGGTGGGCGGCGCCGGCTCCGCTCCGCCGCTTCTCGTCAGTTCCTGCGGCCTCCCGGTGCTCCGCGTGCTCGCGAGAACCGGGAGGTGCCCGGGGCTCGGACCCGGCGCGGTGCTCAGCTCGTGTTGGACGGCGGAATTCTTTAGGTGTTTCTGAACTGCTGCTTTGTTTCTCCTGCAGGTTGACTCCTTCAGAGAGCGGATCACGAGTGAGGTGAGTATCCTCTGAGAAGAAAGGCAGCCCGGTGCGTCTTTTCGGCGCGGTTTGCTGCAGTTGGAGTGTCTTCTGTTATCTTAGCAGTGTTCGCAGCGCACGTCGGTCATTGGGTGAGATGAGGTTATACAGCCTCGTGGGTCACGCAGCATCTTTTCCCGTTGGCTTTGCGTGGAGCCTGGTGGAAGGCAGAACTTGTGTGACCTGCTGTTTCTTGGCTTTGGACAGTCAATTTTCCTGGTGTTCTTGTTTGCTCCTGATGAATTTATGGCATTGTTTCGCTTCATAGTCTCTTTTTTCTTTATCAGGCTGAAGATCTGGTGGCAAACTTTTTCCCAAAGAAGCTGTTAGAACTTGATGGGTTCCTGAAAGTAAGACAAATGTGTTATCTTCTGTACTCTATTTTATTTTTCAGCTGCGTGCCAGAAGGTGATGTGACTGGAACAGATCCTTCCTGTGCATTTACCTTGTGTTTATTGCCATAACACAAAGAAGTGAAGCTTGCACGTACTGAAATGCTGTTTGCTCTAGAGGGGGCGATTCCTTTTTCAGTGTTCTTCATGTGATCAACACATTTACTATTCTTACATATCCAGCAGCTTTGGGCTGTCCTTCATGATGCTGCAAGACTCCAGCTTGCCCTGTGTTGCAGGCAGACAATAGCTTTGATAGTAATCTAGAGCTGGCACTCTACTCTTGGACAGAGGGAGGTCTTGCTGTGGTTCTATTGTTAGATATTTTTTGCATTCATCCTTATTTTATGGTCGAATAAGGAGAAGATATACAACTTTTGTCTTCTTATTGTACTTGGTGTGACAGGTGTTATTTCATAATTAAATAACAAATACGCATTATTTTCCAGGAGCCCATCCTGAATATTCATGATCTCACTCAGATCCATTCGGATATGAACCTTCCAGTGCCTGACCCAATTCTTCTCACAAACAGCCATGATGGACTGGATGGGGTAAGGTTACTCTCTTGGCTGAGCTCCCTGCTTCTGGTAATTAAAACTGCATGGCCTGTTCTGTGTTGGATTAGGATATTCCTAGTTAACAACAGCCTCCCAAAGGCTTTTAGGAATTGCTCGGGAAGCCTGCTGGAGGGTAATGCTGTACTTCACAGTCCTTTGTTTTTAAAGACGGATGGTTAGAAACCAGGAGCGTAGCAGAGGCTCTAGTGTTATCCTTATTTCCTCTGCAACAGTTTCATAGCTTGCGACTAGTTTGTGAGTAAAACGTTTTGTATATTTTAGCCAAATATGAAAAAGAGGAAGCTGGAAGACCGTGAAGAGACCTTTCAGGGTAAGAGTCCCCGAGTCTCTTTGTTGCTGCCTGCCCCTTGAGCCATGCCTTGAGGGAATGAAATGACTTCAGTCCCGCTCACCCTGTCCTTACAGCATCTGCTGTGTATGCAGAACTGTCCCTGCAGCCTCAGCGCCTGACCTGCAGATATTGTGTTGTGGAGGAGTCAGGTTCCAGCTGTTAGATGCAGCAGGATTTGGATTTCTCTATGACATGAGTAGTAGTTGTTTAGGCTTAGCCTGCTGACAGGAGTAGCTGACCTCCCTGTGGATCTATCCTAAAAGCCTTTTACATCTGGAGGAAGACCTCAGGCTTTGGATTAAGCTGAGGCAGAAACAGTTCTTACATGTGTGTCAGGAAAATCCTTTGTACCTAGGCTCAGCAGGCTAGAGCTGTCCACTTCTCATCTAAGCTCTGTATTTCCTCTTTTCTTTCCTTTATGGCAGTCACAGCTATCCCATGCCCAATTTCCCCCTTCCTCACAGGTTAGCTGTATCCTGGCTTAATGTCCACTGCTGTCCTTTGTAGGAGACTTGATACTCAGGTGGACCTTTGTTCTGATCTCCTGGTGCATCTTTTCCCAAGTAAGACTGATGTGTTTGCCTTCTCTGCTTCTGTAGGTACCAAAGTGTTTGTGATGCCCAATGGGATGCTGAAGAGCAACCAGCAGCTGGTGGACATCATTGAGAAAGTGAAACCAGAGATCAGGCTGCTTATTGAGAAGTGTAATACGGTGGGTGTGGGCTGCAGCCCTCGGTTCTGGAGCAGATGGGGGCAATGGAATACTTGTGCTCCTTCACTTCTGTGAAGCTTCTCTGAGTGAAGGAGCAGGATCCTCTGTATTTTATAAGTGACAGTGTGTCACGCGTGTGTGTGTCCTTGTGCAGAGGTTCCTTACAGACGAGCTGCTGTTCTCATGCTGTGCTGTGCAGGACTGCACAGTTGTACAGTCATTCCGTTTATCACTTCAGCCTGGTGCCCTCTTGAAGTGAGGAAAACTGGAAGTTTTCTTTACCAACATTTAATGCTCTTCAAGTCACTGCTTTGTACAGCAAGACTAATGATACACCTCATCTCTTTGGTTATATTAAGGTGTCTTTGTTGGAGCTTTCAAGGAATGAGTTATTTTCTATTAAATGGAAAGAGACAGAAAAAAATACGAGAAAAATATGAGAAATGTAATCTACTCAGAAGTGGTGTATGAGCATGAGGCACCCGTAGGAGTTTATCATGAGCTGCATGAGGGCTTTTTGAAAAAATTATGAGAGTTCTCTATGAAAATATTGGAAATGGTCTGTATAACAGTCTTTCTTCTGCAGGTGAAAATGTGGGTGCAACTTCTAATTCCCAGGATAGAAGATGGAAACAACTTTGGTGTTTCTATTCAGGTAAGATATCACTGACTGTATGCCCTACAGTAGCAGAGAACCAGGAGCATGGACCTCTAGGATTCTCTCAAGTCATTTGATGGTATCCCGTGTCTGCAGCGGTGGAGTTGGTTTAGGTTTTAAAGTACAGATCTGAGCTTGACATGGAATTAGTGAAACAGGGTACTTCTAGAGCCGTGATGGCTGATTTCAGTCTCATGAGAAGGCTTCTTTGGCTTCATTTGCAGGAAGAAACAGTTGCTGAACTTCGAACTGTAGAGAGTGAGGCAGCATCCTATCTGGACCAGATTTCTAGGTATGAAGGAATAGAGCCCTTCCTGGGCGTGCTGCTGGGGAAAGTAAACTTTTGGGGATGGTCTTCCAGCTTGTCTGGGGCAGGTTGTGTCTGGAAAAATCTTGGTACTCTTTGTCTGATTTGTGGTCTCCATTTTCCTAACAGATATTATATCACAAGAGCCAAGTTGGTTTCCAAAATAGCTAAGTACCCTCATGTGGTAAGTAAATGGAGAAGTGATGCTTTACAATTTACATGCTGCTGCTTTGTGGGACTCTTCAGGCCACTTCATCACTGCCATTTTTGAGCTAAGGGCTGTGTGGGAGAAGGGGGGACTATCCGAGGATACAGAGCATCTTCATTAGAGGAGGGGAAAATGAAAGGGGGTTTCCTTTGTAAAAGGAAGGACCTGCAGTTGATGCATGGAAGCACACCTGAGCTCAGGCCACTTAGCCATGCATCTGTTTCCTGCAGGAGGACTACCGCCGCACAGTGACAGAGATCGATGAGAAGGAGTACATTAGTCTGCGCCTGATCATTTCAGAGCTGAGGAATCAATATGTAAGTGAAAAAACAGCTCTCACTGGCTCCCCACATAATAGAGCTCTTTTGATCCTTGTGCTGCTCTCCCCTTTCCCTGTGATTACATCTAGTCCTGGCAAGAAGTCTTTCTCTTCCCTGGTCTGCTTTGGCTCTAACAAGAGCTGAGTGTTTATAGTCTCCCCACTGTCTCCCAGAGATGTGGGTGTTTCCAACTTGAGTATTCATGGGAGCTGAGCCCAAAAGTATTCCTTAACTTGCTGTGGGAACCTGCAGTCCTAAATTCTTCAGGCAGTACAAACCATTCCTATACTTTGTATAGATGTCTTCTCTTTTTTGTGCTATACGCAGTAGCTTCTGTAAAGTGTTGCTGAACAAAGCCCTTATTTTAAGCAGATACATGTTTGCAAACAGGGATTGAAAGTTGTAGCGGGATGAGTTGTGGTGCTGTTCAAGTCAGTGGTTGTTGCGAAACCTGAATGCAGAGTGACATCTCCCTTCATTTCTGAATTGTGTTCTCCCTTTTTGCAGGTTACTTTGCATGACATGATCCTTAAAAACATTGAGAAGATCAAGAGGCCTCGGAGCAGCAATGCTGAGACCCTTTATTAAGTGTCAACGTTTGAACTTGAGAACTGTTCAGTCAACTAAAGACCGTCATTGCCTTGGTTTGTTACATGACTATCGAGATGGGAAACTGGCTGGAAATAGTATCGCATTCTTAGTTAAAATCTAAAGAAATTCTCACCTAGTTTTGTGATTGGTTTTATTCAGGTCTCAGGAGCTCTCCCTCCCTTTAGTATCTGGTAAAGAAAATGGCCTTGCTGCATTGGGATGCCCTAGAGGCTACTGCGGAGTGAGAGCGCAGCGCCAGCCAGGCAGGAACATTCCTTCATGCCTTTCTTCCTACCTGAGTAGGAGCTACAGTACAGTCCAGGCCCTTATCTTGTCCCATCTCTTGGCTGGAGGCTTCTCTGTGGTCTCTGTGAGTGGGGCAGTCTTCAGCACAAGACAGGGCCTGGGTGGTGGTGCAGTGGCTGAAAGCCAGCTCTCTTCAGTGCTGGCTGTAGCTGACCCCTCTGCCAATGCTCTGCACTGACTTATTTGCAAAGACAGAGGATCCTGC
The DNA here is from genome assembly GCA_023055505.1 of Callipepla californica brunnescens. Classification (NCBI taxonomy): domain Eukaryota; kingdom Metazoa; phylum Chordata; class Aves; order Galliformes; family Odontophoridae; genus Callipepla; species Callipepla californica. The sequence continues at coordinate 4,202,342 of JALIRH010000045.1, forward strand.
CCCTTCTGGGTTGGTGGCCACAGCCATGTTCCAGTGCCACTGAGAGGTCTGTAATCATTTTGTGGCTTCTTTGACTCAGTAGAGCCTGTCCATCTGTCTCTGCCTTAGTTCTGAGCACTGCTGAGCAGGTCAGTGCAGAGCTGAAGGTGGTGCTTGTCACTAGGGCTGATTGTTGTACTGGCTGGTTGTGAGCGCATGTGTCTTCTGCTCCAGGTTGCAAATTGACTAGAGCCACTTTCTTGGTTAAAACCAACTTCACGTGAGTCTTCATGCCTCCTCGGTATGAATTGCTTTTGCCCAGGCTGATAGAAGGGAGGAGCTAGAGGTCTGATGCTAAACTCCTGGTAACTTCCACACGTGGTCAGACTGTAACCTGCTTTCTCCTGGCAGTGCTGTTCCGGCAGAGCAGGCCAGCGGTGACAGTAGTGCTTGGGGTGAGGATGGCCAATTCCCACCTGGTACCTTTGCAAACCTTGTATTCTTTCCCCTTCAAAAGAGCACCCTTGCGTGCCTACTGACTCCTCTAAGCTGCTGGAACA